>CM057449.1:1850252500-1851452500 GCA_016271365.2 Neoceratodus forsteri
AGAAAATTTTCAGAACTTAAACAGTGTTAATGATTTTAGCACACAGGGCTAGATAGTCAAAAACATTTGCATACACAATTTGGTTACTTCTGCAA
Organism: Neoceratodus forsteri; assembly: GCA_016271365.2. Lineage (NCBI taxonomy): Eukaryota > Metazoa > Chordata > Ceratodontiformes > Ceratodontidae > Neoceratodus > Neoceratodus forsteri. The sequence goes on from CM057449.1 coordinate 1,850,252,596, forward strand.
ATGTTAAAAGACTTTTGGAACAGAAAATTGGCTAATGTGCTTACCTGGTATAAAATGCTTACCAAGAATTTCTAGAAACACTAGCTGAAGCTAAAACTCCAGTGTGATATATGTATATATAAACGTGTGTGTGTGTGTGTGTGTGTGTGTGTGTGTATGTACTTGTGTGTGTGTGTGTGTGTGTGTGTGTGTGTGTGTGTGTGTATGTATGTGTATATATCTCTATATAAAATTTATTTTAGATGTTGTGATGATGCCACTGGCAGTTTTAAGCAGGCATTGTTGTGTCAAAAAAAAAAAAATCTAAAATTTACAGTGGCAACCAAATTGCATGGGTAAATGTTCAGAATGTCTGGACCCTAGTGCTCAAATTAATCTGTAATTAAGTTTAAAAGTTGTATATTTTATCTGTTGTGTTTATATATCACCAAAAAAAAAACGCATTTCTGTGTTTCATTAGAGATTTATTTTCTGGATACCATACTTGTAGGTTAGTACTGTAGTGATGGAAAGGACTTGATGCCTATCTTGTTGTCCCCTCTGGTCGCAAGGCAATGAGTAGTGGCATGCTTCCAGTAATATAATTGGTTGTATACTTCATAGTTGTGAACAGTAATGGAAATGGAAATATTTTGCTGGGGGAATGCACCACCTTTAATGTGGCATTGATTGACCATACCTGACATGGGTCTGCGGACATGTTTCCTCAGTATATTTTGCATTTAACACCACATTTAATGTGTTTTATGCCTTTTTTGGGGGGTGGGGTGATTTACACTGGAGCAGTCTTTTCCCATTTTGCGCTTGGAATAAACTCAGATGTTTAATTTCACTCTTTGGATTGAGTTCCCCTCCCCCCCCACCCAACAATGCTTGTGAGAAGGGTCTGATTTGAAAATAAAAGAAAAAGCTTAAAACAACTGTACCTGATTTTCAGGAGGAGTTAATTTTACTTCAGTTCTGGCCGACGACCTCATTGCATAAGCTGTTAAAGTACTGTAATCGAAGTAATACTGCCTGGTGGTAAATTTGTCTGATTTCCCCTTAGTACAAACTGCAAACAGAACAGTTTGTTTTTTTGAAGGGGATTGTGTAACTGGAGTGACATTTTGAATCTAAATACTGAGAATCAGAGCAAGATTTTCCTGGAAGAAACGGACTTTGGGATATTTGAAAACTACCATTTTCTTTTTTTAAATGAAATCACAGGTTTAAAGTGTATATATACCAGAATATATAATTGTACTTTTTACAATCTCTAGGTACTTCAAAAGCTGACTCACAAATGTATGCATTAATTGGAATGATTACATTTAGCATGCATTTTTAATGTTTGAATTTTATTTGTACTGTGGTACCTGCATGAAATCTGTACCTTGAAAATGTGGATGACATTTCCTTTCATACCTGCACATTTGCTGAGTTAAAGCAGCAGCACTAGTTAACAAAAAATGTCAGTAATTTAGCTAGCAGCCAGGCCAAACCAAAACATTAATATACCTGATTTTGTTTTTACATTATTTCAATTCTGATGCAAGAGAGAGGATTTTGAAGTTTATAAAAGTTCTCCCTTTGCCAGGTCCTTCATCATGGATGTAGCTATATCAAGGTGATGTTGAGGTGTTGGTGATCGGAAATCTGTGCTGGCTATACCCTGACATATCTGCATTATGAATACATTGGGTGCAGTTAAAGTGTTACCTCTAGGGATAACATTTTTAAAATATGCTAGAAGGACTTCCAGCTTTGTTGTAGTGCCACATAAATTACATGATTTGTATTTAAACACTGTTTTAAAAATAGCTGAATGAATTTAAAATACCCCCATGAAGAATATAAGATTGTCAGGAATACATTACTGCTAAAAAAAAAAAAAAAAAAAAGTTGGATGACCATTTTTTGCCAAATAACTAGTACTGCTTCTTTAAACCTAACTTTTTTAAATTTAAATGTTATTGCCTCAGTTATTGTCAGCCTATCAGAACTGAGCAAATAATGAAATGCAGTGAAACTACAGTACAGTACCGGAATCATAACATGATTTAGAAAAAAGGTAATTTGTTCAGATCCCATGTTGCATGGGCTGTGGATTTTCCTTTCAGTGCAACATGTAATTCTTTGACACTAGATATCACCAATTGTTGGTTAATTTTGTTAGAGTTCTAGATGTACAAGAAGTAACAAGGGAGATCCTTAAGGGGAACATTCGTGCACTGTAGCGCCCTCATAGTTTGAAAACACTTGCAGATCTCTTTAAAATGAGTTATTGGACTTACATGTAGCCATAAGTAATCCCAGAAATATCCATGACTATGTCCAGGGGTCAATCTTATATTTTACTGCCACTAGCAAGCAGGGCTGGTGACTGGGAAAATCCATTGGGCCACACAACCATTTTCACCACTTAACTGAAGAGAACTTAATGAAAATAGTACCTTTTCCAATAGAAATCAGCAATGCTAGTTAAAGGAAGAAATTTACAAGCCCTTTACAAAATTGACCAGCCTTTGGCTAGTGTCAAAACAGGGGTTGGTACTGGGCCCACTCCTGTTTAACGCCTATATTTCAGACATCAGAAGTGGTAACAGGAGCAGGATGAGCCTCTTTGCCGATGACTCGAAGCTGTGGGCGGTGGTGGAAGGGAAGGAGGGGAAGCTGGTTCACCAGGAGGACCTGGAGACTCTAGGGAGGTGGTCAAGAGCCTGGAAGCTAAAGTTTAATGCTGGGAAGTGCAGGGTTCTGCACCTGGGGGCCAAAAACCTGGCTCTTGTATACACCTTGGGGAGTGAGGCACTGCAGGTTTCTGAGGGGAAAGGACCTCGGGGTGGTGGTGGATGCCAAAATGAATAAGTCAGAGCAGTGTAGAAGGGCTGGCTAAACAAAAAAAAAAAAATGCTGGGGTGCATACGGGTGGGGGGTAACCTCAAGGAGTCAAGAGGTGCTCCTTCCGCTGTACAATTGCCCAGTTAGACCACACCTTGAATACTGCATGCAGTTTTGGCATCCCTACTTAAAGAGGGACATTGAACTTCTGCAGAGGGTCCAGAGGAGGGTGACCAGGATGATACTGGGACTAGGGGAAAGGCCCTATGAGGACAGACTGGAGGAGCTCAACTTGTACTCTCTGTAAGAGAGAAGGAACGGGGGGATATGATAGAGGTCTTCAGGTATCTCAAAGGAATGAAGAGGGTAAGCCTTGAGGGGGTGCTTCAGGTGAGGGGGGTAGGTGCCACCAGGGGACATTCAGTGAAACTGGGACGAGGAGACGGGGAACAAGGAGATGCTACTCAACTCAGAGGGTGGTGGAGCCCTGGAATGTGCTGCCCAGGGAGTTGATTGCTGCAACTGTGGAGGGGTTCAAGAAAGGCTGGGATAGGTATGGGGAAGGGCGCATCCCAGAGTGCTGCTTGGGGGGTTGGGGACCTTGTAGGGAGGGGGGGGGCTAATAACTGTGCCCTGGGAAGGCACTGATCATTGAGCAGATTCGATAGACCATATGGCCTAATCTGCTGGCTTCTTAGTATTTTAGTATGTTAATTTTAACTCCTGAAGTCTATTCAAGAGTAATACTCTATTGCCACCATTTCTTATAACCTGTGATGTCATGTGGGGACAAGCTGTGCCTACTGTATTTAGTTAGGCACAGCTTGAGTCCAAGCATGACATCACAAGGTTCTACAAAATAGTGGCAGTGTAGAAGTAATATTAGACATACAGTAGTCATCTCTGGACTACGTTTGGCTACAGCTAAGCCCAATAACTAATTTAAAGGAGATTTTCAAGTGCCTCCAAACTATGAGGCCACAGTGTGTGAATGTTCCTTTTTAAGAGAACATATACCTTGTAAATAGAAAACAAATACTAAAAAAGTTTTAACAAGGGGAACTTGAGTACATAAAACAACCACTGTAGAACTCCACTTCCCTCATTATCCCTCAGCTTTATCATTGAATATGTTACTTCTTTGGTCAGTTCTAAAGTCGTGATCCTTCATGGTTCAGCTTATTAATACTACAGGTTTCGACTTGGATAAAGCTATAATTTGTATTTTGTGTGGTGTTATGACCCCTTCAGTGTAGTTTTGGGAATAGTTGCAGAAATAGTTGCAAGAAGAAAAGGATATTGGTGACTGGACATAATGGTGTATTTACTTATAAAAGATTTGATTCATAGCGGAGTTAAAGGCCTTATGGTAAGGATGAATTTGTCCAGTGCGATAGGCGCTGTTCTACATGTTTGGTGTGAATAGTTTCCCTGACATTAGTAGGCTAGGACTTGGAAACGAGCACAGTTGAATAAGCAAAATCAGGCTGGCTAGAAAATTGTGTGATGAAGGAGAGAATGCCAAGCATAGCACTATTTTACAACAACTGTTTAAAATATAACATTAATTCCAGGAGTCCGTAAACTTTGAATATGCAGTAATTTACAATATGGAAGCCGTTCACAGACAGTATCAGTCTGCTTGTCGGTACATAAATAATACTATTTGGGAGTATGGTAAAAAGTGTATAACATTTTCTCCCAGGAGAATACTACATGAGCAGCTGTGAATGTGCTGGACTGTGGTAAAAAGAAAATGTTTTTTTATCTGCATATAATGCAGGGGCAGCTGTGAATGTTTGGTAAAAAAGTGTATTTTATTATTATCTACGTATAATGCAGGAGCAGCTGTTAATGTATTGTAGGATAGTAAAATGTAATTATTATTATTATTATTCATAAATGCAGAAACAGTTGTGAATGGGGTTGGGGGGTGGGATGCATGCATGAGCCATGAACTAGGATAGTATCTTGAGTCAGTATCTCTGAGCCATCCAGCGCAAGATTCATTAATATCTCTAGTATTCCTGAACCATTCACGCCCAACCAGGGCCTAAACAATATTAAAAAAAAATCTCCCTGAACAATCCTGAGAGTTACAGAATGAAATCTGGTACAGGACCAAAGTTTACTGATGGAAAACTGATGTGGCTGGTAGTTCAGGTGGGAAAATGGCAGAGGGTGCATTGGCTGGTTCCTCATTAGCAGACATGCTAGAAATGAAGAATATGCTGCAGCAAATTCTCAAAGAAATCTCATCATGTGGGACCTTAGTAGCCACCATGGAGGATACTGAGATATCACATGAGCACATAACCTGCAGCTCAAGGTAGAAACATGCTTAACTAAGAGAAGAGCTGGTTGGTATAGTCAGAGAGTTATCAGTGTTTGGAATAGTCTTCCTGTGGATGTGATTGGTAGCAGCTGTATGACAGATTTTAAAACTGGATTGGATGAATACTTCTTAAAGGAAAGAGTATCAGGATATCCCTTTGCATGAAGGGCGAGGGTTCTAATGGGCCTTTGGCCTAATGAGCTCGTCTGTAACCTATACCTCTGATACATTGACAGTGATACTCACCAAGGCACTTATCCAGGAGCTCGAAAGGATGGTAGCCTTGCTGTGGGACAGCAGAGGATTCTGAGAATAGGAGATGCTGCAACAGTCTGCAGTTCACTGGCTTCTCTGAAGGGGCTGAGAACAGAAATGTTGCCGGGTTTTTGCAGCAAGAGCTCCCACAGCTGCTCAGGCTCTTCTAGAAGTCCAGCCTGGCGATTGTTCAAGCTCACAGGACACTTGGCCCACAGCCTAAGCCTGGCGACAGAACAAGGTGAGTGCACACTGGATTCTTACGTTTTCCAGACAAATTAAAAATTATGTCACTGGTCAGAGACAGAATTCTAATTTTCTAGGACTGTTCAAATGAAGTGGCACAGTAGCACAAGCAGTTTGCAGAGGCAAAGAAAGTGTTCCAGGCCCAGAACATCCCCATTAAGCTGCAGTATCCAGTCAAGCTGTGCATCAGCCAGAATGAGGTTCCACACACATTCCATATGCCAGAGGTGGCAGATCCACTACATTCATAACAACTGGCCAGACTGTGTGTTACAACTACAACACCTAGTGGAGGAGTCAGGAACTGCAAAGTAGGTCCACATAAGTCTGGTTGGAACACTCACAACCCTACAGCACAAATAGGTCAGCCAGAGGTGGCAGAGATGGACTGGCAAACTACAAATGGAAAGCATTCCAGTCTGAAGGGATGGGACTGCCAGTGAGCTGCTCTGCCTGTATGGACTCCCAGAAGCAGGGACCACAGTATAGACTCAGGCCATTCAGAGAGCAGTGTGGAATCAATAGGTGAACCAACGACTAAGAGCATGGGAAATCTCAAGCTATCACCAGATTAAACCTCCCTTCTCCTACTTCCCGATAAAGCAGCCAGCAGAGGTGCAGCTAGCCCTGAGTGGCTAAGAGAGAAGATCATTGGCTGAATGGGCTGCAGGAGCGACGGCACAGGTGAGAGGAGCAGGCTCTGAGTGGACAGAAGAAGGACAGCAGACTTGAGAGACCGACCGACCGTGAGGTCAAGTGTTTAAGCAATAACAGAGACTGGATTGAAATTGCTTTGGACTAGTACTAAAGACTTAATTTAATGTCTCACACTCTTCCCCCACCCTGAGCAAAGCTTCTGTGATAATCAGACCCATTTCATGGGCCAAAAATGTACTTTTCTTTATTGTTTCTCCTCCTCAGTTCACCTCTTTGCTGCTGATACCGAATCGGCACACCGCCTTCTAATAGCGGCTGGAGTGCCTGCCAATTCCTCCAAGTGCTCCCTGTAACTGTGTTTTGCACTCCTATGCAATGCTACTAATCACAGGACGATTCTCCCCCCCATGTTTATTGCCTGAACAGGGCCCAGCTCTTAGGCTCCCCTTCCACCCCCACTCCCGGATCTCCAGTAACTAGCTTAGCACTCTTAGTGCAGGAAGGGAAAGGACTGGTGACTGTCATGTCAGGTACTGTACTAGAAAAGCTGAGAGTGTACTTCACTCATGTTGATTTGATCTGCTGTAGCACGCCTTGAACAGTGGTTGTGCTGAGTGAGGTAGATCTGGGAACAAGGCTAGTCACCTCACCGAGGTAATGTCCCCAGAGCTGCCAAGATGCGGGGACATACTTTAATTCTTCCTCGACCTGTCTGCGATACAGTGAGTAATTAAGAGTGATGGAGGGGGTTGGATAACTTGTCTGCCATGTGATACATGATTAAATCATACTTGGGACCTTCCCTCCCCTCCTCCTTTTCCTCCTCCTATGTATGCAGGGGACATGGGGTTTCCTGAGCTAGACGGCACAGATCATTCATGCTGGCAGATGGTGCCTCTCAGCTAGGCAGCTGCAATCTAGCTGAGCGGCATGCAACCTAAATCTAATTGTCCTCAATAGAGCTGCTCGTGTGAAGAAGATTACAGGAAGAGCGTTGACTCTTCTCTCACAGCAGCTGGCATCGTGGCCTCAGAGTATTTTGTTACTACTTGATATGGCACCAACTGCCCCCCCCCCACCATGGGTCTGGAATGTATAATAGTCTGTTGCTTCTTCAGAGCTAGTCCTCCCCAAACTGATGTTCACTCCTCTCCTCCCAGGCTGGGCAGATGTCCGACCTTTGCACTTGTCACCATTCATAAAGGGGGATCACACACTTCTAGCCTCACCTAGAGGTGAGGACCTCTATCCCCAGGATAGCGTCAGTTGTATACCTGACTGAGGTGGTGTCAGTGGGCCACGACATCATGGGAGCAGGGAGTCTCAGTACTCTTCCTCCCCCCCCATTACTAAGAATGACAGCGGGAGCTGCAGGAAGACCAGCTGGAGTCTTTCCATCCCCCAGAATCCCTGACTGGGTGGTATTGGACCTAACGTCAGTGCTGGGGGGGTCTCGGGTCAGGCACATGGGTGTTTTTCTCACTCCTTGGGAGGGAGCGCATGGGGGAATGGGCTTTTGGTGGGTCTTTACCCCCATTCAGGTCAGGCCCGCACACCCAAGAAGGTTTTCTACATAGGTATATATGCTGTTTTTCTGATGTGGTGTTTATGTTGCCTTGTGGTAAGATTTCCTCTTTGTTCAAGATTTCAGTCTACTGAATATTGGTTTGCTACAGCTGGTAAAAATGACCTATGTGTGCAATTGTTTTTTTTTCCTCTGCAACCATGCTTTGGATTCTGGGCCTGGTGGGAAAGAAGGCTAGATTGATCCCTCTACATCGACTGGACTGGATGAATTTCAAGGTTTTATAGCAGCTTTACAACATGATACGCATAACTAGTATAGTAACGTCTCTGCTTTGTACCAGTGTAACTGTCAGTGGGATCAATTAAGTGGGTGTCATGAAATGTAAAAGGCACCCAGTCCTCGGTTAAACTCCAGAAGATCCTGGACCATCTTCTCATGGAGGGCGCAAGGATCACCTTTATCCAGGAGACCCATCTCACACCACTAGAAACAGGAAAACTCAAAATGAGCTGGGTCTCTCGGGTATGGCAGCATGTATAATACTTACAGTAGAGTGGTTCCCATACTGTTTCATAAAAATGTCTCCTTCATAGCTGATCAGGTTACCACTGACCCGGAAGGGAGATATGTGATTGTGCAGGGTACATTGAATGGTGCCATGTTTTTTCTTTTCTGATGTGTACAGACCAAACAAACCAGATGCCAACTTTTTTACCACCCTGGCCTAAATGCTCCAGGCTCACTCTAGTGGGCACTTAGTGCTAGGAGGGCCCATGAACACAACTTTGGGTGATTTTTCTGGATAGAAGCAAAGACAAGCACTTGCAGATCTAGTAACTGAATTGTCCCTCACGGGCATCTGGAGGTTAGTGCATCCCAGAGGAAGGGACTATACTCCTTTTCCCCTCCCTACCAGTTGCATTCCAAAACTGATCTATCGCTAGTCCCTCAGAAGTGGGTGCCAGAGATCCACAATGCTGATATTGACACAGTGATAGTTTCTGACCATGTGGCAGTTTCATTTACTTGGCTACCGGCACAAGCAAATCCCCTTGCACACAAGCAGTAGAGACTTAATATCTCCTTTATACATTACCCTGAATTCTGTAAGATGCTCCAAATGGGAATCACAACCTGCCTGGAAGCCAACCACTCAGGTGATACCAGTGCAGCTACATGGTGGGATGATTTTGTTGGCTTTTATCTGGAGGAGGTGTACAAGCTATGCCTCACATGTTGAGCAAAAACAAAAAGATCTGATTGATCAGCTGGCCATGCTAAAGAAGCTGGAGGAAGACTACAGAAATGCTATAGACCCCTCTCCAGCCTGCTCGCAGACATCACTGGTACTAGGTGCAAAATAAATATACATGTACACCAGTGAGCGGAGTTCACCCTACCTAGACTGGTGCAGTCCTTTTGGGAATCCAGCAAAAAACCCAGAAGGCTTCTGGCCTAGCAACTAAAGAAATGCCAGGAAAAATCCAGAATTGTCGTTACCTGATTGTGGTCAGGGATTGCTGTAACTAAGGTGGAAGAGATCAACGTGGTTGTTCTGGACTTGTGTACCCGGGGAGCTATTTATCTTTATGTATATTGTGTATTATTATGTAATCTCTTAACTTATTTGATTGTACGTCTGTCTCAGGACCTCCTTGTGAATGTACGTATGTCTCAGGACCTCCTTGTGAATGAGCTTGCTCAACAGAGTTTTCCTGCAATAAACTTGAACTTCTACAAAGCTCTTTACCAAAAGAAATGATCGCCCACTCAGGCAGACTTCACTGTCTTCAGAGATTCGTGAAATCTTCCAAGCTGCACCCTAGTTTTAGAGACAAACCAGATGTACCCCTCTTCACAGAAGAACCAAGATGCACACTCCATGCCATTAGGGAAGGACCCAGGAGGGATGATCTTCCAACTGAATTCCTATATAAGTTCAGGCAGGTTTTGCTAGACCCCTTGCAGGTGCATTAACTGAAGTTTGTCAGGCAGGTATACTACCGGAATCCATGTGTTCAGTAACAATCTCCCTTCTCCTTAAACTGGGCAAGGACCTCCTCTCCTGTGGGAATTACCAATCAATCTCCTTGATCACTGCCGACTGTAAAGTGTATGCCAGGGTCCTGGCCACAAGGCTGCAACAGGTCATTCCATCACTGATAAGCACATACCAAGTTGGCTTTGTCTCACAATGATGGAACTGACAATACCAGAAGGCTCTTCAGCATCCTGTGGAAGGCTGGTCAGGGAACAGCTCCTGCAATGCCCGTGTTCTTAGATGCAGAGAAGGCCTTTGACATGGTGGATTGTGACTACCTTTTTCCATGTCTTAGCCAAATTTGGATTTGGAACTACCTTTCTACACAAGAACTGGACATTGTATAATGGGGCCCCTGCCTCATTCATATCTGATTTGAAACATAACTGATTTGAAAACCTCACCCCCCTTCCCTCTTGGCAGGGGTATGAGGTAGGAGTGCCTCCTTTCATCCCTCCTTTTCATGCTGGCCTTAGAACTATTGCTGCAAGCTGCCAAGCAGCACAAGGATATGCATGGCATTGACACAGACTGGGAACACAGGATGTTGGCTTATGCTGATAATATCATGCTTACACTAATGCTGCCAAAAAAATCAGTCCCAGCCACCCTAGGGCTCCTGGAGACATTTGGGACACTGTCCTGGTACAAAGTCGATGTGTCCAAATCCCTCATCTTCCCTACAGACGTGACCAAAGTTCAAAAACGCTTCCCATGTGGGGCTCCAGGAAGCAAAGGACAGCCTTAAGTACCTGGTAATAAACTTTTCTTGGCCACTAAAGGAGTTGGTAATATTGAACCTACCCCCTGTCCCACTCGCAGAGTTAGAGGTCTGGCAAGATGAAGCTGTTTGAATCTTTTCCTGCAGGGCAGGGCACATGCCTTCAAAATAAAGGCAGCCAGAAGAATTCAGTACATTTTGGACAATCTCTCCATGGGGATACAGCCAGCCCTGTTCAAATTGTTACATCTGAAGGCCTTGGGCTTCTTATGGGGGTCAGGGCCACATCACATAAGGCACAAAAAAATCTTAATCAACCACTTAGCATTGGAGGCCTCAACCTCCCCCATTTCCCTCATCAACAAGCAGCCCACCTCTTACTACAACTTTTGCCCTCATACCCCTGGCCTCTCAACCCAGATGGGCTCAGTGCAAAGCACATCTGTTGGGCAGATCACTGCAGCAGATAGTGGTGTTTGAGAAGCTACTGGCTATGCTCTCTACCCACCCCACACTCCCACATATGGCAAAAGTCTGCAAAACATACATAAAGAGGGCCAACTGGAACCCCAAGGATTCTCCCCAACTTCCCTCAATGGTATAACCCAGCTTTGCTGATCAGTGTGCAAATGACTGACACTCCAGGAAGGGCAGCTCAAAGAATCGGGGCACACACACACCTTGTTGACCAGAAAACAAGATACCACAAAGCCTTTGAGCAATTAGAGAAAGGAGTTCACACTGGAGAGATGTCTCCATTGGCAGTTCTTCCATATGAGGCATGCACTGACACAGATAATAGGGTCATAGTACAAGATAGGGAACCTGAATGCCTTGGATGACTTTCTTGTTGCTGATTCAGGTAACCCCCTCAAGGCCAGCTAGATGTATAAAACACTGTCAATACTAGAAGGTAGGCACCACAGACAAACTATGGGGAGCCTGGAGCAAGGAAATGGATATGGAGATTCTCTCCAAGACATGGATGAACTGCTGGAAAGGCCCTGGTGTGATTATGAACCAGTTTAGCCAGATGAAGATCCTCCACAGATGGCACAGGACCCCACAGAAGTTACACAAATGGGGGTTCTTCCCCCCTCTTGACACATGCTGGTGCTGCCAGCTGACCACAGAAGATATTACAGATCTCCTCTGGTCCTGTGGTGGATTGAAGCCTTACTGAGAGGGGGTTCAACAGACCTGCATGACTGTCATCTGTTCCACCTGTACTCTAACCCTGGAACTGGTCATAGTTGGCATAGTGGATGACATTTCCATGTCCTCTCAAATACAACAGCATGCCAAGAGTTGCCTACTTGGCATCTTGGTCACGGCAAAGAGAGTAGTCTTCAGATACTGTAGACTTCAGAATGGCTGGCAGAGCTGGGAAAAGCAGACAGTTATGAGAGGGTGCACTATGCCTCCACCAGCAGGTTGAAGATCTACAGTAGGATCTGGGGCCCATAACTTAACTCCATGATTCCTCAAGGCTGTTGCATGCCCCTCCACTTATTGGGGAACCCATAAATCTATATCCAGTTTTGTGGACCAGGACAGCTCCCACCTCCCATTGTCCCACACTTCCCTCCAGGGACCCGGACATCTCCACGCCCTAATAGGAGTAAAAGATGGGAAACCATAACAACTCCATATATATACACTGTTTCGACGATGTTGTTAGGGCATTGTACTAACTATGGTCTCTCCTCCATGCAGAATTGTATAGTAAATTATGATGACTCGCTGTAGAGCTACTCAAGTTTCTGATGAACTGTCAATTGTGACTGTATCTGGTTGCAAGAGGTACAGGCTTCTCCCAGGCCATGTGCACCTGTGCTTTGTCTTCATTTACTATTTGCTTGTAACACATTGTTTTTTGTTGCAAAAACTTAATGAAGTTTAAATTATAAAAAAATTGAAATAGCTGTGAAGGTACTTGTGGACTGTAAGAAGTGTGTCTTATCTGCATATCATGCAGGTACAGCTGTGAATGTATTGGAGGATGGTAGAAAGTCATTCTTATTACTGTCTGCATATAATGCAGGAACAGCTGTGACTGTATTGAAGGATGGTTGAAAGTGGTTCTTATCTGTATATAATGCAGGTGACAGCTGTGAATGCATCAGATGATTTTTAGAAAGTAAATCTTATTATTACTAGTGAGCATTTGTAATGCTCTGATAACTGGTTTGTATAAAAATGCATTACAAACTCATGGTTGTAATGTGTTATAACAAGGTTGTTGTAATTGATCCCTGTAAATCAAGCTTGTGCTGTGAGCGGTGCGAGCACTAGTCATGCAAGTGCCACAGTAATTAAAAATGCTCACTAGTAATGATAAAAAAAAACAAGACATAGGTGGGTGTGTATAACCTGCATTTTACACACACCCTTACTGTGGGATGCTTTTGTAAACCCCTCAAGCTTCGCTCTTCGGGTTTATGTAGTATCTCACACAATGTGTGTCTGTGTGTGTAAAATTCTGTTATACACACACACACACACACACACACACACACACACACACACACCCACACCCACCCACAACCATGTATTATTTTCTGTATTATCCACATGTAATGCTGGAGCAGCTGTGCATGTACTGGAGAATGGTAAAATGTAAGCAGTATGACACGACAGATGCGCAGTGAGACACAAAGTGCTTGTTGCCTTCAGCACCTAGAATTGCATTAACCCATGACAAATAATGCCCTAGAGAGTCTTGTTGCCCTTATGAAATGGGTACCAAGTCCAAACTTACAAAAATAAATAACATAAACAATGCAAAAACATTAAAGGGACACTGTCCATCTCCTTAGGCCTCAAAGAGTCCATTGTTTAAAAAAACACATTTTATGATTGCTAACATTCTATGAAGATTGCTGATATAGCTAGTAGTTAGATTCGGATTGTTTTTTTTTCCTTTAAAAAGTGAAAAACGGATTGCCCAACATACTGGTGTCGCCACACAAAAACAGGTTTGTTTACATTCCTTGATCAACTCCCACTGCATCTTTCATGGACTTGGGAACACCCCCAACACAGTCTAACCATTCATGGTGCAGTGGGAGTTTAGGTGGCTACTGCCTCATTAGTAACTGCACTGTTTGGGGGTGCTTCTAATGTTCAAGAAGTATTCAGTAAGACTAGATTCAGGATTTGAAACAAAACAAAGTTGTTTATAAATATACATTAGCATGTATTTCAGTTCTACTAAACAAGGAGACACACAAAATAACCAGCAACATCAATGAATTTTAGAGAAGGTAAGCAATCATAAAATGTGTTTTTTGTTTTTTTTGTTTTTTTTTAAACTAGAAATAAAATGATGCAAAACAGGCTGACAGTGTCCCTTTAAACATGTATTATTTGTTTAAACAAATAAAAATAACAATTAGTTCCTCTTATAGAACCAGTGATTTGATTTTCTATGTTCGGAATGGGCAGTTCCATTTAGCAAGATTTAAAAAAAAAAAAAATTTCCTCGAAATTAAGGGCAAATCAGCATGTTTTGTACAAAAACTTGGAATACAGATTTTTTGTGAAAAAGATTCCCATGTGCTGGCTTAAAAATGCCAAATTCATTTTTACTGTTTTGTTCTGCTGAAAATGGAAAATTATTGGCCCTACTCTTACATGTGTACCACTAGGTAGTAGTGCCTGTTTTATATAATTGCAATGTATGCTGCCCTGCAGCATGTTTAAAAAACAAAACAAAAAAAAACAACTATTTTTTAGGAGTTGTCTGTTCCTGATTTGGCAGGTCTCTGAGCTGAGTTTCAAGGGAGCAAGATTTCGAAATGGGCATTCCATTTATTTATTTATTTGAATTTTGATGACCAGGTGGTCTCACTGAGATGAAATGTCCCTTTTTCAGGGGCGGCACAGAATTAGTTACATACAGTAGGTAGCAGGGAATGATACAAGGTTATACATATAGATGCAGACATTTCTTGTAACAAACAGTATTAGTAATGAGCAAAATACATACAAGCAATGGCACAGAACAGTACATACAGTTGTCATTAATGACCAGGGCCACTGGAAAATTGCGGAAAAGGTTACCCAAAATTGAGAGAAATTGCGGGGGTTCTACTACAGACCCTGAGTGCTTCACAATAAATCTTTTAATGTTTTCTGCAGCATGTATTAGTCAGTATAAATTGCTAAATGAATACACTGACACCTGAATATGTTTAAAACATAAAGAAAAGTTTATGTTCGTAACAAGAATACTAAACTGATACGCTATCATAAGTGTTGCCTATCTTCCAAAATTTTAAAGCATCTGCCTCACACAGTGCTAAATAGATTATATAAAGTGAGCCACAGTAAATCAATATTAAATAAAGCAAAAATAAATATTTTTTGTTTCTTTTTGGCTGTAGAATAATGAAACCTAATCAACAGCTGTTTACAGTGCTCTGCCAGCTATTCACCCACGTTGGTGCAAGAAAAAAATAAGCAGACAGAATGGTGAATAATTGAGTTTTATTAAAATGTTAAAGTGTTTAATGGTCATAATTTGTATTGTAGGTACTATACACTATTTTTGAAATCACATATTTAAACATTAAATCAGAGGGTTATTGGGGCTGGCAGTATAATCTAGAGGTAAGAGTAACAAACTGTGAATGAGCTGACGACATCTAGCAGAACCGGGTTTGATTTCCACAACCTCCACTTGCATACACGTGTGATTCTGAGCAAGTCACTTAACCTCCTCAGTGCTCCTGGGTTGTACCTGGAAACAGGCACTTGTGCCTAGTGGGCCTTACGTGGTTACCAAAAAATGTAAACAAATACCAATATATTTTTACTGCATCATACAGTAGTCAGGGTACCCTGTAATTTACCTTTGTTTTACTGTGGCTGCAATGATTCTGTTTAGTTAAAGATAAATGTTTAGATACATTTTGTGTTTTATAAGCTTGTTTTTAGACTTTAGTCAGTTTTTATTGTAGTCTTTGCATGTGAGCATCTAGGGGTAGTTGTGAAGAGTGAGATCACAGTTAGCAGTTAGCTTATTCAAGTTTAAAATCAGCAGGGTCATCCAAAAATCCTCAGCTGTTTGAATCAAAACTAATATGAATGAAAGTATGCTCACAAGGAATAACTTGCCCTGCCACTTACAAAAAGGCTTCTTAGTTAGCACCCCATTTAAGTGAATGGGATAATTTGCACCTTTTCTCCCATCTTTTGTTTCAGTTTGTGTCAACAAAAAGTTTTCTGACAGACTGCTTCAACACAAAACAAATGTTAAGTGTTTAAGTGTACTTATGCTTGGCCAGTGGATTTTGAAACCAAACAAGACAATAGGCACTTTTTACACATAGGTTTCTGTAATGGAATAACTGTTACGGAAACAGTATTCTGTTACATCCCTTGTGTGTAAAGTGCATCTGTTCCGTTCCCTTCTTGAACGTTTCTGCAAACTGCAATCTCTGCTTTTTGTGGTTTGCACCAATGTGTTCTGTTTCGACTGGCTGTGTAAAACAGCCATTCCGGTAGCACTGCAGAAACAGCCTATAAACTTAGAAACACCCGCAGTCCAAGTGTGAAGCCACCAGCCCCTCACAGAAACGCAGGTACGGACTTGCCCTCAGGGACTGATTACCTCCAGGAAGAGAGCCCTAGTTGCCAATTTTTGCTTTCTTTACATGAGGCCAGTTACATAGAAACATAGACTTTGACGGCAGATAAGGACCACTTGGCCCACCCAGTCTGCCCATTTCCCTACCTACTGGATAAGCTGCAGATTCTAGTTAACCAACAGCCTATTTCCTGCAACCCCCCACTATAATTGCCTTGTGTCTGTCCCATGCATGTTTGAATTCCCCCACTGTTTTAGACCCAATGACCTCCTCAGGAAGGCTGTTCCATGTAGCCACCACTCTCTCTGTGAAAAAATTTCCTCACATTACCCCTGAGCCGTCCCCCTCTATCTTTAAATTGTGCCCCCTTGTTCTTACACATCTCTTTTTCTAAAAGATGCTACCCTCCTGGACTTTGTTGATTCCCTTGAGGTACTTGAATGTTTCTATCATGTCCCCCTGTCCCTCCTTTCATCAAGAGTATACATATTAAGCTCTCTCAGTCTCTCTTTATATGGTTTCTGCTGCAGACCCTACACCATTTTAGTTGCCCTCCTCTGGACTGCTTCCATCTTGTCTATGTCCTTGTGTAGATGAGGTCTCCAAAACTGCACACAGTACTCCAGATGGAGTCTCACCAACTGTCTGTATAGAGGGATAACCACTTCCCTTTTTCTACTTGTGATGCCCCTTCCTATGCATCCCAGTATCCCCCTGGCTCTCCTTACTGACTTTTCACATTGCTTACCCACCTTTAGGTTATCCGTTACGACTACACCCAGATTCCTTTCCATTATTGTTGTTGATAGTACCTCCCCTGCTATTGTGTACTCTTCTCCTGGGTTTTTGTTTCCCAGGTGCATTACTTTGCACTTCTTTGCATTGAATCTAAGTTGCCATATGTCTGACCATTCCTCCAACCTTGCCAAGTCCCTTCTCATCTTTTCTACCCCCTCTTGTGTATCAACTCTGTTACAGATCTTTGTGTCATCTGCAAAGAGGCATACCTTTCCCTCCAGACCGTCTGCAATGTCACCTATAAAGATGGTAAAGAGGACTGGACCCAGTACTGAGCCCTAAGGTACTCCACTAGTAACCCCCCTTTCTTCAGAATGTGTTCCATTCACTATTACCTTCTGTGTCCTGTTGTGCAGCCAGTTTGCTAGCTAGGCTACCACCCTGGGCACTCCCAGGCTGGCTAGCTTGATTATTAATCTTTTGTGCAGGACTGTGTCAAATGCCTTGCTAAAGTCTAGGTAGGCCATGTCCATAGCCCCTCCTTGGTCTATTACTTTGGTCACCAAGTCAAATAAATCAATTAGATTCATCTGACATGACCTTCCTGCTGTAAATCCATGCTGCTTTGGGTCCTGTGCCCCGCTGGCCTCTAGGTCCTCAACAATTCTTTCTTTCAGAAGTGATTCCATCATTTTCCCTACCACTGAGGTCAAACTTACAGGTCTGTAGTTTCCTGCTTCTGCCTTGCTCCCACTTTTGTGAAGGGGAATCACATCTGCCCTCCTCCAGTCCTCAGGTACCACCCCATCCTGCCAAGATTTGTTAAAAAGCGTGGTCAGTGGTGTCACTAGGTCCTCCCTTAGTTCTTTTAGGATTCTGGGGTGAATCCCGTCAGGCCCCATTGCTTTGTCCACCTTGAGTTTTAGGAGTTCTTTCAGGACTCTTTCTTCTGTGAATGGACTGGTGTCAACCCCCCTACCCAGAGTGCTTCTATTGTCTGGTTTAGGTAACTCCTCCTCATCTTCTTTTGTGAATACTGAGCAAAAGTATTCATTCAGTAGCTCTGCCTTTTCACTGTCTCCCTCTGCCCACCTCCCCTCTCCTTTATTAATCTTCACTATCCCTCCCTTAACCTTTCTATGCTCCCTAATGTACCTATAAAAGGTTTTATCCCCTTCTTAACTGAGTTGGCTATTTTTTCCTCGGTTTGGGCCTTTGCTATTCTGACTGCCTTCCCCACTTCTTTCTGCTTTAATTGATACAGTTCCCTGTCATGCTCCTTCTGTGATTCCTTATACTTTTTGAATGCAGCCTTTTTCTCCTTAACCTTCCCTGCCACCTCTTTTGAGAACCATAGTGGTTTTTTACTCCACTTTGTTTTCTTTTCTATAGAGAGGCAAACTCTGTGGGGGAGCTGAAACAAATGGAGGCAGGGGTTGCCGGAATACTCGCGAAGTGTAAAGGGAACACTGAACGCAACAGAGTACAATGGCACTACACAGGTAACGCTCTCTCCATTTCTAAACCCTGTGTGTAAAAGCGCCTAAAGATTCAAAAGAAATCAGTGTCATGTAAAACCCTTGCTCTACCTTGCACTGCATTGTTTCGGCCAAACCCTAGTCTGTATGCAAAATTGTCAATATATTGAGAGTATTTTATTAAAAATGTTAATAAGTTTTACACAGTTCAATATAAAAACTCAAAAATTGCAAGAAATTGTGGAACATGTCAGTTTTTGCAGAGAATGGTGAAAATTGTGGATTCCGCAAAAAAATTGCCGGTGCAATTTTCCAGTGGCCCTGTTAATGACTAAGAAAATATACATACAGTTGTGTATGCCAGAGGCAGACTAGCAATTAGGTATGGACAATAAGCTAAAGAGGTAAGTGCTTCTGCAAATAGGTAGACTAAAGGCATTCCATATTCTGTTTGGAGCAGGCTGTGATACTAGTACCTGCAAAGTTGTAGTAAGTTGTAGTGAGGTGTGTGTGTGTGTGTGTGTGTGTGTGTGTGTGTGTGTGTGTGTGTGTGTGTGTGTGCTGGGACGTAAGATTCAAAGAAAACAGTTGCAAGGAGATGGTGTCCAGAAGAGGGATTTTAGTCTCTTTTTAAACTGCTCTAAAATAACACAGGCCCAGGGAGTTCCACAGATGTGGGGCAAAGAATAAGAAGGACTATCTTCCGATTTTGTACTGAACTTTGGGGACTACCAGCACAGGGAGGGCTAAGGCTCTTAAGAGGTCTGGCAAACTGCTTGTTGAATTATGCCAGAGAGACTGGGTGGGGAGACAGGCTGCAATATCTTGAAGGTAAGGCAGTACAGGGGGTTGCATGTTCTGGCTTCAAAGGAGGGCCATCCTAGGGTCGTTAGTGTTGAGCAGTGGTGAGTTCTGGGGTGGTCAAAACTGCAAATCAACCTACCCTATGATAAAATGATTTGAGCCTAGTGAGGGTGGATTCTTGAATTTATTGTACTACCAGGGAACCATAGAATAGGAGTGGGAGCAGGGCGCTTCTTGCGATGGTAATGCATGCCTCCCTAGACAGGTAGGGAGAGAGTCTATAAAGTAGTCCTAGTTTAAGGTTGAGCGTTTTAGTCAGTACATCTACATGAGGGTCAAAGGACGTGGTTTGGTCAAGGACCACTCCCAGATATTTAAAGGCTTGGACCACCTCCAGATTGATTCCAGTGCAGGTGGAGATTTTAAGGAGACCCCCATCTATCCGTGCCTAGGTTTTTGTTACCGAATGGTATCCCCTTCATTTTTTTGGGCATTAAGAAGGAGTTTGTTGGCCAGAAACCAACTTTCTAATGAGTGGAAGTAATTTTTCAGCTGAATATTGATCCACGTTATGTCCATGGAAGATCTGCAGAGTATGGCGTTATCAGCATATAGCTGCACTGAGGCACTACCACAGTTTTGAGGTAGATCATTAATAAATAACGAGAACAGCAGGGGGCCAAGTATGGATCCCTGGTGTACCCCATCACAGATTGACCTGGGGGGGTGAAATCATACACTCCCATTTGACACACTTCTTCCACACAGTCAGGTAGTTCTGGAACCAGCAGCAGGACAGATTATCCAGGCCACAGTTCCGTAATTTATTAGGCAACAGGTCATGATTAACCAGGTTGAATACTTTTGTTAAGTCTATGAATATTGCTCCTGTGGCTATGCCTAGGTTCATGGCATTAATAATGTCACTGGTGACCTGTACTAAAGATGTATTGGTGCTGTGGTTTTTGTGGAAGCCATGCTGGAATTGAGTGCAAGTGCCATTGTGTTCAAGGTAGTCTAACAGTAGTTTGTAGAGTAGTCTCCCCTTGAGTTTGGCAACTGCACAGAGGAGGGAGATTCTATTTTGACCTTTTGCCGCCCCCCCATGTATGGGCATAATGAGAGCCATTTTCCATTTGTTCGGGATGTGCTGGCTATAAAGGACTTATTAATTAGGTTCCTGATAGGGGTGGCGATGACTGGTGCAGCAATTTTTAAGGACTGCGGTTCCAGAGTGTCACTCCCTGGTGAGTCTTAACATTTGAGACTCATTAATGGCTTAAGGACTTCCTGTCTGGTTACTATTCTAAGGTGAAATTCTGGTGGTAGCAAGATTTTGAAATGTAGCAATCGCTGATCAGGTGTCTGTTCATTCCTGTTCAAAGGAACGAGATTTAGATTGCAAATTGTTGGTCCACAGCAGGAACAGTTCAGCAGTGTGGCAGCTGGCAGGCTGCGGGGGGGGGGGGTGATCTAGTGATGGAGTTTTAGAACTCTGACCGGGGCTTCAGAGGCTTACAACCAAACCTAACGTACTGTAAAACAAGCACAGACAAAGGGTAGGAAGCTGAGTTTTAATGTTTACTTTAACAGTTGGTTTCTATATGTTGTGGTAGCTGAGTGAGGGTTCTTGTTTACATGGCAGTATGGCTTGTTTTTAGGTGCTGGCAAGTAAGATGGGGACTTTTTGTTTTTTGGTTAACATACAAATGTGGCTGCCTGCAGGCATGGCTGTGTTCTCTGTCCTGGTTGCCATAAAAGTTCCCACACCATTGCTTTATCGCCACATAAGGCACTGGGTTCAAATAACTCTCCGTTAATGAGGAAACCGTTAATTTCATACCCATTTTATAGCTGCATACAATGCAGGGGCAGCTGCGACTATACTGGAGGATGGTAAAAAGTAAAATGTTATCTGCATGTAGTGGAGGTACAGCAGCAGCAGTTGTGCCTATTGGCCTTACCTGGTTACAAAAGACTAAAATAAAAAAAATGTGTAGCAAGATTGTAAAAAAGTTTATTATGCGCATATAATGCAGAAGCAGACGTGAATGCATTAGTAGATGGTAAAAAGTGGTGGTTATTATTATCCGTATTTATACAGTGGTATCTGGTAAAGTCTGGGCCCTTATTGGTCAGGACCCTGTCATATGGTACTGCATTAACCTAGCCTATCCCCCTGCTTAGAGGACATGATGGGGTGTATTGATCAACAGCACAAACAGTCTGGATCAAAAAGGGCTCAATACGCTAATTACATATCCTTGGGTCAAAAAGTTTACAGGGCAAATCAAACGCAGCAACATAAAAAATAATGTGGATTTGAAAACATTACCCCCCCCCCCATGGCAACATTGCTCAAGAATCACAAACTGGAAAGGAAATCCATACAACAACTTTGAAAAGATATACAGTACTTGATAGTGTCAAATCCAAACGCAAAAATCCTCAGTGTTGCTTACACAAGATAAAACACTTTAAACACCTAATAAAGACACAAAATATATTTCAAAACAATACAGCCTTAAATTTCTGGCACTCGTCACCTCATTATAGCGAAGGACACCACACAGCAGGTTTAAAATTTAAAAGGTCATTTTATTTGACATAAAGCCACACCAGATATCCTGCCTGACGCATTTTGGATAATATGTGTCCTTTATCAAAGTCTGGAAAACATAATACATACAAACACTTAAATACTGGTTAAAATCATGTGATAACATTACGTCACAGACGGGCAACATTCTCATTGGTCAGAATCATTTCAAAATCTAATGGCACATTAATTGGTTTAGATAACTGTTTTAGCTCAAGTAATACATAAAAATAAGTGCATCTTAATCACGTATAGTATCAGAACATTTAATTAACTGTCATGCTACTCTATAGTAGGAGAGTAGGGGGTGAAAATTAACAGGACAATTAAAAAAAAAAAAAAAAAAAAAAAAAACCACAAAATCCCAGCGTGCATCTTTCTGCCAATAAAGTGCATATCAAACTATCCACATATATGTATATAGATGTATATCTATAGATGTGTGTGTGTGTGTGTGTGTGTGTGTGTGTGTGTGTGTATGTATATGTAATAGATAAACCACTCTGAGGGTGTGTAAGTAGCTCTGATATATATACACGCCTTGGTGTGTGTATATCGAACACTCACCCCATACCTCAGAGTGGTTTATCTATCTTATAAAATGTCAAATTGTTTTGGGGGTAAAGTGCAGTGTGTGCTGCGCTTGATATATGCACGGTCATATGATGTGTTTTATACAATTAGAACATTGATTTGGATTAGGATTTGTTGCTCATTTTATAAATATATATAGTTATATAGGGGAGTGTGTGTGTGTGTACATAACTATTATGTATGTATGTGTATATACATATATAATAGTTATAGATAAATAATGCATAGTAGCAGTTTTTAAAGATACAGGGTACTATTCCAGATACGACAACAATCATTTCTTCTCCAAATATGGGTGCATATCAAAGCTTGTGTTAAGACCTTTTTTTTTTTATGGGCTCTCAACTGAAGGATCAAAAAATGCTCCCTTTTTAGCATAACATTGTTAAAATGATCTCCTCTCGATCTGTGATTTACTTTGATTGCCATAAATTTAAAAACATGATTGCTCCCATCTCTACTTTCCATAACATGGGCTGCCGTGGCATAGTGGCTGCTTGCTGTTCCTAGCCATCACCCTTATGTGTTCACCCATGTGTGTTTTGAAACACCTTTTCATTTGTTTCTACATAGAAGGCATTGCACAACCAAGTTGCTAGATAGCTAATTCCCTCTATGCTACATGTAATACATTGTCTGATTTCAAAATCCTTTTCTGTATTACAAGAGTTAAACAATTTTCCTGATTTTACTGACTCACAGTAGACACTTTTTTTTTTTTTTTTTTGCACTGGTAGCAACCATGAATTTGTGCTAGCCATGTACTGGGATGTTTTTTTCTTAATAGTGGTTATGCATCAGATTGTCATTCAGGGTGGGGTCTCTTTTGTAGCACATTCTAGATGGAGCTTGACTGATGTCTCTAAGTCTGTGTCTGCTGCTAGTACATGCCAATGTTAATTGAGAATCCATTCAAGTTCCCTAGCCTGTGCCGGCCCAGTGGCACTGAGGGTTGAGGTGCTGGACGCCACACCTCGCACCACGCTGGCGACCCTGGTTCAGATGCGAGCCAGGGCCACCAGGGATCGGCAGTGGAGGGATAGGATTGAGCATCCGGAGGACTTCTATCCTATCCTGGGGAGGGATCCAAGGAAACCACCGCTCTGTAGCGGCCCCAGGTGATGACCGGGGGCACTACTAGAACAATGGCAATGTAAGGGGGCGGAGTGCAGCAAGACATCATCACGTCAGTGCCCAGAGGTCATTGCACGCTGCACTCCAGGGTGGAAAAACCATGGAGGAAAATACAGGGGCGATCTCTATGGCTGATGGCCATGCCCTGTGCCCCCAGACCTGAGAAAGGTGCCTGTCCAGGGTATGGCGTGATGTTGGCCCGTCCTTGTGTTCCATGGGTTTGTGTAGCCCATACGCATGGCTGGGTCCAGGTGGCGCAGGCACGGTGGCCGGAGATTATGGGTCTCGCTCTGTCAAAGAGGCGGATAAATAGAATTAAAAAAGTTCCCTAGCCTGGGTTGACTAGGAGGTGACAATTAAACCTATGGTCAGGTCGCCCACTTGATGTTTTAGGGTGAAGGAGTCTCTCTCTCTCTCTCTATCTCTATTCCTGGCTGTCTCTCTAGCTTCCTCAATATTCTTATGGCAATAGCCTCTCTCTCTCTTAGTCTTGTGGCTAGATCATCAGCTCCTTTTTCAAATGTGTTTTCATTACTACAATTCTGTCTAATCCTCAAGAACTAACCCTAGGAATATTCCTTGCCACGTGTGGAGGGTGGCAGCTAGAAGTAAAGTATTTCTGTCCACTTCCTTTCTATATATCTCACTTTCTATGCAGCCTTTTGTGTTTTTAGTAAGACAGAGATCTAGACAGGAGACCATTTCTTTGCTACATTTGTATGTGAACTTGAGGTTTGGGTTCAATAAATGTAAATAATCAACAAACCTCCCCAGCTCCTCTGGTTCCCCCTTCCAGATCTGCAAGACACTGTCTATTTAATGTTTCCAGACTGCAGTATTATCTAGAAATCTGTTCTTGTTTGGATCAAAAATCGCATCCTCTTCCCATTTTCCCACATGTATGTTAGCAATGGAAGGGGCGCAAGTCGCCTCTATTGCTGTCCCTTTAGTTTGTAAGTACATGTCCTGATTAAAAACAAAGTCATTACATTTTAATATGTATTCTAGCAATTTGATCAAAAAGTCCGTGGTGGGGGGGGGGGTCACCTTCTTTGTTCTCTTTATTCAAATAATGAGCTGCTGCATGAAGAGTCCCTTCTTATGGCATGTTCATATATAATGCTTTAATATCCATCGTCACAAAGTACATGTTATCATCCAGGGTCATACTGTTAATCAAATTTAAGACTTCTTTTGTATCTTGTAGGTATGCGGGTAGCTTTTCTACCACAGGTCTCAAAAAAGAATTGTAAAACTGGGATAGAGGCTCAGTTAGTGAGCTGATGCCACTTACGATGGGGCGTCCGGGGGGTTGTTAAGAGTGTTCTGTACCTTAGGTAATACGTAGAAAGTGGCCTGTATAGGGTGTTTAGTAATCAAGAAGCCTGTAGTTTTACCATCGAAGTGTCCTTTGTCAAATGCCATGTTCACAGTTTCATCAATACTAAATTTAAAGTCTGCCATTTTCCATAACATAATCAGTTTTGTTCATTGGGATGACTGCCCCTCCTTTATCTGCTTGTTTTATTATTAAGTCATTGTCTATTTGTAGACTTTCTATTGCTTCGCACTCCTCTTGTGACAAGTTGTTATAGCTGTGTGTGTGAGTTTCTGCAAAAAGACTTTCCAGTTCGTTTTCCACTAACTCTTTAAACACTGTAACTGCTGCATAAAAGGGAGCGCAAAATGTAGACTACAGTTTAAAAGGGTTGGGGCAGCCTAACTCGTATCTTCTGTATCATTTTGTCTTTTATTAAAAAATGCTTGTAAATTCAACTTCCTGTAGCTTAAATTCAAGTCTATTAAAGTTTGTACCCTGTCCATGGGGTCGGGGGAGCAAAACTGAGGCCTTTTATCAACAGTTTAGTTTCAGCTTTGGTCAGAATGTGTGAGGACAGATTAATGATTTGTGCATTCTCAGTATGCTGCTCACCCGCTGCGTCCCCGGTAGGCTCTCCAGTCGTAGGTTTTCCCTCTGTTGTACTGGTAGGTTTCTCCTCCTGGTAAGTTTCTCCTCAATTCTGATATCCTTCTCCTCCTTCCCCCATCTTGTCCTCTTCCCCTTCCTGTTGGAATAGCTCAAAACTATAATTCTTCTCAACAACAGAAACATGCTTGCATACATACATCACTAAACCATCAGTAAAACTTCTACAGATATTGCTCTGAATGTTAATAAAATATCCATATACCTATCTGGCATGCAGAAACAAAAGGACAGCTCAAACTCCCTACCTGAATCTCATCGACTGTCCTGCAGTGCACATGTGTGACGTCACATGACATTTAATCAGCAGCCTAGGATTCCGGGTCTCTGATCCCATGGGATGTACAGGAAGTTGAAAGTCAGAAATACCTATTTAAAGCAATTTAAAAAAAAAAAAAAAAAACCTCCATGCAATGTGTCCACATCCAGCTGATGCAGTTTACCGGATGCAACCTAATCCCAGCTGCATATTTAATTTATGCTAATACACTAAATCCAACCATTTAAATATATAGCACCAAATTTAAACACTACTACACTGCAAAAAAAACTGACATTACTAAACATTTGTAAGTGAAATAAAGCTGTTCCATCAGGGATATTATGCTATGTTGATGTACAGGGTCAGCTGTGAATGCATTGGAGGATGGTAAAAAGTGTGTCTTATTGTTGTCTGCATATAATGCAGTGGCAACTGTGAACATGTTGAAGAATGGTAAAAAGTGGATCTTATTATTATCACATATAATGCAGGAATAGCTGTGAGTGTATTAGAGGACAGCAAAAAAAGGATCTTATTTTTATCTGCTTATAATACAGGGGCAGCGGTGAATGCATTGGAGGGTGATAAAGAGTATATCTTATTACAGGAGTAACTCAAAGTTTTTATTTTTTTTATTTTATTTGCACTAGCATCTTTGCCAGAATATATGTATTTTTTTTCCATATGGTAGGCAGGGCATATTTTCAACTCGATTAGGTAGCATCAGACTGTTTTGAAATTTGCCATTTAATGCTTTTCAGTTGTGTTATACTGGGCCCCTGGTTTTCATATATCACCCCCTTTTTTTCCCCAAAATATTAGAAAACGTAGTAACCTAAGAGGACCGCCATTTTGCCCGGTTCCCGATTACAGACGTGTGTTCCTGTGATAAACATGGCACAGATGTGCCAGTAAATGCCTGCATGCGCATCAGCAGAGTCACAGCTTTAGTATTCAAAGCCATTTGAATTGTTTTACAGCTCTACTAACTTTCCCAAAATTGGGGGTCGGGATTTTTTTCAATGGATACCTTTCTCTGAATTTGCCTAAAAAATGAAGTACTCATGCATGCATGCATGAGTTTACCATCACCTCTATGCCATCTTTATAACAGGAATGCATGTCTGGATCAGGAACCGGGCAAATAGGTGGTCTGCTCAGGTTACTGTTTTTTCTGATATTTAAAAAAAAAAAAAAAAAAGGCAATATATGAAAATCGGGGGCGCAGTGTAACATAGTTGAAAAGCATGAAGACTACAGGCACCATAACAAGAGAACTTCTTAAAAACAGTCAAAAAGCAGACAGTGTTCTTTTTTAATAAATCTTTTTTGGCTTCAGTGGTGATTGGCAGAGCCAGCCCCCTTTTCTGTTATCTACATATGTTGCAGGGGCAGCAGGGCATGCATTGGAGGATGGTAACAAGTGTATCTTATTATTATCTGCATTAAATGTAGGGCCAGCTATGACTGTATTGGAGGGTGGTGAAAAATGAATCTTTTTATCTTGACTTGTTTTTCAACAAACCGTCTAGTGCTCAACCCTGCCAAAATAGTCTGTATGCTACTGTTATTTGGCTCCAGGAAATATTTGCCTAATTGTCCAAACCTGGGTATTTCAGACACTGATGGGAGCATTTTAAATGCTGTGTCAAAGTATAGACCAGTCTCGTGACTTCTGCTCCAGTATCCAGTCTCAGGCCTCTAAATCCTGCAAAAAATGTGGAGCACTCCATTAAGCTGTTGACTGCCTCTGCCAAAGTATGAGGAAATGCTTGGTTGAAACATAGAAGCAGGAATGTTATGGCAGAAAAGGGCCCACTGACCCATCTGGTCTGCCTGCCCAACCCTACCTATTACTCTTGCAATGGCCCCGATAATTGGCTTTCTCCCCTTTATTCCTCCTCCTGCCTGTATCAGGCCCTTGTGCCTGTCCCACACATGTTTGAATCCGCTTACTGTTTTGGCACAGTCCACCTACTCTAGCAGTCTGTTCCACTTGTTCATCAGTCTTTCTGTGAAAATTACTTGCAGACATCCCACCTGAACTTTCCACCAGCCAGCTTTAGTGGATTCCCTTGTGTTAGTACTTAGGGTGAACCATTCATAGCATGCTAATCCCATGGAGATATTTGTACATTTCAGTCATGTTTCTTCCCCAGCTTGTCTCCAGGATTTACATGTTAAGGTCCTTCATTCTTTCCTTGTATGCTTTCTCCCCAACTCCTTAATTATATTAATACACTTCCCTGTACAGCCTTCACATTATCATAGTCTTCCTGCAAGTGTGGGCTCTGGAACATTGCATAGTACTCCGGGTAAGGGCAAACCCAAGAGCTACACAGGGGAAGGATCAACTCCCTTTTTCTACTACTGATCCCCCTTCCTATGCACCCCAGCATCCTTCCCCAATGCCCTGTTTTACTATGATGTGAATTTCAGGCTTTCCAATATTATTGCCCTTCCTCAGTTGTGCTGTCTATTACTACTCATCCATTGGGTATTGCGTATTTTCACTTTCTTGTTTCTAGTGTACATTACCTTGCATTTCATGGCATTAAACCTCAGCTGCCATATGCTGGACCATTTTTCAAGCACATCCCAGTCCTCTTTCATTGCTTTTATCCCATCCTCACAATCCACTGTCCTGCAGATCATGGTATCATATGTGAAGAGGCCGATCTTTCCCTGAACATCATCCCCTTTGTCACAAATGAATAAGTTAAAGAGGATGGGCTCCAGAACTGAGCCCTGTGTCACCCCACTCATTACTGCCTTGACCTCAGAGAGTTCTATTTTCACTACCAGCCCCAGTCTGTGCCCCATTAGGCAGTTTTTAACCCATGTTGCTGCCCTTTCCTCTACCCCATAATCTTTCATTTCTTAATTAGTCTCCTGTGGGGGACTGAACCAAAGGTTGATTGGGTGATCCTGAATGGATGATCTTACCAGTCATTAACTATGGTGATGTCATCTATGCCACCGTTCCTAAATGTCCTGCCTAAATTGGGTACTTTTGTTTCATTCCGTTTGCCGCTTTGTTGTCTGCTGCCCTCACTAGATCCACTACTGCATTCTGTATGATCAGCTGAAATGGCCCGCTCAGCTGTAGGCACTTACAGCATCTTGGCATCTATGTGTTTTAAATATTGGCTCAAAATTAACTTCCCAGTTACATTTGTAACCTGCTTATCCCTGTTCCTGACTCTGGTCACTATCTTCATTCCCTTTCTGAAAACCAGTTCCTCATTCCCAGGTGCAAACTGAAGTCTGGTCCATTGGTTTTCTGTTATATACTTCCTCTGTTATGAACAACCTAGGTCTGAGTTGTTGCTTACCTGTGAGTGTTCCTTCTGCTAAACAGTCCCTTAAAATTCTGTTTGTATCCTGCTGTTAATGCACCCTGTTGTTCCTGTGATTTTCATCATTTTGCTTCTACATTTGGATACCCCACACCCTACTGCTAATTTTGTACCTTTTATTCTACATATTGTATATTAGCAACTCTTTTGTTTGTGTTGTATAACTTCTGTAGCAGACCTTATTGTATAAATATCCATACTGCTTGTATCATATTATACTGTCCATCAGTCAATTGCTGTTTTGTTCTAACCCTGTACAGTATTTCTAATCCCCTTACTCCCAGATCATATCTGTAAACAAGACTGTTGATGTATCTCTGTGTGTTTATCTGATTAAACAATTTCAGTAAAAAATTCATCTGCATGCAGTGCAGTGGCAACTGAGAATGTATTGAAGGATAGTAAAAAATAGTTCTTATTATTAACCATATATAATAACAGACCATCAAGGTTTTCAATGGAGATGGCCCATTATTATTTACCATAATAACTGACTGGTTATTATGGCATTTGTATGCACAGTGATTGTTTAGAGCAGGCGTGAGACACTGTTTTTTTTTTTTTCATTCCCGTTTTTCTATCGGTCACCTTTAAAAACAATCACTCTTACACAGAGTTGGTTAATATATAAATTCTACATGTTAGGAAATGAATATTTAAACAGAATGAATACTTTTACTGCCTCATTCATGCCACAACTTCTACATCCTGCATTCTTAAACCAACAATAAAGAAGAAAAAAAGTTTAGGACAGATTGTGGATCTGTGTAAATGGGCTTCTTTTCTCTTGGCATGGTCTGACTACTGTCCCTCTCAAGGTGATTAAAGGAGAAGTCCACCCAAAACCCCTGGAGATCTCTATATGAAACAGTTAATTGTATTCCTTTGTCCTACAATGCACCTTGTTTCATGTGAGGGTGATGTAGCAGAGACCATAAATCCAGCAGAAAGCATTGCTTTACAATCATTTCACAACAGTAGAGAAGGCTATATTTTAAAATCTGTAGAATTCAGCTTGGTGACCACCCTCATCGTAAAGGTCTTACTGTCCTGAAAAGCTTTACTGCTGGTAATGTTTGTGCAGCTTGTAAAGCTTCCAAGATATTTAGTTTGTTTGGCATGTGTGTGCTGAATGTTGGGTCTCTCTTACATCACAGTCACATGAGACAAGATGCACTGTGGGAACAAGAAATACAATTAAGCTGTCAAGGATGAAGATCCCCAGGGGTCCTAAAACTAGCATAAAGCTAGCAGGCTAATTTAGGAAAAACTCCTAATACCAGTCAGAGGGAAGGAAACACTAGAACTTCACATACAAATTAAAACACTCTGCACAACATATATTTTTTCAAGTTTTGGGTGGACTTTTCTTTTAAAGGTGTGGAGTTGGGGCAGGGGAATGGTAAAATAAGAAGCATTAAGTATTAGCCTAGGATTAGCATTCCTATGACAAATTAATTATTCAGCTTGTTACTGGGCTACCTCCAGTATGTTTACAATCTATAAGAAACTAAAGTACATTTAATCTTACTTTTAGTGTTTTAACAACAGTCTAATAAATGTTTTAAAGTGATTTTCTTTTTTAATTGGGTGGGGGATGGCAGAAACGCATAGAACCACACGTTTTCAAAAGTGCGTTAAAATGGGGGGGGGATTGACAGCAGGTGATTCTGTAAAGTAAAACATGGTGTGGTATGATTACTTGAATTTAATACACACCCTCAGTGTGTGATGCTTGGATAAACCCCATAAGCTTCATTCTCAGGGTTTATTTTTATGTAGCATCACACACCTCAGGTGTGTATTAAATTCTCATAATGCACATTATTATCTGCATGTAATGCAGTGGCAAATATGAACATATTGGAGGATGATAAAATGTGTATCATATCCCCCCATATGTTGCAGGAGCAGCTACAAATTTATTAGAGGATGGTAAAAAGTAAGCCATCTTGTTACATTACATGGTGGATCCCTATTTGAATATTTGAAGGGGATTAACTAAATGGGCACAGATGGGATATTTAAGTTGAGGAGAGGAAGGGACACCAGAGGGCATGGTCTCAGGTAAGAGGGTGGAAGATATCGGAGAGAGATGAGGAGGCATTTTTTCACAGAGAGGGTGGTGGAGAAATGGAACACTGTACCCGAGGAGGTGGTATCCTGTAGCACAGTGGGCAGTTTTAAAAGGGCATGGGACAGGATGCAGGGGGGTTAAAGGTGAGGGGCAGGCAGCTGCAATATAAGGGTGCTAGCTGCGCATTTCGTGCAGACTAACTTGATAGACCGTAAGGCCTGTTTCTGCTGGCAGATTCATATGTTCGTATTACTGACCAATTTTTTCTCCCTGTGGCTGAGAAATGCATTAGATGCTTGCAGTGAACAAAGGACTGTGAAGAACAGAGTGAAAAAATTCTCAAAATATAGACAAAGACTCCATAATCCACTGCTATCAGAATATAACAACAGTTACTTACAAAACAACCATACCACCACACACTTTTACCACTAGGGAACACGTCATTCACACTCATAAACACATCCCTACATGGAAAAGCTTCATAAATACAAACCGAATTCCTTCCTTCCTTTCTTTTGCAGTGGGCAAAACATTTCAGAAACCAGGAGCAGGCATAGAAATGTCCCTAGAGCTCATTTTACATAAAGGAAGTAACCAATTAGAGACACACAGATGACTGTAAAGCAGTATTTAAAGGAAAACTACACCCTCATATCTTGTACATTTTTGTTTCCATGCCAACAGACGACTCTCTTCCTACAGCTGATGGATATATATGTGTTTGCTTTAGTTTGTTTCCTCTGTTCATGCTAGTCTTCAGTAACTATCCTAGGGGTCTCCATGTTATGGTTGTTGAAATCTCACTGTCCATGAGAGCTACATTAGCATATGAGAAGATGATGTCACATCACCCATGCTGAAGGTACAAATATCCTGAAAAGATCCTGGAAACACACAAATTGAATGCAGTTTAAAGGGAAAAACCCTGCATTACAACTCCGACAGTTTGCAAAGCTAACTGAAGGTATGTGTGGTATTTCACCCTTTGCTGCAACTTGTTTTGTTGAAATCTAATTAAGCAGACAGGCATATTGTGGAGTCTAAAGGGTGCTGACATGTCATGCTGTCATATGCTAATTCCTCTGTCAGGGACAATGAGATTTCAACAACCAGTAAATGGAGACCCCAAGGATAGTTACAGGGACGAGTATGAACAGTGAAAAGAGACTAAAGCAATTGTGTATATCCTTAACAGCTACATGAAGAGTTGTCTGTTGACATGGAAACAAATAAAACTTGCAAGATATTAGGGTGTAGTTTTCCTTTAAATGCAAAACTTCAACCAGATCCTCAAGAGAGGTAGAGACAATAGGATGAATAACTTTATGAACCAAGCAGCCAAAAAAGCATTTGATACAGAATACCGGGAAGAGCTAATTTAATTGAGATGAAAGTAGAACATGATAAGTTCATGAAGGAGCAAGAAGAAGAACAACATAGTTTTTGGAGCTTTAACAATGTAGATGCATAATGAAAAAAGGGGAGAAGAGAACCCATGGCAATTGCTTTTCGAGTTTCTAACAAAGAATAAATTTTAGCTCTTATACTATCACAGGTTACTACCCTTGCGAAGTTTGGCTACATGCTCCGAGTAAGTAAAGGAGGGGCCCAAAATGATTCCCAAATACTTAAAAAGAGCGACCTGCCCAATTGATGAGCCACCCAAATCAGAGATGAGTAAAGGGGAACTCCTTAGTAATACTGAAGAACCAAACAACATAGACATAGTTTTGGAAGGACTTAAAACCAAATTGTTACTTTCAAACCATATGTTTACTGTATACAAATCATGATTCAAAGATTTAGAGCTCTCCAGTGAACCCTTGGAGCTCTTAAAGATAATCAGATCATCAGCATATAAATTAGTTTCACAATTAGAGCCTACCTCTGGAACTAGGTTTAAGAAGAGACAAAATAATAGGGGTCCTAAAATGGACCACTGAGGAATCCCACGAGTAATAGATCTTTGAGATGACATTTATGACCCAAATCCAACCGACTGAGCTTGGTTTATAAGGTACTTCTGAATCCAAGAGATAGCATTATTAAAAATTTCTGTAGTTTCCAGTTTCTGACAAAGAAGTTTATGATCAGTAAGATCAGACGCCATGGTCAGGTCCACAAACATGGCTCTCGTCATCTGTCCTGCCTCCATACCGTGGAAAACAGAGTCTGTGAACTTGACCAAGGCAGTAGTTGTACCTTTCCCTTTTCTAAATCCATGTTCCTGCCTACAAGGCAAATTCCATTTATCCAAGTAGGCATTTATTTGCTTAGTTACTATATTGTCAAATATTTGGCTCAATGGGTTCAAAATGGAAATGGGTCGAAAATCATTTAAACTAACAGCATTGTCTTTTTTTTTTCTTGGGGGGGGGGGTCCTGGGATAATACAGGCTAATTTCCATCTTAAAGGAAATTCCTGGGTTATGAGGGATGAATTGAAAATGGTACACAAAGTAGCTGCAGTATAAGGTGGTACCAATTTAAGAAAACGAGAATTAAGCCCGTCGTCATTATCTCCACTCTTATTTAGAAGTCTGTTAAGCAGTTTCAAGGTGAAGTTTGTAAAATTATGAGAAGGATTTTCAGTAGATTGAGTAGAATCATGAACATCATAATATTTATCTATATGTATTTACTCTGTAGTATAATCAATTACACATGTGCTTGTGAAGAACAAGGTTTGTGATTCCATCTCATGAAACTGGGGGCAGTGGAAGCTACTCATCCTTCAAGCTCGTGTCTTTTCCTGCTGTCAGGTTCACTCGATGAAATTACTAGAGTTCTCTACAGACGCCTTGGTATGGCTCTTTTTAAGTAATAATTCCAACAGGGTGTGGGTTATGGTGTATTTACCTACACATGGTGTGGTCACGAAGCTGCAAGCTGAGTGACTAAACCACACCAGAAGTGGGTAAATCCCACCATAACCCACAACCTGGAGTGGATTATTGTGATTATACAATGCCCCTTTCAGTTTTTCTAACAAAAAGTAAAGAAAATCACAGGGTTTGGGGCATTTTACATGATTTTTATTGAATTTATTCTTACGTGACAAAAAATAGTTCCCTGTTGCTAGGCAGAATATTGAGGAGCCTCCCCCACCTAGCACACACAACTCAGACAGGCACGGATACAGGAACAACATGTAAATTTATATATTTTTAAATATATGAGAGAGACTCCAGAGAGAGAGAGAGAGAGAGTATGCTGGCAGAGATGAACAGCTGAGAGAGTGAGGTGTGAATACGGGAGAGCGCAAGGCAGCATGAGTGTTAACACCGAATCGGAAGCTGAGTTTTTTTTATTTTTATTTTTCAGATCAGGCAGCATTGGAGCCATACTTAAGTACAGGTAACAGTTCCTCACGTTTGTGTCACAGTTTCAGGAAGTGAAAGTGAGTGGTTGCTGGTAGATGGGAGGGGGAGGTTCAGAGTTAGCTGCGGTTTCACTTTGCTCTGCAGTCTGTGCTGTTCATGTGATTATGCAGGTCAGTGGAGAGCTGCAATTTTTTTTTTTTTTTGCTAGTTTAGTGATTGGCCAATATTGGAGCTCATTATCTAGTAGGTCAAAGCTTCAATCCATTTTTGAATCTGGCGGTTTTCTCTCAACGTTTACGATGATTCAGTGTGGTGGTTTTTCTGTTTTGATTTTTAGGGGTTGTAGTGATTCTCTTAACTTGGCATTGGTGAAGCGACTTACTGGCACCTTTTGTGGTGGTTATGCTAGGATTTACCACAGCTTAAAGGTGCCAGTCGGCCAGGTACCTTATTCTCAGACCCCATTGAATAATATTGTATTTTATGTGCATGTTATGTGGGAACACCTGTGAATGTATCGGGATAGTAAACGTAATTCTTCTTATCTCCATATAATGCAGGGGCAATTCTGATTTATTTGACTTAGAGGCTGACTGGTGCATGTATTGCTTCATGTACTGGGGAGGGTAAGCAGTAGTAAATGAAATTCTGACTAGCTCAGCTTTCCCTTTCCCCCTATATATACAGTCAGGATAGTTTTTTTAGTAACATTCATTCAGGGTAGGCAACTGTGGTGTAGTGGTTAGAGTACTGAACTGTGAAATAGGAGGTCACAGGTACAAATCCTGCCACAACCTGGCTCCACAGTTTGACCTTGAGCAAGTCAATTAACCTCCGCTTGCTTCTGCTTTCACATCTGTAAAACCATGTAGATGCAGGGGCAGGGCCCCTGCCCCATTAAAAGCAAGATGTTGCACCTCAGTTAAGCTTTTCTGAGCAAATGAATAGTTTAAAAAAAAATGCTTCTGCCTAAGTGTTTTTTTTCCCTGTTAGGTCCTATATATGTTAGCACAGTACTATTTCTTAATCGTGCTAACTTTTTTTTTGTTTTGTTTTTGAAGACCTCTTGATTCTGTTTGTTGATTTCTGTTTCCAGTATGCATTTTAACACTTTCAAATATTTTAGTGGGGCAAGGGCCCATCTTACCCCAAACTGGCTCTGCCAATGAGAGTAAGCTGTGGTGTCATTGAGTGAACATGCACGCACACACACATGCACACCATTTTGAAACCTGCCGTGAGGCACAGTAGCTTTGTGTAGATTCTCAGCTTACCAGTTTATTACATTAGCAGTGTTCTAATAACATAGGAGAATGGGAGCCCATAGCGTCTATTGCTACTTGTTTATTACTGTTATTTACAAGGAGGTTTTGCCTCTGTAGTGACAGCAACAAAACATAATGCTGTCAGGTTTATCTGTTTTGCCTTTGCAGCCATTAATTAATTACTCTTTGGAACTGAAGGTTGCCAACTGAGGTCTTGTACAGTACCTTGTGTAATGGTATAATTTGGCATGCAACACCTTTGAACTTCGACACATCTCTCTCATAAATGGTGCAAATCTATAATATTATGGTATTTTGATATATAGTTTATTTGAATGAACTGTATATGGTTTGATGATTATGCGTACTGTCACTTTAAATTATTATGTATTTATAGTGTGATATCTTGAATCATGTTATTCCCATGATTAAGCGCTAGAGGGCGTGAAACGCGTTGGGACTTTTCTGGTGGGATGATTTTATGGATGTGGAAGCCGAGTGATGGTGAATAAACATTTGGCAAGAAAATACATTGCGATTTCGGTTCCTTTTTTAGTGCATGGTTAGCCCTGATGGTAATGCCCTGATGATATTGCTCTGCAGTTTCTTACTGGTGCTGGCAATTTTTATGTCTTTACATCTCTCTCAGTACCCATGAGACTGTAGCGGCTAGTTATATTGTTAAGTAGTCAAAACATTTTGTTATTAAACTCTGTCTGGGAGCAACTTATTGGCCATTTTGAACAGAATCATTCCTTACCCCTGCTGTTTTAATTACATTTTCTCTGGGCAGTTCAGTAATGTAATACAAATTTAACTCAGAAAAACAATCTTCCAGTTAGGGAAAGATTGGACAGTGTTAACTTTTGTGAGGGCTAAGGATAGCCACAGTAGCCAATGGATTAAGAATATCAAATGTATTAATAAAACAGTATAGTGTAGCTAATAAAAAAATACTGCCGTTCTTGTTTTAATCACAAATAGTGCAGTTTACAGTATATGGCTAAACCATTGTCAGTTAGCATTTTTATTTATTACATGCCCTTCCAGGTGCACATAGTGTGGTACATGTTCAAATACACCAATAACAATACAGTAAATAAAACACGCAGAACCCAGGACTCCATTTAAAAAGCAACAGGTAACCAAACTGTAGTAGCTGTCTGAGACATTTTCTTGCTCTGGGCATGTGAACACGTTTCTCAACAGCTGGCCCCACAGCCAAGCTATAAATATCTTTTTACCCCTAGCACTCACCCAGTTCTGTAGCTTTTTATTTTGCCCATCTTAGATTGCATCTTTGGCTGTTGGGTTTAAACAGGCATGGGCAGGGCATACTTGGTGTAATTCTGAAACTGCAGGGCTAGTGCAGCTGTCACGAGGGCTGGAAATGAATTGTATGGACTGTTGGTCTGATTTGTCTTGGGGACCCAATGTTCCTGTGTTTATGAAATCTGGTGACATACTGTTTATCATTGCTAGCTGCTGAATCAGATTTTGATTGATTGCTTATCTATGAAAATATAGAGGATGGTTCATGGACCCAGTTTTATTTATTTTATGCTTTGTTTATTTGCTCTTTGTGCAGTACTTTATAGTTACCGGAGGGCTCCCATGTGATTTATAATGGCAAGAGCATGGTTCCATAGACATTGAATGGGAACTTTTTTTATTCGTCAGTGCTTAAAAAGATTGTTCTTATGCAGGGGCAATAGATTTTACTGTAAGGCATTGGGACTTGTCTACTCCTGTGGGTACTCCATTTTATGCAGCACTCTAATCATAAGAAACATAGACATTGTCAGTAGATAAGGACCACTAGGCCCATCCAGTCTGCCTGTAGGCCCTATACATTGTATGTGGCCACTGACCCTATGTGATCAATGGCTTTTCATCACTCCCTTCCCTAAACTAATCTTAGTATTTCCCAGTGGTTTCTCTTATTGCTATGATCCAGTGAGAATGTGCAGCTGAGTTGTGCATGATCTTGATGTTTAAACAATAATACATGACAGGGTGTGGTATATCATGGGATATCATCACCCACAGGTACGTTGTGAGGCACAAGGCCTGAGACTGAGTATCTCATGCAACTGAGAAGTGATGATATCCCACGATATACCACACCCTGGAGTGTATTATTGCTGTTATGAAACAGATCCATAGTTGTGTGACTAAAAACATAAAAATGTTTTTAAAATGTTGTAATTTATTTTGTAATGTGTAGTGATACACTGAAACAAGATAGTCCTTTTACCTTTAGATACAAGCAGCAGGTGGCGCTGTTGTAATGACTGCATAGGGTGGGCAGGAACCAGGTTAACTGTGTTTACTGGAGTGACTTTTTTTTCTTTTAATCTTGTGAGCTGTTTGGAGATGAGAAGGTTCCTGGTGGAACAAGGTGCCTGAAACAGAGGATGATTTATGTTTTGAGATGTAAGCTGAGCCAAGAGAGGGTAGAAGCCGCAGTTTGAAAGGGAGCTGGCTCGAGTAGCAGTGACACTTCCGGTCTTTCAGTACTTCAGAACAGATTGGTCAGTCACCTGATCTCATAATTTACCTTGGCCCTGGGAGCTGATATATAGAGGAGAATATTAGATGATTTAAAAAAAAGTTAGAAATATCTTTGTAAGTGCCTCTGCAGCAAAACAGACAGCTGAGCCTGTGCCTCGGAAGAGAGAGGGGAAGACTGTAAAGCTGCATGCAGCAAGCAAACAAAAAATATACAGAATTGGGTTGTGGCACTTAATTTCATCAGTCTAACTGAGGCTGCCAAAAAATATGATGTTTAAAATACCTTTTACTAGGAGCAGGGTCACAGGGTGTTCATCTGGTGAATGCAGTGAACAGCAAGTGGATGTATTTCGGGAGAGTGAGGTTACTGGAGTTTTTTTGAAGCCATGATTATGTGGTTGGATTAAATCATGGCTTCAAAGACCTCATAACCACTCTGATGTCTTCATTCTTTCTGTCTAGTTCATAATTAGTATTATAATATTGTAAAACAGATAAAATGTGCTTCTGTGTCACTGTCAACCTTTAATGTCTCAACAGACTTCCTTTGAAATTCACTATAACGGGCCTTGACACCACCATGAAAACCTTTAAAGGGACACTGTCCAGCCCCCTTAGGTCTCAAAGTGTCCCTTGTTTAAAAAAAACATTTTATGATTGCCAACATTCTGTAAAGATGGTTGATGTAGCTTGCAATTTGATTCTGATTCTTTTTTTCTTTTAAAAAGTGAAAACCAGACTGACCACCATACTGGTGTTACCACACAAAAACAGGTTTGTTTACATTACTTGATCAACTCCCACTGCATCTTTCCTGGACTTGGGAACACCCACAACACAGTCTAACAACGCATGATGCAGTGAGAGTTTAGGAGGTTATTGCATAATGAGTGACTACACTATTTAGTCTAATGTTCAGGAAGTATTCAGTAAAACAGATACAGGACTGTAAACAAAACAAGGTTGTTTATAAATATACATTAGCATGCATTTATAGATTCATAGATTTA
Organism: Neoceratodus forsteri; assembly: GCA_016271365.2. Lineage (NCBI taxonomy): Eukaryota > Metazoa > Chordata > Ceratodontiformes > Ceratodontidae > Neoceratodus > Neoceratodus forsteri. Next base: position 1,850,291,943 of record CM057449.1, read on the forward strand.
TAGAGGTGTGACGCAGAGGTGCCGGGAATGGTTTGAAAAGTGGTAGGGCCAAGGACGTAAGGGGTAAATTTTCCGCTATTAAATATATTGCCATGCTAGCAAAAAGTGATAGGGCCACTTATGAAAGTGGTAGGACCATGGCTCTAGTGGCCCCCCTGTTCCGGCACATATGGTGTGATGGCAGAAAAGGACTGACCAGGCCCACCGAGTCTGCCCATTTGTCCAGCTAGCTGCTTAGACCTGCACCCCCCACCCTTAACACTCCCCTATGGTTGTCCCATGCCCTTTTGAATCCCTCCACTGTTTCTTCTCCTATGACCACCTCCGGAAGTCTGTTTCACTTTTCTACCACCTCTCTCTCTCTCTCTCTCTGTGTGAAATAGTACTTCCTAATGTTACCCCCGAACTGTCCCCCCCCCGACCTGCAGGCCATGCCCCCTCGTCCTCTGATTACCCTTCATCTGGAAGATGCTTTTCACTAGCACCTTGTTTATACTCTTAAGGTACTTGAAGGTCTCGATAATGTCCCCTCTTTCCCTCCTCTGTTCCAGGAAAGGTGGCTCAACCCTTTTACCATTTTTCATTTCAGTTCTACTAAACAAGGAGACAGACAAAACAAACAGCAACATCAATTAATTTTAGAGAAGGTAAGCAATCATAAAATGTAGGTTTTTAACTAGAAATAATATGATGAAAAACAGGTTGACAGTGTCCCTTTAAGTACACAAAACATTATTTATGGAATTTCCTTGAAATTAGGATCTTTATCACTTGGTCTTTATCTGCTCTGGCTGTATGTCCACATGGGGTATCATAATGATTTCCTGCAACACCAAAAACTGAATGGGGTTGAAATTATTATGATGTCCCAATATGACTACCATCACTTTCAGGCAGGCAACAAGAGTAGATGAATACTGTGTGACAGAGTAAAGCACAAAGGTAGCACGCACAAATGGAGAGGGTCAAATGCTGCCACAAGAAGCATAGGTGCAGAGCAAAACACAGAGGGGTGGACAATGTAAATAAAAAGCTGATGGAAAATCAAATTTTTAAGTGTCCTTTGTAGTAAAATACTTTATAAGGGGAAGACAAATCTAGGAAATATCTTAAATTTATTTTGAAGTCTATCTAAATGATTTGTTTTGTAAAGTTGTTCCTGTGATACCTGAGGTTAAGTATTACACTTCATTAAGGTATAGAAACTGGAGTGTTACAAGTTAGCATTGTGTCAAATCTTCCTCAAGATGAGATATATGTGACCAAAACTAATATTGTTGTAGTTGTAATGACACATGCTCACATGCGAGGAAACTGAATCACTGTGGTCATTTGGGTCACTAAGATAATTATTTTTTTTTTTTTTTTTGAAATGCAAGTTTATTGATTTTACCATAACCCACATAGACAGGTCATTACACATTAATGTCGAGTATCCATTCATGGTATAACTAAAATAAATAAATAAAAGGGGACACAACACCCAACAACCTCAAACCCCCTCCCTCAACCCCACCCTCCTCTACCTTCCTTCCAAAACAACCCAACCAACCACCCTACTACCAACCATAAACTACCCACCCTCCACCCCACAAAAGCCCTTATAGAGTGTGCAACACAATTGTATGTCTAGTTCTATCAACTAGTTCACTGCAGAATCATATCCTGATCATGTAGTCAAAATCAGAGGAGGTAGATGGGAGAAGGGAAGGGAAGAAAACCACGCTGGGCATCAGAGAGGACTTCAAGAGATCATTGGTGCAAATATAATGCATACAGATTGCCCCATTTTTTGTGGAACAAGTCCATACGATTGCGTGAGCTGGCCACAAGTCTCTCCATGTTGAAGCAAATTGAGAGTTCCGTCAACCATTCAGAATAGGTCAGGGTCAGCTGGTTGGTCCAATGTCTAAGGACTAGTCTTTTGACCACTGTAGACACTAAGGCCATGTGATATTGGCATTCCAGGCAATCTATGGTGGAGTAGTCACCTAGAATACATATATCAGGCGTAAAAAGGTTGGCAAGGCCAAGTATAGGATATAGATTGTCCTGAATAGAGGTCCACAAGGGGGCAACCGTAGTACAATGCCAGAAAATATGGAAGGAATTCCCTTCACTATGTGAGCACCTGGAGCAGAGGGAAGAGATAGTTTATTGAGACGGAACAATTTTTGGGGGTATAGTACATATTGTTTAATATGTAGTACTGGGTGAGTCTAAGCCTATCTTGGTTGTGGTATCTGTGCAAGTCCTTCAACTTGGTCCAGTTGGGAGTGGAGTCTGGGAGTAAAGAAAGCCAGATGCGGGAACCTTCGATCGAATTCGAGAATTTGTAGTCCAGTAGGAAGGAGTATATTAGGGAGATGGAGTGTGGTTTAGAGGCAAGGGTAAAAATGTGGGAGAGGAAGGATTGGACCTTAGGTTCTCGAAATTGTGAGCCAAATTTAGCAGCGATAAGATGTCTTAATTGGTATAGTTTAAAGATCCTATTATTGGGGATAGTAAATTTAGCTAGTATATTGGGGGATGAGAGGAGGGAACCTTGGTCATAGTAGCATTCTAGAGTAGTTTCCTTAATTTGTGGAAGCCACTCAGGGGTGATTATTGAGTTGCCCAGTTTGATATTGGGGTTGAGGATGATGGGTTGTGCTAGGTCCATTTTAGGGAAGAATTTAAGGAAATATAGGCATTGAAAAAGAGATTTAAAAGATGTGAAGATTGTTTGATCGGATAGCCAATGTGAAAGCACCAAGATAGGAGTATAGAAAATTGCATAGGGGTCTATTTTAATCTCTGAAAGGATCTGTCTCTCAATTTGAAGCCAGATCGGGGAGAATGGTTCAGTATGGGTTGAGTACCATCTACCTAGTTTGGAAAGGTGGGCAGCCCAATGATAAAATGTTAGGTTGGGAAGTCTAAGACCACCTTTATCTTTAGGGAGGGATAGTTTGAGAAAGGAACGTCGAACTGCTTTCCCTCGCCAAATAAACTTTGAGAAGATTGTGTGGAATTCATGTAAGTAAGAGAGCGGTAACCAGAGGCCTAGTAGGTTGAGGGGATAAAAGATACGGGGAAGAATGTTCATCTTAATAATGTTAATCCTACCCACAGAGAAATAGGAGGTTAGACCATCTTTGTAAATCTAGTTGGATATGAGTCTTAAGGCCATCTAGGTTAAGCTTCCCAAGCAAGGAGGATCTGAGGTAAAGTGGATGCCTAGGTATTTAATCGATTGGGGACCATCTCATACCAAATTTAGTAAGTTCATGTTTATATGTATGGGGGTTCAATGGGAGTATTTCGGATTTTGATATATTCAGTTTGTATTGAGAGAGGTTGCCATATTGAGTTATAAGTTGAAGCGCGTGTCCTAGAGAAGTGGCGGGGTGAGTGACATGGAGTAGTATGTCATCAGCATAGGCTGAGAGGACTAACTCCTGTTGATGTATCAAACAACCTTGAATAAGTGGGGAAGATTTTAGTTTAAGAAGAAGGGGTTCGAGATACAGGTTGAACAAGAAGGGTGAGAGAGGGCAGCCTTGTCTGGTACCAGTGTGAAGGTGGAAGAGAGAGGAGAAAACACCATTACAGTATATCTTGGCTGGAGGGGATTTGTATAAAACCTGGATCCACTTGAGGAAAGAGGCTGGGAAGCCCATCTTGGTCAGCGTAGCCCAAAGGAAAGACCAATTGACTCTGTCAAATGCTTTCTCTGCATCTAACAAAATCAGGGCCATTGGAAGGTGGGATGATTGGGCGATGTGAGAAATATGAGAAAGGGTTCTGAGGTGATCTGCTGGAGAGCGAGATTGAACAAATCCAGCTTGTTCCGGGCTAAGGAAGTGGGTCCAGATTTTCTTAATCCACTCGGCCAAGACCTTGGAAAGAATTTTCATATCACAGTTTAGAAGGGATATGGGTCGGTAACTCACTGGGTCTGTAGGAGTTTTATCAGGTTTGAGAATTAGAACAGTGGTGGCCTCGAAAAGTGTGGGGTCCAGAGTGGCGGTAGAAAAGATATAATAGTATAGCTTAAGGAATAAAGGGGCAAGCTCTTTGGAAAAAACCTTGTAAAAATTTGAAGGAAACCCGTCTGGGCCTGGTGCTTTATCCGGGGCCATGGAAGTGATAGCCTTTTCTATTTCGGAGAGTGAGATAGGGAAAGTCAGGGTTTCTTTGTGAGAGGGCCAAAGTTGGGGAATGTTGAGATCTGCCAGATAGGCTGATATATCTGAGAGAGATGCAGAAGAGGGAGGAGTGCTGTAAAGGGTTCTATAGTAATTCTCCAAGATCTGTGCGATTTCACTGGGAGAGGTTTTAATGGAGCCTTCAGGGGATTGTAGGGCCAAGATTAGTCTGGAACTCTCTAACGTACGCAATCTTAAGGCCAAGAGTCTACTGGCCTTTTCGCCTTGCTCAATATATTTGGTTTGGGTCTTAAGTAAGCTATACTCAGCTTTTTCTTTAAGGAGATCTGTATATTCGTTTTTGGCTGCTAAGAGGGCTTCAAGGGATGACAGAGAAGAGGAAGGGGAATGAGAGCTTTCAAGCTCCTTGATCTTGGTCATTAATAGGGAGGCACAAGTCTGTCTAGTTTTTTTCCTCGTCGAGGCCAATTTAATTAATTTGCCTCTTAGGTAACATTTTAGGGAGCTCCAAATGATGTCGAATCGTGGGGTAGAGTTAGCATTGTTCTCGAGAAAGCGAGAGATGAGGGTTTTAATGTGGGTCACTGACTGGGGTTCCTTAAGCAGTTGGGTGTTGAGCTTCCAGATAGTATCTCTTTGAAAATTCGGATCTGGGGAGATTCTTGCCCATACTATAGCATGGTCAGAGAGCACAATCGGTTCGATACCGGACTGAAAAAGGCCGAGGAGGAGGGTTTTGCTGATCAAAATGTAGTCTATTCTGGACCAGAAACTGTGGGGTTGAGAGAAAAAGGAGAAAGACCGAAGGTAAGGATTGGAGAGAGGCCAGGGGTCACACAACCCTAGTATATGTAAAAAGTCTAATAGGGACCTTTGAACTGGAGTAGGCGGACGACTTGAGTCTGGGGCTTTGTCTAGTAAGTGGGACGGTGAAACATTCCAGTCTCCACCTAATATGAGCTGGGAGGAAGAAGAGGTACTTGCTTTATCTGCTAGGGTCATAAGAATTCAGAGCTACCTCCTACTGGACCATAGATTGAGCCAAGAACGACGATACCGCTATTGAGGGATCCTTTGACCAGTATGAATCTGCCTTCTGGGTCAATTATTGTTGTGTCTACCAGGAACATGACATAATTTTTAATAAGGATGGCGACACCCCTACTGGAACCTGACCCATTCGCAACAAATACCTGCGAAAAGCCAGATCTAAACAACCATTTAGCCTCTGAATTAAGTAAGTGAGTTTCTGTAACAGTAGAATATCGGTTTGAAATAGGTCACAGTGATTAAATACTTGGTTTCTCTTGATTTTCTCCCTGAGCCCACGTACATTCCATGATGTGATTTTGACAGAGTTTATAGCCATTTTAAGAACAAGATAACAGAAAGGCAGTCAATAGAACTCACAACTGTAGCCCAATAGAAAAAGCACACTCTAAACCCAAAACTCCAACCCATTGTGACCTGCCAAAAGATACTTATCAAATGTTGCTGTGCCATAAACAGACAATGCAGTTCAAAGCTAATACAAGACATGTAAGGAGGCAGACAGGTCAACCACCCCGAGCCCCCTCCCCCTTTATAACCCCCTATTAAGTCTATCCAAATATATACATCCTGGTACCAGGCATAAACAGTCAAAAATTGAAAAGAGTTATGGTAGAAGCCTGAGGACCAGATCCCCATTGTAAACCCAGTATGCCAATTGCTACTAACATTTTGTAAATTAAAGGGTCTCCAAAAGACCAAAAATAAAAAGGTGATATTCATCCAAACAAAACAGATCAGGGATGATCCCACGTGTGAAACTGGGTTTACATACCCCCCCGTTCTATAAGCTCGCAATGCAACTTTACAGCAGCTACAAACGGCTCAGGAGCCACCCCCCCCCCATCAGCCAAACTCATGTTCGTTGTGGTAACGGTTGCGATTACAAGGGGTGATCACCTATTGTTTATAAAAGAAAAAAAAAACAAAAGAAAAAAGAGTTCACTCACCCCTTTGACCAGGCCGTTAGAGAGAACTGGAGAATGACAGGATGGGCCGAGAGCTGGAGATCCTGCCACTCCATTATCTATAATGTTTCCCCGGGGAACGGTTATGGGGTGGGACCAAAATGGTCCCTCACTGAAACAACCAGGCTAAATCTTGTGACCACTTCTATTTGGTTCCGGGTAAATGACGAGGGCCAGAAACAACACGGCCTACCCCGACCTCCGTCCGGGTCGCCGAGGGTTCTCCGCTCATCAGGACAACGCCGGAACCAGCCACCCAGGTAAAATAACATATCAAACAGAGAAAAGTCCGGTTAGGACATCGCCTTGAAACTGGAGTTGGAGACTGAAAGTTCAGCTACTTGGCTTGAAGAGATTGGGGAGTTTGGCAGACAGGTCTTTGTAAGCCAAGTCCGGGGAGTCGTAGTTCTTGGAGGTATCCCCGATTGTGACCTTAAGGGTGGCAGGTATGACATTCTGAAAGGTATGTCAGCGCGATTAACTTCTGGACTGACGGGGTGGAATGCAGTTCTCTTCATTCTAGTTTCCTTGGGGAGATCTTGAAGCGTCACGGAGTTTGGCGGTCCCACATAATGGATTGTAGTTAGCGAGTTTGGTAAGAACATGCTGCTTTTCAATATAACTGAGGAACTTCATAATCATTGGTGGAGTGGGGAGAGCCTGGCGGAGGCCTGGGTCTCAAGGATCTGTCGCTCTTTCAGGTGGTAGTGGGGTTGAGAGGTGAAGGCCCACCGTTTTGGCTAGGAATTTTTGAAGGAAAGCAATGGAGTCGGATCCCTCTTCAAACTCAGGGAGGCCCAGAATAAGTAGGTTGTTTCTCCGGCTGCGGCATTCCAGGTCCTCCGTTTTTAGTTGTAATTTTTTGACCTGTTGGTTTAATGTAACCAGATCGGATCCTGCCCTGGTTTTCCATTGTTCCAGGGAGTGGATTCTAGCCTCTGAATCGGACACCCTCGTGGTGAGAGAGGAAAGGTCTCCCTGAATAGATTTGAGTTCTGAAGTGATATTTTGTAGTACATCCTTCAAAGGTGTTAATTCCTGCAGAAATTTCTCCTCGGTTAGAAGATTAGACGGCTGTGCCTTATCGCCCATTTTATCGGAGGTAGAGCCGAGTTGATTCCTCGCCTTTTTAGGCAGCTTTTCAGGAGTAGCTGGTGGTGTATGCCGGATTGCAGCCTGTTTTTTCTCTGCCTCCATCCTCTTGTATATTCGAGGAATGTAGTAAAGAATCGCCCTGAGGCCAAAAGGCGGAGTAAGGTAGATCAGTTGGTGTGTAGATTGCTGGGTTTGTTCTTCAAGAATCGCAGATTTGAAATGAATAAGGTTGATGGGAGTAGGGAGCTCCAAGCCTCTGCTGCTGCTCAGGAAGTTAGCATCACGTGACCTCCATGAAACCAATTATTTTGATAATGGTAATATTTAGGTGGCTGTTGTACACCTGGCTGTTGGATGCCTTCCACCCTGGTTGGAGCAATTAGTTGTCTTAAGTAATTGAAAGCAAACTTGCTTCATCAGTCCAGTAGTGCATGGGTAGCACCATGCCACCTGGAAGACTGGGGTTCATGTGTTAGCCCCAGAATCCCACTCTGAGGTTGGCTGTGGCTGGAGTGCATGATGGAGGTGAGGTGCTTGGCTTTGGGGGGGGGAGGAGTCATCTGGTATTCATGGTCCTCGCCCACTGGTTGACCAATGTGTGGCACTGGAGTCCGCTGTGAAGGTAGCTGCTGACTTGCCCTACAAGTTGGAGAAAGATGGATGTATTTGTGGCAACCCCAGTTGTCAGGGTGGGGAAGAATGGGGGAGTGGTTTGTTTTATATCTGGCTCGGTTTAAGTATCCCACTAAAAAGAGTTAGAGGCAGTACCTGTGCACAAAAGTGTCAGGTTTAGTCTTCTGCCAAATGACTGCATGTCATTAATCTTAGTTATCCACTGCTTGTGTGATGGGACCACTGTGCATCTGCTTAAAACATGGCACACTGCAGAATTAGTCAGTTTCAGTTCCTTCTCAGCACTGCACCCAAAACATAAATAGTACTACATGTTCCTCATGTATCACTTCTAGAAACATAGAAGCATAGAAACATAGAAGCTGACAGCAGATAAGGACTGCAAGGCCCATCCAGTCTGCCCATTTCTTTTTCTGCCTTATAAATGTGCCATTGGTCTTTGCTCTGTCAATGGCCTATCTATTCATACTCCTCTGTATTGCTCTCTTATGCCTATATGCCTATCCCATGCCTGTTTGAAGCCCTGCACTGTATTCATATACACCATTTCCTGAGGTAGGAAGTTCCATGCATCCACCACCCTTTTTGTGAAAAAGAACTTCCTCACATTACCCCTTAATCTGCCTCCCTCTAATCTCATGCTGTGTCCTCTTGTCCTGCTATTGTTCTTGTATTTAAACATGTTAGACTCTTTCACCTTGTTAATGCCCTTAAGGTGTTTGAATGTTTAGATCATATGACCTCTTTCCCTTCTTTGCTCTAGGGTATACATATTGAGCTCCGTTAATCTGTCCTCATATGTTTTCTGATGCAGTCCCTGCACCCTTTTGGTTGCCCTTCTCTGGACTGCCTCAATTTGGTTAATGTCCTTGTGAAGGTGTGGCCTCCAGTACTGCACGCAGTACTCCAGATGGGGCCTAACCAGTGTCTTGTAAAGATGGATTATTACCTCCCTCTTCTGACTTGTGATACCCCTACTAATACACCCTAACATCCCCCTAGCCTTACCTACTGCTTTAGCGGTCTGCTTGGATGATTTCAGGTCATCGGTGATGATGATGCCCAAGTCTCTTTCTTCCCTTGTGACTGTCAGGAACTCCCCTCCCTGCCTATAGGTGGCTTCAGGGTTTCTCTTCCCTATGTGCATGATCTTGCACTTCTTTGCATTAATCCCCAGTTGCCACTCTTCTGACCATTTTCCTAGTTTATCCAGATCTCTTCTCATTCTGCCCACCCCATCTGATCATCTACTCTGTTGCAGATCTTGGTGTCATCTGCAAAAAGACAAACCTTACCCTCCAGTCCATCTGCAATGTCACTGATGAAGATACTGAAGAGGACTGGCCCCAGGACTGATCCCTGAGGTACCCCACTTGTGACCTGCATCTCTTCTGATTGTATACCATTTACCACCACTCTCTGTTTTCTGCCCATCAACCAGTTTGCCACCCAGTTGACCAACTGCTGACCCACCCCAAGCATACCCAACTTATTAATCAATCTTTTATGTGGAACAGTATTGAAAGCTTTGCTGAAGTTAAGGTAGGCAACATCAACTGCTCCCCCTTGGTCCACCACTCTGGTTACCCAGTCAAAGAAATCTATGAGATTAGTTTAACAGGACCTTCCTTTTGTAAACCCATGCTGTCTTGGATCCTGTGCTCCTATGGATTCCAGGTGTTGCACTGTCCTTTCCTTAAGGAGTGCCTCCATAATCTTGCCCACTACTGAGGTAAGACTTGACTGGTCTGTAGTTACCTGCCTTGTCCCTGCTACCACTCTTGTGGAGCGGGATCACATGAGCCCTTCTCCAGTCTTCTGAGACCTCTCCTGTGCTCAGAGACTCACTAAGCAGTTCTGATAATGGCTCTGCTAGTTACACCCTTAGCTCCTTTAGTACCCTGGGATGTATGCCATCAGGTCCCATTGCCTTGTCCAGCTGAGCTTATCGAGCTCTTGTAGGACCCTTTCTTTTGTGAAGAGACTAGTGCACACCTCACTTCCCCCTGTGTCCATGGTGCTGAACTGTGGGCCCTGCCCTACCTTCTCTTCAGTAAATACTGAGCAGAAGTATCTATTTAGGATAGATGCTTTTACATGGTCCTTCTCCTCACATGCCCTCTTATCCCCCTTTGATCTTAGCAATACCCCCTCTGGACTTTCTCCTTTCACCAATGTATCTATAGAAAGTCTAGTCACCTTCTTTTACTGTTTGTGCTAGTGTTTCCTTTGGTTTGGGCCTTTGCCTGCCTTACTGCCTTCCCTAGGGAAGTTTGGTATGCCTCCCTATCTTCATCCTGCTGCGTTCCCTTACATTTCCTGAAGGCCAGCCTTTTTAGCTCTGACCTTTTCTGCTACTGTTTTTTGAGAACCAAAGTGGTTTCCTTCTTCTTTTGCACTTCCTTTTCTCTCTAACACAATGGGATGTTGCTTCAAATATTACATATTTAATGCTTGTCCACTTTGCCTGTGCCCCCTCACCTGTATTTCTTTTTGCCAGGGCTGGCTTAACTCTGTTGGCCATCTTATCAAAGTCAGCTCCCCTGAAGTCCCATATTTTTGCCTTGGAATGGGATGATTTAGTTCTAGTGGCCAAATTGAACCATACCATGTGATGGTCACTGGCTCCCAGATGACCTTCTACCTGGAGATCTGTGATCCTTTCCCTGTTAGTCAGTACTAACAGGGAACTTAGCAGCCACAGGTTTAAAATTTGGTCTACCAGAGAGCTGCCATTTTTGTCATGTATAATTTATTATATTTTCTATAAAGAGAAAATGCATACAGTGCTCAGACTTGAGGAACTGGCACATTTCAATACATAAACATTACAGTATCATCAAATGTGTCATCAAATCCCTGTAGTTACCCCACTGGGGGATATGCAGCATACAGAACTTTGTTATTGAGCTGCTCAAACTTGACCCATTGTTATTTTTACTTTACATCAATAATGTACCAAAATTCTGCTAGCTTGTTTCTAATGAAATGATTGCAACTAAGCAGGAGAAGGATCTAGGAATCCTAATCACAGACATTAAAGTTGGGGCCCAGTGCAGCAAGGCGGTTGGCAAAGTGAATAGAATGCTGGCGTGCATAGGGTGAGGGATAACTAGCAGAAGGAGGGAGGTGCTGATGCCACTCTACAAGTTCATGGTGAGGCCCCACCTGGAGTACGGGGTTCAGTTCTGGAGACCTCAGCTATGCAAGGACGTAGATTGCATAGAGAAAGTGCAGAGAAGGGCCACTAAGATGGTACATGGGTTAAGTGGAAAGTCATACAAAGAGAGTTTGAGGGTGTTGGATTTGTACCCAGTCGAGATCCGCAGGGAGAGGGGAGACATGATTGAAATGTTAAGTTCATGAAGGGGATTAATAAAGGTGAGGGGAGCTTATTCAGGGAAGGTAGGTGCCAAAACTAGAGGGCATGGACTGAGGGTGGAGAGGGGTAGGTATAAGGGGAATGTGAGGGGACATTACTACATGGAGATGGTGTTGGAGCCCTGGAACAGTCTGCCTGAAGAGGTGGTGAGGGCGGAACAGTGGAGGGATTCAAAGGGCATGAGACAAACACAAGAGGTTGGCTAGGGCCGGGGGAGATCACTGGGCAGGGGGACAAGTAAAGGGGGAATGGGCAGACTTGATGGGCCAGGATGGTCTTTTTCTGCTGACAAAAATCTATGAATCTAATATCCAAGGATGTCTCTTAAAATGTGCAGGATAGCTTTCATAGAATATAGAAGGCACTATTTTAACCGAGACTCCTCCTAAATTTTTTTTTTTTTTTTTGAAGGATGTTTAGCAACATAAACTTAAGTAACCTTATCCATTTAACTGTTAGCAGTGGTTCAGTACTTACATTAGTAGATTCATATAAATATTTAGATCTCTACTTAGCTAGTACTTTAACATTCAACAGAGCCACATCACATACCTCTCTTTAAATTTAAGAGGTTATTGGTTTTCTTTTATCATAATAGAGTAACTTCTTAGTACTTCTGGTAGGAAACAACTAGTATTTTCCTTGTTTTTTTTTTCACAGATTACAGAGATTGTCTCTACCATAATGCTTCCACTGTCCTCTTAAAGTTACATGATACTTTGTATCATAGTACATTACACTTTGTAACTGGCTTACCCTGACAAATCCACCATTTTGTGTTATATGTCTCTATTGGTTGGCTTCCCTTTGACTTCTAGAAAGCTTTTACGCTGGTACATTTTTGTTTATAAAATCCTACGTGGCTACGTGGTCTAGTTCCTACTTATTTATCTTACTTATTAGTGGGAAGATGTACTGACCATAGATTACAGATGTTTTCCCTTCCTAAAATCTGAGTAAAGCTGGGTACTTTGTCCATAGCATAATCTGTTCCATATACCTGGTTACAAATACCAAAAGTTGCAAATGTCAGAACTTTACCAACAAGCTCTCATTTTAAATCTTAGATTTACTGATTGTTGTATAGTCATTGTGAATGTTATAAATGAAAATTATATTTCATTGTACGAATGATTTGTATTTATCACTTTTTAATGTTTATACTACTATTGATATCAATTGTGAAAGAGGGGGGGTCCTCTCAGTTTGCCTACCTATTGATTGATTGAACTGTGAGAGATCTGAATCTTAATGCAACCATGTGAGCCAGTATCTTAAATGCTACCTAAATAGCCATTTACTGGCGTGCACCATTCCCAAAACCCTCTCTTGAAGTGAAACCCATAGGGAGTACTTTTATTTTTTGCAATTATGTAACTCCACCTATAAATGGGGGTTCCTGAAAAGTCTTCCTTGAGCTTGCCTAAATGCTCACTGCCAGGCTGGTGTTCTGCGTTTTAGCAGTTTAAATGTATTGCCAAAGGGTGCCTGTATAGCCTCTGTGTACTGTCTCTTTAAGAGCTGCCTGGATTGCAGTCATAATTAATCTGAGAGGGAGCTCTGTTAGAAGATGTACTTGTTTGCTGATCATTTGTTAGAGTAGTAGTAATAACATTGCAGTTTGTTCTAACCTGCCTTCTTTGCAGCATGGACAGTTCTGTTTGTTTCCATCATCTTGGTCCTGGACTGCAGAATGGGCCCATCACTACATTTGGGACCCTAAAATGGAGCCTGCCTACAGGGGCTTGGTGGGGTCAAAACTTGTAGGAATTGTAGTTTTGGGCTTTTGGCACCTAAAATAACCTGGAGGGGGAGCCTTTGTTATGACTGACAGACAGATCGGCCAACTGAACCTTTTGGATCTTGGGGAAAGTCCCACACTGCTTGCAGTTTCAGTTAGATCTGAGGTGGGAAGTGAAGAAGTAACAGCTCAAGATAGTTCGAGCAGCAATCCATAGTGGATTCATGTGGGAGAACTGTGGAAAGGCCTGAGTTTGGCCTGCATGCCTGCCTGTTGTTCCTGAGAGGGAAATTATGCTTTTTTCAGACTGAATCCGAATCTGAAGAGTGAATTAAGCCACTGAATTGTGACCAGGCTTTAACTTGAAGAAGACCGAATATTTGCAGAATGCGATCGGTCTGTCAGGACTTCCAGCTACCTCTGAACTCCGGGATTGTACAGAGACTCTGTAATTGTGACCGGGGAGCCATTTGCCTGGTACAGTAGAATCTCCTTACATGTGAATGTGCTGTGTGCTTATAGTGGGTCGTGATTTGGTTCCCCACTGTGTGTCTGAACTGTGTTTTGCTTGGTGGAGGCTGTATCCAGCTCCACTGACCGAATCCGTATCCATTTCCATTTGCCTGGGCCCTGCTACACTGGCCCAGCCAGAATACCTGCTGCAGAGAGAACGTCATCAATGAGAGACCAGCCTGGGGATCAACCTCCTGCTCAATGCCTTGAACAGGAACGAGACGCTGCGGTGATTCTGGTGGGCCCTGCTTATCCAGGCACTCCAGCTCAACAGCCTGCAGTCTGGATTTTGTCCTGCCTGTGTCCAGTATTGGGTATCATGAGTAAACATCAGGGTGGCTCCCTGTAACAACAGCTAAATCTAAAAGTGTTGTCATCTGATTGTCTTGTTGCCTTTTCTTTCACGAACTAAGCCCTCTGGCTCTGGATTACAAATAGTGTGTGTTATGCATGTTGCTTTCTTCCATCACAGGGCCCCAACCAGCTGCAACATTCCTGGCTAGCCCACCATTTTCCTACCTGGGTACCAGAGTGTGTGACTATGTAGGGACTCTGAACTGCATGCATAACTGTCTGATTAATATAGCTTTTAAGCAAATCAACCTGATTACACCCCTCCCTTGTTCGAGTCCCCTGAATAAATCAGATTTAACTTTGTTTGCATTTAACTTGACTGTGGTTCCAGTTTGTGCCAAAAGTATTGTACTGTTGCTATTTGCTGTGCTTAACCTTGTTTTATAGGGGGTCCCTAGGGTCAAGCTGGAGGAACCAGCCCTGGTGGTAAGTGCAAACAGTGTGGGTAATTGCCTGGTGAGTGGGGGTCATTGTGAAAGTAGTTGTATGTTGTTCAGGCCACTAGAAGGGAAAGAGGGGGTTACAGTGTCCTGGAGGGCTGTGCCCAGGTTAGCTTGACCACTAACAACCCTGACCTCTGGGTGGAGGCCCCTCTTTTCATTACCCAGGCCCCTTAACCTGCTACTAGCCAAGCAGGCAGGGGTAGTAGCCCTTGGGATAGCGCCACCTAGGGGTTACAGTTAGTTTCTTTCTTCCCAGGCGGTACTCCTTCTAGCCTGATCCCCCAGCCCCGTCCCCCACTCACGACCTATCTTCTGCTGACCTCCACGCCTTGCCCCCATGGTGGGTTGGCACGGATCCCTCAACCCGCTGGAATGGATCAGGTGTGGAGGTTACTGCTGTTCACAGCAGTGGAGCCTGTGGAGATCGGTTGTCATCATGCTGTGCCCAGGACTCCTTTTTCACTTTTTTCTCCCTTTAGGAGAGGAGGCATGCAATGATGCCCTAAGGAGCGAGCATGCACGTGTCCACACACACTTCTCCAAGCATCTGCCTCCTCTCCTTCCCCACTCTGAGCATCAGTGTGCTGCCCCCCAGCCGCCGCTAGGGGCCAGTCGACACCGACTGCTGGTGGCCCACCTCCCCAGAGAAGAGGAGCAGTCCCTCAGACACTCGATCCTTCTCCTCCCGTTCTGACCCCGACAGCCCGTGCTCATTCCCGATCACGGGTCCACGGTGTAGCATGAGGTAAGGTGCTCAGTGCCACCAGGCTGGCCAGGGAGTACTTTTAAATAAGCAGATATGTTAAAATCTCTGGCTATATATCTCTTTGGCAAGTTTTTTACAACATCGGCAATTGGGAAATGTTTCAACCTGACTGCACCGATTGAACCCCGTGACTGCACTGTATGAGCAGTGGGATGATGTAATTCCAGCGAGTTATGTACTGCATTGTAATGAAACCATATGGAGCCTAATACTTAATGTATAAACTTTGCACTTTAAGTTTTTCTGGTCATCTGTATCGATATTTAACTCATCAAGTTAATTATCAATACAGATGACCAGGCGTAAAACACTAAGTTGCTTACATTAAACATTAAACTCCATAAGTTCGATTGCCTGTGACTGCTGAATTACATCATCCCACTCCACATACAGTACAGTGACCGGATCCGATCGGCACAGTCAGGTTGAAACATTTCCTGATTGCCAACATTGTAATAAACTTGCCAAAAGATATATAGTCCTCAATGTTCAGGTACCTGCTTATTTTATTTAAAAGTGCTCCCTGTGGGCTTCACTTTCATGGGAGGGGTTTGGGAATGGTGCATGCCTGAAAAAGACTGTTTAGGAAGTATCAGTGAAAGAGTCTGACAAATATAGATACTGCAGTTCATAGCACAAGTTTCATCAGTAAGAAGCAGTCCAAGACCACAAACCATTTGAGGCCCTTCACATTTGCATCTTTACAGAACCAACACAGATCAAATAGCTTTGTAGAAGTTGAGGCTTAAACCTCATCATTAAAACTTTGTTAGCACAGTAAAAATCAGTGTTGTAATATAACCCAAAAATTAAGGCCTTAACGTAAGGCTATTTATTCATCCTTATCACCTGCAAGTGTGCCATATGAAGAGAGGCTACGGGAGCGCAATATATATTCCCTGGAGGAATGAAGAGAAAGAGGGGATATGATAGAAACGTTCAAGTACGTAAAGCATATAGACAGGGTTGGAACAGAGGGCATATTCAATTTAAAAGGGGAGGGGACAACAAGGGGGCATAGTCTGAAACTATTGGGGAGAAGATTTAAGAAGGAATTGAGAGGCACTTTTTCACAGAAAGGGTGGTGTCAAGCTGGAATGAGCTGATGGAGGAGGTTATATCAGCAAAAATGCTGGGAGGTTTCAGGGGAAGGTAGGACAGGGTGAAAAAGAGAATTTGAATGGGAGGGTGGAAGGGGGAAGATGACTCCGGGGGGGGGGGGCAGCTCCAGAGAATTAGACTCGGCTGCACACTTGAGCAGACTTGATAGACCAATAAGGCCTCTTTCTGCTGGCAATTTTGGATGTTTGTAAATACTAATAAAATAAAAAGATCATGCTGCCATAGTCCAAAGAAGTACGATAAAGTGAAAGTCTGATCTGCCCCCACACTCTGTCAGTATGGTGACCATGATGTCCATAGTGTGTTCTGTAAAATGATATCCTGAGGCACCATTGCAAAAAATTGAACATAAATATAACCTAATGTATGTTAAAAAGAGGGAATAAATTAAATCCATCTAAAAAAATAGATACGGGGATATGATATTAAGCAGTGGCAAATGTTTGGAATGACATTAGCTCAGAAATTAAACAACTAGTTTCTAAACCAAGAGCATTCTTAACAGCTATGAAACAAGAACTGAGTATGCAGTGTACTTGTATAAAATACTAATAGTCTTTCAGTGCACACTTAAATTATATCACATTGTATTGTTGCAATGTTTGTATAATATGTTATCTTCAGTGAGGATATCTCTTGCATCAGGCCACATCTGTGGAGCTACAGCCACCAGGGACTTGGACCACACGCAATCTTTCTAGCTAGCAGTCTACTAGTGGCGGTCCGTGATGATGTCAGCCAATGACATCCTTCCTGTATAAACACGGGTAGCACTGCAGGCACTGCTGCTTCAGTCAACTGCCAAATTTTCAATTTCTGACTTTATTTTCATTTGCTTTTCTCACCCTTGTTCGATAATCACTTTATTTTTTTAAAGTGATTTTCACTTTCATTTATGCCGACCGACCCTGAGAAACTCTTTGGATACTGTGAGTGTGGTAAGAAGATCTATGATAAAGACAACCACGATGCCTGCATCTGCTGTCTTGGTGCCAACCACAACGTTGAGGCCTCTAGGTCTGCCGCAGATTCAACCAGGCTACCTGGCAGCACCATCGGAAAGCCCTAGAGTCCTTCCTTCAGGAACAGAAGGTCACCAGAATGAAGAAGGGGCTCCAGGCAAGAAACTCCTCCATGTCACCAGCTCTGTCCATGGGCTCCCACTCCTCCAAGGCCCAGGACAAATCGTTAGGTAAACACAAGCACCGGGAGAAGGATAGGCCCAAGGAGAAACCCTGCCCAGTGTGCTTTCGGTCACCACTTCAAACGCTGGCCACTGCAGGGTCACTGGCTGCCTCAGTGGCACCCCAACTACTACCCACACCCTCTCCGCCACAGGGATGGCTCTAGCAGTGCTGCCCACAGGTCCTTCTGTGGCCGGCAATGGCTCATTGAAGTCAGGCCTCCTGACGTCCCCATTGACATTCCAACCCTTGTGTTTCAGACCCCTTCTTGCTCAGAGGCGATAGGGAGTTCCACTGGACCTGCTTCGGCCAGTGATGGCCTGTCGATGTTAAGATTTCTACCTCCCTGTCAACGCAGTTTGCCATTTTGTTGATGCCGGGGATTCAGCCTCCCAACATTGATGTCTCTAACTGTCATGTCAACGCTGGGGCCTCAGCCTCCCCCATCGACACCTCAGGCCATCATATCAATGCCAGGCTCTCTGTCTCTCTTATTGATGCTTTAGGCCATAGTGGTGATTCTGGGCTGCTAGGTGCTTTGGCAACACTGCTCACCATCAATGTCCAGGCTGTACTCTCCTCCTTCTTGGAGTTCATGCACTGCATTGCTCCTTGTTGGGGCCTATCAACACTGGGACCTACTAGGCCAGCACCCGCACCAACACCCTCCACATTGACACAACCTGCTTACTCTCGGTCATCAACATCTTCTGTGCTTTATTCAGAGCCAGTTGATGAGAATGAGTACAATCCTGACCTTCACCCACATGAGGATGAGGAAGAAGGGGCTAGGAGCCTCTCCAGGTCTACCTCCACTGTTTCCTCAGGGGGAGAGGACTCTGCCAAATATACCCCGAGGTCCACCCCTGATGACCCCTCCTTCATCCCAGTGATGAAGCAGCTACAAAACAGCTATGGGGTTTGATGCTGAGGAGCAGGATCTTACCAGGAGAAATCTGACCGCATATTTGGAATTGCCAGATTCTCCCCTCTGATTATTCCTCCTCTGCTGGCTGCATTGAAGGATACCAACATGGCTGTCTGGTAGAGGCCAAATAAGATACATGTGATGCCCAGAAAAGTAGACAAATTGTACCAGGCTCCCTTAGGGAAGTCCATTTTTGCAGAGTAACCACAGGCAGATTCAGTGGTGATAAATATTACTCATAATAGGTCCATGAGACTCCAGCACCTTAGCTCTCTTCGCCTGAATAAGAAGTCCAGAAAGTGGATCTTATGAGCAAGAGGACCTATGCCTTTGTCACGGTGGCCCTCAGAATTATTAATTACATTGCCCATATGGTAAAATTCCAGAACACTCTCCGGAAAAAGGCCATTGCTGCAGCTCAGTCCCTTCCAGAGGGCCCCCAGAAGCAGAAGCTGTTTAAAGCCCTTCAGTCTGGGGCAGATGTGGGCAAGCACCTTTTGAGGTCTTCATATGACATGTTAGATGCCTCTGCTAGAGCTACTGTGGTTGGCATCTGCCTGTGAAGGTATTCTTAGCTCAGGGGGTCTGGCTTTGTTACTGACGTCCATCCTGAATGCCCCTTCAGGGGCTACAAACTCTTTGAGATAGATATGCAGGACATCCTTTCTGACCTGCAGACCTCAGGGAGGACCCTGTGGTCAGTCCACTAATCTTACTATACCCAGCCTAGTAGTGGGTAAAAGGTGCCTATTTATCAGGTCTCCCACAGACCTGAGTTGAGTACCCAACAGCAAGGCAAGTGCAGAGCAGGAAGAACCCTGCCAGCCTCTGCCTCCACCACCGGGATGGTCCCTAGAAGTGAAGGTGTGGCCCCAGCCACTGGTTCTGCCTCAGTTTGACTCCTTACTAGACCCCCACCCTCCAGTACTGCAGGAGATGGTGGTAGGGGGTCATTTCTCCCTTCACCTGGACAGGTGGAGGGAGATCACAACATATGGTTGGGTCCTGCATCTCATAGAGCAAGGCCACACTTTAGAACTCTTGGAGTGGCCTCCAGATCTACCCCCAGTTCCTTCAGGCTACCCTCCAGAACTCATTTTAGGGCTGCTGGAGGAAATTTGCACACTTCTGCAGAAAAGGGTCATAGAGTCAGTTCCTGAATATCAGAGAACAGAGTGTTCTATTCCCACTTCTTTCTAGTTCCCAGATCTATAGGGGATTTACTACCCATCCTGGACCTGAGAGAGCTGAACTTCTACATGCAGTACAAGAAGATCTTACTTTGAGGTGGCTCTTGCAGCAGGCAACGCCGGTAGAACTGAAGCCGCCAGGCACCAAGACCACACAGAAAACTTCTAGCTAGCAGCTTATCATGGGGGACCACCCCTGCCAGCGTCAGCATGCTGACATCCACCAATCCTACAAAGGGGGCATTCCCCCACACCTACCTCAGTTCTTTCCTGCTGTCGACCTGTGCACATCGGACCTTCATGAATGCCAGCTTCAGTTGGCCATTTTCACCCATTTAACCCATGCTTTTATTTATTTATTTTTTTAGTTGTTAAAACATCGACTTTTCAGTGTTTGTTGTCCTAAGTTTGTCTTCTCCAGCCTCGTCTCCCAACTGGCTGACAGTGTGTCTACGGCAAGTAGATTCCTGCTAAGGATGGTCACTCTTCCTGCCTGCTCTGCTTATGCCCAGACCATGACACTGAGGCCTGCCAGCACTGCCAGGACTTCAACCAGGCTATACAGAGATGCCACTTGAGGACCTTTGAAAGTTACTGCTTAAGCAGAAGTTGGCGACAGTGGAGAAGGAGCTACAGGCCAAAAGATCCTCAACCTCCCCGGCTCAATATTCTGGGGCCTCTTTTTCTTCTTCCCAGAAGGAGAAGAACTTGAGCAGGAAGCACAAGCACTAGGACCATCCTCAGTTTACCTCTCGCTCGCAGTCATCGCATAGACCGGCTATGTACTTTTCAGAAGAGACCGAGGTGCATTGGGGGAGTGGTCCTGTATGTCAATGAAAATATCAAAGCTACGGAAATCCAGAATACACCTAAGGAGCCAGAAAAGCTGTGGGTCACCCTGGAAACAGAAAATGGGACAGCCATAAGAACTTGGGTTGTCTACAGGTCCCCAGACCAGGGGAGGACATAGACATGTTACTGTTAGAAGATCTACAAAACATGACAGCTAAAGGGGAGGTTCTGATAATGGGAGACTTCAACATGCCAGATACAGATTGGTCAATACCAGCAGGAACATCTGCGAGAACTAGACATGTGGTGGATTCCCTGCAGGGGGAGGGTCTCAAACAACTATTACAACAACCCACAAGAGACAGGGCTATCCTAGATCTAGTGCTGACTAACAGGGAAAGGATCACAGATCTCCAGGTAGAAGGTCACCTGGATGCCAGTGACCATCATGTGGTATGGTTCAATTTGGCCACTACAACTAAATCATTCCATTCCAAGGCACCAGTATGGGACTTCAGAGGAGCTGACTTTGATAAGATGGCCAACAGAGTTAGCTAGCCCTGGCAAAAAGAAACACAGGTGAGGGGGTGCAGGCATAGTGGGCAAGCATTAAAGATGCAGTACTTGAAGCAACATCCCATTGTGTTAGAGAGAGAGAAGGAAGTGCAAAAGAGGAAGGAAACCACTTTGGTTCTCAAAAATAGTAGCAGAAAAGGTCAGAGCCAAAAGGCTGGCCTTCAGGAAATATAAGGGAACACAGCGGGATGAAGATAGGGAGGCATACCATTCTTCCCTAAGGGAAGCAGGGAAGGCAGTAAGTCAAAGGCCCAAACAAAGGAAACACTAGCACGAACAGTAAAAGAAGGTGACAAGACTTTCTATAGATACATTAGTAAAAGTAGAAAGTCCAGAGGGAGTATTGCTAAGATCAAAGGAGATAAGGAGGCGTGTGAGGAGGAGGACCATGTAAAAGCATCTATATAGATACTTCTGCTCAGTATTTACTGAAGAGAAGGTATGGCAGGGCCCACAGCTCAGCACCATGGACACAGGGGGGATGGAGGTGAGCACTAGTCCCCTCACAAAATAAAAAGAGTCCTATAAGAACTCTGTAAGCACAGGGTGGATAAGGCAATGGGACCTGATGGCATACATCCCAGGATACTAAAGGAGCTAAGGGTGGAACTAGCAAAGTCATTATTAGAACTCTTCAGTGAGTCTCTGAGCACAGGAGAGGTGCCAGAAGACTGGAGAAGGGCTCATGTGATCCCGCTCCACAAGAATGGTAGCAGGGAGGAGGCAGGTAACTACAGACCAGCTAGTCTTACCTCAGTAGTGGGCAAGATTATGGAAGCACTCCTTAAGGAAAGGGTAGTGCAACACCTGGAATCCATAGGAGCACAGAATCCAAGACAGCATGGGTTTACAAAAGGAAGGTCCTGTCAAACTAATCTCATAGATTTCTTTGACTGATTAACAGGCTAAGTAGGCTGAGGTGGGTCAGACGTTGGTCAACTGGGTAGCAAACTGGTTTGCTGGCAGAAAACTGAGAGTATTGGTAAACGGTATACAGTCAGAAGAGATGCAAGTCACAAATGGGGTACCTCAGGGATCAGTCCTGGGGCCAGTCCTCTTCAGTATCTTCATCAGTGACATTGCAGATGGACTGGAGAATAAGGTTTGTCTGTTTGCAGATGACACCGAGATACGCAACAGAGTAGATGATCAGATGGGGTGGGCAGAATGAGAAGAGATCTGGATAAACTAGCAAAATGGTCAGAAGAGTGGCAACTGGGGTTTATTGCAAAGAAGTGCAAGATCATGCACGTAGGGAAGAGAAACCCTGAAGTCACCTATAGCCTGGGAGGGGAGTTCCTAACAGTCACAAGGGAAGAAAGAGACTTGGGCATCATTATCACCTGAAATCATCCAAGCAGACCACTAAAGCAGTAGGTAAGGCTAGGGGGATGGTAGAGTGTAGTAGTAGGGGTATCACAAGTCGGAAGAGGGAGGTAATAATCCCTCTTTACAAGACACTGGTTAGGCCCCATCTGGAGTACTGTGTGCAGTACTGGAGGCCACACCTTCACAAGGACATTAACCAAATTGAGGCAGTCCAGAGAAGGGCAACCAAAATGGTGCAGGGACTGCATCAGAAAACATATGAGGACAGATTAATGGAGCTCAATATATATATATACCCTAGAGCAAAGAAGGGAGAGAGGTGATATGTTCTAAACATTCAAACACCTTAAGGGCATTAACAAGGTGAAAGAGTCTAACATGTTTCAATATAAGAAAAACAGGAGGACAATGGGACACAGCATGAGAGTAGAGGGAGGCCAATTAAGGGGTAATGTGAGAAAGTTCTTTTTCTCAGAAAGGGTGGTGGATGCATGGAACTGCCTACCTCAGGAAGTGGTGGATATGAATACAGTGCAGGGCTTCAAACATGCATGGGATAGGCATAAGGGAGCAATACAGATGAGTATGAATAGGTAGGCCATTGATGGAGCAAAGGCCGATGGCACATTTATAAGGTAGAAAAATAAATGGTCAGACTGGATGGGCCTTGCAGTACTTATCTGCCATCAACTTCTATGTTTCTATGACCAGACACTGCTTCTGGTTCTTCCTCCTGTGGGGGGGTTGGTCCCTCCTGCTCCATCAGCCCCTGCCTCTTCCAGGCTGCCGGTGGTCCAGCCACTCTCCCTCATCTCTATTTCGGGTGGTAACTCTTCTGAGCAGCGGACATTGTCCCCTGCTTCTCGGCCCCTGACACTCAGGCCCTTAACTCCCATGGGCTCTCATCCAGGCAGCTCGGTTGGGGTTGGAACCTCTGGCAGTGGGTCTTTGCCTGTTGCCACCCCCGGCCAAGGTGCTGCTTTCGTCCGTTCCCAGTTCTGGGGCCGGCACTAGTCCTACCAGGCATTGCCTGGAGCAAACGCTCGCCTCCTCTTCTATGCAGGTGTCCTCTCTATCCTTGCCTTGGGGGCCCTCTTTCCCACAGGCGCTACCCTCACCATTGGGGCCAATGTCTGCTACTTCCCCAGACCAGTCACCACTGTTTGCCACATAGGCTGGTGCTGATGATGTCTTAGCTGACTATTTCACAACCGTTGTCACCTTGGCTTCAGCCAGTGCCACAACCAATGCTTTCTGGTCCTCCTCAGGATCTACAGCCAACACCGGGTGGACCTACACTGAGGTGCCCTGTGCTGGCTCCCCTGCTGTCATACTGATACCCCCCTCCACAGTACCTGTATCCTGCTGTCTACAATCCACCCGCACCAATGGATTATAATGCTCTTTTCACTGCTTGGTGGTTTTTTGCTGTTTTTTTTTTTTTGTTTGTTTTTTGTCATGCCATAACGCCCATATAGTTTGGAATTTTGGTCTGAACTTTTCAGGGTAGAAAGGGACTACCCTACAGTAACGCCTTTCACTGGTTTGGTGAAAAAAATATTCAGTTCGAGTTATTTTTTAAAATTTAGGTTCTGAGCACACTCAGTAAGCACTTCAAGACCGCTGTATAAAAACGAAAAAAGAATCCATCATAAAGGGGACCCTGTTAGGTGGATTCTGCATGTAACTGTTGGAAAAATGACCCCCAATTTTTTTTTACATCCTTTTTTGTGACTCGCTTCTGCTTTTTTTCATTCATATGAAAAAGGATCCGTTCAAACAAAAAGGATTGTATGATATTTTCATTCATATGGAAAATTTACGTATGGTATTTTCATTCATATGAAAATTTTTGTATGGTATTTTCATTCATATGAAAATTTTTGTGTGGTATTTTCATTCATGGAACAATTCAAATACCTGGATGTCTGGACTGACTACAAATTGTCCTTCTTTGATCGCATTGAAGAACTCACTAAGAAACTGCGACAAAGGCTCAGTATTTTCTTCAGGATCAAGTACTCACTAACCCAGGATGCTAGAAAACTCCTAGTTCAAGCTACCTTCTTGCCTCTCCTAGACTATGTGGACTTCCTATATGGCCATAGTACCAGCATGGCTCTCTCCAAGCTTGAGACCCTATATCACAGAGCCCTTAGATTCATTTTGGATGCCCCTTATGACACGCACCACTGCATCCTCTATTCTTCCATAGGCTGGAGCTCCCTTAGCCTCAGGATGCAAAAGAATGTTATTCTATGGACATCTAAGGCAATCACTCATAAATTACCTCAGTACCTCACAAGCTGCCTAACTCCCTGCATACCTAGTGCTTATTCTCTCAGAAGTCTTACCATCTTATCTCTGGCTATCCCTAAAGTTAAAATACACTTTGGTAGAGCCTCAATAAGCTTCACTGTTCCTACACTCTGGAATAAGATCCAGAAGACCTTAAGGCTCGCCTCCCGTGTTGCATTCTCCCTCTTCAAATCCTTGTTCCTGAGGACCTGCTCCAAGGTCTGTCATTGCTTCAAGTCAAAGTCTTAACATCACGATTTGTTACTGCTTTAAATTCTGGACTTAAACCTCAACCATTGCCTGAGGCATCATTTGAGTCCTCCCTTCTGTCATTGTCCAAATCAAGGTCCCAACATCACGATCTGTCTTTGCTTCAAATATTGGACTTAAACCCTGACCATTGCCTGTGGCATCTGTCGTGTTTCTCCCTTAGAACAGTCCTTCCTCCCTAGGCCATCATGTCCAACCCTCTCCTATCTCATCTGTCCTTCCCTCTCCATTCACTATACCCCCCTTCCCTTCCCACCCCGCTTGCCAGGCCATGCCTACAGTACTTATCAAAGGACTGTTACATCTGAATCTTTTTTGCACTTTGACGCTAGAGGAATTGCCACTCCTGCTTACTGTGACTCCTCCAATGATGTTTACTATACAAACTTTAGCTCATTACCTTACGTCCATATATCTGTAGCTGTGCAATTGTATTTAAATGACACTACCTCTTGTTGAACCTATTGCTATGTTCTGGTGGAAGCATCATGTTACATGTGATGGTTATATGTTATTATTACTACTATGTAATTGTTACATACGTTCACCCAACCTGTTATGTCTTAACCCTGTTGGCAATTGTTTTGCCCCAGGTCCATCTTGTAAATGAGCTTGTCTCAATGATGTTCTGCCTGGCAAAATAAAGATTTTGATTGATTGATTGATTCATATGAAAATTTTCATATGATAATTTCATTCATAGGAACATTTTCATATGATATTTTCATTCACAAGAAAAATTTTGTATATTTTCCTTTATGCGAACATTTTAATCCTCTTTTCCTTAGTATCTAACAGTGCCCCCCCACCCTCTGATCACCCTGCCGATATTTTTTTAATGCTTTCCTGGTGTCTAGTAGCACACATTCCCTACCTTCTGATTGCCCTCCCCATATTCTTCATTGTTTTCCTGGTATCTAATGGCAACCCCCCCATTCTCTGATCACCATCCCAATATTTGTTTCATCTTTCCTTGGTGTCTAGTGACACCCCCCACCCTACGATCACCATCCCCATAATCATTGTATATTTTCCTGGTGTCTAGTGGTGGCCCCCCCACCCTTCGTGCACCATCCCTGTAATTATTGAATTTGTCCCTGGTGTCTAGTGGTGCCCCCCCAACCCTCTGTTTGCCGTCCCTGTAATTATTTTTTATGTTCCTGGTAGCTAGTGGTGCCCCACCCTCCAATGGCCATCCCCATTAATATTTTGTTTTTTTCTGGTGTCTAGTGGCACTCCCCACCCTCTGATTGCCGTCCTGTGTGAAATAAAGAAAACGGTCCTTCAGTGTTTTTTTTTTTTGTTTGGTTTTTTTCAACCTGTACAAAACCAAAATGGTCCTCACTGATCCAACCTTCCCCCCGACCTCCCAACCCACACACACACCCTCACTCACCTGAACAGGTCTCAGGGTGAAGAGCCAATCTCCGATCAAAGACGCATCTTGCTGCTGGAACTGCCAACTGCAATATGAGAGATTAAGGTAAGTGTGGTTCAGTGTATTTCAATGAGGTTTTCAACTTTGATGCATAACTTTGCCATATATGCATAGTTTGACACCAAATTTTCAACCTGGCCTTTTCGACACCCCACTTCATGAACACTGGCATTGGAATTATGCAAATCTGGCCCAAAAGGCGCGATTTTGAGGTTACTTGGTGAAATCACCTTTCGGGCAGAATTTGAAAATTTTCACCAGCCTTGCTCATGAGATAGTCACTCTGCTACTGAGAGGGTATTAGAACAAAATCTCATAGAGGCCTGGGATAGACAAGACGTCTGAGCAGAAATAACCTTTTAACAGTTAAGAAAAAGGAAGATTCAGAAATACTGTTAACATTAATGTAACAGTATAATAATTTAACCCATGGGATTAAAAATATTCTTCCAAAGCATTGGAATGTACTGGAACATGGTAGTTCAACACATTTTTTCCAAGCAAGCAAGAGTCGTTTGTAGTCAAACTAAAAATTTAAAGGACCTACTGATAAGTAGTCACTTAAATCTGAAACTGGCACGACCCATTGGTTTTTTACGCATGCAGTGGCCAATGCGCGGACTGTAAATTAGCCTTAGAAGGTGACACTTTTCATCATCTCACTGTATTTAACTATACTTATGCAACACTTGTGACTATATTAAAGGGCACATCATCAGTGATATTTTCTTTCCCTGGGATCTAGAGTGAGAATATCAAAATATTCTCACTTTTGGTCCCCAGGAGGAAAAATATCATTGTAGGTCCCCATGGCTGGAGCTGGCAGCACAAGCAGTACACTCGGAATGCAGCTACTCACTTGTGTGCCAGCTCCCACTACCGAGTTTCATTTCCTTGACAGCCCACAGAGATCACTTTCACTCCAATGCATAAAGTTCACCAAACCTTCAATAAGTCAACAAATTTGTCATAAATTCTAGTGCCCAGTTACACATCTGATTTCCCCTGCCTGCCACAAGAACTGCACACAAAACCCTATTTCCTCCATCCCCATCCTGACAAATGTGGCGTCTCTACCTAGCTTGCACTTCTTTACAGACAGAGCCGGCAATCATCATCTGTTCCCCGGCTCTCTTGGCTACTAGCACCTGCTCGCTCCCCGACCTCAAGCATCCCACTTCCACTGCATATAAACACAGCACCAGTATACACTGATGCATACAGTGGCATTATATGCGTCAAATGTAAACGAAACCTGCTCGGCCATCCGAACAATGCTGGGTCATGCAGAATACAAAACAAAAATACGTTTTTTAAGTTTAAAAAAAGCACAGAGAAAAGTCGCAGGTGTTGTATAAAATGAGTATGCCATGGCCCTACCTGGAAAGTGCTGATGTTTCTCCCTTGTGTAGTTTGACCTATGGCATCACTTGTGGCTTCAACACTCATGATGTCAAAGGTCAAACTGTACTCTGGGAAGAATATCAGTGCTGTCTTGGGTAGGACCGTGGCATATCCCTTATTTCACATGTGCAATACAGGGATATGTGGGACTCTGTTATGTTCTAATGTTGAGCCAGGATATATTGTTCATTTACTTAGTTTGTAAATCATTTGGCATGTGTGTGTGTGTGTGTGTGTGTGTGTGTGTGTGTGATTTGAATCATACTTTAATGATATAAGTATTTATTTTGTTAAGGTTCTTCTTCTTTTCCTTTTTATTCTCTTCTCTTTCCATTCTTTTCTCATTATCATCCCCTTGTTCTGCTCTTTTGTTGAGCTGCTCTTTCTCTTCCATGTTTTAATATGCCACTTGTGGTTTATAGGCATTTCTTGCTCCTAGCTGCCCCCTATTTTTTCATAGTACTTTTAACATGTTTGAATATTCTGTAATTTTAGCACTTTTGCACACTTTTTTATTGTCTTTGTGTTTCTTGTAGTTATTAGCTTTCTGTCATTATCTTAGAGCTGAGTTTTCCGGTGTTTTTGAATGTTTTGATAGATTGCCTTTATGGCTGATTTCAAAGCTATACAGCCTAGTTTTACTATGTATTAAATGTACAATACACAAAGAACGATTTAAATACCTGCAACCCGATATTCAAAAAGGCGCAAAGTGAAGCACAAACATTAGCGCTGCATCTTGCGGTTGCCTGGGTGTCCAAAAGTGCTATATTCAGTGGAATAGCACATCGGAACTATTCAACTGAATATAGGGCCATGGCGGCTGAGTGCCAAGCCCGTACCCGGCATCCACTCGATGTATAAATATAATGTTCACTGGGGTCCAGTGCTTCCCCTAGCCCGATCCCCTTTATTTGAAAAGTATATCAACCCCTGGTATTTAGTGGACCACCTTCCTTATCCCAAATTCCTTGTAGCAGAACATTATAGCATTCCCTGGTGTCTGTCATACCCCTCACTCCAGCAGGTAGTGCCCTACCACCCCAACTGGCACAGCCATCTGCTCTTCACCATAGCTGGCCACTGACTGAGCTGTCGGAGCATACTGTTATGCTGTGCCAATCACTGACTTGGGATCGGGATGGGGGGAGTGGGGTGGTAGGGCACTACCTGCCAGGGGGGTTGGAGTCCGCTAGACACCAGGGAATGCTATAACATTCCACTACAGGGGATCGGGGATGGGCGGTACTCTAGATACCAGGGGGACCACTGGATCCCAGGGAACATTATATTTATACATCAGGCAGGTGTCGGATGGGACCACTGGACAGCAGGGAAAGTTAATTGTACGATTGGGCAGACAACGGTGGGGAGGGACCACTGCACACCAGGGAATGCAGCATTATAACATCGGGTCGGTGATCAGTGAGGGGGGGACCACTAGACACCAGAGAAAGCTATATTATAACATCAGGCTGGTGATAGGTGAAGGAGGTAGACTACTAGATGCTAAGGAATTATATATTTGAACATTGGGCCGCCGATCGGTTGTGGGGGGGGAGCACTGAATGCCAAGAAATGCTGTATTATAACACCGGGCAAGTGATTAGCGAGGATGGATCACTAGACACCAGGAAATTATATATTTGAACATCAGGCTGGTAATTGTTTTTTGGGGGAGTCACTGGACACCAGGGAATGCTATATTATAACATCAGACCAGTACTTCACAAGGGGGGGGACCACTAGATGCCAGGTAATATATATTTGAACATCGGGCTGGTGATAGTTTTTTTTGGGGGAGTCACTGGACACCAGGGAATGCTATATTATAACATCAGTCCTGTACTTCACAAGGGGGGGGACCACTATATGCCAGGGAATATATATTTGAACATCGGGCTGGTGATTGATTGGGGGGTGGAATCACTGGACACCAGGGAATGCTATATTATAACATCAAGCTGGTGATCAGCAAGGGGGGAGACCAGTAGATGTCAGGGACTGCAATATCATAACAATGGGCCAGCGATCGGTGGGGGGCACTAGACCCTAGGGAATGCTACATCGTAGCATCAGGTTGACAATCGGCGGGGAAGGGGACCACTAAGGGACTGCTGTATCATAACATCAGGTCAGTGATGAGGGGGGGGACCACTAGATGCCAGGGAGTGCTATATCATAACATTGGGCCACTGATCAGTGAGGGGGGACTACTAGATGCCAGGGAATGCTATATCTTAACACGGGGCTGGTGATCGGTGGTGGGGGAGACCACTACATGCCAGGGAATGCTATATCATAACATCGGGCCAGTGATCAGCGAGGGGGGATGACTAGACACTGGGGATTTCTGTGTTGGGGGGTCGGGGGGGCCACCACACTTCCTCTACCAACTGCTAAGGTTGCACAGGAGTAAGTCAGGGGTTCGATCGGCGGTATGTGCGTCATGCAAGGGGACTATGCAAAATGGCCTTGCGCAGTGCACATACTCTGAATATTGTACTGCACCAATATTCAGGTCCCTGCTTCTTCATTTTGCATTGTACCCCCGCACCCACACTGAATATTGCCCAGGCGCAAACCCTATTTTCCATGCTGACCAGGCTTTTAAATATGGGAAATCCATGCACTGCCTAGTTTACGTGGGCAAACTGGGATTTGCTCCCAGGCAAGGTTTTGAGTATCGGGCCCCAGATGTTTTCATTTTGTTTTGTAGGGTACATAAATTTCAGCAATTGCTGTTAAGCTACACATGTAATCGAGATCTTATACTTGCTGCCTTGGATATGATGCCATGTACCATGTAATCCTTCATTGGGTATTTATTGCACCTGTACACATGAGCACTTTTGATTGGCTCATTGAGGAAGGGGTAATGTACCCCAAAGTGGAAGAGTGTTTTGCCATTTTGCACACTGAGTAGCTATTAAATTCTACTGCTGTTACACATTTGTGGTATTTGCATTGTGTATTTGTGTGTGGTGAGCAATATTTGTGAGTC
This sequence comes from Neoceratodus forsteri, assembly GCA_016271365.2. Lineage (NCBI taxonomy): Eukaryota > Metazoa > Chordata > Ceratodontiformes > Ceratodontidae > Neoceratodus > Neoceratodus forsteri. The sequence goes on from CM057449.1 coordinate 1,850,322,574, forward strand.
TGATAAAGTGGCAGATCGGCCATAAAACGTTGTCCTAGTCTGTGTCTGTTTGGATAAATAAAGAAGAAGGACTAAAAACTACACTTGAAGAGTGGTGTAACGCCTCTGTTTTATAGACTTGTCTGATTCAAAGTCTTTGGGGTTTGGTAGCGTTGTTCCTTTAAAGAGGCTCCATTGCATAAAAAAAAATGTATGCATCACTTTTCTGTTTATTTAATTAAACAGTGTGGTATCTGGGAAATGCATTCTGAGCCTAGGCTTATTTCCTAGTGTGACCCAGGTGGAGGGTGTACAATGAGAAAGAAAAATATTAAACAATGCAGTGTTAGTAGCTAAAACATGCTATACACAGCAAGTGCACTAAAACAAGCTGTATAAAAGGCGCAGGGTACGATAGCTGGATCAAAATGTGCAAACAGAAACTGTGCAAAAACTGAATGTGTGGTATGGAAGCAATTTGTGTAAATAATGATTTTGGAGTATTTGCTTAATGGACTGTCACAAAATCAGCGCAAATGAATTTTGCCATAGTCCCCTGCTTGGTATCCCCTCAAACAATGCTCAGAGAGGATTGGGAGGGAGGGGGGACCTTCCTGTCCAGCCCACATCTTTGTGCTGGAGTGCAGAAAAGAGGTGACATGTAAATCCTAACTACCGCCAGTGTACCAAGTGCAGTACATCATAGCCAGCCCCCAACTACCACAAGAAAATCCTGACTGTAGGGGTACCTGAGCACTGCACCGGGTATGCCAGGACATCTGGGTGGTGGGATCCATGTGCGACTGAACCATCATTGGACGAAAACCTGCATGAAGGGCTAGGGAGGGTGTGCCACTGGACAACTAGGGAAGGAGTTTTGTTTCATAACGAGTTAGAGGTCCATTGCACCAAAATGAAGGATGTCCCCCCAGGGAGGGGGGGTGGAACAGAGTGATAGATCTCAGATGAGAGCCAGAAATGGCTCAGAGGTATGGGACAGTGGGACATATGCAGAGAGTGTACCAAACATGCATGAATGTGCATGGCGGTAATTGCCATTATTTCTGGGCACTCTAAATATTAGGAAATGCTCTGGGGGTCTCCTTCCTCCAGTGCAGATCTATTGTTCCTGCAGATATTTTTTATGCAACTTTTTATAACTAATTTTATTAGTGACTCAAGTCATTAAAAATGGTTGGCATTCTCAGTATTTAAAAATTCTATCTCTTGACGTTGCCTTTTGACTGCACATACTAGATTAACACCATGGATGCATTGGAATGGTGCTAATGCATGTTTCTGATGGTAAACAGCACAGCGCCACATTAAGATGTTTAGTTTTTTTAAAGATGGGCACAGCAAAGGAGCAGGAAAAATCCCATATCTGAGTTCAGGAATTTAAAGAAAATGAAAATGAAATGGCTGTGTTGATGTTTTTTTTTTTTGCCAGAAATGGATTCATTTTATTTTTATTCGTTGGTAACCAGGTCTACAGGGCACAAGGCACATTTACAAGGGTGACCCGGGAGTACAGAGAGGTTAAGTGACTGGCTCAGGGTCACATGGTATGCAAGTGGAGGTTAAGAGACTCAAACCCTGGTCTGGTCCAATGGGTGTACCAAGATCATTCACAGCTGGTTGTGCTAACTTCTAGGCTGTACTGCCATTATTACTTTGCTAAAAAAACACTTTATGGTGGCTAACAAATACTGCTACTTTAAAGTGGAAGGCTAAGAGCCATAGCAATTTGGTAAAAAGCCACCTGAACATTTAGCCAAATAACAGAACACTTAGTCAAACCATACAAAAACACTGAGTTTGGAGCTGCCTGTAGTGGAAATACACTTTACAATACTATCTGTAGGTTTGCAACCGGTTTGAGAAGATCCACACATCATTGTCTTATTATATAAGCCCATGGGTTGTCTTCTACATAAAGGAGATCTATGGGGAAGGAAGCTTGAGCCACTGTTGCATAGATTGTGGCTCGAGCTCCCCCCCCCCCGAATCTCAATATTTATAAAGTAATAAAAATACCTGAACGCGTATGAAAATTATTTTCCCTGGGGCTGCAGCCGGCATATTGACAACCAGAGCACAGCCCCCTGGGGGATCGTGCTGGCAAACACCGCGAGATGAAGATGCGGTGTTACCTCTTCCTCCCCATTGCCCATATGTATGGAGAGATTGAAATCTCCATTTATACTTTGTCGGGTGTTATTTTTACAAAAGATGCATACATGCCATGTTATTGCGGCACCCACATGGCATATATGCACCTTTTGTAAAAATAACACCTGGCAGAGTATATGGGACAGTAAATGATTTTATACATGCAACTTGTGTAACATATACTGGTAGCCGATTGTTGGAGGGAGGTGTAGTGTGCCAGCAAGGAGTCTGGGATTTGTAGTCTCACTGCGTGACTGTGAAACTATATGCCCATCTGACGGCTACAAAACTGCACTAGGGCGTTTTTAGAGGAGTTTGCCCGATCTCTCAAATGTGGTCCCAGATTGATTATAATAGCCCTTTGAGGGTGTCGATCAGTTTATTTTAAATATAAAGTATTTTATTGTGGCTGTTTCACTAAGGAGGGGGTGTCACGTGACCCTGATACTTCCAGGTATAAGACTATTTTAACAGCTGCCACGAGCAAGCAGCGTGAACGTGCGGAGACACGCATTGAGATGCAGTGTGTGTCAAGCGTGACAGACGGGTCAAGAAGGTAGGGAAGACTTTGTTTGTAGGTAGCTGAATAAAAGGAGTTCATTCGCAAACAGAGTTTGCCTAAAATTATAGGATACAAAATTTGAAACAAAGTAAACAGTTATTTACAATGGAGGAGATGAAAGGAATATTAGAAACCATGTGTCAGGGAGATAAATTGGTGTGTTGCTATAAATGTCTGATGTACATAGAGATATGCATACCCATGTTTGAATCGTTTGAGTGTGACAAATGCACTGAACATGATACTGCCAAATATAAATACAACATTATACTAAACGCACTTAAAAACCTCAAAGCGGTAATGGGCATAGAACAGCATTATGGGAAAAGCACAAATATAAATACTCAAGTTGTACCAAGCATGTCTATACAAGATACTGATAGCACAAAGAAAAATGGTACTAGTAACAGAAAAAGGACTCGAGATGATCTACAAGGTGAAGCTGACACTGTAGAGACTGCCAAAAATAGCAAAAAATAAAAATTGAGATATCAATACATGTACTGATGGGGAATGGTACACAATCAGGCGGAGTAATTCTCTAAATAAAAAGGGTAGGAGAGCAATCTTGCTAAATAACATCCCAACCCACAGCAGATATACCCCTTTGTCTGAGGCTGGCTCTACCCAAATGGATACAGAAAAATCGCATTCGGGTGCAGTGGAAATGATAGTTTTCAGAGATTCGATTATTAGGGAGTGTGACTTCGTTGTGTGTGCTTCATACAAAGAAAACAGAATGTTATTATGCTACATGAGGGCTAAAACTGATGATATTCATGCAGTTTTACCACAAGTTGTTACAAATTTGGCAAATAAACGAATTGTTACAATACATGCTGGAACTAATGTTGGGTATCAGCATGAGAAGGACATCTGCTACAATTTGATCAGCATAGGGGAGGATATTAAACAAAGAGAGGCAGAAGTAGTAATTTCTGCAATTCTACCCTTTCCAAAAGCAACATGTTTGAAAAACCAAACAATTAATGCATGGTTGAATAATTGGAGTAAAGAGAAGGGTTTCCACTTTACTAATTCTTGGGACCACTTCTGTGGTAACACTTATCTGTACAGTGCAGGTGAATTGCATCTGAATAATGAAGGAGCAAAGATTCTGGGTAATCTAATAAAATCCAAAATAGAAACCTTACATTTAAACTAAACAGGATGGGGGAAGAGGCACGCAAGAAAAATAAGAAAAAAACATAGGATCTTAAAGACTACAGTTTCCAAAAATAACAAAAAACAAACTATTTATTAAGCAATGCAAGGAGTTTAAATAACTTTGAGGATCTAGTGGGTAGATTGATTGCAGAACATATTGACATAGCCTTGATCATTGAGACTTAGTGGGGGGGATGATATCTGGAATAAAAATATTGATGGTTACCAGCTAATCAGAGTGGATAGAGAAAATAAAAGTGTAGGGGGGGCATTGCAATTTACATCTCGCAAGCTTTAAAAATCACTGATATGTTAAGTACAGTTAAGAAACATCTTTCCATGACAGAGACAGTTTGGTTGAAAATATCAAATTCACACTATGATGATTTTATTCTAGTGCTGTGTTATAGGCCACCAGACACTACTGAAAATATTAATAATGACATATTAGAGGAAATCATGATTGCCTTAGATTTAGGGAATATTTTGCTCACAGGGGATTTTAATTATCCTGATATAGACTGGACGAAAAAGCAAGGTATTTCTAGAAACTTGTTTAGAAAACAGTTTAATACAACATGTCAATACTGCTACTAGAATGGATAACATTTTGTATCTGGTAATAAGCTCTGAAAATATATTAGCAAATAATTGTAAAACTTCAGACCCACTTGGAAATAGTGACCATGACTGTGTTACCTTCTCTACTGAAAACATGACAGGTCGACAGAAAGGCTGCACACAAATTTATCTATATAATACTGCTAACATCAATGGTATTAATGAAGACTTAATACTGTTTTCTATCAATATTGTTTATCAGATAAAACAGTAGACAATGGCTGGATATATATTAAAGAAACTATACATGCAGTCATGAAAAAATATGTACGATGTGTAAACAAATACCATTGTAAAGGCAAGAAGCCTAAATGGCCACATAAAGGAATATCAAAATTAATTAATAAAGAAAAATAGGGCATCCTGGCAATACAAACAACATGGTACTGAAGAAAGTTGGCTCATATTCAAAAATATACAGAAGACATGTAAAATAAGATAAACCAGTCAAAAAAAAGTTTGAGGAAACTTTAGCTAGAAATGCAAGCAAAATAAATAGCAAACAGTTTTATGGATATATAAATTCACTCAAGAAGAACAACCAAGAATTGATGATTATAAGGGATAACAATCAGTTAATAACAGATCCATGTGAAGTGGCTGACATTTTCAATAAATATTTTTGCTCTATTTACGAGCCACCATCAGAAAACCCAAAAAAGGAAATTCCATTCATTAAGAAGGGTAACCTTGAAATACAAGTGGATGACATTATAGGATATATAGATAAACTAAAACCACATAGTGCACCTGGGGTCGATTATATCATGCCTTCAGAGCTGATGTTAATGAAAGGGAGTATTTGCATCCTGTTCAAAATACTGTTTGTAAATTCCCTCAATACTGGGACAATTCCAAATGAGTGGAGAACAGCAAAGGTAACACCCATCTATAAGAAGGGTTATAAATTAAGCATTACTACAGGCCTATAAGCCTGACTTCAGTGCCATATTAAATTTTGGAACAGATAAAAGATAAAATCATATCTCATTTAGGAAAATGTCCATTATTTTATACTAGCCAACATGGTTTCAAGCAGGGAAAGTCCTGCACCAGCAACTTATTATGTTTTAATGAATATTTAAGCAAACACCTGGATAGTGAAGATCCTATGGATGTACTGTTACTGGATTTTAGTTGAGCTTTTGATTATGTGCCACACTGGGCAGTTAGTATTAAATTGAACAAGTATGGAATAGATCAGCACATTGTTGCTTGGGTAAATGAGTGGCTCTGCTTTAAAACACAGAGGGTAACAATAAGAGGACATCTCTCATCTGTTGGAGATATGTCTAGTGGGGTCCCGCAGGGATCAGTGTTCGGGCCTATTATTTTCCAACTGTTCATGGTGGACCTTGATGTCGAGAGTCAAGATGTCAAGAGTCATATCAAAAAATATGCAGATGATGCAAAATTGGGTGGCCCTTGCAAAACACCTGACCAAATCAAAACCATACAAGCAGACTTGGATGCTATTGCAGAATGGGCATGTAACCTGTGGAATGGCATTAAACATTGATAAGTGCTGTGTACTACATATGGGTCTCCATAATCCACAAACACAATATTCCATAAATGGCATGATACTGCAGTCAAAAATAATGGCGAGAGACTTGGGTATATTGATAGATAATAATTTGTGCTTTAAAGGTCAATGCACAACTGTGGTAGCTAGAGCTAACAGAGCAGCAGGAGCCATTAAGAGAAAGATATAAAGCAGAAGTAGTGTGATAATGATGCCGCTGTACCTGTCATATGTAAGACCTATACTTGATTATAGATCTCAACTAAGGAGCCCTTATAATAAAGGAGACATTGGTAGGATAGAGAGAGTGCAGCATAGATTTACTAAATCAAGAATCTCAAACATCTTCCTTATACATCAAGATTGGAAAAATTGCAGCCACACAGTTTAGAGTTAAGAAGAAGGAAAGACATGCTGTTTTACTATAGCATTGTGAACAAGCCAATCCTGATAGCTGAACTGAATATTGAATATAAGAATATCGATTCAGTGATGCGTGGTCACCCACTTCGTCAAAATCAATAAGTTCAGAACCAAAAAAAGACAATTTTTTTATACCCAAAGACCTGCTAGTCTGTGGAATAGATTACCAGAGCAAATTATAATCAGTGAAAACAAAAATCTATTCAAGAGAAGATTAGAATATTATGTTGCATGTAATAGAGATATGGTATATTACAAACTTTCCTGGATAGGAGACGATCATGGGCTTCAGCCCTTTGTTCTCCTTGCATCATAAGTGTCAGATGGGGACTGTTGAGCCATCGAGTCTGCCCGTGTTGTGGACAACCTGCCTCAGTCTGTCTTGAGTGGTGTTAACCTTAATGTATTTAAAGCCAGACTGCACAGTGTATTATTGCAAGATTCTAACTGTTCATATTTTATGTGATGTTTTAATTGTATTGGTCTAGTGTTTTTTTGTATACTGGTCGCTGTGAAAAATGGCAATTTTGCCAACCTGCTCAACGGTTTACATAAAAGTAATGACATTGAATTGTAGCTTTTTTACCTAAAGCTGTATAGTTTTTATGGTACAGAATGCTAACCATTGTGTTTTCAGTGCAGTTTCTCGGTCCTTCCATTTTCTTCTATCAAGTTGTTCATCCCCTGCAATGTCACACTCCCCTTGTGCTCTGGTAACCTCCTAATTCCAGTGTCACATGAACAGCTACATTTTTCTGCCGATTGTATAAAGCAAGGCAAATTTGTCAGTCAGACATCCCAGTGGCTATGGATGCCATACAGAAATAAGAGCAGTTTACAGGAAGATCAAAAAATGTTGATCTGTCATATTGGTTGTGTACGGTTAGAAACATAGAAACAAAGAATTTGACGGCAGATAAGGGTCACTTGGCCCACCTAGTCTGCCCATTTCCACTACCTGTTTCATATACCGCAAAACCTAAATGATCTGTGGCTTACCTTCTCGTTCCTTTTGCTAGAGTTCCTTTATGTCTGTCCCATGTGTTTTTGAATTCTCCTACCATTTTTGCCACTACAACCTCTGCCAGGAGTCAGTTCCATGGATCCACCACCCTTTCTGTGAAAAAATACTTTCTCAAGTTATCCCTAAGTCTACCTCCCTCTATTTTCATATCATGGCCCCTTGTTCTTGAACATCTTTTTTTTTTTAAAGATGCTACCCTCTTTTACCTTATTTATACCCTTGAGGTATTTGAAAATCTCTATCATATCTCCCCCCCCTCCTCCAGGGAATAGATATTGAGATCCTCCAGTCTCCCCTCATGAGATTTTTGGTGCAGCTCCTGCACCATTTTTGTCGTCCTTCTTTGAACCGCTTCTGCTCTGTCAATGCCTTCCAGAGATGCAACCTCCAGAACTGGCACAGTACTCTAGATGAATGTCACAGAGTGTGGGAATAAACTTCAGACGAGGCAAATTTACAGGCTTAAAACACACCATGGTATGATATTTATTTTTCAAAAGTTTGAAAACTAATAAATGAAAACAAATAAATTGCAAAGAAAATCACTACTTAACATCAGTAGTTTCTCTCATAATACAGTCCTGGATCTTAGAGCTCCTAAGACCATTCTCATCTGCATTCAACAGCTTTTCTGCCTCTCTCCTCCCTCTCAGGGCTGAGCCCCACTGGACTGAACTGAAATGAACTTGGTGAATAGGTTTTTATATCTTTTTGGTGGGATCACCTAACTGAGCCCTTTTCTATTTATAAGTCTGGACATGTTGTTTCATGTCTGAACATGTTGTTTCAAAACCAAGGTGGGAGGGGTTATTTCAGGGGACCTCCTGGTTCAGTTAAAGGTACAGTGCATATGTATCCACAGATATTGACTCTATAGCTCTACTGTACAGTGACTAAGCACTTATATGTATATAGAACCTTATACAGTAACATGTTTATAATGTGAATTTATAAAAATACCTTAAGGATTTCTTATAACTGTACTAATCATGACATTATTATTGTTTTATATGGCTTATAATCATTTTTCTTTAAAAAGGCTTTATTAACTATCTTCATTCCTATTTAAAATAGCCTTCATGCTTTTTGTACATAAAATGCACTTGTGCACTTTACACAACACCTCTCTGGGTGTTTGATACCATTCCAGGGGCTGGATGGATGGAAATGGAAAAAGAATGAAAGGAGAGAACTAGTAGGAAGTTTAGTAGGGACAGTAAAGAGCTACGCTAGGTGGCCAACCTAGGATAGGGGGGGAAAGAAGAAAAGCAAAGAGAAAAGCATTAACTGTTGCACAACATAAGTTTTGGTAGCTAGGAAATAAGGAGATAGCAAAGTGGTCCATCAGTCACACCTGAGGGTGTAGCCTAGCTCTGCCACAATGAGGTTTTACCAATGTTTTATACAGTGGTATCATCACGTATGTCCTTCCTTCCTTCCTTCTGCTGGAGATACCTCACCCTATGCACCCCAGCATTCCACTGGCACTCCTCACAGCCTTTTCACGTTGTTTGGTAACCTTCAGATCATCAGATATGAGTCCCCCCATCGTGTCTTCTTCCCCTGCATGTCTGTGCCCGAAGTGCATGATCTTGCACTTCTTTGCATTGAATGTTAGCTGCCACACCCTTGACCACTCCTCGGGCTTGCTTAGGTCCCTTCTCTCATTTTCTCTACCCCTCCTGGAGTGTCAGCCCTGTGGGTCATCTTGTCATCTGCAAAGTGACACACCTTCCCTTCCAGCCCCTCTGCAATGTCATTTATGAAGACATTAAAGTGAACTGGTCTGAGCACTGATGCCTGCAGGACCCCGTTGATCACCCCCTTCTCTTTGGATTGAACTCCGTTCACTATCACCCTCTGTGTCCTATCGCTTAGCCAGTTTTTGACCCAGTTTACCACCATGGGACTTACTCCCAGGCTGCCCAGCTTGTTTACTAGCCTCCTATGTGGGGCAGTGCTGAAGGCCTTGCTGAATATTAATTTCTGTTAATAGCAGAAAGTCAATAAAGTATATTCATTTAAAAAAATTAACATAAATCACGACAGTGAAATATAAAACACATACAAGCTGGTTATGAGTCTTTTCACAAGAACACAGATGCTAATCTACAAAGGTAGGATGCGTCCCCTTAAAAATATCTACTGATGAGGTCCCACAGATATATAAGGGAAGGGAGTTCCACATAAGAGAAGTAACAACCCAAAGGCCCAATCTCCCAAATATTCTAGTGGGAGCATGGAACAGTCAGGAGCCCTGCATCAGAAGAACAAAAGGGCCAGATGGGAGTGTATTCGATTAGAAAGTCTTATAGGCCCTGGCTACCTGAATCAGCAAACATGTTTTGAAGATGGTGTGCTGCTGCACCAACTGTCAGTGCAGTTCCCACAGAACCGTAGTGACATGCCTGGACCATGAGATCCCAGCAGTTAGTTGGGCTGCAAAGTTCTGCACTAGCTGCAAGTGATGTATCAACCACGCAGACAGTCATAGGTAAAGAGCATTGCAAAATTCCAGTCTTGCAGTAACAAGTGCATGAACAAGCATCGCCAGCTCAGTGGGCTCCTGATATGTTTTAATCTGGGCGATATTACACAGATGGTGAAAGCTGCTGCTGACCACTGATGTACTAGGGTCAGTCCACACTAATTTCCAGATTTCTTACTGTATCTGCAGTTCGTAGTGTAGAGTCGAGAACTTACTGACATAGGGGAAAATACTGTCAAAAATGTACATACGATCTGGTGAAATGGTCAAGAACCGCTTTCTTTCAGCCACCAATAAACATTCCCCATTTAGGAAACTTAATGTCAGAGGAAGAAAGTGCCATAAATGGTTTACCCTCAGTCTAAAAAACAATTGATGATCCAGCAGGATAGGGCCTGGGGACGTTACAAGGAATCTGGGCTTCAGGCAGACTGGGTCAAATACAGAGAGCTAAGGAATCAATGTAGAAAGAGGGTAAAGATAGAAAAAATTGACTACTTTAGAGGATTACAAAACAGTAACCTTTCTGACCCTAAACAATTTTGGTCTCAAATTAATACTTTGCTAAAGGGATGTACTGGTGTCTCTAATGGCCTGATCACAGCTAATGGTCAGATTATCTGTGACCCCCCCACCGACTGCTGCCAGTGTCTTCAATTAGTTCTTTCAACCTGAACAATACAAATACAAAGCAGGACCCCCTGCCCCCCTCACTCTCCTTCCAGCCCTGTAGGAACTGGTCCCCTTCCCCCAAAATGTCACCATCAGTTACTTACAAGAAATGAGCTGCTAGCCCTGCTCAAGAGAATAAAAATCAGTAGTTCAGCTGGTCCTGACAATTTGGAACCTAGGCTACTGAAGACTGTTGCCTTGGTCTGAGCTGCCCTAGTTGCCATGTTATTTAACAGATCATTTTTTGAAAGCAAAATTCCTGGAAAGTGGAAAGAAGCAGTAGCAGTTCCTGTTGACAAAGGTGGACCTGGGGCTATGGTGGAAAACTACAGACCTACAGTATCTCCCTGCTTTGCAGACCTGCCAAGATATGGGAGAGGCTGGTATATAATCAGATTCAGGATTATCTCGAATTGCATCACCTCCAGTCTGACAAGCAGCATGGTGTTAAACAGAATCATGGCACGGATACTTTTCTGGTTAGGTTCACTATGGATATCCCTTAGGCTCTGGACAACGGGGTTCCTACCAGGGTTATCTTGATAGACCTAACCAAGGTGTTTGATCTGGTCAGTTGCATGCTACTCCTTAGTAAACTAAAACGCCTCAATTCACACTCGCTAGAACTCGAATGGTTAAATGGAGAGGTGCCTTATCAAGCCACTTGCCAATTTCAGATGGAATACCCCAGGGTTCAATACTCTTTTCTCTTCTGTTCTCCTTATTCATTAATGACCCAGACAACAATTGTGGTAATAGTCGGCTCATACTTTATGCTGCTGATGCTGTCCTTTATAGGAGCTCCCTGGATGTCAAGGCACTCAATGCCCAGCTGTTAAATGACTTTGAATCCCTAGAGAAGTAGATCACAGCAAACATTCTGGTCCTGAATGTAAAAAAAAACAAAAAAGAAAACTATGGCAGTTCTAGTCTGATTCAAACATCTAGGACCTGACAGACAACATCTGCTCTCCCTTGCATCCTCCTCAGGAACTCAAATTGAGGTAGTGGGTGTGATCAAGTAGCTTGGGCTCTTTATTGATGAAGACTTCACTTTCAAAGCACAGGTGTATCATGTGACCCGCTCCATCAACCAAAAGTTAGGTCTTTTATATAGACCAAATGGCCACCTCACCATGGACTCAAGGCTAGCTATAGCGAACAGTCTCAAGTCAAGTCAACTTTATTTCTATAGTGCCTTTCAAAACCAAGGCACTTTACATAAAACAAATACGCTACCGGTCAAAAGTTTTAGAACACCCCCATTTTTCCAGTTTTTATTGAAATTTAAGCAATTCAAGTCCAGTGAATAACCTGAAATGGTACAAAGGTAAGCGGTAAACTGCTAGAGGTTAAAAAAAAAGTTTAGGTTAGCAAAAACTGCTGTAGAGAAATTGCAAAGAAAGCCAAGGTGTCAGTGAGTACAGTTTCCTACACCATCAAAAGGCACTTGGAAACTGGAGGAAACTCTGACAGGAAGAGGTCTGGCAGACCCAAAGCCACAACAGAATCAGAAGACAAGTTTCTAGAGTCAACAGCTATGGATAGGCGGCTCACAGGACAACAGCACAGAGTGACTGGCACCCTGAACCAAAAGGGCTACCACAGCATTTTGCAGTGCCATGCAATACCCTCTGGTCTACACCTAGTTGGTCAGGGGTTCATCCTACAAGCAAGATAATGACCCAAAACATACCTTCAGGCTATGTCAGAACTACCTTCGAGGAAAAGAACAAGACGGTAGGCTTCAAATCATGAAATGGCCAGCACAGTCTCCAGACTTAAACCCCATCGGAGCTAGTTTGGGATGAACTGGACAGAAGGGTGAAAGCAAAGCAACCTACAAGTGCAACACATTTGTGGAACTTCTGCAACAGTGTTGCAAAGGACTTCTGAACAATATTTGATGTCCATTGTAGGAAGAATGCCACTTAGTGTGTTCGGCGTTTACAGTATATCTGCAAAAGGTGGCTACTTTGATGAGTCAAAAATTTAGATTAAATTTTGTTAAACAAAATGATTCTATGCTTTCTTTTTTATCTCCAATTGTTTATTTGTTCTATGCTTTAATTGCAAAGTACATTGAGACATTAACCTGCATAAATTTCAATAAAACTGGAAAAATTGGGGTGTTCTAAAACTTTTGACCGGTAGTGTACATACTAATAAAAGTTTTAAAATCAGCATTAAAATATAGTAACCATAATTAAAGAAATGCTAAACTAAATAAATATGATTTCAAACTAGTTTTAAAACTATCGACGGTTGGGCATTCTCTCAACCAACGAGGTAGAGAATTCCACAGGGTTGGTGCTGCAAAAGCAAAAGCACGAGATCCTGATGTTTTCAAACGAACCCTGGGAATCTCTAGCAATCCCTCATTGGCGGAGCGGAAAGGACGGAGGGGCAGTAGGGAATCAGGAGATCTTTCAGGTAACCGGGTCCCTGATCATGTAGGGCTTTGAAAGTTAGTAAACCAACCTTAAAGGTGATCCGCCACCTAACAGATAGCCAGTGCAGTTCGCGGAGCACAGGTGTAATATGACTGGTTCTAGGAGTACCAGTCAGAAGCCTGGCCACTGTGTTCTGCACCAGCTGCAGGCGGCGGATATCGACCCCAGGAAGCCCTAGGTAAAGGGAGTTGCAGTAGTCAAGACGGGCAGTGACAAAGGCATGGACCAATGTTGGAAGATCACCCGGAGGAACCAGGTGTTTTATCCGGGCGATATTCCTCAGATGGTAAAAAGAGGATTTGACAACAGCTGACACCTGAGATTTAAGGGTCAAACCACCATCAAAAGTAACACCCAGATTTCACACCTGATCGGAGGTAGGGAGCTACATACCACCAAGTGACAAGCCTGATGGTTGTCCAGCTCCCAAACCCGCCCCCAGGTGACTTGGATCCACTACCAATACCTCATTCTTGTCCTGTTTCAGTCTCGGCCAGCTTGAACTCATCCAAAGTCTGATCTCAGCAAGGCAATTATTTAGCATAGAATGAGCATCATCCTGGTCGGGCAGAAAGGACAGATACAGCTGGGTATCATCTGCATAGCAGTGAAAACCCAAACTGTATCGCCTGTTGATTTCTCCCAATGGCAGCATATATACTGCAAACAACATGGGAGCTAAAATGGAGCTCTGCAGTACCTTACAAGGCAGGGAGTGAGCGCCAGAGGAATAAATTCCAGTGGCAACTCTCTGAAACCTGTTTGTGAGGTAAGAATGAAACCATTTGAGGACTGTACCAGACAGCCCGCAATAAAACCACAGGTGATCCAATAGCACACCATGGTCTGTAGTGTCAAATGCAGCAGAGAGATCGAGAAGGGCCAGAATGGTACATGCCTTTCGATCTCTAGCCATTAGGAGATCACTCAATACCAGGACAAGGGCAGTCTCCGTGCTATGCTTCTTCCTAAAACCAGACTGAAGAGTATCATAGACATTATGAGTTATAACATGATCATCCAATTGCAACGCAACCGCCTTTTCAATAATCTTACCAATAAACGGCAGGTTAGAGATAGGCCGGTAGTTAGCTAGACAATCTGGATCTAAGGAGGATTTTTTAAGGAGTGGTCGAACGACCGCCTCCTTTAGGGAGTCAGGAAAGACCCCCATCTCCAAAGACTTCCAGACAGTGTCAGCAAGGATCAGGCAGATAACTTCCACACATCCTACTAAGAGAGGTGTGGGGCCTGGATCCAAACTACAACTGGTTGGTCGCAGTATTTGGATGATCTTCACAATGTCACTGACCTCCAGCCGGTGAAACTCTGACCAAACAGACCGAGTACATGTCACTTCATGTCAACCACTGCAACCTCCTATAGGAGAGGTCAGACCGATGCCAGACCTAATGCTGGCAACCTTATCTACAAAGAAACGAGCGAACACCTCACATCTTAACTGAGAAAAGGCTTCTCTGGGCTGGAGGCAGATTGGATTGCACAATCTGTCCACAGTCCGGAAAAGCTGAGCCAGTCGGTTTTGTGCAGCAAAAATCTCCCTGGACAGGAACTCTGCCTTCTTACGGGTGATTTCTGATTGATAGCCATCGTAATGTGCCATCGACCTAAGCCTGTCAGCATCATCTCCGGACTTCTGCCAGACTCTCTCCAACCTTCCGCCAATACGCCTTAACTCCTTCAAGGAGCCATCAAACCAAGGGCTCCTTGGACGGATGGTGAGAGGCCGAACATGAACAGGAGCAATCTTGTACAGAGCATCTCCCACAGCCTTATTATAGGTTAGTACGTGTGTCCTAGTATGGCCCTGCTCCCTAAACTTCTATACTCTTCTGCTGTCATGCAGTCACTTAGAGATCTGAGCCAAATAGGCTTGAGACACTGTACAGTAAACTAGGATGCTTTGCAATGGCATTCCCTCTCTCGGAAGCATCATTATGATGTTCTTGCCTCCTTAAACTGTCCCTTGTAAGATAGTAGGCTCCAATACGCCCTATTACGCATGGCATTCAAACTAATCTTTGTCTGTGCACCACCTGGTCTGTCTGGCTTTCTAGCCCCCAAGCGCTCAAGTAGATTGCTCCATACCTCCAACAAAAAATTGCTTAAGGTGCCCAGTGTTTGAACAGCTATGGGGAACAGGCCCTTCATCTTCTTGGCTCCGTCTCTCCGGAATGCCCTTCTGGAGGCCCTGCAAAACAACTCCCTTTCCTGCTTCAGAAAGGGGCTAAAAAAATTTGAAAGTTGCCTATGTTCCTGCTACCACTGATCACCCCCTATTGTATTGGCCTATGTTTTATTGCACATGTCATGATATCTTATGCCCTTTTACCCTGTGTTTGTATGCAGTATTGAAATCTTGCACCTGTCTTATTCATAACTGGCTAAATGACCTGAAATGTATATGAACTTGAGCACCTTGAAATTGTCCTGTTGTATTATTGTTCATAGTGAGTGTACCTCATGCCCCAGCTCATGGACCGATACACTGGTTTCTGTATCCTAACTGCTGCCTTATTTATTCTTGTCCAATAAAATAACCTGTGCTTCGATATGTACTTGCTCACCTTGTAAACAGCGTTGTATTGTGAATTTCACTATACTTGTATTTTATTTCTAATGAATCCTGGGGCACCCCTGAAAAAGGGACCTCTGGTCTCAGTGGGCCTACCTGGTTGTCAAAATGAAATAAATAAAAGGAACCACTGAACACACAATCCAATCACATTGTAAGCAAACTGGCAGACTTTTTTCTTTCTCCTAGGAAAATTTGAAAGAAATGTTAACATTGAGCTGTGCCATTTGCTCGCTTTAGAGATCACAGCTGGGGAACCCCAATACAGGGTGCTATTTGCTGCAGGCAGCAGAACTTGCTACTGCCCAACCTCAGTCTGGGAAGTACCATGTCCTGGAGCATTTCCTGATCATGGCTACCCTTTCACAGACTGCTGAGGTTCCCTTTCAAACCTGGGTCACCTGCATCAGAGTGTGGAGCACTGTTGCTGCTCGTTGGACAGCCCCAAATTTCATTTATTTATTTTTGTTAATTTGTTTATGCTCTTACAGAACAGGCCCTATTTTCCTTCTCCCCCCCCTTCCCCAGACTCATCACCGGGTATCCCAGGAACTTAGCTTGATGTCCATTCTTTTGCCATGCATTCTCTCCCCCGATGGGAAGAGCAAGCCCTCTTGCCTGCTGGAAAACAGATCCAGCTCATGGAGGGAGGGCCCTGTTGCCAGTGTAGGGCCTGCGAGGGGTTGAATCTCTCATCATTGCTCTGTCTGGGATTTTTCCTCCTGGTTTTATCTAGTTCATGGAGGGAGGGCCCTGTCACTGATGCGGGGCCTGTGAGGGGTCAGAACTTCTCATCCTTGCTCTTTCTAGGATTTTCCCTCCTGGTTTTATCCATTTTGTGGAGGGAGGGAGGGCCCTGTCTCCAATGCAGGGCCTTTCATCCTTGCTCTGCCTGGGATTTTTCCTCCTTGTTTTATCCCGTTCATGAAGGGAGAGCTCTGTCATTTGTGTGGGGCCTGCGAGGGGTTAGATCTCTCATTCTTGCTCTGTCTGGGATTTTTCCTTCTGGTTTTATCCACTTCATGGAGGGAGGGAGGGCCCTGTTGCCGGTGCATGGCCTTTGAGAGGTCGAACCTGTCATCCCTGCTCTGTCCGGGATTTTCCCTCCTGGTTTTAACCAGTGCATGGAGAGAGGGCCCTGTTGCCAGTGTATGGCCTGCAAGGGGGTCAGACCTCTCGTCATTGCTTTGTCTGGGATTTTCCCTTCTGGTTTTATACAGTTCATGGAGGGAGGGTCATGTAACCGGTGCAGAGCCTGTGAGGGGTTGGACCTCTCATCCTTGCTCTGTCTGGGATTTTCCCTCCTGGTTTTATCCAGTTAGTGGAGGGAGGGCCTGGTTAACAGTGCATGGCCTGCAAGGGGTCAGACCTCTCTTCCTTGCTCTGTCTGGGATTTTCCCTCCTGGTTTTATCCAGTTTGTGGAGGGAGGGCCCTGTTGCCAGTGCATGGCCTGTGAGGGGTCAGACCTCTCATCCTTGCTCTGTCTGGATTTTCCTTCCTGTTTTTATCCAGTTCATGGAGGGGAGAAAGGGTCCTGTCGTCAGTACGGGAGGGGTTGGACCTCTCATTCTTGCCCTCATCCAGTTCATGGAGGGAGGGCCCTGGCACCATTGCAGGGCTTGCGAGGGGTTGGACTGCTCATCCTTGCTCTGCCTGGGATTTTCCCTCCTGCTTTTATCCAGTTCATGGAGGGCCCTGTCACCATTGCAGGGCTTGCGAGGGGTTGGACTGCTCATCCTTGCTCTGCCTGGGATTTTCCCTCCTGCTTTTATCCAGTTCATGGAGGGCTCTGTCACCATTGCAGGGCTTGCGAGGGGTTGGACTGCTCATCCTTGCTCTGCCTGGGATTTTCCCTCCTGCTTTTATCCAGTTCATGGAGGGCTCTGTCACCATTGCAGGGCTTGCGAGGGGTTGGACTGCTCATCCTTGCTCTGCCTGGGATTTTCCTCCTGCTTTTATCCAGTTCATGGAGGGCTCTGTCACCATTGCAGGGCTTACGTGGGTTGGACTGCTCATCCTTGCTCTGCCTGGGATTTTCCCTCCTGCTTTTATCCAGTTCATGGAGGGCCCTGTCACCATTGCAGGGCTTGCGAGGGGTTGGACTGCTCATCCTTGCTCTGTCTGGGGATTTTCTCTCCTGGTTTTATCTAGTTTGTGGAGGGAGGGCCTTGTTGCCAGTGCATGGCCTGTGAGGGGTCAGACCTCTCATCCTTGCTGTGTCTGGGATTTTCCCTCCTGTTTTAATCCAGTTCATGGAGGGGAGAAAGGGTCCTGTTGCCAGTACAGAAGGGGTTGGACCAGGTATCCCAGGGACTTAGTTTGACCTCCATTCTTCTGCCATGCATTCCCCCCTCTCCCCTGATGGAGACAGCAGACCCCCTCTTACCTGCTGGAGAACAGATCCAGTTCATGGAGGGAGGGCCCTGTCACCATTGCCGGGCCAGCGAGGGGTCTGACTGCTCATCCTTGCTCTGTTTGGGATTTTCCCTCCTGGTTTTATACACTTCGTGGAGGGAGGGTCCTTTCACCGGTACAGGGTCTACGAGTGGTCGGACTTCTCATTGTTGCTCTGTCTGGGATTTTCCCTCCTGGTTTTATCTCATTCATGGAGGGAGGGCCCTGTTTCCGGTGCATGGCCTGTGAGGGGTCGGACCTCTCATCCTTGCTGTCTCTGGGATTTTCCCTCCTGGTTTTATTCCCTGGGATGCCAGCATTTTGGTGACACACACGCACACACACACACACACACACACACACACACTCACATGCAAGCGTACAGCGCATCACCACCAGCATCCCCCACCCAGAAAGCCTCTCTGAGTGCACTGCCACCTGTGGTCACCCAGGTGGCAGTATTGCACTGCAGCATAACTACCCTCCCTCTCCAGGTGAGGAGAGCATGCTTTGGGATGCTGAGTCGTCCTCCTCCCCCTGGCCGGCCTCCAGTGATCTAGGCTCAGTCTTGAACCTGGCTCACCGGTGTGACGGCAGGTGTGGCATCCAGCACCTCATCCTTCTGTATCATTGGGGTAGCTCCCAAATTTTTTTCCTTAATTAAAGAGGACAGGGGACTATTTTACTTGGCAACTTCCTGTAATGTTTCTGTTTTTCAGAAGTGATAGTTCCATCTCTAAATTTTTTTTTTTCTTTTATAATTAAGCTTTTTTGCCCTCAATCTGCCACGTCCTCCTTACTTCAGACCCCTGCCAACCACAACACCTGCTTACCCACCGTTGAGTCAGTGGGTCTTTGTGCAGACCAGAGCCCAACGAAGCAGACAATGGTCATTTAGATAGCTTGAGGCACATTTCTCTTTTGTAGTTTTTTTCTCCCTTCTCTCCCACCTCCCCTGATGTTGATTAGTGCCCAGGTGGCCTCGGATGTAGTAGCGCCCTTCAGGCTGGTGCCACCCTTCATGAGCTATCAGACTCCCTGGCTCACTATGAGGGTCCGCTGCCATGCTGGAACCCATATGTGTCCCTCCTCAGGCTAGGTGGCATTGTACTCTGGTGCACTACCCATCCCTGTCCACACTGATCTGGCTCCAGAGATTCATGCAACAGAGGCGAAAAGAAAGAAGACTGAAGGAGGTAAAGTGCTGTTGGCTGGATGAAGCTACCAGCTGTCGCAGGTCCCACACCACTGACAGGGCTACAAAGACCAATAAGCTGGATGAGAGTCTTCTGAAAGGATGGTGGGTGGCCCTTCCTCCTCTGACCCCGCCACGAGGGGAAATCCGTAGAAGAAGCGAAGTTCCGGAGGTGAGCCCCTGAGAAGGTGGGTGACAGGCAGGGTGGCGGAAAGGGCCGAGGAGCCAGGAGTATAAACACCTTGATTAACCCCCCAAAAAAAAAAGTGTATGTCAAGTGGCCAGTATCAGCATCTACCTCACAGTCTCCATCTTGCTCCATCGAATCTGCCACTTGTGACCCCATAGGTTTTCTTGTCAGGTGACCTTGGTGTCATCTTAACGGGAAAATGCCATTTGTCAAAAGAGAAGTCAGAAAAGGCCTCTTAGACGGAGCATCACCGCAAACATTCCATATCGCCCTCCTGGTTCAGGTTGCAGCTAAATCTCCATGAGGGTGTCTCAGGCCGCTTTGTTGGCCTCCTGTACTGATCTGATGGTTCAGACACCAAGGGTAGGGTACACACTTTGGCACTCCTGCTGTCAGTGGTGTATAGCCATTTTCAATGCGCAGTCAACAAGTACTGTTTTGTTTCCTTTTTCGACTCTGCTGGCTGGCACCGTCAATGCTAACACTGTGGCTTTGGTTACTATCTTTGGTTTATTTCATAGACTTTCATTGTCTATGCCTTTGACAATAACTATGTTGTTGGCTTAGCCATCCTCGTCACTTCTGTCACCACACAATGCAAAAGTGCCATGTTTTTGCTTGCTGCCTCTAGGGCCTGGAGCTTTTGGAGAGATGCATTTTCCATTTCCCAGAAAGGGAGGTTTCTGTATGTTTTTCCCAACTCCCTCTGGTTCAGAGGGTATTAGTCACTGTTGGCCGGATGGGGTCCCAATGATAATTGTGGCCTCCTTCTGGCTGAGACAGATTTGGCTCCCTCTTCTCTGCCAAATTGCAATGGAACTTCCTGTTCCACTCCCTCTTTGAGTGGGCCTATTATCACAGGTAGGTAACATTTTTTTTAAAACTGTTTGTGTAGAAATTTGCAGCTTTACAAAACTTAATTTGAGTAGCAGTAGGAAAAATATGCATGCCATTTGCAGATAATCTTGTATAAAGTGGCTGTACAACCATTTTTGGATGAACTCGGATGTGTAGCAAATGACTGCTATGCATAAACTATTATGAGTGTGTTCAGGTATGGGACCTTACCTTGCCTTTAGCATCTCCTACATCTGTGGGTTTAGAGTCTCTGGCACTTGAGGCATGCATTTATTTAATGGTATACATTGAGTTATGTAGGAAGCAATGTACAGTATCTTCCACAGAGATGGTATACAGTAAATTTAAATCCAGCAGTTAATATGTAGCACCATAGAAACACAAAAATTGTCAGCAGATAAGGACCGCTAGGCCCATCCCATCTGCCCATAAGCCCTGTACTTGATTATGGCTTCTGACCCTCCCTGTTCCACATATCGCATCACTAATGGGGGATAATGATAATTGTACAATGGCAAGGAAATTTCCTGCCCAGTGATTGGTCATCAGGTGCCTGGAACAGTGATTTTATTTTATGATAACATCACTGTATGAAGTCCAGGCAGACACATGACCAAATAACAAACAGGAAAAATTATGCCATGACTTATTCATCCCTGCTGTTTTCCCCACAAACCCAGTGGCTTCACTGAACTGTGCACAGCACCTGGCCCCCACCACCACCACACACAAAATCCATCCCTCGCACCTCCGGGCAACTCAGTAGTTTAAAGTGAAGTGAAAAAATTATTAATTTAAGAAACAGCCCTTTTAGTGCCACTGGCTTCACTCTGGTAGCTCTGTGCCTTAACGCAGCATGCACTCCATCCTTGCCACTTGACAGCTTTCCCAGAGAACCACATGCAGCAGCTTTCTTATAAAAAATGCTCCCTTTAACAATCTAAGTACTGTAACTGCATCCTTCCATTTATTTGGCAACTACTGAATTCCCTAAAACAGAAAAATGCTCAAGTAAAATGAAGCCGTAATTTGAAACGGCATCTCTTTACCTCTCTTTCACTGTAGAGCATGTGCATTTCTAAACCTCCCTCCGCAGACCACTCTGCTCCCTCGTAAAAGAAATGGCCACACTGCTTATGGCTAGGTTAAGGAAAGAAATCATAATGAAGCAAAACACCCAGATGCATAAAATATAGGATAAAGTATGGGGTGGTGTGTGTAACGAGAATTTTACACCCCACCTGAGGTGTTGGATGCCACATAAATGCCAAGAGCAAAGTTCGTGGGGTTTGTCTCGGCATCCAACACCAAGGGTGTGTGTAAAATTTGAGTTTACTCACCACCCCATATTTTATTTTATGTAATTGTTGGGTTTCATTTTTTAAAACCACAACAGTTATATAAAATAGAACAGAACTTGTCTCCATGCAGCTGCCATCCAACTGAGTTTCCGTAGGGTCAGCGGTTGGACATGGCTGCTGGAAGAAATACTCTTTTTTCCTTTTCGGTGGTTAGGAAGCATCATTTTGGTAGCAGCCATTCGTTTGTTTTTTAAAAAACTACTTACCGCCAAGTCAGAGTGGCAGACTGGTCACTGTGAGTTAGGGTGGCTTCTGGCATTGCGGAAGAGTGGCAGCTGGCAGTTGCGCACGTGCAGAAGACTGGAAACCCGTCATGTGTTTGCAGTAATAAATACTCATTTGTTATGGCAAATTATGCTATGGGTTTTGTATGTGGGGAAAAAACCCATTAATTACAAAACATCACAGTACGGGCATTTATTTTAGTTGTCACCGCTACTTGTGATTGCTTCTGAAGTACCAGAAGTAGGATCATCACTCCTGAAGTGGTCTCCGGTCCTACCCATATTTCAGACCTGATAAGGAATTCAGTAAATAAAAAAAATAAAGAACATTTTCAAAACAGTATCTCCACAATCAAAACTGGTATCCAGAGATGCTGGGGGTGTATCAGGCAAGGCAGGAATCCACACTGTAAAACAGCATACCTACTGAGCACAGACATTACAGCAACACTTTCTGCTGGACAGCATGGAAACTAGGGTCTCTTTTTTCAGTAGGTGCACCCTGACCCAAGAAATATAAAAAGTATTTGAAACATATTCTTACTTTTTTTTTTTTTTAAATGAGCCATCGTATACCAGCAGTAAGGGACTCCAGGGTGTGTGCCATTGTGTCACAACGTCACTCCTTGGGTGGTGGAAGCACTCAGCTTTGCCTCATGCTTCAACCCACCCCAGGAGTGATGTTATTACACAATAACAAACACCCTGTTGTGCCTTACTGCTTCATCGTCATGAATGCTAACCCAATCTACAATCTGTTCCTACATGGTGATGGGCAGCCAGGGGAGTTATTTGAGATCTCAAAAGATCCAACATTTAAACATTTATCTGAAACTATATGAATTTAATTTGGCTTATCTATGGCCCAAAGAAACACCTCTGATATGACGCAGATTAAACATCTGTGTCCTTCCCTTATCTCAGTGTCCGTAAAACATGTTTCCTCTCAGATTTGTGCATCAGACACTTTGCTCTCCATTCCTTGATTCCAACATTTTTCATATCTTAAATGCTGCACTGGATACCCAGCTTCTTGAGGATCCTAAAAAATAAACTCCTCGTCTGGTGCTGCAAGGAAGGGAAAATCCACTGGTGCTGGACCTCCAGCTTCTGAAGCGAACTTTGAACCCCATTGAATTCGTTCCTTTTCTGACAGGTAGTGTAACTTTATATCCAGGTAAACTGAAATCTCTGTAGACATAAAGTCAATATGGCCCTGCCTTTTCACTGCCTGAATGATGCCTTTCTCATGCACACCATGCCGCATAGCCAGGATGATGCATGGACCGGCCTCTGCATGTTGTACCCATCTGGGGGAGATGCAGTACACTTAACATGCCAAAGCAGAATCTTCTCTCATAACAGTAAATTAGTTGTGAGCCAGTCCAACAAAAAATATTGGATGTCCTCTGTGCCTGTTCAGGAAAACCCAGTAAACATACATTTGGGTTCACCATGTTTTCTAGGTGAAAGTGCCATAGACTGTTTTCTTTTACTAATTTTTTGGTCACGATTGCCACTTGCTTAGAGTCTTAAGTAATCAGGCCCATATTGTGATGCACAGTATCCATTCTTGTTGTTGTCATCCCCTGGATATGATCCTGCATGCTCGCTCGCCCCAGGGCCTGGAGTTTTCTAGCAAGATGCGTTGTCCCTCTCTTGGAAAGAGAGGTTCATCTATGCCTTTCCTCCCTTCACTCTAATCTAGAGGGTGTTGATCAAGCTCCAGATAGAAGGGGCCACTCTGATCCTCGTTGCTCCCTTCTGGCCTCGGCAGATCTTATTCCCCTTACTGTAGCATCCAGTGCCCCTCTCCCTGTGCAAAGGCTTGCTCTTACAGGAGCAGGGCCCCTGGTTCATCTGGACCTCAAGTCTCTACACCACCATGCCTGGCTCCTAAACACACGGTCATGGCTACATTTGGAGTGTCCTTGAAGGTGTCTGATGTCCTGGTGGCTGCTAGGAAGCCCTCCACCAGGGCCACTTATTCCATTACACAGAAGCACTTTGCTCTATAGGTGGCTTCCCATTACCTTGAACTTGCTGTCTCTGTCTGATTCTGGCCTGTAATACTCCTCCTTTATGGTGCACCTGTCAGCCATTTCAGCCTTCCATGTGCCTGTTGATGGACATATGGTGGCACAGCTAGAAGTGTCCCATGCATTTTTGAGGCATTCTTTATCTGAAGCCTCCCATCTACAATCCAGTACTGCCTTGGGACTTGAATTTTGTGCTGGAGAAACTTACCTTGGCTCCTTTTGAGCCAGCCGCAAGTTGTGAACTACGCTTTCTGTCGTGGAGAGCATTATTTTTGGTTGCTTTACTTCTGCTTGACGAAGTTTTGAGCTTCAGGCTCTGATGTGTGTGTCTCCTTATTTGGTCTTCCACACAGACAGAGGGACTTTGCATATGAATCCTAAGTTGCTTCCCAAGGTGGTGTCTGGGTTTACCTTAAATCAAGTGCCTCCACCTGCATGTTTATTATCCGGGGCATGCCAGTCCAGGGGAGGCACTGCTTCTACACTCTGGATGTGCATACCATTTGTCATTCCTATACACACTGTACAAGGGCATGTACAAAGCCCTCACCGCCATGTTTCCCATGCCCATGGGAAACGGAGAATTCCAGTTTCTAACCAGTGCCTGTCTAAATGGTTGGCCAGCTTTATTACCTTCTGTTGTAGGAAGTGTATGATAAATAACTTTCAGGGGTTGTATGTGGCCATTCCACCTGGGGCAAGGCCACCTCCAGAGTTATTCATGGCCATTCCACTGGAGGCATGGCCTCTTCTGTTGCCTGTTTCATATTTGTGTTGGCTGCAGTGATCCATGCAGCTGCCACATTAACTCCTGCCCACACTGTCATCAAGCATTACAGTCTGGACATTGCCTCGAGAAGAAAGGCATGCTCCCACCTGGCTGTGCTTCATGGTCTCCTCTCATAGGCCTATAGCCTCCAGCCTTTCCTGACTGTCTCTTTGTCAGAACTGCTTGGGACTCATTCCATAGGTGTGGCCTGATGCAAGAGATATCCCTGAAGCAAGACAGTACAGTTACGTAAGAACTTACTGTAACAGTATATCTTCAAGGGAATCTCTTGTATCAGGCCATGCCATCCCACTCTCTGTCCCCTCTGCCTTTGGGCTTCTCTGTGTCTGTTCTACTTTCTCCAAGATGAGTTTCCTTATGTTTCATTTTTCTTATTATGGTGGGAACCTCTGGCTCTCCTTCGGTTCCACAGCAAGAGATTCTATGCTTTTGATCTCCAACAGTATCGCTGAGGAGGGCGGGGAGCTGCCCATGCTTATATGGCAGGGACAACATTAGTGTGTGACGTCATCATGCGTAGCCCCCTTGTAGACTGCTAGCTAGAAAAATGTGTGTGGTCCTAGTGCCTGGCATCTATAATTCCACAGCTGTGGCCTGAGATTACCTCAAAGATCTACTGTTACGATAAGGTCTTGTGTATCTGTACCATTTTTATTCTTCTTACCAACTTGTAGGGTTTGACCTTAAGGTGCAGTGAACCATGAATATAACAGACTTTAGACTTTTGCTTTATGGGCAGTGCTAATGCTGCAGTGCAGCTTCTATGTGCTTTATAACCCCACAAAGTGTAACAATCAAGTGGGTGAATGACTAGGAATCCAAATGTAATTACCCGGCAATGCTTATGTCTTGTCACTCCCTGCTTAGGGTGTGATATTACTCTGTGTCTGACAAAGTATTTAAAAAAAAAATAGCATTCTTACTCAATGGTATCATTCTAACAAACTGAAACTGAGTAGAAATTTAGTGACCCATGTTTTAACACAAGCTGATTAAAAAGTTAAGTGAAAAACTGTGTCTTGTATTGCTTTATTTTTTTGTGGTCAATATTTGGTATAGTTCTCTTCATGGAACTAGTAATTTGAAGTTTTCACTTTGTTGCTGTTTGTGTACAGATTTTGGATGGTCCACAGTTCTTGCTTAGCATTCTGTACACAAACTGTGGCAGTGAAAACACCATTACTTGTTACATAAAGAGAACTGTACAGAATGTCATCTGTGAAATGAAAACTGCATGAAACAAAAACATCAGTATTTATTCGGGGACAGTAAAATATGCACCATTAGGAGATATGATTTCCTTTCCGCAAATAGGCTTTTGGTGTGGTGGTGGTGAGGTACTCTTAGCTTTTTAAATAAACCATGTCACATATCTTATGGATAAATTCCATTTGTATTTATTATTGCACTTGACCCCAATATTTTGCCATTAAATGCATGTTTAAGTAATGAATTGAAACTTTAATGGGGTTCTATATTTAGAAAAGTAATTATAGTATATGTGTTTTAACTTTAGAAACACTCCACTGAAGAAACCTCAATGGGTAAATGTTGGGGTCAAGTGGAACACTCAGTGCAAATGAAATTTATTTGCGGGATGTGTGAAGTGACTGATTTCAAAAGCTGAGTGCCCCCTTCCCCCACACCCAAAGAAAAGTAGATTGAGTCATACCTGGGGAAAGTTCCCCAAAACTACTAGCCTTGGGTGAGTAGCAATTAACTAACCTACACCTGGCTCTCCCTTACTGTAAAAAGGCACATAGCAAACAGCTGAACACAAATTGCTTGTCTCCTTTAAATAAACATTTTGTTGAAAGGTCTTTTAAGATTGCAAGAATTTTGCATTTATGTCGCGTAGACAGTTAGATATTGATGGCAGAAAAAGTCCCCGTGGCCCATCCGGTCTGCCCTCCCTATCTCAGTACTCTGCACTAGCCCTAGTGGCCATCACACCCATTAATTACTAACTCACCTCTTCTAGCTAAGCCCATATGCCTATCCCATCCCTGCTTGAAACAGCTTACTGATTTGGACATTGTCACTTTTCCAGCATCTTGAAACACTTGTCCACCACCCTTTCCAGGAAAAGGAGCTTGCAGATGTCTTTCTTTAATCTTCTCCTGCTGGTTTCAGTGAGTTTCCCCTGGACCCTGTAATTGAGCTCAAGGAGCAGAGTTCCTTGGCATCCACCCTGGTTATCCCATGCAGGCACTTGTGTGTTTGAGTCATGTCACCTCTTTCCCTTCCTTTCTTGAGGGTGTACACATCTAAGTCCTACAGCCTCTCCACACAAGACATGATCCCCAAACCATCTTACTTTCCCTGCGTTATACTGCTTCTGCTTTTCCACAGTCTTTTCTTAGTTGTGGACTCCAGTACCTCATACAGTACTCCTGATGTGGTCTCACCAATTACCTTTATGGTGGGAGGATTACCTCCCAATTTCTGATGCTTATCCCCTCCCCATACATCCCAACATCCTGTTTGCCTTTCCCACAGTAGAAGTGGCAGCGTGCTGTGAATTTTAGGCTGTCCAAAATCATGACCCCCTAGATCCTTTTCAGCCCCCCCCCCCCAAAACACACACACACATTTCTGGTCTTGGTGCTAATGGCCCATTTTCCTACATCAGGGTGAATTGGTTGTGCTGTAACAATGGCACCTGCTCACCTATGATACTGTGAGATGGCACACACAGTGGCACAACAGTTGTGTTTAGTCAGAGAAGTGTGACTCACCTGCGTGCACTAAGGCCCTGTCTACACTACACCTCTGTAACATTACAGAGTGCCCAAATCAGTACCGCAACAGTTTGCATTTACACCTGTAACGTTACAGAAGGCATTTTCGTAACCGTTGTTGAAACCACATATGAAACCGGTCCCGCCTCGGTAATGTTACCGGCGGTAGTGTGGACTGGCAGTAACGATCCCCTGCAGGGCCCGTAGCCCAGCACGAGCTGCATTGTGGGACTGGGTGCTGCGGTAACGGCTGCCCGCTTCCCGTGGTGTGGACTGGCAGTACCGGTTTCGTACCGGTCACTGCTGCAGTGTGGACACACTGTACCACTCCCCGGCTGTAACGGTTTCTGTCCGTTACAGGGTCTGAGCGGTGTAGTGTGGACGGGGCCTTAGGCTTACTTGCTCTGAACAGTTGCTTAGCAATCCTTATAGTGAATTGTTTTTCCACCATGTATTTCAAGCTATTTGCTTTACTCACCTGAGACACAACCAGGCTAATGTTTGCCATTTAGCACATTATAAGAAGCTGCTCGTCTAAAATCACAGTGCAAGCTTCACATAATCCTGGAGAAATTTGTTATGTTTCGGAGAGAAGGCACTATAGGCCTATAATTAAATAAGAACCTTCTTTTGCCAGATGCCTAATGACAAGGAGGCTATCATTAAATGTGTATTAAGTGTTGTTGTACTGTGTTTCTATCCTAGCCTTCCAATGTTTTCTCCCAAGAGATATCTTTGTTGTCCGTCTAAACAGCTGCTTACATCAGCCTTCACTGATAGATGTATCTAAGTACTTTGACTTCCAGTTGTTCATTTTTTGGCATGGGTTGAAATGCTGTTACTTGCTGAACATGTTTTCAGTCATATCCGAGTTCAAGAACAATCGATTGCATCGAGCATCTTGAGCGCAGGTATCCTTCTGCGAGTTAGATATTCATAACATTTACTTGAGTAATTCGGTTGTTCCTGCAAATGATAAAACCTCTCTCCAAGTCTCCAGGGGCATCACCAGCATTCACTAACCACTGTGTATTCTAGTTATGTTCCTCTAGTTCCAGGCAATGAGTATCAGCTTAAAGTAAAATTGTTACCTTGGAAAACCTTAAAAAAGATAATCTTTAGACATATTTCAGATTATATTTTGTGTACAGTCTGCATTTCTCTTCCCTTTGTTCTTCATTTCTGGATTAATTTGCACTGAAATGGCATCCTTATATTCTAGACTTCATATGCATCTGCTGCTTAATCATTTGCTGAAGATGTAATCCTCCATTTGTGACGTAACAGTTTGTTGTTATGGGTACGATTTATGATGTCAAACAGAGGAGTGTAATTCATCAAAGGATTAAACAGGAGTAGATTGGTTGTGGGGGCAAGGATCCTGTTTCCATGTAAAACCGCTAGTAATGAATAAATGGAAAAGAAATATAGAAAATCTGTTAAATATAAGCTGATTTGTGTCTGCGCAGCATGGGGATTGGAGATGCACTCACCAGATGGATAGGGAACGACTTACAGGGCAGGACACAAAGGGTGTTATTTAATGGTGAATTCTCTGGGGCCAGCGAAGTCACAAATAGGGTGCTGCAGGGATCAGTCTTGGGAGGACTGACTCTTTGTGGTGGATACCAACATCTGCTGCACAGTGGAGACAGAGGAGTGTTTAATGGACATGAAGAAGGATCTAGAAGGGCTGGAGAGATTTATGGCAGCTTAAACTGATTGCCAAGAAGTGCACAAATATGCATATTGGTAGGAAAAAAAAACTGAAACAGACTACTGGATGGATGGAATGAGGGTGGTTCAAACTTTGGAGAAAAGGGACCTGGGAATTATTATCAGTGACAACCTCATGTCTCAAGGCAATAAGGTATATGGGAATGAAGGTAGAATTCTGGGGTGCATAGGCAGTGCATTCACTAGCTGAAGGATGGATGTGATTGGTCCTTGATGAGGCCACACCTGGAGTATTTTGTGCAGTTCTGGAGTCTGCACGAAAAGGACAAGGACTGCTTGGAGAAGGTCCAGAGGAGGGCTATAGAAATGATCCAGGGGGCAACAGAGAGTTTCAACATGTACTCACTGGAGGCCAGAAGAGAGGGGGACATGACAGAGGCAAGTTATTAAGGGGTATAAACAGGGTGAAGAACACACAACAAACCACACACTCAGTGAAGTGCAGCTAGTGCTCTCTCAATAAAGCTGCAAGAACCAAAAGCACAGGTGAGCACACCCAAAACAGAAAAAGTCCAAAAGTCAAGAGTAGTGAAAAACTCTTGGTTTATTCAGTGTCCTGACTGGTAGATACAGCACAAAACCACAGCACTTCTGAACAACAGCAAGTCCCTTTGTCAATGCATTTTTCACTACTCTTTTGGACTTTTTCTCTGTTTTTAGTGCTCTCGTGCATGCTTTTGAATAAATATGGTAGATTGCACCACACTGTTCACAAGGAAGAAAAGCACCATAACCAGGTGGCACAAGTGCAAGCTGATGAGGGAAGGGGTGGAGATTCAGGATGGACTACAGGGAAGTTCTTTTTCACTGAATTGGTGGTGGACAAATGGAATAATTTGCAGTGCACAGGGAGGAAGTTAAAGCCAAGTCTGTGGTGGGGTGCAAACATGAATAGGACATACACAAGAAGGTAGAGAGGACCATGTGAAGAGGATAGGGTACACAACCTGGGGAGGGGGGTGCCAAGACACCATCGAGGCTTCCAGCTTGGTAAATCTGATCAGGCAGGTATTTGGGTAGACTGGATGGACTGCTGGCATGCACATGTATTTATGTAAATATTTCACTTTAAATGTTATCTAGGTTATGGATGTCTCATTATATTTCTCTTAAATACTTCACTTGACAAGTACCCATTCCACTTTCAAGTTCAAAAACAATAAACTTTCCCCAACTGACCTCACAATTGCTGCATTTGTGACATTAGAGTTCCTTTGTCGTAAAAAGAGCACTAGGAAATCTGAAAATCCCGATGAACGCTTTATAGACAGACATAATGGAAAAGTATGCAGAATGTGATGTAACATGACAGATGAGATACATAAACAAGATGCTGTCTAGTAAATTGTAAGTAATGAATAGAGTTTGTTTATATGTAGAATAAATGATAGGCTGCTATGGTGTACAAGGAAATTTACCATCTACGGGAGCTCATGAGGTATATAGCCACAAGCCCGAAGATGGAGTAGTAGTAATTGCATTATGAGCTCCCCTCACAACATTTCACAAGTATGCTATTTATTCATTTACTTTTTGTTAACCAGGTAAGTACATGAGGCAAACAAATGCCTGTTTTCAGGTATAACCGGGGAGATAAGCATGGCATTTTTATAGTATAACAATGAGATGCAATGAAAAATGAGGTTGGAACGAGAGTAACAAGGCATTACATTGTTGCAAGAAACTAAAAATTAAAATGAAAGCAACATTAGTGAAATTATGGGGAGTCAAAATTTCACAATAAGTCTAATGCCAGTTCAGGACATGGCAGGCTTTTCAGCTTGATGCAAGTCAGGGGTGGTTCGAGTCAGGGACAGCAGCAGCAAGCTAAGCTGAGCAAATGTGCTCCGCACCAATGACAAACATAGTCACTGAGGTGCAGAGGTGGATCTCAGGGTGTATAGAGTTCCATAGTTTTGGGGCTGCAAATGCAAAAGAGGACTCACCAGTCCTAGTCCTTAGTGCAGGGATAGCCAGTAGGGCATTATTACTGCCAGACCCAAGAGGGTAAGCACTGTTCACAGATCTGAGCATAGATGCAAGGGATATGGGTAGGTGACTTTGCACAATACTAAAAATTACCCCCCCAATTTATGTGGGCATGCAGGGAGGGTGGGGGATGCCAGCCAAGCCTGTCATATAGGCCGCATTGGTGGGTAAGCTGAAGCGATGCCAAAGTGGAACAGTATATTATTGTAGGTGACATCTCACTGAGTAGTGTGGCTTTTGAGGCAGTTGAAAAAAAACTGGAGCTCCGTAGAGGAGTTTGGGGAGGAGCATCCCACGGGCAATGGCAAGACAAGCTTGAGAGGTTAGGTATAGTTGCCTGCTGTTTATTTTATGTAATACATTTGGAATGGTTACTGTTAGGTTTGATTGCAGTTGCTTATATAGGGAAAGTATAAACCGGGAAATAGCTGTTAACCTTTTCTGTGGGGGGAAAGTCCCACACATGTATTATAAAGTTAAAATAACTGGGGTGCATTTTTTTTCCTGTGGGCTGAAGCAGTTGTTATATGCCATAGTAACTGGTAGGTTATTACAACAAATATGCGCCCAAATTGTTTTCATGTATTGCAAACCACCATCTCTCAGCCATGCAGCTGATGTAAGTAAAATGTTAGCGTGGTCACTGTGAGAAAGCCCACTTTGAAAAAACAGAAAGCAAAAGTACTGTTTTCAGCTTTTCTATTGACTTTTTAAATAAATATGTTCAAAAGTACAAACTAGAGGCTTAGTTTCAACAAACATTTTTGTCAGACACGTTTCTCTGGCGAAACTGTAAAAACTGTAGTTTACAATCTCTTGTTTTACTTTTATCCATTATTTGCAGTGTTTACTTTGCAGTGTTGCTTGTGATGTCTCACTGCCTTCAAACAAATGAATTCCTGTAAACAAGGCATTTCAACAACACAAAATTGTATTTTGGCAAACAAAACCTGCTTCTGTGATAACTCATTCCCCCTACAATCAGAGTAATGTCATTATGCAAATGTCATTAGTCAAGGGATCTGGAGGAAAAAAATTGCTCACCAGACATGATAAAAAATATTCAAGAGGTGGTGCACCATACTTGAATTTAATACACACCCTCAGTGTGTGATGCTGTTATAAACCCCTTGAGTTTTGCTCTCGGGGTTTATATAGCGTCACACACCCCATGTGTGTATTAAATTCTTGTAATGCACATCAACCTGTGCATTATTCTCTGTATATACTGAAGTGAATGGCTACTCTTTAAATGCAATTTTAGTGCCTATTTGACAACTTTGTTAACTATTTTGTGGCCATAGATTATTTTTCAGCAGCCGTTGCCTACTGTGCCTCTTGAGTTTTTACACTTGTAACCAAATATAATTTCCTTTCAGCAAGTTTGAGTTTCCAGAGAAGATAGTTCTAAGGAAGAGAAAGTGATAAACCTCCATGGAAGACTCACAAGACATAAATGAGCATTCGGTAAGTGCAGTGGACCCTAAACCTGATCATAAACCTGATGTATTTGATATAGCAGGAGTGCTTTATAGCCGAAGTGTTCTTTTAGGTCTTCACCTGCAACCAGATGCATGTGGACAAATTAAATGAAGAAAGCATGGTTGTTTTTTTGTTTTCAAAAAACAAAGCAATATTTTTAATATCACATACTTGTGAGGATCCAAACAGGTGATGAGACTGAGACACTAAGCATATGAAAAGATAATACACCTAGAAGGGCATACATGAGCAATTAAGGCAGAAAGATATAGAATGAATATTAAGAAATGATGGATTTTTTAAACTGGACTTCTTTGTTAGACGGTATCAGCTGAAACCATTCAAAATCAGACTAGATAAGTAACTAGAAGAAATAAAAAACTTTAAATAAAAAATGGGATACCTCTGTTTCAAAAGTGAAACATTCCACTTTCACAAACATTTGTAGTTATAAGAAATGCTTGCATGCCTGTAAATGCTAAGCACTGATTGACTCTGTGCTGATTAAGCAATAAGCCACGAGGGTTATGGGTTATGAGAGTTACCACGGCTGAGTAGTTTCACAGTAAATAAATCTGTGCCAGCCGTGGTAAATCCCCCGATAATCCAGATCCCCTGAGTAGCTTATTGCGATTATACCAAGTACTGTTTTTTTTTTTTATTATTTAAAAAAAAGTACTTGCTATAATGCTTAAATAAGTGACTCAGTTGTAGAGCAGTCAGTGTTTTTGTTTACTTTCCCCTGATGTACGGAGCTGCGGTTTTACCATCTCCGCTTAGCGGGGAAACAAGATGGCAGATGGAGTTGCGTGATATTTTTGCCGTCGGATTGCTTTTTTTTTAACATGCGTCTGGTTGTCACCTTTTGCAGTGATTATCGGTAGATAATCAATGCAGGTAAGGTGCCAGCCTGCCTATCTGATTGGTCGGTGTCCGAGGTACATGGTTTAATAATTTATAATTCAGTATAGAAGCATATGGAAATTGGAAAGATAAAAGACCTTCCCTCGCCCACTCAATGGACAGAACCATGTTTTCCTTTTTACTGTTTATTTATAAGCCATCAAACATAGCTTTGTGTATACTATGCTTATAGGGGAGGTTGGGATGCCTATAGGAGTGTTTACACTTATATTTGTAGGGCACCAAATCTTTTTGTCTTAGTTCACAGTTCTTTGGTTGAAAGAATATGCAAGGAAACACTCTTATAGCAATAAAAGACATGCCCATCTGTCCCTAGAAATGTATAAATGGCTTACTTTCAACAACTGGCGTAACCTACTTGACTTCACCAGTGCTGCCATGAGTTAGCTATGAATTTCATAGTGGGCTTGTCCCTTCTCACCCCACTTAAGGTCCTTGCTCACATAGGTCAAAGTCTTCAGATACTGGAATCCCAGTTTGCCTTCAGACACTCCTGTACATGCCCTTGTAGTAGAAACTGTATCACTTTATCTTGGTGCATGCTCTTGGAGATTGAAACAGAGTTTTCCAGTAAAATAAATTACCTGTACACCTGTACCTTTTAAAAATGCATTCACTATCACAGATGTAGTAAATAAAAAATATTTATTACTTGCAGAATTTACAAGATTTACAAACACTAAATAAGGAAATACAGAACACATTAGGAAAAATAAAATAATGATCTTTTAGACTAACATAGTGTATAGAGCAGAAAAGTACTCGCTAAACTAAACTGAAGCTAAAATTCTTACCATGTAGGTTACACCAACAGGAAAGTGCACAGGAAAGGATTTTGGATTTCAGATCTGCACCTGACTCTCTTCTTTATTCCAGATGGAGACACAGTATTTGGAGAGGTATTTTCTTGGTTGCTGAACATGCAGAGCTCACACGGAGCTTTTTTCTCTGAAGCATAAGAGGGGGATGAGACTTTTCCCTCACCAGTGTATCCCAAGATATTGAGCCACTTGCCTCTCATGATGCCACAGGAAAGGGACATGATATCGCCATCAGCAACTGGCTTGTTTTTCAGCAACATGTAGAAACCTCCATTTAAACTGTAGCCAGTTTTAACTGGTTCTGGAGTTGGTCCTCCATAAAGTAAGCAAGTTAAGCTGTCCAATAATTTGCAAAAAAGGGACTGGGTAATGGTCAGTACTCACAGACTTATAGTCTTTCTGTCCATTGGTTATTAGGCTGCATAATGACGACCCCCCACTGTTAACTAACACCAGGGGCAAGTGCAAGGTGATTACTGAAACAGAAACACAGAATCTGTCAGCAGATAAGGAACCTGATGGCCCACCTAGTCTGCCCAATTGTCCCTACATATAGTGTCGCCACAGGCCCTACTTGGTCACTGGTCCCCCCACTGCCAAGATCCCTCTGTGTCTATCCCATGCATTCTTGAACCCTGTCACCATTTCTGCCACCATCACTTCCACTGGTAAGCTGTTCCATGCATCCATCACTCTCTCTGTGAAGAAGTACTTCCTCACATTTTCTCTGAGCCTCCCCCCTTCTAACTTCATACCATGACCCCTTGTCCTTGAGCATCTTTTTCTGTGGAAAATGCTTCCCTTCTGTGCCTTGTTTTTGCCTGTGAGGTATCTGAATGTCTCTATCATATCCCCCCTTTCCTCAAGAAAGTACATGTCAAGTTCCCTGAGCCTTACCCCGTAGGGCTTTTGATGCAGCCCATGCACCATTTTGATTGCCCTCCTTTTTACTGCTTCCATCCAGTCTATGTCTTTATGGAGGTGGGGCCTCCACAACTGTACACAGCAGTGTCAGCACTAGGGGTTATAAAATGTGGGTCAAATTAGACCCACTGGTGTAAAGGATGTGGGTCAAAATGAGAAATAACTGGGTCAAAACTTAAAAGTATACATTTTATTAGTATAGAAGCTAAAACTTGTCAAGAAAAAAAATATTTTTCTATTGTTCACGTTTCCGTCTTTCAGCAATAGTTACAGACCAGGTGCATCTCTGTGGACCTACTATCAAGTGAAAAGTGGGTAATTTCTGGACAGGCTGCAACGTTTTCCCTTTCTGCCTTATCTAACGCTGTCCCTGGTACACAGTTCTCGAAGTTCAGCCTAACCATTGATCTATATAGGCAAGGCAAAATGTATTTAAAAGATGCACAATCCCGGAGGCTCTGGGCACCGTACAAATAGATAAATACATATTAAAAAAATAAAGCAATAAAAAGGCAAAAAAAAAAGGGAATTTTTTATAGACATATAAATACTAACGTTTCATATAAACATTACCCATAAACAGTATAGGGGTATTGTAACCTCCCTTCTTCTGATGGTGATTTCCCATTACTTGCTATTTATAACTACCTCCTGCACCATTAGAGGAGGCTGGCTAGGTTCATCCCTTTGTACGCAGCATCTTACTCAGAGAAGACTTCCCCAAGCAGTATAGTAATACAAAAAGTATGTTATACTCATTTGAGGAGAGGAATTGATCACACTTATAGTGTCAGCTTCTAGAAAAGGTTACCCACATTTGCACTACCCCAGTGTCTTGTCACAGTTTGGCACCATTTTAGGTCTCCTGCATTGCATATAGCCCAGCATCAGTTTCATGTGTGTCCACACACTGGGCTCTGTACCATTTTGGGGTAGGTTTAGTGATAAGGTTAAAATGGCATTCTTAAATCACAAGGTAAAACTTGACAAAACAACTAAGGGCAGAGAAACCACTTAATATGTTTGATACTTGGTGAGAGCTTCACTTATCAATGGTGCAGATTCGTAGGGTTCCTTTTAGGAACCATACATATGATATTTTATTACTATATTTTATAAATATTTGGTAAACCACAAATTGTATTTATTTATTCATTTTTTTTTTGTTCAACTGATGCATTTTGTGAAGGATTCTTCACTGAACAGATTTGGGTCTGCTCATATTTTGCAGAACCGATGGCCGTGTCCCCACTCATTAAAGATGGAAAAGTCTGAAGTGTGCTTCAAGGCAACCCCTTTCACACGACTCCTCATTATTGTTCTGTCTCCGCAGCAGGGGAGAACTCATCCAGCAGCTTTACAGGACTTCCCTTTTTTCAGCTATTCAGGATGATTTTTGACAGATCTGTAGACTTTTTACCAAGGAATTTGAACTTTAGGAGCATGTTGCCAGGAACATGCAGACACTTTGGCTCCAGTTAAGTGGTGGGGATCCACTGCTGGGGAGGCATTCTGGATCCAGTGAGTGCTTGTTGCAGTTGCAGGTCTGCCAGTGGAGAAATGGTTGCACTGCTCTGGGCACAAGTATGTGCACCATGAGCTTACATAGAAACATAGAGATGCAGAAACATAGAATTTGATGGCAGATAAGGACCACTTGGCCCACCTAGTCTGCCTATTTCCCTACCTAACGGATAAGCTGCAGATCCTAGTTAACCAACAGCCTACTTCCTCCTACCCCCCCACTAGAATTGCCTTATGTCTGTCCCATGCATTCTTGAATTCCCCCACTGTTTTTGATGCTATGACCTTCTCAGGAAGGCTGTTCCATGTATCCACAGCCCTCTCTGTGAAGAAATACTTCATCACATTACCTCTGAGCCGTCCCCCCTCTATCTTCAAATTGTGCCCCCTTGTTTTTGCACATCTCTTTTTCAGAAAGATGCTACCCTCTTGGACTTTGTTGATTCCCTTGAGGTATTTGAAAGTTTCTATCATGTTTCCCCCTCTCCCTCCTTTCCTCGAGGATATAGATCTTTAGTTCCTTTAGTCTTTCTTCATATGTCTTCTGATACAGACCCTGCATCATTTTGGTTGCCCTCCTCTGGACAGCCTCCACCCTGTCTATGTCTTTGTGGAGATGGGGTCTCCAGAACTGTACACAGTACTCTAGATGTAGTCTTACCAACTGTCTGTACAGAGGGCCAACAACTTCCTGTTTTCTACTGGTGATGCCTCTCCCTATGCATCTCAGTATCCCTCCAGCCCTCCTTACTGCCTTCTCGCATTGCTGGCCCATCTTTAGGTCGTCTGATATGACTACCCCCAGGCCCCTTTCCATTTTTGTTGTTGTCAGTATCTCACCCCCCACTGTGTACTCTTCCCTGGGTTTTGTTTCCCAGGTGCATTACTTTGCACTTTTTGCACTGAATCTAAGCTGCCATACATTTGACCATTCCTCCAACCTTGCCAAGTCCTTTTCATCCTTTCCACCCCACCTTGTGTATCAACCCTGTTGCAGATCTTTGTGTCATCTGCAAAGAGACATACTTTCCTTCCAGTCCCTCTGCAATGTCAGTTATAAAGACATTAAAAAGGACCGGCCTCAGTACTGAACCCTGCGGTGCCCCACTAGTAACCCTCCATTCTTCACTGTGGGCTCCATTTACTATTACCCGCTGTGTCCTGTTGTCCAAACAGTGTTTTATCCAGGCTACCACCCTAGGACCCACTCTCAGGCTGGCTAATTTGTTTATTAATCTTTTGTGCGGGACTGTGTCAAATACCTTGCTAAAGTCTAGGTAGGCCATGTCCACAGCCCCTCCCTGGTCTACTGCTTTGGTCACCCAGTCAAATAAATCAATTAGATTTGTCTTACACAACCTTCCCACTGTGAATCCATGCTGCCTTGGGTCCTCTGCCCCATTGGCCTCTAGGTACTCAAAAATCCTTTCCTTCAAGCAGGCCTGTTGAAGTTTCAGAGGGGTTACTTGTTCCAGAGCACAGTTTGATTGAAAAGAGGAGTGCCTCATTCTTGACTACAGTTACCCATTGTTATACTCATGCAGGCTTGGGCCTGCACTTGCATGCCTCAGACCCTCAGGAAGTGGTTGAAATGGATGCAGGAGGAAAAATAAAGTCCCTTGCAATGTGTCATACACATTCAGGCACTCCTATTCAGCCTTCTTGGCTCTCATCTAGATCTCAGGCAGGTGCTGCTGTTCCTTAACCTACAGAACAGTTGAAACGATGT
The DNA here is from genome assembly GCA_016271365.2 of Neoceratodus forsteri. Lineage (NCBI taxonomy): Eukaryota > Metazoa > Chordata > Ceratodontiformes > Ceratodontidae > Neoceratodus > Neoceratodus forsteri. The sequence continues at coordinate 1,850,361,179 of CM057449.1, forward strand.
GCCATAGGGGCTGTCAGTCACCTGTGCATTTCGCCCAGGTGACCCCTGATGAGGGCTTGTGACACCTTCAGGTCTGTTGTTGTACCAACAACTTCAGCACCTCCAGATGGATCTCTGAAGACAGAGCTAAGTCATCTTCAGCTTGAGGAGAGTGTGTGTGTGTGTGTGTGTGTGTGTGTGTGTTTTGGGTTCACATGTTCTTCAGGCATTTTTAAGCAGTCTCTAGTTCCTTTTCATGCCCAATCCAAGTACTGCTGGGGTTCTCTCTTCCCTGGCCAAACCATCTCTAAGCAGCCGTCTATCTGCATGCATCTCTGCCTTGTCCTGGCTTTGTCTTTTCTGGTTCAGAAGGCTCAAAGTCTCTGCACTACCACTCATTTGGCATGCCATGGTGAGGGTCTGTCCTCCATTGTACATGCTTTAGAAGGCTCGAAGTCTCTGCTCCACCACTCATTTTGCATACCATGGTGAGGGTCTGTCCTCCATTGCACATGCCTCCTTCTCATTTAGGAATAGTGTTGGTGGCTCTTCAGGCTGTGAGTCTATACTGTGTTGTACACTCCTCCTGCCCATTTAGAGGGTATGGTTTTTACTAGGTCTGAGGGATCTTCCATGTTAACAGAGGTTCTGCAGCCAAAGTCATCAGCCTGCTAATCTGTTGCGTCTTTGAGGGTCCCAGACTGACCTGCATTTCAAGCACAGTAATAATGCACAAGCCTCTCCAGCAAAGCATATTATCCTTGAGCAGAAGGTAAGCCAGAGTGGAGATGGAGCTCCAACAAGAAGCTCCTCCAAGTCACCAGCCTCGTCCTTGGGCTCCCACTCTTCCAAGGCCTGGGACAAGTGTTCAGGAAAGCACAAACACCGGGAGAGGGAACGGAGCAAGGATAAGTCCCCCCCCCAGTACGCTATTGGTCGCTGCACCACTTGGCACCAATCGCTGCAGTGCCATCTGCTTCAGTGATGCTTCCTGCCACCCAAACCCTTGCTACCTTAGAGTCAACTCTGGCAGTTAGTCCTGCCAGACCTCCCATGATCAGCAAAGGCACATCGACGTTGGAATTGTTGACACCCCCTTGACGTTGCAGGCCCTGCCACTCAGACCTCAGCTCCCTCAAGGTCATCTGGCAGTGGGTTCTGCTGGACCTCCTATGGCCAGCAATGGCCCATCAGCATTGGGGCTCCTGTCTCCCCCTTCGATGTTACAAGGTGCTCCTGCAGTGCAGGCCACTGTCAATGTGCATATGGCACTCTCCTCTATTGTGGAGGTAATGCAGCACCTTCTGCCTCCTCTGGGCACAACTATGACAGGGCCTGTTAGAACAGCCCCCATGCCGCCACCTGTCTCATCAACATGCTCTGCTTGCCCCTGAGGTATCAAGGTCCTCGCTTCCTTCGCTACAATATTCAGAGCCCATCAACGAGGATCATGAATGCAACCCTGACTGCATCTTGCAAGAAGAAGTCTATCATATGGAGAGGAGCCTGTCTAGGTCTAGCTTCACCATTTCCTCCGGGAGTGAGGACTCCATGCTGTATACCCTGAGGTCCCCTCCTGAAGACCCCTCCTTCATCTCAGTGATGAAGCAACTCCAAACTGCAATGGAGTTTGATGCTGAGGAGCAAGATATCACCAGGAGAAACCTGGTAGTGTTCTTGGAAGTACCAGATTCTCCCCCTCTTATTATTTCTCCTCTATTGGTTGTACTAGAGGATGCCACCATGGCTGCCTGGCACAGACCAAGTTTGATCCCTGCCATGCCCAGAAAGGCAGACAAACTATACCAGGCTCTCTCAGGGAAGACCCTTTTCACAGGGCAACCTCAGGCTGATTCGACAATGGTAAATGTAGCCCATGACAGGTCTGAGGCCTAAGCATCTTGGTTCTCTTCCCCAGACAAGTAGCCAAGAAGACTGGACCTCATGGGCAAGAGAACATTTGCCTCTCCCACACTGGGCCTCAGAATAACGAACTGTCAGGCCCATATTTTCAACTACCAGAATACTCGCTAGAAAAAAGGCTAAAGTAGCAGCCCAGTCCCTTCCAGAGGGCTCACAGAAACGAGAGATGCTCAAGGCCCTCAAGACTGGAGCAGATGTGGGTATGCACCTCTTGAGGTCTGCCTATGATATTTCTGATGCCTCTGCCACAGCAACTACAGATGGCACCTACCTTAGAAGGCATTCTTGGCTCAGGGTATCAGGATTCCCTGGTGATGTCCAGCAATCCATTGTAAATGCCATGTTCAGAGGTTACAAACTCTTTGGGCAGATGTGCAGGATATCCTTGCAGACGTCCAAGCCTAAGGGAGGGCTCTACGGTCAGTCCACGTCATGTCCCACACCTAACCAAAATTTGGGCAGGGGTACCCTTTGGTCGAGCCACCAACAGACCCTGGTTGGGTGCCAAACAGGGCAAACGCAGAGCAGGATCAGCATTACCTGCCCGTATGTCCACCACAGGAAAAATCTCTAGAGGTGGAGGTGTGGTCCCAGCCACAGGCTCTGCTTCAGCATGACTCCTCCTTAGACCCCACTCTCCAGCAGTTAACCTGGAGAAAGTGGTCGGGGGTCACCTCTCCCTCCACCTGTAACAGTGGAGAAAGTTCACTATAGATACTTTGGTTTTGCAGCTATTAGAACAGGGCTGTACTCTAGAACTTCTGGAATTACCTCCAGAATGTTTGCCAGTTCCCTCCACTTATCTTCAGACCACATACTAGAGGAAATGCATACACTGCTGCACAAGAGGGCCATAGAACTAGTTCCTGGGAACAAAGGAACATGGGGTTCTACTCTCATTCTTCCTAGTCCCAAAGTCCACAGGGGATTTAAGGCCTATTCTGAATCTGAGGGATCTGAACTACTATATGCATTACAAGAAGTTCAGGATGGTCACCCTGCAAGGCCTGCTGCTTCTTCTGTGCAGAGAGGACTGGATATGCTCTCTGGACATGCAGGATGCTTACCTGCATATCAAGAGTTGTCTACCCCCACAGGAGGTACCTTAGGTTCCTGTTTAAGGGGAAGCACTACCAGTTCAGGATATTGCCCATTGGCTTGTTGTCTGTGCCATGGATATTTACCAAAGGCTTGGCAGTTGTAGCAGCAGCTCTCAGGGGAGAGGGTCCTGTAAGTCTTCCCTTATCTAGACCTGTTGCTCAAAGCCCAGTCCAGGAAGCAACTGACCCACACCCTAGTGCATACCAGACAGCTGTTCACCACTCTAGGGATCAAGGTCAGTTTGCCCAAGTCGGTCTTGACCCCTTGTCAGCATCTGCAATACATAGGGGGCAGTACTGGGCATTGCTCAGGGCTTAGCCTTCCTGCCTCAGGACAGGGTAGAATGACTTATGGCCCAGGCTCAACTGCTTTACAACAGCAGGTATATCACAGCCAGGATATTCCTGAGGCTGTTGAGCCTGATAGTGGCAGCCGTTGTCACAGTACCCCTTGCCAGGCTGCACATGAGGATCCCTCAGTGGATATTAAGGGTCCAGTGGGATAAACACACCAACAACCTAGAAAAGCAGGTTCTAGTCATTTTTCCTGTCCAAAAGATGCTCTAGTGATGGACAGAACCTAGCAACCTGCTGAGAGGGGTTCCCTTTCGAATTCCCTCCCCTTAGCAGATTCTTACCACACAGACATTTCGGGGCTTGGCTGAGCGGGCTCATCTGGGGCCTCATCACAGACTCAAGAAACATGGACCAGAGTGGAGACTTACTTCCACGTAAACAGATGAGGGCCATTCTGTATAATCTGCAAGCCTTCCAGAGCCATCTGTACCTAGGGCATCTGCTGGTGCAAGTGGACAACATCAATGTTGTACAAAACATAAACAAGCAAGGGGGAACCCACTTGTACCCTCTGTGCTGGGAACTGATGAGGGTCTGGTTCTGGGCTCTAGAAGACCTGCTGGCTGTCCATATTCTAGGTGTCCAAAACATCCTGGTGGACAAGCTAAGCCAGTCGCTGCCTTGAATGTATGAATGGGAGTTGCTGACCCGAGTAGTAGACCTGTTCAATAGTTAGGGTCATCCAGAGTTGAACCTTTTTGTGTCCTCAGTCAATGCAAAACTGCCGCTTTTCTGCTTGCTTGCTCCAGGGCCTAGAGTTTTCTGGTGAGATGCATTGTCCCTCTCCTGGAAAGGGAGGTTCCTTTATGCTTTTTCTCCCTTTCTTGTAATTCAGAGGGTGCTAGTCAAGCTCCTGACGGAGGGCACCACTCTGACTCTGGTGGCTGCCTTCTGGCCTCATCAGATATGGTTTCCCCTGCTACAGCAGTTAGCAGTGGAACCTCCAGTACCCCTGCCCCTGTGCAAAGGCTTGCTCTTGCAGGAACAGGGTACCCTGGTCCATCCGGACCTCAAGTCACTCCATCTCCATGCCTGGCTCCTGAAGACATAGCCATTGTGAGATTCGGAGTGTCCCCAAAGGTGACTGATGTTCTGGTGGCTGCTAGAAAACCTTCCACCAGGGTCACTTATTCCGTGCAGTGGTAGAGATTTGCTTTGTGATCCGCTTCTCATTAGTTGGATCCCTTCATTTGTCCAGTGAATTGGGTTCTAGAGTATTTATTGTCCTTGTCAGATGCAGGACTTCAGTACTCTTCTGTCAAAGTGCACTTGGCTGCTATTTCAGCTTTCCATGTGCTTGCTGATGGCCTTACGGTGGCACAGCTAGAGGTAGCCCAAACATTCATGAAAGGCATCCTGCAATTGAAGCCTCCCATCTGCAGTCCAGTCCTGGCTTGGGACCTGAATTTTGTGCTGGAGAAACTCACTTTGGCGTCTTTTAAGCCAGACATAACTTTGTGGCTTATGCTTCCTTTCTTGGAAAGCATTATTTTTAGTTGCTATTACTTCTGCTCGAAGGATTTTTGAGCTTCAGTCTCTTACATGTGAGCCTTCTTATGTAATTTTTCCAGGGTGTCTTTGCATACCAACCCTAAGTTTCTTCCAGAGGTGGTATCTGAGTTAACTCTAAATCAAGCCATCCTTCTGACAGTTTTTTTTTCCCCAAGGATGCCAGTCCAAGGGAAGCATTGCTCCATACCTTAGACATACTTGGGATACTCAGATAATATGTTTATCGTATGAAGGACTGCAGGAAGTCCTCTCAGCTTTTTGTTTCCTTTGCCCCTGGGAAAGAGGGCATAACAGTTTCTAAACGGTGCCTGTCCAAGTGGTTGGCCAACTGTATTACATTTTGTTGCAGGAAATAGGGTAATGAACTTCCTGGGGTTGTGAGCGGCCATTCAACCAGAGGTATAGCCACTTCTGTTGCCTGTTTCAGGAATGTGTCAGCTGCAGAAATTTGTGCTACTGCAGCCTGGAGTACTGTCCATACTGTCACCAAACACTACAGTCTGGACACTGCCTCTAGAAGAAGGGCAGACTATGGCTTTGCTGTGCTTCAAGGTCTCCTTTTCTTAGGCTCATAGCCTACAGCCACCTAAACTGTCTTTCTGTCAGTACTACTTGGGATTCATTCCATAGGTGTGGCCTGTTGAAAGAGATATCTTTGAGGAAGAAATTACAGTTTTGTAAGAACTTACCATAACATTAGATCTTGGACACAGTCTCTTTCATCAGGCCAAGCCATTCCACCCTCTGTGCCCCTTAGACGCAGCGCTTCTTCATTCCTGTCTCTCTCTCTCTCTCTCTCTCTCTCTCCAGGACAGTCTGCCTACTGTTTTCAGCCTTGAAATAGTGGTGGAAACCTTCAGCTCCCCCTCACTTCCTCAGGAGGAGGTCCTTTACATATGGTCTGTGATGGGGAACTGAGGAGAGCGTGGGGCCGCCCACAATTATCTAGTGAGGATGTCAATGTATGATGTCGTGGGCAGCCCCTAGTAGACTGCTAGCAAAAAAGTTTCCGTGTGGTCCTGGCTCCTGATGACTATAGTTCCATAAGTGTGTCCTGATAAAACAGATTCTCTCGAAGATCTAATGTTACAATAAGTTCTTATGTAAATGTACTTTCCTTGGCCAGATGTTTGACTGCAGAATGCAGGAGATTTGCACCTGAAATGCACTGTTTTGCAATTGCTTTCCTTAGTGCCTGGGAGCCAAATTAAACAAACAGCTGTGAGGACTGTCAGATATCCTTGGTGCGATCCTGGTGGAAGCACACCGGCGGACATCCAGAGAAGGCAGAAGCACCTCTGCACAGTTCTCAGAATTCAGAAAGAACATCAGCAGGTTGATGGACTGGGTTTAAAGTAAAAAATAAGACACTGCCTTTGTAGAAACCTAGCATGGGTGTTAAGCACTAATACTGAAGGCGATACAAGGTGGATCAACCATCAGAATATGTACTTCTAAAAGCCTGCAAGCAGAGTTGAGGATCACCAAACACTCTGTTTATTGTGTAAGGAATTTAAGGTCACCAGTGGCCACCGACTCAAAAGAAGCTACAATCAGGACAACAAGGACCAAGTTAAGATCTGAGTTCAGTACTAGTATGCATGCCCTTTTAGTATCTGTGGGAGCCCTCCAGCTGAGAAACAGTCTTCTCATCACTGGGTACGTGCAAAAGCCAAAATGGCTCACAAATGGCACCTTAATGGAGAACTAATGCAACCCCTACTGGGAAAGGTGGAGTATGTATTCAGGATCATCTGAACTGGGCAGCTAAACATGTCAAAGGTCCTGGATTAACACTAGATGCTGAATGTCTTATACTTAAGTGTGTACGTTGGTCTGGTTGGAAGGCTTTTTTTGGCAAGAAGATGGTTGAATCCTCTGGAGAGATCCACACCAATCAGCATCTGTAGTCTTAACCTCATATGGAAGTGCATTGATGGAATGTCCAGGTGCAGCTGCCTGCCATGAAATTGGGACAACAAACCCAAATTGAGTAACTGAAACAGGGGCTCCACAACCAGGTTTCACAACAGAGGAATCCAGATGTGTCTAGGCCAAAGAAGGACTCTCAGAATCATTGTAGCAAACTCGTTCATAAGCTTGATTAGCATCCACTGTAGCAGCGGAACTGGAGGGAAGGTGTAAATGAACCTTTCCTTCTATCAGAGGAACAGTGTGTCCTACCAAAAAACTGCATACCTTTGGGTGAGTAAGAAAACAATGGTAGTTTTGCATTGTGTGGGAGTGCAAAAGGTCCATCTCTGGCTAACCCCACAGCTAAAACAGTGGTTCCAGTACATCCCCATGAAGTTCTCACTTGCAAGGCTATGGCATGGAGCTGCTGAGAGTGTCATTTAGCATGTTCTGTTACCCTGACAGGTATGTTGTAGCCCGCTGTACTTACTGCTCCATGACCTACTCCCAAACTCTTGATTGCTTCCCTGTAGAGGTGGTAGAAGTGTGCCCCCCTGCTGTGTTCAGATAGAACATTTCACATTGATTGTCTAAGCTAGCAAGAGCTTGATCCTGACGTGTGGATTGAAGGCCTGAATCAATCACATATGTGCTCACTTCCAGGGCATTAATAAATGGAGGTTCTTTGCTACTAAGGATCACAATCCCTGAGACAGAAGGGATCCAAAATGAACACCCCACTTAAGGATGGCCAAATCCATCATCTGGACAATTGGAAGAAGGTGTTTTAGGAAGGGGGCCATGGAAGCAGATTCTCTCTGGACTACCACCATAACTGCTCCCTCCAGAGAGGGGGACAGGCTCTGATGTGGCTCTCGAGTGACTGTCACCTCCAAGTCCACTGTTACTTCAAGATCCACTGAGGAATCCAGATCTGTAGCCATACCAGTGGTACCTCAAAGGTGGGGTACGACCATGAGGCTCCACAGGCAGAGTATTGTCCTGGCTGTCACCAGCTCACTGCTGGCCACCAGACCTACCTAAGATTTCAGGGCATCTGCCCAGTTCTCTGGCCAGAAAGCTTTAGCCTGAGCCATATTCAACAGTGTTCCAAAGTACTAGAGCCTCTGGATTGAGATTAGGAAAGACTTTGGTACATTGACCATGGTCCCAAGTTGGTCCAGCAGCTATCTGGTATGCTTCAGAGCCTGGGCCACTGACTCTGGAGATGATCTCTTCAGGAGTTTGTTATCAAGATAGGGGAATCGTGCAGTTCCTGCCTACGTGGAAAAGTCACCACTACTGAAAAACATTTGGCAACACATACAGTGCCAAGGATAAGCCAAAGGGCAGGATTTGGAACAGAAAAAGATGTCCTTCCATGTAAGAATGCAAGTAGTGCCTGTCGTATCTGCAGATCTGTATATGCAGATATTCATTCTGCATATTTAGAGCACACAGCCAGTCTCACTGGGCTAACAATGGAACTAGATAAGAACATGTGAAATTTATTGTAAGCATTGTGCTTATTTAGAGCACATTGATCCAGGATGAGCTAAAATCTCTGTCTAAGGATGAGAAAATACCGGGAGTAAAAGCTTTGATTCTGTTCTGGAAGGGGGACTTCCTGAGTTGTCCTTTTGGTCTTGAAAAAGTTCACTAGGCACAAGGCCTGAGAGGGTACTGGAGGCTGAGAAACCAACTCCAGATAATACCCTGATTGTTTTACTTCCAGCAACCATTTGTCTTAGGTGATGCCCAGCCACTGGGGGAGAAACAGTAAAATACTGCACTTACCTGTCTTCCTGTCTGAGGAACACCTGGGGACTGTGCCGAGTCAGAAGGAGGTGGAGGAGGTGGGCTGCTAGCTTCCATGACCGAGACTTCTGTATCTTCTGATGATGGTGGTATCCATTCCCTCTACTGTGGAAGGTGCAACAATGATAAGAACTTTGGTGAAAAGAGCCACTGTCTCTGCCCTTGGTCTTCAAAAGTGCAGGACGCTTAATGGGTCTAAGGGTCTCTTAAGATAACCAGAGGTTTTCCAGAGTGACTTCTACTTTGGGCCTGAACAGTTTGCCACCCTCAGAGGTTGAATTCTACCCAGATTTTTCTTCATCAGGAGCAGATCCTGCCTGCCACTGTGAGTTAGTAATGTCGGCATATACATATACAGTACTAGCTTCTCCTGCCCTGGCCATAGCGTCAGAGGAATCGTAGGCAGAGCCAGGAACTTGTCTGCTTCTGACTCCTGGGCTCTATTTTTTTTAACCTGTTTTGATAGTACTTTTAGGCTGGCTTACATACAGTAGATTTCCACAGGGAGTTTTGGTATTTAACCAGATACCCCTGATCATTGGCTCTCTATAATCCCAAAGAGTCTCAAGCAAAAATCAGTTTCCCCCATAATGTATAATGTCCAACTTCCTATGTTATTTATCAGGTGGCCTGGAACTCATCTGCTGGAGATATCTTAAATCTGTCACCCATTATTTAGTTTGGGGCGATATAAAGTTATACTTCTTGTCCCGCAGGCAAGATACTGTTTGTCACCCGTTCGAGGTACAACAAGCAGGGTGCTAGGCCTGCATTAGGCTGCCATAGCAGCATATTCCAAGGCTGGAAGACTGAAGGTTTTAGGACCAAAGAAGATGAGGGGACCTCCAGTAGTTCAAAGAGGTTCTTTTCAGAACAGTACTCATCTTCTACTGAAAAATTCAGGGTCTTCCCAATGTCCCAAATCATTTGCTGAAAAGAGGCATTCTTGGAGAGGACTTGGGAGTGTAGTACATTGTATTCAGACTAGGAGACAGTGAAATCATGGGAATGTCTTATAGGGTAGATAGCCTCTTCTTACACCAGGAAGTTCTCCTCCACACACTTGGGACTGTGCTTCTTTTCATCATCTTTTTTAAAGAGAAGTAGATTTTTCAGGCTGCACTGTGACTGGAACCACCTGTTGTGGTGGTAGAACCAGTCACCATAATGACTTCCGACATCAAGACCACTAGTACCGTTGGCAGCACAGTCAGTGACTTCAGGGTCTGTGATGTTTGAGGCGTCAGAACCAGAGTCATGAAATACAACATTTATTCTGAAAACTTTACCCATAGAGGAGTTTATTCTGGATTTATGATGTGAGGAGCAATTATAGCTCTCAATGTCAAAGTGGACAATAAAGGCCACCGGTGTCGGCAGCATAGAGACTTGAGACTTTCAGCATCTACTGCGAACATTGAGACCAGTTTCAGCATTAGGAGCTTTTCTGCTCTGATGTCTGGTTTAGTTTTCTCCGAGTCAGGGACCAGTGTTAGATGGCTGGTTAGGACTGGGCTGCATGATGTAGTGGCAGGGACCATGAATAGAGTCAGGAAGTAACTGGACAAGACTCCAGTGAGGCCAAGTATGTCCTCAGTTTGATTTCACTTCCTGGGAGCCCTCGTGCTTCTGCTTAGAAGAACAGTGCAGCTAGGGGGATTTTTCAACTGAACACGGTTCTGACTTACTCAGGGAGACTTTACCTGAAATCAGTAAAGTAGCAGAAGATGCCTCACCGGGAGCTGCATGGCCATCTTTTTTTGATCCTTTTGACACTCAAGGAAGTGGTCATGGGCATTTGCACAAGCAGTCATGCGGCCAAACCTAAAATGATGAAAAAGCATCCTTTTCTTTGCTGGTGGCAGGTCTGATAGAATAATATAAAACACAGAAAACAAGAAACAGATAGTGGTCACAATCCCTAATGGAAGATACTGTGACCCAGAAGTATAGACAAAAATGCCAAGAACAGATTAACTACTTCAACAAAAAACAAGGATGCCGAAGGTGGATTCTCTGTAGGATCCAGTGTTTACTCAACAGCACAGGAGACAGAGCATAAACGTAATTAATGTTTTAATATTTTATTGTAATATTAATATTTATTTTTTATATTCTCCCTCTTTAGCCTCCCCTTATCTCCAGTTTGGGATGCAGTACATTTCTGCCCTAGAAATCCAACTTTCACAGTCTTCAGTCAGGACATATAGTAATTAATAGATAGTAATGAAAAAAGAATACACTTTGTAATAATTTTCTCTTCTCATGATTATGCTTGACAGAGAGCATGTAGTAACTTCAAAACAGTGTTCCCTCGCTATAATGAACAAAAAGGGAGCCATAACGTGTTCATTATAGCTTCCTGTTCGTTACATCGAGGGACACTGAAAAAGAACATAAAGTTCAGTGTGTCCTCGTCTCCCCCTTTCAAAACTCAGTCTTCAGTCTCTCACTAAGTACAATACTGTTGAAGTTTAGAAGTCTAAAGAAATGTAAAAGTTAAGAAATACCTACATTATTTTATTAGCTCCATCCACACTGCCACGGAGCATGTCAACTGTCGATACTACAATCAGCTTCCTCCTGAGTGCTGACCCCAGGCCCTGGCCATCCACTGCACTCGATCCTGACCCTTCTTAATTACAGTAACTTATTGCTTTTAATGCTCATTTAGAACTCTTCATTCATGGAGTCAGGGAAGCAAGCCATGGAGGAGAGATTACTTTGTTGACTATAGTACAGGCACATTACCTTGAATTTTCAGCAGTGGGGACTTTCAGCTGATCAGCCCTTCCATCCTTGTCGATGCTTTGTATCTATTGTCCCCCTTGCCATCAAACTCACAGACACTACACTATTTTAACTAATCCTAACGAAAAGCAGGACTGCAGGCGCTACTTTGTTTGACTGAATTGAGGTGGCACTTTTCCTGCTCTTGCTCTTTGCTACCTTTCCCAAAGCACACCCGTGCTCACCTGTACAGTTTACCTTATCAGTACTGTACTTCTTTTTTATTCAAAAATATATTTACAAATAGATATTGTACAGAAGGTAACATATTGACTTGCTGACTGAATACAGTGGTGTGTTCAGTAGAACAATTTAATGGGTGCTGTACTTATTATAAAGCAAGCCGATATAGGCAGGTAATATCTGGAGCCATAGTCGACATTCATTATACCCGGGAATTCACTATAGTGGGGTTCGGTATAGTGAGGGAACATTGTAATAAGACCACAGTTATGTCATTTTATGTGTTAATCATATTACTTATTGTAACATTCCATGTCCTGTAATTGACATGTATTTATTGTTCACAGCATATGTATATAATATTTTTTCCACATTGGTTATTTCATTATAAGATGCCTTGGTTCTCATTGCTATGATTATTACAAATTTTCTCTTCCACAGTGTTGACTTGATGTTGAAATGTTGGGTCTCCATGGCTTTTAGTACTACAGTAGAGTACTTCTGCAACAGAGGTCCATAAGCCTTTAAATTTGTCCTACTTGAGGAATGCAACCAGTGTGATTCCCTGCCCTCCAAAGAACCCAGCAAGGGGTTTTAAGTGCTGTTTTTTTTTGCTTCTCTCTCACCTGCCACTAATAGACCACGTGTATTTTCCGTTTAACTGTTTGCCTTTGATTTATTTTTTTTTTTTGTGTGCAGCACTCTTTTTGTAGTTAGTCCAGTGTTTACTTGACTGCCAGTAAAAAAAAAAAAAAAAAAAAAGAACTGCCATGGATAAGGCACACCTACATTATATAGGCAGTGCCAACATATGGTGTCTTACTGTAGCATCATGGCAGCTTAGGTGTGCCTAGTTGTGAAAAGTGTCCTGTGAGTTCCCAGCACTGATGGCTTATAGTCCAGTGTGTGACTCTGTGGAGGAGATAGCCTGGAAGAATATGCTGTTCTCCCTCTTAAATGGGCTTTTATCAAGTGGTATCAACATTTAACTAACGCAGTCTTTGAAGCCAAGATTTCTTTTAATGATAAAACTTTCTACTCCCTTGCTGTAAAGACGAGGAGCCCCACCCTCTCCACACAACTTTTTTGGATTTAAAAACTGTGTTTAAAATGTTACAGTTTAAAAAAAAAAAAAAAAAAAACAGCATACTTTGAGTCAGTGTGTTCTGTGGTTTGCAGGGTCAGTTTACAATTTGTGTGATGGGGCTGCAGGGGCCAGAATTTGGCAAAAATCACCTAGGTTTGCTGCTGTAGAAATCGCCATTAAAAATTATGGAGCAGAATGCAGCAAAAGGAGAGCTCTAGGTTTGCGGCCAGCAGTCCACAGATCGGAGCATTTGAATTTCAGACCCTTATCTCTAGATAATGAATGCCATATGCGATAGACTGTGTCTCATTCATGAGAGTTTCAGGAGACCTGATATGTTTACTATAAAATCATGGAAGCGTTTTGCATTATAATGACATGGATTCAGCGGTTTAATTAGAACAGCATTCCGTAAAGTGATTTGGATGAGACGTTTATAGAATGGAATTCTCTGAAATTGATTTTGAAACTTCTGGAACTTTTTTATCTTTTTGCACATACAGTAGTAAAGTATCCTAGCACATTTTCCTGCTGCCTAGCATGGTTGTCTGTCGTGGATCCTCCTTACAGCTGTGATAGTCCCCACTCCCAGCCAAGGAGGCACAAGTGATAACTTGTATTGCCACATGAGTCCCTGCTTTGAAGTGTCTTTGTAGTTTGACCACTGCAGCATCTTTTGCAGCATAAAGAGGAGGGGTGGGACCAATTCAAACAGTGGGCTTGGCCAGTTTGGATGTGGGCATTGCTATCATCTGCCAAAGTGTGCTCCAAGATTCTTTAAGGTTCCCGGTTTCATCCTTTCCAGGAGATGCCAAATTGGGCAAAGTGATCACAGCATAAATAGAAGTGCATTCCTTCTCACTGTGTCCACTCTCTTCCTGGGGTGCTGCCATAACTGTGTGAAACACCAGCACTTAGTCAAGTTGTGAGACTCTGCAACCTTCCTTCTTCAGAGGATGAGGAGAGTGTCCTTTGGGGCACTGGTTACTCTTTCGCTTGATGGCCTGACTAGCATCCCTGGCTCAGAACATGAGCTTGGGTTTTCAGCTACTAAAGCATCATTCTTGCCATTCAGGCTGTTTGGATGTCTGCAAGTTTTACAAAATAGACTGTTCTAATGCAATAGGCCTAACTCTCACCCATGCTGTTGTTACAGGTCATTCTGTGGCAACATATGGTTCATTCTTGTTTTTTTTTGTTTTGTTTAAAGGATCAGTTTAATGCTTATAAACGGTGAGATATAAATGCTGCTGAAAGCTAAAGTGGTATGTGTTAAGCTTTACAGTGGAAACAGGCTGCGAGCCTGTCTCAAGCTGTTCTACCAGTGACTTTGGCACTGAAATGGGTGGCTCACCCATCTAGGATTAGATGGCAGCTGTTTCCATATGCATTCAGTTCAGGGCATCTTTTGAGCATAGACTGCTTGTCATGCCCATTTGCATAGTATGTGGCAGCCCCATGATGTTGACCCCTGACTACTAATAGCTGAACTCAGATCACTAAACTCACTTGTGAGCCACCCACAATTAAATCTTATAGTATGCCATTTAAAGGAAAACTCTGGGAACAGTGTTCCTCAAAGATTAAAAGCCCATGAAAAATTCTTTGAAATGAGATATTTGGCTTACCTGTAACTAGAGATCTCTTATTCAGCTCTATGTTGATTCTGCACTACTGTGCTGGATTTTTAGAACTTTGTGATGTCATAGTTGGTGAAATTGAGTCTGGCTACAGTGAAATTAGGCACTCTTCACCATGCATGACATCACAAGCTTCCAGAAATGGGGTAATGTATTACTAATATTGAGACAACTCAGTCATGGATATCTCCAGACTGCTGCCAGATGTAAAATGGGTAAGGAAATCCCTGTGCCCTGACTGGATGAGAGGTAACTCTAGCCATGGCCTTGTGAATGCACAACCCATTACCAAAAACAAGTCCCTGCTGATCTGGACTTACAACATTCCATATCTATGTGCCATTCAAATGGAATTTTCAATTTCAAATACCAGTCTTTTTATTTTTTTATTCCCACCACACACACACACGCTAAAACTCACACATAGCTGCAACATGATGTTCCCCCATCAGTTTTAGAGCATTTCTGTTTCTTTGTTAGTTGGATTTTGGTTGCTCCCCTGGTCAGCTGGTCACTCATTTTTTAATCCGCTGCCTGCCCTGCCCACCTGACAGTTTGCTACTTTCAGGCTGCCCACCCCTCATGTCTGCATCCAGCAGCACACCTCCATATGTGGTAGTGCTGATGAAGAAAGTACCGCTGGTCTCCTCTAAACAGTGTCTTTCTGCCTGCTCCTGACACAGCCAGACGTCTGTTTATTCTACCACCCAATCTTAGAAATTGCACTGTTACAGCAGTCAGTTTATTTACTTTTTAACTTATGTCATTTTGACTGCTGCTCACATGACTCTCACCTTTTGACTGTTGCAACCTCTTTCACTTCACAAGCAAAACAGAATGTCAGTGTCTCAGCATCCTACTGGCCATCGAAGAAAACATTAGTATACTATAGTGAATGTCGTTACCTACATCCACATGGCAGAATAATACAGCCAACCCTGGGCACTTAAAACTTTTTATTAATATATTAATTTCCACTGCCCAAGTACCAAATAATGATTATGACAGCAGGGTAGATAAAATATCACCCCCGGTGGCTGAGGAATTATTTTACCATAATTTTAAACATGTAGTTAACTTGTTTCGATATTTTAAATAGTGTGACTTTTATATTTTTTAAAACATATTCTGTATAAGCAACAATAAATTCTAGAGCTTGGGCCATAAAAACAGAATGCAGCCATTTGGCTCAGTCTGGAGCCGGCAGGCCAGAGACCTGGAACATGCCCATAAACAAAAGGGCAGTAAAGACCGATTGTAAAGTCTACAGCAAGCCAGACAGGAATTAAACAATTTCCTCAACAAGCAAGCAGAGGTTACCTTACACTATACCAGACAACTTTACTATGCAGTAGGAGGGCGAGTCACCAGGCTTCTGGCATTCTGTCTCCGTTAAGCAGCAGTGGACAGAGCCATCCAAGTTATTCAGGACCAAGGGGGAACCCAGTCGGTCACTCCAGGTGTGATAATCAAAGCCTTCAAAGGCTTTTATTCTAATTTATGTGCAAAATCCAGAGCCCTGGAACAGGTCCAAGCAGATTCTGGGAATGTTCTGGAATGTGCTTCCCTGTTAGAAGAAGATGGAGAAAACTGGAACACCGAGTCCAGAAAGAGGAGATTCATTCCACCACAGAGTCCTTGGCAAGCAATTAATTCACAAGGCCTAACAGTTTTAAAACATAGTTTAAAAAAGGATTTAAGGACATACTATCACCCATCCGCCTTACAGTATACCACAGCTATCAGACAGAGGGTAGGTTCCCCGATACCTGGCAAGAAGCAGTTATCACCTTTATTCTGGAACCAGCAAATCCTAGGAACCAGTGTATTTCATGTAGACCAATTTCTTTACTAAATCAAGACCTTAATATCATTATAAAAATGATAACTACAAGAGTCCCCCTGTGGAGATGATCCAGTACCATCCAAAATATAATCTGGAGTCTCACAAAGTCCTGGAGACATTGGACATCTCGGGCATGATGCTCACCTGTGTGCAGAGATCTGAGAACACTGTGGTGCTCCACACTATAATGTTGCTTTTACAGCCACCTTGGATTCCTTAGCACCCTATCACGTTCATCCCTTGACCTCTTGATGTAGCTCACCATGGTATTTTGATGAGCTGCCTTGGTTCAGTACTAAGCGATGGAGGTTAGAGCGTTCTTGGCATGTGTCTTGGTCTGTGGATGACATATTGACAATAAAAAGTCACTACAGTGAGTATTAACAAGCAGTTGCCCTGAAAAAGACAAGAGTTCCTGTGCTGGATGATTGCTGCAGGTAGAAGTTGTCTGGCTCAGCTCTTTTGCACCATGAACAGTAATGTGCATGCCCAGAGTCAGGGCTTTATTTTATAAACATTGATTTAGCATAGTTACAATGCTTGTTTTGAAATGAGAGTTAGCACAGTAGGTTCGGCTCACTTTATATAACCAAAATCTGATTTAACCCCCCAGTGCTTGAAAAATTTAAAACTTCTCCATGAATGAGTTTGCCAGCACTGCGGTGCCATGGTTCAGTGTGAGTGTGCATTAGCATTGGGCGGCCATATTAGAGGAGGTCATCAGAAAAGGTAGTTATACAAAAAATTACAAGAAATTGTAATAGTGCTGTATTCTGAACACACATATACAATGGAAATGGTTTTAAATGGCTGTAGGCATATATCTGTAATGGGGGTTTAAAACTGAGAAAAACAGCGGACAGTGTCCCTTTAAAAGGGGTAAGGTAGGGTGTATGTGCAGACTGGATATCCTGTGGGTGTTTTTCTCTCAATTGTTTCTGTGTTTTTAAAAGGATGGAAATTAATTGCCAAAAGATGACATTTAGGCATCAGTTAGAGTTTATGCACAGAGTCAGAAACCTAGGTAAATACATCATTAGGGTAAAACTTCCCAAAAATCTTAATTTCTTGGTGTCGAGTTGCTCAGGCTTTGAACAGTTGGGTGAAGCAGCAGTGGCATTACCCTATGTTTGGCATAATCTCTTAAAGCATTGGTGCGAGTATAGTAATTTTCGGTGCTCTGAAAGGCCACACCTAAGTTACGAATGCCAGCACTGCTTTGAGTAATTTTTCAAACCCAGAACAACATCATACTAACCCATACCACACAGTCACACAGATATGGAGGAGTTTTTACACTGTCGACTTCTCTCTAAGTTTTTGGCTTTGTTCTTCAACTCTTAACGTATACCTAATCGTGTTATGAAGTAAAAATTTTATAAACCCTTCTACC
This sequence comes from Neoceratodus forsteri, assembly GCA_016271365.2. Lineage (NCBI taxonomy): Eukaryota > Metazoa > Chordata > Ceratodontiformes > Ceratodontidae > Neoceratodus > Neoceratodus forsteri. Next base: position 1,850,378,721 of record CM057449.1, read on the forward strand.
ATTAGGAGTGACAAGGATCTGTAGTTTCCATATAATCTTCTGAAGGTGGGGTGTCCTTGACTGTTTTAGTGGCTTCTGCTGCTTGAAGAAGTCCGATTTCTGCTGTCATTCCCCAGCCACTATTCTAATTTCTAAAATCTAGTTGGTTTCTTCTGCCTTTTGTCTAGAACTGCTTGGTTTCCCTGACCTAGCCCAGTGCTGAGACCTTGGTCAGAGTTACCCACCATCCAAGAATGTGTTGCTTCTGTTTCAGACAACCACATAATGTTGGCAGTGTTCCAGACTTGGTGATATACCACACCCCGGAGTGTATTATTGCTATTATGAACTGAATTCAAATTGGAGTAAGTAAAAAAGGAAAAGTTTGAAATATTTTTTCAATGAGTTTCTAATGTGAATTTATGCAAGAAGAGAAAAGGTTCTTATGTTGTGTATGGAGGTCAGTAGGAGGCACTGTAGTAGTTGTGTAATAGTAATACAGTCAGACCTGGTTAATCCATGCCTTGTTAATCCATATGTCTGACTATCTGAAAGAAAAACACTACATACAGATTTTTTATTGGGCTATTGACCTCTTTATTATCACTGACTGGTTACTATGTAGATTTGTATTACGTAACAAAATTGGCAAGCACAAATGTGCATGGATTAACCAGGTCTGACTGTACTGTACTTGTAGGTAAATCCCCACCCCCACAATGACAGACACATTTTAAAATGGAGTCAGGCTTTTATGGATAAGGAGTATGGAGCATCTGAGCTGTAAATCTTAAGTATGGACAAGCGAGGAAGTGAAACTGGTGCAGGCAGCATTTAAGTTGCCTTTGGGATTAATGGCAGTTTGGTTCATGTGTGAGCGGTGGTTAAGTTGGCCTAATTGTGGGCTTTTGGTAAGTGATATGGTTGGTAGCAGGGAACGGCAGCATTTAACAAAACATTTCTTTTTTTGAGAGTCTGTGGTCTGTCTGGAATGCACCTGCTCCATGAAAGTAAACTGAATGTGGGACGTGGAGTGATCAAAACATTGCGGTGATATGCGTGGTCTCAAAACTCTGGAGTCAGATTTGTGAGTTTCACTTTTGTTTTGAAGTAGAGGGGCTTTTTGTGTAAATGGAAGTTGAGGTTGCAAGTTGTTAAAAATGTTGGAGGCTTTAGTTTTGTTTTGTGCATTTACAAGTGTGGGGTGAGGCAGAGATAATGCTGTGCTGAATGGGAATTCGGAATGATAGTGTGTGGGTAGACTGGTGGACAACTGTAGAAGTATTTAAACCAAAAAAAATGTTTCAGGAACTTTTTTAATTGTGACAATGTTGTGGGATTTAGTCATGGCTAAGAGGAGCTCTCTGCTAATCAGGTAACCGGGTTGTCCCTATCCAGTTCCTAATGATCTGTAATGCAGTTATAACAGCAGAGTCCTCACAACTACCATTTGTGTTACTCTGTGGTAGCAGAGTTCAGTTTTTACTTCTCCCTCGTGGCAATGAAAAAAAAATGAGTGTCTGGAATTAATCTGCAATGTGAGGTAATCATAAGGTAAACTTAAAGCAGGAGGGAAAAAATGCCTTGGAAGAAAGAACTATTCCACAAAATGCTGTTGAGGAGATGCCAAATGTGGTGTTTTGTATATAAACTATTCCATTACAACTTTTCAGAAAATTGTTATGGAATATAGCTCTGTATTACTGCTTGAACACAGACAAGTGGAAAAATAAGTAGTGGTATGCATTTTCTAAGCTAGCAACTGCTGTAGTTATGTATTTTGCTTTTCATATTAAATTGTCATATGTTATCAGTGGCAACAGCATGGTAAAGTTCTGAAACATGATTGCTGGATCATATTTTTCGGGAGATTTAGATAATATAGTTCCTGTAGTAAAATAGACATAAACTGGTACAGAGTTAATTAAGGTGTCTGTCTGCAAAGCAAGAAAACACAAGGAGAACTTTCTGCATCCTTTACATGGTGATTTCCTTAATACTTTGTATAGTAACTAGCGGCAAAAGGGCAATTATAAACTGAGATTAAAGAGCTGCTCATCAGCTCCCATAGTAGCCTCTTGATCAACACTTTCTCCTTGTTAAAAACATTTTTCCGCCCACTTTCCCCAGATCCCCCTAACTCCCACCCGGTACCTCTGACCATGAGCATCAGTCCTTGAACATAGGGGTTTGGTAATGGTCTCTTCTAAGTCAGACTACCACTCTGCTAACTGAGGCCAGATTCCCAAAGGGCTCTGCAGTCTCATAAGACACTAGAACACAAAAAACACTCTATGGCATGGCTTGAGGAAGCTTTGAGTGAAACTGGTACAGTCGTCATTCTTTGTAAATGAGCTTTCTGTTGGCCATGCCATCGAGTGTGTTTTTATTTTGAATACATAGCGTCACTCATTTTGCACTTCAGTACTTTTATTGATGTATTTGTTCCATAAGCCTGGTGCTGGCGTTTTGTTGTTTTATTGTTTCTTGTTAGTTGCTGCACAGCATGTCCTCAGTGGAGTAGCTTTTCTGTTTTGCAGTTTCATAAGATACCAAACTGTAAGGATTGATGCTTGTTGCTATATTAGGAGTGGTTTGCATGCATCATCGGTATTCTCACATGCTATGTCTGAAACCCTGCTCTGCCAAAATGAGGCTGGCAGAGGAACAAGAAAAAAGGGGATGGAGTATCATCACATGACATCTTCTTAAAGTCCCCAAAGGGATGTGGATGACCTTCAGAGTGATGCTGCAGCTATTGAAGGGGTACGTCCACATAGCCTACCTCACACCTATTGTGTGGAATTTTCCCCGATTTGAACTTTCAGTATAATCCCAACATTTCCTCTCACTTGGTTTTGTTTTAAATCTGGCTAATCCTGCCTCCTCTCCCCCCCAATGCTCCCAATCGCCGGAGTGTAAATAAAGCTGCTTGATGCCGTTTTATAATCCCGTTCTGTTGCAGCATGTTCAAGGATCAGCCTTGAGAGTTTCAACAGTACTGAAATGAGGAGAGGAGCTTTTAAGAAGCACTGGTCTGCCTGTCACTGGTTTTGCTGTACTCTGTAGGATATGTACAGGTTATATTACTTGCTCGTAGCCCTGAAAGTACAGTGGTACCAGCAACTGGCACAAAAGCTGCTTCCCTCATTGTAGGCTGTGGATATGGTTAATAAATTACTGCAAATTACACAATGTGTGCCTCACATCCTTGCTGAAGGTGCACATTATGTAGCAACTTTCTCTCTCCCTCTCATAATTGCAGTCAATTTTGAACTTTGATGATTGTCAGTAGTGTAAACCAGCCAGACAGTTTGAGATGCATGCAAACCCCCATCAAGCAGGACTTAACTGCCAGTTTTGAAGGCTATGCACATGTAAATACAAGGCCAATGTAACTTCTTCTTTTTTAATGGAAGCTAAACCAGTCTTTCTCTTTTTTATTACAGTTGGAAATTGGTGCACATCTGTAGTCTGTTCAGTCTTCTTACTGAAAAGTTTTTTCTATGTGGCTGTGTTGAAATATAGTTATGTTTTCCTTTTGTAGAGTCCTTGGTGATGCTACTCTTTTTCCACCCAATATTAATTTCTGTAAGTTCGGGGTGGTTCCAAAATATGATAATGTCATTTTAGTGCAGGCCGAGAGTTTTAATTTTCACAGCGGATTTACACTCAGTTGCTGTCCCTATCTTTCTTTAAGTGATCGGTCATTAAAAACATGAATATCGAGCAGGAAATGGCAACATTAGTTGGGGACTCCAAAGAAGGAAAAAAACTATTGGAAATGACATCATCAATTAGGGACTCCAAAAAAGAGAAAAAACAAAACTATTGTTAAACAAGTACAAGACATGGTTCACTGGGAATATTAAGCAGACCACATGTATGTCCTTATTTCAAATTATACTAAAGAATAAGTCAGGTTTGTGTTCCCTTTAAGACCATCTTTCCCTGTGGAATTGTGCAGCTAGAGAGAAGTCTGCTGAATTGGAACTTACTGACTCAGAATAAAACATTCTGCATTTCCCATTTAACTCTATGTAAAGTGAACAGACTTTGTCTATGTTGGGATTCTGCAGCAGATATTTTTCTTGGCAAATCCAATGTATTTGTAAGAGGGTTTGTACTTTAATTTCCATTGTGGGTACCAGATACTCTACAGTCCTCATTACTTTATAAACTTTATGTTAACATTTTTAGACCTATTTTACGAGCTCTGGGGTACTCTATAAATGTCTACCTTTATTTTAAAAGGTGGGTTTTACTAAAGTAAGAATTTTATTCTTTGAAAATCTTTTACCACAACTCTGGGAACTATTTTATCTAATAGTTTGAAAAGAAATAATGTTTTTGTGGAAAGTCGCAAGTGATGCCTAAACCCTCTTTCACTGCCCTGCTTTGTTGAAGATCTATTTCAAGTAGCATCTGGTATACTCCGCCACTCTTTCAATCTAGAAAAGTTCTTCTGTGTGCATGGCATGACTTATAAATTCACTTTATTCTCAAAATAGCATTCATGCAGCATAACACTTCTTCCCCAGTCCATTGCAGTGGCAGATATTAAACACATGGCAAGTTATCAGAATGTTATTCTCAGCATCCCTGAATTTTGCTTGAGACTTCTAATCAGGAAGGGGGTTGCAAAGAAGCATAATGTTTTTCAGCCACCCAACTTTTTTAACAGGACTTTCTTGTCTATCATTTCCATAAAAATTATCTCCCAAAAACTCACAATTTCTGAAAGTGGCATGTAAACAGATTATCAGCATAAATCAAGTTTGTTTATTAAGTGTCCTTTTTAAGGCATAGAGCACTGCACAATACACAAATAAGGGAAAATGAGACAACTAATTACAGTAAACAAAACCAAATAGATGGGATGTAGATAATCGGCTCATAACAGTGAATGTGTTCTTCTGAGAATGAGCTTTGCCATTTAGTTACAGGTCAGTAAAGTACAATTTCAGATTTTTTTCAAGATATTGTATGTCTACCATATTAAAGGCACATGAATAACTGTTTTTGGTTTTTTGGGTATGCCACTTTGCCACAGGTTTGTGACATCTGAAGAGAAGTGATATAACGACTTCTCTAAGTAGAGCAGTTAAATGTGGCATTTGTTTTTCAACTCTCTCTGGATAGATCCGGTCACTTGCTGTAACCATTAAAGGAAACTGGTACTGTACTGCAGGGCAGGAATTTGATATTCATTTGGTGTTCTGATCACGCCAAAAATAGTGGGAGGAATAGCAGTTTCTGACTTCTGGGATTTTGTTTTGAACACTAGGTTTAAAAACAAATTGGTAAAAATACAGTATGTTAAATCTCAGTAAAACTATATTTAACCAAGGGTGGTTTACCTTTCTTAGATGGCATTCTGTGAAAAACACCAAACCTGAAACTAAATTTCTAGTGCTATACTATACTAAAAATGTTCAGGAACCTGAATTGAAGGCTATATTTGATTTTTTTCCCCCATATTTTGTGGAAAATATTTTCCTATCAAAAAAGAAATATCTACCCTATGATCGCAGTGGGTTTACTGGCAGGTTTTGGAATGTACACAACAGCATTTTTTTTTTTTTGACTGTGCACGTTGACTTTTAAATTCCCAGAATAAAATGGTCCTTTACTTTACCCAAGGACTATCATGCATCCTTTGTTTCCAACAAGACTTGACTGTTTCCGATTAAACTAACCAGTGCTTCATAGAGATTGCTCAGGTTCTGTTTAGAAGAGACCACAATCTAATGTTGAAATATGATTTAGCTAGTATTATCTAATACTTTAACTCATGCCTAGCTTTCTTAGAATGTTTTTGAGATGTACAGTGAACAGTCTGCCCCCCCCCCACACACACTCCCCTTCTAGTTTTTATTTACTGTTTAATCTGTGTTGTTGGAGAAAAAAAATTGGCTGCTAACTCACTCGTTTAGAATTTCAAAGAACCTCATTAGAATCAGGTGTAATTTCATACCTTTAGACCTGTTTTATATAACGGAGTGTGTATTTAGGTTGGTTCATGCTAACCTAGAAAGAAACAATGGTTTCAGAAAATGGGACAGGGCTGCAATACGCACACTCCTTTGAAGCTGAGATAAGTGTAGTCTGCCAGATTCCTTTGCAAACAGATTTAAGACAAAAAAAACTGTGAAACATATGATTCTCAGATGACATAGAGATTCTCAAGATGTTTATAGGTAGTTTTTGCAATGCAGCTATTTTACTGTTCGTAATCATGAATGTCTGTTTCCACAGTATGACTTTTGCCTAGTACAGATTTATATTATTTTGATTGTTGTGTATAATTGCTGAAATAGAAGCTATAAACTGCTGAAATTTCAGACATTGTATTTTGTTTCTTAGCTGTTGAAATGTTGGTTAAAATATGTAGAATGTTAACATTATTTGTTTTAAAAAGTAATTTCCTGCTTAGCACACAGTCTTAAAAGGCTCATAGTAATCATTAAGAAATATTGTTGAAAACTGGCTCAGTAAACACAAACTTGTCCTCAACTATAAAAAAAAAACAAGTCTGTGCTCTTCTGCAGCTCGCAAAACAAACACCGAGACCACCCCCTCACTATTGCAAACTGCCTAGGTGCAATCCTAGAAGAAGTGCAAACCTTCAAATACCTTGGAATCACTCTTGACAGTTGTTTATCCTGTGGGGCTCACATTGACAATGTTGCCAAAGCGTCTAACACACGTATTGGCCTGCTTTACAGGCATAGGCAGTGCCTAACTCCCGAAGCCTTAAGGATCACAGTTTAGAGCTCGGTGATCTCAACTATCGACTATGGCCTCATCATCTATGGTTCCACTTCCACCCAGCCCTCATGTGCATATCTATGGCTTTGAACAAAGCTTGCCGACTCATCACTGGATCCCATCGTCTCATCCATACATGTGACCTATATGCCCAAACTGGTTGGCTTCAACTCTCAAGCCGCATCAAGTATTTAACATGCATAATGGCTAAAAAAAAAATTGATGGGCTTCTCCTTGGAGTTCAAGCTGTGCTACAACCTGCACAGAATCCCTCCTCACTGGAGGCTCTGAATCTCAATTACTGCATATTCCAAGATGCCAGACCTCACAGGGACAAAGATCCTTTGCCTACAGAGCTCCCAGCTGGATGAATGGTCTCACCAGCGACATCTCCTCCCCACCTAAGCTAGGCCCGTTCAAATCTAACCTCCGCCTATTCCTCTCTACCTCTGGCACATGTGATCATCTTCTAACCTGCTGTTCCCTTTTGGCACTAGTCCTTCTCATCCACCCACTACTCTTCCCTCTACCCCCACTTGCACTTTCACTTGCACTTCCTGTGTGTTTGACAATTGCCTCGGGCAATATCTTCTTTGTGTCTCACCAAGTTCTCAATATCAATCTTATCCCTGTCCTCTGCATGCCCCTAGTACCACCTAATCTGTATGTACTCATGTGATGATAAACAACTGTAACCTGTTATCCTGTAATAATTAATGTCCTGCTTGTTTGTTCTCATCCTAATGTGGAACCTTTGTAAAAGAGCCTTATCTCAAAGGTAATTGTAATCCTAGACTCCAATAAATAAATAAAATTTTACTTGCAATGGAATATGAAAAGTCATACAGACCTCACAGTTTTTCAGTATACATGGTTGTTTGTAGGCCACTAAACTGTTCATATCCTGGGGACTTAACAATAAGCTGTTTTGGCAATATAGCCTAGAGTTTGAACCTAGCAAGCAGACATGGCCTGGTCACACCTGACCAAAATTCAGAAGAAAAAAATAATGAAATAATAACATTCTATGCTACTAGTTGATTAGGTAGAGTAAGGGCTCGCTATACTGGAATATATCTGGAAAACTGCCACAGTGACCCCTGTCCACAAAAATGAGGACAAGACCATCCACGCAAACTATCACCCGATCTCCATATTGCCGTCACTTTCCAAGGCCCTTGAGCGTATTGTTGCAGACCAGTTCACTGACTACTTGGACAAATACAACATACTGTGCCCTCAGTAGCATGGTTTTAGAAAAGGGCATCGCGCCACCACTGCCCTACTTGAATTTACTGGCAAAGTTCACAGCTTCCTTGATAAAGATCTTCTCACTGGGGCTGTCTTCATCAGCCTATCAAAGTAATTCGACATGGTCCATCATCAGGTACTGTTTGACCAGCTACTCATTACTGGCCTTGCACTGGACTCAGCCCTCTGGTTCAGAAGTTACCTTGAAAACCGGTCTCAAAGAGTAAAAATTGCCAATGCTCTGTCACATACCTTGCCCGTATGCTCTGGAGTCCCCCAGGGGTCCATACTGGGCCCATTCCTTTTCAGCCTGTTTTAAACTCCCTACCTCAATCCAGCTTGGAACAAATCATCCTGTACGCGGATGATGCTGTTGTCTTCTGCACGCATCAGGACCCTGCACCACTCCAACTCAGCCTACAACTTGGATTCAGTGCCATTGAAACTTGATTCTCCAATCATAAACTGGTCCTAAATCACAGGAAAACCAAGTCCTTGCTCTTCTGTAGTTCTCATAACCATCACAGGCATCACCCCCTCGCCATCTCCACCAAACAGAGATTTGTCCTCGAACAGTATCCTCCTTCAAATATCTAGGTATTTTGCTCGACCGCAAGCTCTCCTACTCTGCTCACATCGACAACGTGGCCAAAGCTGCCAATACACTCCTTGGATTGTTCTACAAGCACAGGCAACATCTCACACCAGAGGCCCTGAAGATTGCCTTCCAGAGCTCAGTGGTGTCAATTATTGATTATGGCCTCATTATCTATGGCTCTGCCTCGACATCCACCCTCCGTTGTATAACAATTGCCCTAAACAAAGCTTGCCAACTTGCAACTGGTGCCCACCGACTCACCCTCACCTGTTTCCTCTATGCGCAAACCGGATTGCTCCAACTCTCCAACTGGATAAAGTATCTCACCTGTGCTATGGCGAGATAAATCAACCTTGGCCTAACTCCTCCAGGTGTTTCTGCCTTATTACATAAAAACACTAACCAGCGGAACACCAGGAGTTCAATAACCCAGAATCTACAAGTCCTTTGCTGTCATACTACTCAGGGCCAACGCTCCTTCACCCACAGGGCTCCTCTATGGCTGAATGGTGTCAGTGACACCATCGCCTCAGCCGCTACTCTAGGTCTGTTTAAAACCAGGCTCTGGGCTCATCTCACTGCCTCTAGCTCCTCTGACTGCCTCACCTAGCTCATGACCTACACAGCTCTAGCCTACTGCTAAGCCCCCTGACCTCCTCCCAGTCTCCTTCCCCCAGACTCCTGAGGCGACAACATAAAAACCCAGGTCTTCTTACCACTTCTTTAGTCTCTCCATGCCCCTTTTGCTGCACTTATTCTTCCCCCTCACCCTACCCCCTCTTCTCCTCCATTTCTCCTTCCCACTTTTCTCGACAAATGCCTCTGGCTGCATCTACCCACTCTCCCTCGCTCCTCTCTTCAGACAGTCAATAGCACTGCAGTACAAGAATTGCTTTACTGTTTATTCAGTGTTGTTTCATTGTTGTATGTTTATCCCTGACGTGGAACCTTTGTAAAAGAGCTTCCGCTCAAAGGTACTTGTAATCCTAGATCTAGATAAAAAAAAAAAAAAATACTAGTAACATACCATAGCCCTGACCTTGAACAATCAAATGCCTCTGTGCCTGTTTCCATCCTGGACCTTTTTTGAGGAAAGTTGATCAATCATGTTGAATTCTTAATGTGGGCTTCCACTACCTGTAAGGGGGTTAAACAGATCTTGGAGGGAGGTGGTGGTGTGGCTGGCTGTATTGCTCACTGGTGCGACCCCACCTGGAGTACTGTGTCCAGTTTTGGAGACCGCACCTCAAAAAGGGCATAGACAGGGTAGAGGTGATCTAGATCAGGGCAGCTAAAATGGTGCATAGTTTGAACCAAAATCCATATGAGGAGAGAATGGGAGATCTCAGCATGTACCTCTGGAAGAAAGTGGGGGGGGGTTAGAGAGAGAGAGAGAGGACATGATTGAGACCTACAAGTACCTCCCAGGTGTAAACAGGGTACAGAAGGGAGTCACTTTCAAAAGAGAAAAAGCACCAGATCCAGGTGGCATGCGATGAGGGGGGTTAAGAGCGAAGTGAGAAAATACTTCTTCACCGAAAGGATGGTGGTTGCCTGGAACAGATTTCCATAAGAAATGGTGGAAGCTAGAACAATGGAGGGTGATGAGATGCAGGGAGACAGAAAGGGCACAGGAGACAAGATAGGGTCTGCAGAGACAGAATAGGAAAGAAAATCTGGGCAGACTGGGTGGGCCAAACTGTTCTTTTTCTGCCAACAAATTCTTTGTTTTTATGTTGCTGGTTAGCCTCCATGTCTGTTTCAGTTCTAGACCTCTTTTGAGGAAAGGTTACTAGTTGTGTTTAATCCTTGCTGTTCCACAAACTCGTATATCAGTCCAGAATTCCTGTACATTCTAATTCTGTTGGCAGCCCAAGGGTTAAACATGTACTGTTTCTATGCCTTCTCCACTTCTGCTACTTGAGGCAGATTTACCAGTCTTCAGTGTGGATATACCAGACTTCATGATGCTGCAGGTGGAGGAGGGGATTTTCATGCTTAGTTTCCTCATCTCTTTGTACCATAGATCCCCCAGCCCCATAGGGGACATCTGCTTTGGGACATAGTCCCCAGTGTGAGTGCAGGTGTCTGCACTCACACGATATGCAACATGACGTGCCTCCCCCTCCCTGTGCGCTCCACCACCCGTACATCTACAGGTGGCAGTAGTGCAGCAGGATGCTTGATTTCTCCCCACAGACCCCTGACTACCCAGGCTCATTCCTGGCATCATAAGTGGTAGTACTACCACTGTGTGACATGGTGGCCCTAATTCTTAATGTAGGCTACTGCTACCTGAAGGGAGCTGAGCAGATCCTATCTTGTTTCAATAGTGTCTGCTGCTGGTTTTAAACCTCTTGTTGGGAATGAAGTGCTACTTTTATCCACATGTGCCCCCCCCCCCCCTTTACACATTGATATCTGTTTTTGTTTTCAGCCTTCCTTCATTCCAGGACCTCTTTTCTGTTCTCTGTTTTTATATGTTCATGTGTAATGGAGTTTGATATGAACTGATCGTTGTGCATTTCAAATGCAGATGAATCCTGTACTTAAAGGTTTGCAAACAACATGCAGTATAAGTAGTTGGCCCGTCATGCTTACTTATGTTTTTGCCTGTCGTTAACTACAAAAATAATAATTTCCCACAGATTTTTCTCCACTGCTTTTTTAGCAGTTTGTGGCTCTGGATCATGCTTATTCAGCATCAAATGACAGCTGTGTGTTCCTCCGACCCCCACTTCCCTGTGCTGTGCTCTGCCTCAGTGCTCAGCTGATTGACCAGTGAAAGTGTGTAAGATCCGACCTGAAAGCATTCCCCTCCACTTGGTCTGCATATTGCTATGTGTGTGTGTTAGTGCTGCTGGTCTAAATAATGTAAAGTAGAAGCCAAGTGGTATCTTTATATTCACAGACGGCTTCCAAAAACGTGCTCTTTCAGTCTTTTTTAAACTACGGAAATTATTTGTTGCTGTTTGCCATTTAATTCAGAATGTGTTTCAAAGGATGTACTGATTAATTTAACCAACACGGTGCCATTTAGTTTGGCATATGTTTGTGTCTGGCTAATGGATGTCTATGACACTCCAGCCTGAATTAATTTTCCTTTTTTTCCCTCTTCTGTTTCTTCAGGAGGGCTCACATCGACCCCAGGACAGTGTTGCTGTCTTCCGACACCCCTCTTGGTGTGTCCCCCAGAGATTTTGCCCCATGGCAAGGCCAGGGAAGGGAGGGCCATCTCCCTCCCCCACGGTGCACGCAGTTCAGTTGCCGGGGGTTGAGCATAGGGTCTGGGGCACAGTGTGGGCTTCATGTAGCCCGCCAGCATTCCTATGTTTTTCTGTTTTCTTCCCCTCCCTCCCTCATTGATGGGGTGCACTCATCAGCATGCACACATGGAGGTGGGTGCATGCTGCAGAGTCCCACAGCACCCTCTCATTGTTGGTGTCTTCCTGGCCATTCTGCCCTCAGGCCTCCACCTGGGGGCAGTCATTCGGCAGGTCCAGCAAGCCACCCTCCCTTGGAGAGGAGAGCTGTCCTCCAGACACTTGATCCTCTCCCTTCCCAGCTGCCCCCTGTGACCCATGTTCACCACTGAAGGAACTAGAAGGGGAACAGGATCAGATCTACAGTACAGTAGCTTCTTGTTGTTTTTACATTGTTTCTTGTGGATTCTACTTGGTAGAAGGTTATTTCTTTTCTTTCTTACTACTAAGGGGCTAGCAGGGTAGTGTTTGGGGCTGTTGGAATTTTTAAACCTGTTTTGGTAGCTATAAGTGGGCTCATTTGTTTGATTCACTGTGTGGCAGGCTGCATTTGTAGAGGCCTGTTTCTTCTGTTTTAAAACATAATTGGTGTGATTTAACTGGGTCTGTTTCTTTGAATTGGAGACCATATCTTCTAATTCAAGCCTATTTTGATGTGTTGTTGGTGAAGCTGTTTGAATTGGAGTCTCTTTCTTGGGTAGCAAACCTATTTTGGGGGCCTTGAGTAGAATTGTGATTCATTGTTGCTGGCTTCACTAGCTGCAAAGTTTTAGTGCAGAGTGGGGGAAGGGTGCTAATGGTCTGACCAGAGGCCTCAGCTACCTTATTTTTTCTGGAAGACTTGGGCTGGTCCCACCTCTGGTCCATTATTTCCTTTATACCAGGGGTTCTGACATCACTTCCTCAAACGGGCAAAGGATATGCACCTGTCACAGCAGAAGCAGACATCCAGGAAAGGAACAGCAGCAAGTGAAGAGGTGACTGCTATCTCAGTGGAAGGGAAGTGAATGCAAATCTAGGAGCTTTCATTATTACTTCTTCGCATTGATATTGCATTGGGGAAAGGAGGAGTAGGAGTTTGAAGAAGGTTGTGCAATGGCTACTTAAAGTCTCTTTTTTGAGTGTGGATAGGAAGGATAGGAATATACAAGCAGTTGCTCAATATATCTAAATGTGTGCAACAAAGGAGGTAGGGAAATAAAATGTTTTGCACTGATAGAGGAGACTTGGGGGAGTGTTTGGTATCCTGCATCTGGAAGGGTCGGGGTCGCGGTGGAATGACAGCAATGGGTAGGTGGTAGGCTGCAAATAACTCATGTGCACCAATCTTTCTAAAATTGCCTGGAGTGGGAGGATGTTTAGTGTGCAACCACATAGAAAAACTTAGAAAGGAGATTGAGGGTCTGCAGGAGGAACTAAGACAGGCAAGGCAGATTGGGGTGGGTTTAGCCCAATACTGGAGGGAGGAAGAAGGGAGATGAGGGAGGGCGATTTAAGCCAACAGGGTGAGAAGAGGTCAGAAGAAGGAAGCAGAGACAAGGGGCCCAGGCCAGGAAGAGCGATTGCCGGGGAAACCAGGTCAGAGACAAAAGACAAATGGAAGGAGGAGATAGGGACTCTGTGAGGGAGGCCAAGAAGTGGCAAAAGTCATGGAGTGGAAAGGAGAGACAGGTTACTATGAAGAGAGAGGAGCGGCATTTGTGAAGGGTCTTCAGAAAATAGTTTTGCAATGCTAGAGAGGAAGAAGGTGGAGGAGGGAAATGATGAAATTAGAGGAGTAATTGATAAATGCCTGGACCAAACTGGAGCGGGGGAAGTTCTGCTGGGAGAATTGCAAACAGGGGTAAAGGGAAATAATGCAGGAGGAAGAAGAGCTGAGGTGAGAGAGGAGATGAATGGAAGCAAGCAGGAGTAAGAGGGTGGAATCTTAGTGCTGAGGGACTCAATACTAAGAGGAGCAGGTGGGGTAGCAAGGAGAGAGGCATAGTCGCATTTGGGTGGAGGCCATGCCAGGAATGACAGCGGAAAGGGTTGGACAGTCTGTTCTGAAATATGCTAGAAGGGGTAGGGACAAGTCTAATTTAATTATACATCTTGGGACAAACGACCTGGCTGACAAGACAGTAGATATAGTCCTGAGGAGGTTTGAGGAACTAGCACAATTATGTGAGGGCACAGGAAGATCAGTAACTTTTTTAGAGATATTTCTGGTGCCAAAGGCAAGCACAATAAGAAAGCTGAGAATAGAGGAAATTAACATATGGCTAAGAACCTGGTGTTGTGCTAAAGGGTATGGGCTGTTGGGGGGTGGGGAGGGACCTGGGAGGACAGTAGTCTCTATGCCAAGGACAGACTACACTTGAGTGAGGAGGGAAGAAAGTGTTGAAACAGAGGATGGAGGAGTCACGTAGAGAAAGTTGGGAATTTAAACTAGGAGTGGGGGTGGCAGTTGGGGAAGAGATATGCAGAGACCACTGGTTGGGAAACCATATGAGCTACCCCCATAACAGTGATAAAGGACAAATGGCAAGTACTATTGGTGATGCTAGAAAGGAGGCAGGGTGGGAGGGGAGGGAAGGGTGGAAGGTGGTTACCCTTAATGCTAGGAGCCTTGGGAGGAAAACTGCAGGGTTACAGGTTCTCATGGCAGAGGGAGAGGTGGACATTGCAGCCATCACAGAAACATGGGCCACCCAATACAGTGACTTGGACCTGTCTGTACCAGGGTACAGGTTATTTCGTAGGGGACAGGGTGATTGGGAAAGGAGCGGGGGGGTGGCACTATATGTGAAGGAAGGACTGAAGTGTGTAAGGAAGGAAGGGGAGGAGGGTAGTACAGAGTCACTTTGGATGCAAATCCAGGATCCCAAGAATAGGATTCTTAGAATGGGAGTGGTGTACAGGCCACCATCTCAGACGGAGAAGTTAGACAGGGAACTAGCGGGACAGATCAGGAGGACCTGCGAGAAGGGTAGTGTGGTGATTGTGGGGGACTTCAACATGCCAGGAGTGAACTGGAGCACCCCAACAACTAGGAACAGAAGGGAGCAGGTACTGCTGGATGCCTTCCAGGACAGCTTCCTGCTGCAAATGGTCAGTGAACCAACCAGGTTAGGGAAAACCCTTGACCTTGTGCTGGCAAATGGGGACCTTGTAAGAGAACTTACAGTGGAGGAACCGCTGTCAGGGAGTGACCACCACTCAGTATGGCTCACATTGGATATGGGCAAGGAAGGAGTGGAATCTGGCACAAGAGTGCTGGACTTCAGGAGGGCCAACTTTGGGAGGATGGGGGAAGTGATAAAAGGGTACCTGGCCGGAATTCAATCTAGTATGGACACTAACCAGAGGTGGGAGCTCATAAAGCTGGGGATAGTGGAGGCAACCAAAACCTGCTGCAAAGCCCAGAGAAAGAAGGCTAGGGCTAAGAAACTGAGCTGGTTGAGCAAGGAGGTCATGGAAAAGGTAAGGAGGAAAAGAGCTGCCTTTAGGAAGTACAAGATGACAGGGAGGAGTACTTGACAGAATCGAAGGAGGTGACAAGGGCAGTAAGGGGAGCCAAAGCATCTACGGAACTCAGGCTAGCACAAGGCATTAAGAAGGGGGAGAAGGACTTCTTTAAGTACATCAGGGAGAAAAGGAGCTGTAAGGACCACATAATAAGGATTAGGAAGGAGGGGGGTTGGATGGAAGCAGGGTGCGATAAGGCAGAAACACTAAATGAGTACTTCTGCTCAGTATTTACTAAAGAGAAGAGGGGTGACACCAAGGTGGGAGAAATGGCAGAAGTGGGGGGGAAGTGGTGACAGATGGGGAAATCATGGAGGGCAGAGTTCGAGAGGGCTTGAAGGCACTGAGGGTGGACAAGGCGCCAGGCCCAGATGGCATCCACCCCAGGGTACTGAAGGACCTGCAGTGGTCCTTGCAGGACCTTTAGCAGACCTATTTAATGCCTTACTACATTTGGGGTGTGTACCTCAGGACTGGAGGATGGCTCATGTGGTGCTCCTCCACAAGAGTGGCCCCAAGGATGAACCGGGAAACTACAGACCTGTGAGCCTCACATCCATCGTGGGTAAGCTAATGGAGACTGTCCTGAAGGAGAGGCTGGTGGCTCTCCTAGAGGCCAAAGGACTACAGGACAGCAGACAGCATGGCTTCATATGTGGCAGATCCTGCCAAACCAACCTGGTCGAGTTCTATGACTGGGAAACTAGGCAACTGGACAGGGGCCATGCAGTGGATGTCCTGTATCTGGACTTCAGTAAGGCATTCGACTCGATTGCCATATGGAAGGCTGGGAAGGAGTTGGTAGGCACAGGTGCCAAAGCTGGAGTGAGGGATGGGTAGGAAACTGGCTGCAGGAAGGCAACAGAGGGTGGTGGTGGGTGGGGAGCTCACACCCAAGGGCAGTGACGGTGTTCCACAGGGCTCGTGTTGGGACCAGTGTTGTTTGGGATATTCATTGCAGACATATCATGGGACATCAAGAGCAAGATCAGTCTGTTTGCTGATGATACCAAGGTAGGCCGGTGGTGGATGACCTAGGGGATGGCAGGGGTTGCAGGATGATCTGGCAAAGCTTGAAACCTGGTCAGACACCTGGCAACTGGGGTTTAATGCCAAAAAGTGCAAGGTGCTGCATTTTGGGATGAAGAACCCAAAGAGGAGTTACTAGCTAGGGGGAGAGCAGCTAGCCCAGACAGAGGAGGAGAATGATCTGGGTGTGCTCATTACAGGTCAATGAACAACTCAGCACAATGTAGGAAGGCAGCTACAAGGCCAACAAAATGCTGGGTTGTATTGCAGGAGTATCTCCTCGAGAGGGAGGAGGTGATTCTGCCACTGTGGTCATTAATTAGACCACACCTGGAGTACTGTGTGCAGTACTGGCGCCCTATCTGAAGAGGGACATTAAGTTACTGGAGGGTGCAGCACAGGCGACAAAGATGATCAAGGGGCTGGGGACTTATCATACGAGAGGAGGTTGAAGGAGTTGAACATGTACTCACTGGAGGAGGAGGGACAAGGTGACATGATTGAAACCTTAAATACATGAAAGGAATAAACAAGACGGGTACAGAGGGGCTGTTCAAAGTAAGAAAGGAGGGCCACCAGGGCCAAGATATGAGACTGGAGGAGGAAGGTTCAGGGGAGATGAGGGACACTTTTTACAGAGAGGGTGGTGGCTGGGTGAAATGTGTTACCTGCAGAAGTGGTATGCAGTAGAACAGTGGACTGCTTCAAAGGGAATGGGACAGGACAAGGGGAGGGTTAATGAAGGGGAAGGGTGGAAGGGAGGGGCAGCTGCAGAATAAGGGGTGCTAGCTGCACATTCAAGCAGACTTGATAGACCTCTAGGCCTTTATCTGCTGGCAAATTTCATATGTTTATATGTTCGTATGGTGTGGCAGGAAGTAAGGCGCGATGCTTCAGCCCTCCACTCCATAGGGCCGGCTTGACAAATCTATTTCTCTTACTACTTTATGAAGCAGTGAGTCTGATACCCGCAGTTCACTGACCGGTCCAATGACTAATGAAAGTGCGTTGATAAACATTTCTTGAAGTCTGACATCCATTATTTATACTGTTTTCATTTTGAAAATGTGTAGATTTATTAAAACGGCTAAAAGAATGTATAGTTCCTTTAAATCACCTCACATAAGTGTTCAGAAAGTTTCTGTGGTTGTAATTATGCACCCATGCTTAAAAACAATGTAGTGTATAGGAGAATGATCATACTGTAGATTTAGAATCCCATGAAATTTACAGTCCTACAATTGGATAGTTCTGATGGCAGAACTCATAGATTCTAAGGCTGTAAAATGCTTTCTTCTTACACCATGTTTTCTTTGGTAAACTGCCACTAAACTAAGGCTAGCCGACTAGTTAGTCCAGTCCAGCTCATCCCACTCTGCTTACTCTAATCAGGCCAGTCTCCTCCTGCAGAACAAACTTTCCCCTCCTCATTGGCTCACTCCCTACACCTAATGCATATATTAAAACAAATAAAATATACACAGAGATACATATATAAAGGTGTAATACTTTCCTGGGGTTTTGGTGCTAATATATACCACTCGAGCTTTGCGTTTTGTCAGTGTGGCTCAATTGGTAGCACGTCAGTCTATCTGACAGCAGGTCATGGATTCTAGTCCCACACTGGGATAGGGCTCATGCTGTAAATGCTGACATCTGAGAGCAACACTAAGGGAATGCTGTGCTCTCACGGTCTGCCGTCCTTCAAATATGACGTTGCTGTAAACCGAGGTCCTGTCTGCCTTTTCTGGGGGTTGTTCAGGTGGACATTTATGATCCTAAGGCACTTCTCGAAAAGAGTAATGGAATTTCCTCAGTGTGTTGCCCAGATTTCACCCATTCATTTAAACACCACTAACAGTTTAATCTGGTTCAATTTTGGTTGATTTGCTTCTATAGCCTCCCTCCCATGGGATGAGGCTGAAATTAGGCAGAATTGTCTAGCTCTCCATTCCCCGTGAACAAAAACTAAATTAATGTCACCTGAATTCAGCGATATAATTGCACCCTGATTATGTATACCTCAGTATACTTTATTCTTTATATAAAATATGGAACGTGGCATTTTTAGGTTTTTATTACACATCTGAGATGTGTGATGACTACATAATTCTCTTAAGCTTCACCCTTGAAGTTTATAAACATCACACCTCTGGTATGTAAAAATGAACCCTCATAATACACCACTTCCATACATTATTCTAAATGTAAAATACATTCATTTGTCAGGCAGTGGCAGAAAGAGAAATGTTGTATGTCAGTACTTGACAGGTATGTAAACGCATGCTGCTTGTACTGTAGTTATCTGATTCAGTGCTGGCAGTGGTAATCGTCGCCACACACTAGTAAAAAAAAATGTCTCTTCCTATGTGAAATAACAGCTAGCACATGAACCTTCCACTGTAGTGACAGTCCAGCATGTTCTACATTAGCTGAGTTTACATGAAGACAGCCCAAGTCGCCTTGTTTTTAAATTACCTGATTCGATCATGCTGTCCAAGTCCTATTGCTTGTGATTTATTGCATTGCACTCTGAATAAGGCAGCAAACCGTTAGAGTAATCACATAAAGGCATTTTAAAGAAATAAGTTGATTTTGCTGCCATAAGCTACCAGTCAGCTAAAGCTGTGAATAAAAAAAAGGACAAAAAAAACCCCAAACTATTGATTGTTGGGATTTGTTCCGTTTCTCAGATGTGAGCATCCTGTTTATTTCTGTCTTCTCCGATACCTCTGCAGGTTACATTGCATTCAGCAGTGCCACCTTTAAAATGGTCACTCCAACAGCCGTTCCATAGAAACTGCTGCAGCAGGTACCAATAGGAAGGCAACAGACATTGGTCAGAAACAAAAGCAAGAAAACAAATTGGGGGTCCACTTGATGGGTTTGGATTGGCAGTAACCAAGCTTGACATGAAAATAGACACTTGATACATTCATGAAGAATGTCTTCAGTGATGTACAGTATAATTCTTTTAGTACTTCTTGTACTCTGCTCCTGTTTCAGGGCTGCCTGTTACGGAATTCAGTTAAACAAGAAGAAAAGTAAAATGAAACAATGAAGCCAGAATGACAAAAAAAAAAATATATATATCAGTTTAAGGAATAGTGTGCATTTGGGGGTGTTGCTGAATCACAGTGTGCCTCTTAATGATCATGGGGCCTTATTGGCGACGTGTTTGTACCAAAGTAACGTTGGCACCACATGTTTTCCTTCCTTCCCAAAATAACTGCTAATGGTGCAAAACTATATTAACGAGAGCAGGTATCTACTCCAGCAACTGTTTGGTAAACAGACTTTTCAGTGGATACAGTTTAGTACAGAGCAGATGTTAGCTTTCACTCCAGGTTTTCCAGAACATTATTGCCCTAAGTAAAATCAAGTGTTCACTTATGTTTTTCAGACATCACTGAGCTTATGCTGACAATGGACTGTCCTGTCGCAGACATAGCCCTTATGTGACGGTTTGGTGCAGTTAAATGTTTATGAAACAGGCAGTGGAATATGTCCTTTGAGATTTCTTGGACTGATGGGACCAAATTTAAGATTTGGAAATGTTGAAGTGCAAAAAACATAGTAGTTTTTCAACAAAGCCTGTGAAGGCAAGGAAGAGTAATGGAGCATGCTAAGAAGTTAAAATGGTTGTGATGCTATTAGACAGGTCGAATGGCATAAAAACACCCCAGAAGTATAGCCACACACACCTTAATTAAATAGCTTGTAGTTAAACCAAAACTCCTTATTTTTTTTTTTAACAATCTCTTTTTTCATTAACACAAACTAAAAGCATGTTGACCTTACCTGAGAATGTTGAGTTGATTCCATGCTTTCCTTTAAAAATAATTAAGGGGAACAGTCAGCACCAAGAGCTCGATAACCAAGTGTGGGTCTGGTCCCAATTTGAACTTCATGTACAAATTTTGTTTTTACTTACTGTTTACTGTGGTATAATAGATTGTATCAGACTAGTCTTGCTTACTTCCAGGCTGACATTTTCTGTAACTACAAATCCCAGAAGCCCCTGCTGCTGACATCAGAGCAGGACTACGGCAGCAGGAGATTCAGCTGCCTGTAGTGCATGTTAAACCTTTTATAAGCTCCAATCAGATGTTTTCCAGTCCTGCCATTCTCCTAGGGCTAAGTACAGTCCTCTGTGATTATACATAGCACTGGGAAGACAGCAGGACCAGCAAACAGAAGACCAAAGCTATATTGCAGCATGCTCTGCAGACTATTGGATCTCCCACTACTGCAGCCCTGTTCTGGTGTCAGTTACATGAGACTCTGGGATTTGTAGTTACAGAAAATGTCAGCCTGGAAGTAAGCAAGCAAAATTAGTCTGATAAATCTGCTATACAAAGCACAAATTGGGACCAGCCCCACACTTGGGTGTGGAGCTCTTAGTGCTGACTATTCCCTTTTAAAGTAACAGTACTTGGTTAACTACAGAAAATTAAATAATTTGGCCAGTAGGACAAACCAAAACATCAGTATATCTACATAGATACTGTCGGCAGATAAGGGCCTATGGCCCATCCAGTCTGCCCATTTGAGTTTGTAAGTTCCTTGTACATTTTTGTAGAAGTATGTTGCCCCTTACCCCTGACCTCCAAAATTCCCTAATGTTTATCTCATGCATTCTTACATCCCGTGATTGTTTCGGCACCCACCACTTCCTCTGGCAGGGTGTTCCACTTGTCCACCACCCCTTATGTGAATAAATTCTTCCTCATGTTTCCTCTGAATCGCTCTCCCTCCAACTTCATACCATGCCCTCTAGTCCTGGAACGTATTTTTCACTGGAAAATAGTGTATTCCTACACTCTGTTCCTCCCTGTAAGGTACTTGTATGTCTCTAGCATATCCCCTCTCTCTCTCCTCTCCTCCAGGGAGTACATACAGTATTCAAGTCCTTCAGCCTGTCCCCATAGGACTTGTGATGCAATATCTGTACCATCTTTGTTGCCCTCCTCTGAACCTGATTTGCGTTTTGTTTATTTAATTCCTGAGGCAAGACAGAGGCAAGATAGAGGATTTTGAAGTTCTTATTAGTTATTGGTTCTTTACCAGTTCTGCCATCATAGGTGTAAGCAGATCAGGGTGGTGTTGTACTGTTGGCCATCAGAAACATGCTGTCAGCACCCTGACATATCTCCGTTATAAATGCAGTGGGTGCAGTTAGCGTGTAATCTCTGGGGAGAAGATTTTTGGAAAGTTGTCGGGGTTGCATCTTTATTTAGATCCACGCAGACCACAAAAGCTGTAATTAAGCACAGTCTTGAAAATAGCTGATTGAATTTAAAATACCTGAATGAAGAATCTAAGATTATCAGGAATACATTACTGTAAAAAAAAAAAAAAGGTAGGATAACTAGTATTGCTGCTTTAAGTTCCTAGCCCTAATGGTTCAAAAATTAGCCCTTTCCAAAGAAATAATCCTGTTAAAGAGTTAATGTTGGAACTATTAGGGCTAAGAATTTAATAAAATCATGAGGTCTAAGGCCTGAATTTTGTGTTGGTATCTGTCAGAATGGTAGATGAAAATGACATTTTGCTTGTTGCCTGCTATTCACAGTGGCAGGTATTTTCCACTAAAAAAAAAATAAGGTGACTGGAAATGTAGCACACTTGAGGCACTCAGCCTCCCAAGGGTCTTGCAGGCATGTATGCGGTGGTTTGACAGAGGGTCACAGCAGGCAGAAATGGGGTTAGAGCTCTTCAGTGCAAGAGCTGGCCTACAAGAAGAGAGTACAGGCAAGAGGAGACTGGAAAGTGATGGAATAAATGGCCAAAAAAGAAGAGCATTGAAGACAGTGTAGACAAGCACAGAGGCAAAAATCAAAGATGTGAAGGTAAAGCACAGAGACATTAGAGAACATGAAGGATAACACAGGGATAAAAGGCAAACATGAGACAAACTGAACATTAAGGAAAAAATATAAGACAAAGGAACATGCAGTAGAAAACAAAATGCAGGGGCACAGTGAAAAGAAAAGACAGTAGGAGAGCAAAAGCAATGTAAAATCTAAGCCATAGCTTTGATGAAAGAGCACAGGATCTAGTGTAAGACAAGGGGTGTGGCATCGGACACAGTCAAGGGGGGGTCTTGCCCATAAAGCATTGATCAGGGCCACATCCCATTCCCTTGTATTCAGGTCATTAGCGTTAACAATATCCTTCACATCACCTACAATAAGTTATCATTTACTAGGTCTTGGTTGTTACAGATTTGAAGCTAGTTGATTTCTTTCACTTTGTAACATTGTACAAGCTCTGATTCTGGACTGCAGTCTGGTCATGGACATTGGCAGCATTTATCACTGGACACAGCATCCTGGAAGTGCCAAAGCTTGAAGAGGACATTAACGTGATGTACATGCTAGCTGCTTGGACTGTTATTGCAATAATGTACTTTTCTTAATCCACTCTATCCAAGCCATGTGTATGTATACCCTGCATTTTTCTACTCTGTGAAACTGACCTTCAGAAAAAAAAATTGAAACGAAGAATGAGGCTAGAGAGAGAGAGGAGAAAAAGCAAGACCTCCATATTGAAGCACTGAAGAGTCCTGAGAAAAAAATGGAGAGAGAGATCAAATAGAGGCCAAAGAGAGCAGAAAGACAGTCTTTGAGATCGGTAAGAAGGAGAGAAAAATAGGCAACTGTAGAAAAGGGGTGTTTGGCCAGCCCACTGGCGCAGGGGCAGGCAGCCTACCTGCGACGCCGGCCACCCAGGTTCAGGGACAGACCCGGGACATCGGAGGGCCAGCCGGGGGAGTAGGATTGAGCATCCCGACAACTGCTCTCCTTCTCCAGGGGGAAGGGGTAGAGTGTTCGGTGCAATACGGACACCTAGCAGAGGCTGGGTGTACCGATCACTCTGATGCCAAGTAGTTGGGAGGGCAGGGCAGACACTGGACATCATTGCATCTCCCCACCCCCCCACACTGAAGAAAAATGCTGCTGGCCACCCTAGATGAAGCCTTCCCTTGGCTTCAGTTAGCTCCCAGGCTGGCCCTTCGACCTATCCCATCATCTGCAGCACTATGGGCTGGTGCTGCAACCCTGCCCTTGGGGGGTAAGCCAAGGGGTATTGAAGAAGGCATGGCCATATAGGAGTGGAAGCAGGGGGTCCATGTTGGGTGGCCAGCTGCAGAAAAGGTATAATAAATAAAAATAAAAAAGGGGGTGGTGTTTGGGGGGGGGGGGCTAGACCTAAATGACCAGGAGAGTGGATTAATTCTGAACAGAAATCCAAGTAATTTTGTGGGAAAAGTGTAACTTTGAAGGTGGGGCTGGTGGGGGACAGTTGGCTAAATATAAAAACTTTAGCCACTTGAGTCCACCGAGTTGCCAGTTCTGGCTGTGGCAGGTGGCAGCTGGTTGCCACTTTTTTTTTTCTTTCCAGAACTGGAGGCCTGTTGAGGCCAGGTTGACATTGCAGTCGTCATAAACCAAGAGGATGTTGACATTACCTGAGAAAGTGATGCTACATTTTTATGTGAGCAGGGAGTAAGATTATGTTCCCTATGTAATCATGCTCAAACCATGCTTTTTCCATTCTAAAATGTTATTAAACCTCTTTCACCCTACTCCCAGTATTAATATCTGGACTTCAACCTCTCCCCTTGTGTCCTCTTTCATATAACACTCTTCCCACACAGTTACTAAGTTTGTTGGACAAGAACCCCGCTGAAAATCTTGTTCTCCACCCCCATGATGGGCAGTTGTTGAACAGGGTGCATAATGGGCAGCTGAGTCTATTTTATAACAAGCTAGCTCAGACCACAATTGTCTCCCCTGCGCCGTGCCACTATTTTCATAGCTCAGTGGTGCACTGGGAAGTTGTAGCAGTTTATGCAGTGCTAGTGTAGACAGCAGTGCAGAGCTCATCGATGCATTGAGAGTACTTTCAGCTATGCTAAATGATTTCATAGTGGGAGACGTGTGTGTGTGTGTGTGTGTGTGTTTGACCAGCTGTGTTAATGGTTATAATTTGGAGTAAATTTATGCCACAACAAAACCAGATGTGAGCAGTGTCTAGCGGCTGTGCAGCCAAAATACAGAGCTATAAACCAGGAGACTCCATCACTGCCACTTACTCAGTGAGATTTAATAAATTAGTCTCCTTGTGCATAAGGGACAACTCCGCTGAACCCATAAGTAATTTTTCCCTATAGAAGGCATGTTGCCTATAGGCCAGCAACATTGGATTGTCATAGATTCAAGTCCTACACCAGGCACTTAGGCTAATACAAAACACTTGCACTGCAGTACTGTGAGGGAGGGTGTATGTGTGTGTGTGGGGGGGGATGCTGCAGTTTGACGTGTTGTCCTTTCAGATGAAATGTTAAACTGAGATCCCATCTTGCCATGTGAGTATGAGTGACTGTGTGTGTGTGTGTGTGTGTTAGGGGTGCTTTAGGTTGAGTAATTGTCTCTTCGGATGAAATGTTAAACTGAAGTCCGACATGGCCATCGATGGTGGCTGTTCTGGCAGATGTTGAAGCTCTCATGACATTTTCAGAGAGATTGGGAGTTATCTCTGGTGCCCTAGTCAACATTCCCTTTCTCTTATTATACAATGGACATAACAAAAAATTCTGTAAACCAGTTGGTCAGTTGAGGTCTTTACCCTTGAGTACATCCAGCAGTAAAAAATCCCGCACTGATGGGAACTCCACAAACAGTTTTGAATATCGCAGTAAAGTAGGTTGGGGTTAATATGTGGTTCAGAATACAAGAAACATAGAGAATAATGTATGGCAGTGGTACTCACACCGCGGCTTGCGAGCCGCAAGTGACTCTTTAACACTTTACTTGCAGCTCTTTTAAGAAGCACAAACATTTATTTACTAGCGGCTCTTTAAATGCCACCCGATCGATCGCGCTTGATGCCTTAGTTAGTATACATTGAAATTAACATTACCGCTGAGCGCTATCAATGACTGTCTGATCGCGCTAAATGGGTGATGTTAATTTCATTGTTAAGTGTCTGCTATTTAATGCGGTCCCGGTGTTAGTGAGCCACAAGCCTGGGGGGGTGAATGCCTCGACAGTCATGCTCCTGTATTAATTGGAAACTGGTTTAGGGCAGCTGGTTAACTTAAATAAATAGCAGCCTTGATGAGGTAAGTCCTGCTACACTGTTTTCTGCCCTCAGTGTGTCTGTGCTCATGCCGCTGTGTTTCTCCCATTGACTAACCTGTGCTGCGTTAGCTCAATTCACTTCAGTATATTCAGAGAGGCAGCTGGGAGGAGGCTTCGGTATCAGCACTCTGTGTCTGTGTGCTTTCGGTGCTGTCTTCCCTTGCAGTGTACTGCCCGTGGACTGACTGCTTTGGTAACTGGGTGACAGATTGGAGAGTAGGATATTTAACTGTGGGTACAGCAATTTACCAAGCTATTTTATATTGTTTTACAAGACCTGATTTTATAACAGCTAAGAAGTGGGTGATCTATTTTGCTTTCTCTCTGCAGTTTTCAGTGAAAGCCTTTGAAAGAGACAGCACTTCATTAAAATAGTGAAGGGAACATATCTAAATGCAGGTACTGCAGTTTTTAATGACACGTAACTGCTTGGAGAGCTTTATAGGAGTCGACTATGTTACTTTTTTTTTTTCATTCTGCACTGGGTGCTTGTGTTTGAGGGACCACAGCACTGTTAAGACTGTGTTTTTTCTCTTTGTAATTGGTCTCACCAGTTTGTGGTGATGTGCACTGTTGTGCATTTTTCTGGAGGCTTTTATATGGCTTTTGGTCCTTTACCATTGCTTTTCTCTCAGCACTGGGTTTGTGTGTGTGTGTAGTGCTGTGCAATGGTAGTCATAGGATTTGGGGGGGGAAGCTTTATGTGACTGATCTTAACACATGCCGTGTATGTGTGTTGTGGCTCCCTAGTGAACCGTATTATCAAATGTGGCTCCCAAGCCACAGAAGGACTGAGTACTACTGATGTATGGGTATCGATGAACTACAACTCTGTGCCCTCCGAGTGGTTTCCATGATAACTTAAGTAAACTTTGAGAGCACAGCTGGAGAGGTTTACCCAAGTTGTCATGGAAACCACGAGAAGGGAGCAGAGAGTGGTTGTTCATCGATGCCCACACATTGTCTTTTATAGTGTATGGCATCAGTGCAGGCATTGCAATTAAAGATTGAAATGCCGTCTGTTTCAAAACACAACACTATGCCATTTGCAGTCCCCCCCCCCACCAGGAACTCCTTTGATTTGCTTACCTTGCAGTACAAAACATGAGCCATTGTAGCATTTTAAAAATAAGCTATTTTATTAGGAGACATCATTAGAATTTAAAAAACACCCTTTATGGGTTTGGAGGTCGGGGTGTTTTTTTCTTATTGTGTATGTGCATGAAACTGTCACTTGGATTACCGCTATTCAAAGTGGGGGGGGGCATATGAATGGCTGTGCAGCCAAGGTGACTGCAGCGCATGGGAGTTCTTTATTCTTGTACCATCGATGTGCCGTACCAACTATGGGTTAACAACATCATGACGTCACATCGATGGTACAACAACCCTGTAAAATGATGGATTTGTACAGGTAACAACATTCTACCATACATTATAAAAAGGTTCACTAGCCACACAGTCAAAAAACTCTTCACTGTAATGTGCTTAATTTCTTGCACAGGCCCTTTTACCAACTTTTCGCCTTAATGGCTTCCTCAGGAGTCAGGGCCTTTCGACTACCCTGAGAGTAGAATGGTATAATTCTATAGTGTGTTCAGTATTTAGATACTGCTATAATTTAGCTACCCATCAACTTCTGTTCTTGTTCTTACTTGATTAATTGTTAACAAGCTTGCATAGCTTTAATGTTTTTTAGTTATATTCACTACTGCTCATTTCAGCCTGTATAACCTTTTTTTCTAAGACTTCTGCTACTCCATACAGAGTGGCAGCAGGGGTGCAAGCTGTGTAGGCATGTTAACGAATAAGAAAGCAAGAATAGAAGTTGATGGGTAGCTAAATTACAGCAGTATCTAAATATTGAACACACTATAGAATTACACTATTCTGCTCTCGGAGTAGGTGAGAGGTCCAGAGTTCCTGAGGATGTCTTAAAGGCGAAACGTTGGTTAAAGTGCCTGTGCAAGAAAGTAATAAAAGAACATTACACTGAAGAGTTTTTGACTGTGTGGCTATTGAGCTTCCTTGTTTCTTAAATCCTGCAATGACCCATAGATGAGGAAGGGCATTTATTAAAAAAAAAAAAAAAAAAAACACTTTCCAAAATTAATTCTACACCTGGGATCATTTTACAATTGCAATAAGGCATTCCAGGAGGTGGATAATTGCATGATTAGCCACTTCATGAGTTGTTAAGTCACTCACTTGGCTGTGCCTTGTGAAATACCACATGCGGCATAGGGTAATCACCCACTAACTGACACCCTGCCATGTCTTGTTGCTTAAATAACACATGTTTGCATGTATTACAGCTGTATATGTATTACAAGCCAGCTTCATGGCTGCTGAATGTGTACAGTACACTGTCTGCACGGCCAGTATCCAATGCAGTGCTTCATAAAATGCCTCGAGATGCAGTGTGTGTGTGTGTGTGTCTGAAAACTGCTGCTGTATAGAAAACCACATTTTAGTCCATTTCTGTTCAATTCAAGGTGTTACACCTTCAGTAAATTCAGCAGATGCTTCTGATTTACACACAGGTGGTAAGTAGCATTTTAGAACTGTAAGGCATTATGTCCCTGTAACAGACAGAACATGGATGCATTGTGACAATGTATGCACATAGCAAGGATATAATCTACATCACTCACTTCTAAAATGGTATTTACTAGTAGTGTGTACATTGAAAACACTCATTGAATTTACAAAAAAAAGCCAATAAAGACCGAACAATAACAGAATGTGAATCAGTGTGTGAAAAATAGCTTTAAAAGAAAATATAGCCCAGACTTGCAGGTTAAGTGCAGTCCTCCTTTGACCTCCTCTTTTTGTCTCTTATTTTCTCTGCTTTTAAAATTCCTCATTAAAGGCAAAAATTTGGTTAAAGAGCCCATGCAAGAAATTAAGAAAAGAACATTACACTAAAGATTTTTTTGACTGTGTGGCTAGTGAACTTCTTTATAATGTATGGTAGAACGTTGTTACCTGTAAAAATCCATCGTTATACAGGGTTGCTGTACCATCGATGTGACATCACGATGTTGTTAACCCATTGTTGGTATGTCATATCGTGGTACAACAAAAAAAGAACTCCCACGCACTGCAGTCACCTTGATAGCATGGGTGTTTGACTACCGGTAATCCAAGTGACAGTTTCATGCACATACACACAAAATAAAAATATCCCAGCCTCCAAACCAATAGCGTGTAAAGAACCGGTAGTGGGTTTTTTTTTTTGTTTGTTTTTATTTCAATGCCGTCTACTAATAAAATAGCTTGTTTTTAAAACACTACAACAGCTCATGTTCTGCATTGCAAGGTAAGTAAATCGAAGGTGTTCCCAGTGGGGGTGGGGGGGAGATTGCTGTAACATTTGAGCTATCAATCATAAAAGCATATATTTTTTTTTTTTTTTTTTAATGAAAGCTTGTAATCCAAATGCATGGACCCTAAGGATACAGTACTTCTGTGTTGCTACATACATATATACAGTGGTAATCATGCAAATGTTTCTTGGTTGTGCGATATACTGCTACCGTGCAAATGCGCGGTACCACTGAATAACATGTGACACGCGTTGTGCGGTAATGGGATACTTTTGCGCGATTAGCACTGTATGTCAACATAATATGTTGTTACAAATGACAAGACTTAAAAATGTAGTGAACCAGTTTATTTTTTATATCGGTATGAAACTTGTTTTATATTGATATATGGTTGCTGTTGTGATATCTTAACGATATATATATAAACTTAGCTGACTCCAAGCTTTTATTTTAAAAAATGTAATCTCTAGCCCTACCAGCTCCAAAGCTATTACATTTTAAAGAAAATATCTATTGAAATGTCTAACTCTTGAACTGCTGGGACTGGAAACTTAGTTTTTTTACATGAAAGCTTAGCATCCAGCCACTAACAAGTGCTGTTGTTATATGTTATCGATACAGAAAAAGGTTTCTCCTGTTGTATTGCTATACATATAGTTACATCATGACAGAGTTTTTATTTTTCTAAAATAAATGTTATTGATATACGTTTTCCATAACAAAAAAGTAAATCAATACACTTTTTTAATATCAACATGGAACATTTCGTGACTGATTTTAACCAAAAAAAAAACCCTGAAAAATAATTTTTTGCACTTTTTCTGAATTTTGGTCTTAGTCCCAGTAATTGAATTAGTATCTGTATGGTATAATGCCCATAAAGATGTATCTTCTGCCTTAAATCGCGTGCGCACTCCACTGTCCCTCTCCAGCAGTAGAGCAGTTCTTCCTCACTTTGGCTGGCTTTGCTTGCTAAAGCATCGGGAGATAACTCAGTCTCACTTAAAGGAGCAGTATTTTTTAGTTGTCAAAAATGTCATCATATAATTTTTAAGCAGTAATATAGTTCTGACATAATTACATTCATCATCAGTATATTTTATTTCTCCAAGATGATTTTAAAACAGCTTTTATTACCAATTTTACAATTAATGACTCAAGTCATTAACAATGGCCACCACTAGCAATTTTGACAAATCCTGTCCCTTGAGGTTACTTTTTGATGTTACATACTGGATTCATACTGCGGCTGTACAAGAAGGGTGCAGACAAACATTTCTGATGGTAAACGAGACAGCAGTACATCAGAATGTTTAATTTATTCATTATGGGCTTGGCCAGAGAGCTGGGACATTCAAAAGCTATAATTGTAAACCTTGTATCTCAGTTCAGGAGTGAAATATAATGAAAAGAAAAATGGAAATTTTGATGTTTTGTCAGAAATACAGAATTACTAAATAAAAAGAAATGCTGAAACTGTTTTGCGCTAACAAATACTTTAACCTTTCTGTGCTGGCCTAATAGCTGCTATAACTACTCCTGGCTTGTGAGCTACTTTGGGACACAATGTGTGTGAAAAATGCTATAGGAGTCTGTGTGCCCAAGAGTCTCAGCAGTGCTGGGACTGGCGGCTGTGGCAGATGTTGGCACACAGTGTGAAGGAGCACACACTGTATGGCACTGATGTCATTGCACGTGCATGCCACTAGAGCATTAGTTTTCAAACTTTGTCGTGGCAAACCTTACCAAAACCATGGAAAAGCTCTTGAGCCTCCCCCAAATACTGAAAAAGTCTTGGGCCTTCGCATAAAAAAATTACATCCTCGCACAGTACATCAGGAACAATGTGAAACTCCTTTGAGTAGTTGGCTTTCATTTTATTCAGCTTATTGTAAACCCTTCCTTGTAACCCCCCTCCCTAAGCCAGCCTACTTTCTCCACTATTTTGACTCTCAAACCATTGTTACCCCTTGTTGCAGTTCCTTTATGGGTCAGACTACTTTCTCTGTCTGTTCCCCTCTATCTGGAATAACCTTCCTACCCACCTCTGCCTCTCCCCCTCTTTCCTTCTCTTAAGCATCTTCTCATTGATCCTTTTGCTCCCTTCTGCTCTTGCTCCTACATTGTCTCTGTTTAAGCTCTGCATTTGGGTTGTTCTACCACCAGTCTGATTGGTCAGTTGTTACTCTTACCAAAGAGAAACACAGGTGAGGGGGTACAGGCAAAGTGGGCAAGCATTAAGGATGCAATACTTGAAGCAACAGCCCATTGTGTTAGACAGAAAAGGAAGTGCAAAAGAAGAAGGAAACCACTTTGGTTCTCAAATACAGTAGCAGGAAAGGTCAGAGCCAAAAGGCTGTCCTTAAGGAAATATAAGG
Source organism: Neoceratodus forsteri (assembly GCA_016271365.2). NCBI lineage: Eukaryota > Metazoa > Chordata > Ceratodontiformes > Ceratodontidae > Neoceratodus > Neoceratodus forsteri. Next base: position 1,850,409,978 of record CM057449.1, read on the forward strand.
GAACACAGCAGGATGAAGATAGGGAGGCATACCAAACTGCCCTAAGGGAAGCAGGGATGGCAGTAAAGGCAGGCAAAGTCCCAAACTGAGGAAACACTAGGATGAACAGTAAAAGAAGGTGACAAGACTTTCTATATATACATTAGTGAAAGGAGAAAGTCCAGAGAGGGTATTGCTAAGCTCAAAGGAGAAAAGGAGGCATGTGAGAAGGAAGAGGACCCTGTAAAAGCATCTATCCTAAATAGATACTTTTGCTCAATATTTACTGAAGAGGAGGTAGGGCAGGGCCCACAGCTCAGCACCATGGACACAGGGGGGAGGGAGGTGAGCACTACTCCCTTCACAAAAGAAAGGGTCCTACAAGAGCTCGCTAAGCTCAGGCTGGACAAGGCAATGGTACCTGATGGCATACATCCCAGGGTACTTAAGGAGCTAAGGGTGGAACTAGCAGAGCCATTAGCAGAACTGTTTAGTGAGTCTCTGAGCACAGGAGAGGTCCCAGAAGAAGACTGGAGAAGGGCTCATGTGATCCCGCTCCACAATTGTGGTAGCAGGGACGAGGCAGGGAACTATAGACCAGTCAGTCTTACCTCAGTAGTGGGCAAGATTATGGAGGCGCTCCTTAAGGAAAGGATAGTGCAACACCTGGAATCCATAGGGGCACAGGATCCAAGACAGCATGGGTTTACAAAAGGAAGGTCCTGTCAAACTAATCTCATAGATTTCTTGACTGGGTAACCAGAGTGGTGGACCAAGGGGAGCAGTTGATATCGCTCTACTTTGACTTCAGCAAAGCTTTCACACTGTTCCACATAGAAGATTGATAAATAAGCTGAGTAGGCTCAGGGTGGGTCAGAGGTTGGTCAACTGGGTGGCAAACTGGTTGACGGGCAGAAAACGGAGAGTGGTGGTAAATGGTATACAGTCAGAAGAGATTCAAGTCACAAGTGGGGTACCTCAGGGATCAGTCCTGGGGCCAGTCCTCTTCAGTATCTTCATTAGTGACATTGCAGATGGACTAGAGGGTAAGGCTTGTCTGTTTTCAGATGACACCAAGATCTGAAACAGAGTAGATGATCCAGATTGGGTGGGCAGAATGAGAAGAGATTTGGATAAACTAGCAAAATGGTCAGAAGAGTGGCAACTGGGATTTAATGCAAAGAAGTGCAAGATCATGCACGTAGTGAAGAGAAACCCTGAAGCCACCTATAGGCTGGGAGGGTAGTTGCTGGCAGTCACAAAGAAAGAAAGAGACTTGGGCATCATCATCGCCGATGACCTGAAATCATCCAAGCAGACCTCTAAAGCAGTAGGTAAGGCTAGGGGGATGTTGGGGTGTATTAGTAGGGGGTATCACGAGTCGTAAGAGGGAGGTAATAATCCCTCTTTACAAGACACTGGTTAGGCCTCATCTGGAGTACTGCATGCAGTACTGGAGGCCACACCTTTACAAGGACATTAGCCAAACTGAGGCAGTCCAGAGAAGGGCAACCAAAATGATGCAGGGACTGCATCAGAAAACATATGAGGACAGATTAACGGAGCTCAATATGTATACCCTTGAGCAAAGGATGGAGAGAGGTGATATGATTGAAACATTCAAACGCCTTAAGGGCATTAACAAGGTGAAAGAGTCTAACATGTTTAAATGTAAGAAAAATAGCAGGACAAGAGGACACAGCATGAGATTAGAGGGAGGCCGATTAAGGGGGAATGTGAGGAAATTCTTTTTCACAGAAAGAGTGGTGGATGCCTGGAATGGCCTAACTCAGGAAGTGGTGGCTATGAGCACAGTGCAGGGCTTCAGACAGGCATGGGATAGGCATAAGGGAGCAATACAGATGAGTATGAATAGATAGGCCACTGACAGAGCAAAGGCCGATGTCACATTTATAAGGTAGAAAAAGAAATGGGCAGACTGGATGGGTCTTGCGGTCCTTATGTGCTGTAAACCTCTATGTTTCTGTTCACTGTTCTTATTTGTTTGCACTATTGTTCATTTTGTATTGCTTTGCTTTGTAGTTGCCTTTTGAATTGTATTCACTCTCTACACTTCCCCAGGTACACCTGAAGAGAGCCTTGGCTCAGTGCCTCTTTCCTGGTCACCAATTTGGAAATAAATACATACATTTATCTAATATTATCCTTTATCAAATTGCCTCATCCCTTGACACAAAATACCTAAAACTCAAAATATAAATATAGTTCTTTTTCAGACTTGCTTGAGCCTCCCCTGGAACAGGTTGGGGCCTCCCTGGGTAGACTGGACTCACCATTTGAGAAACCCTACACTAGGGGCAGCACTACAAGAAGACCCCCTCCCTAGCCAAAGCAGCATGAAGCCTGGCTCCTGTCTGTCTCCTGCTGATGGGACGCCATATTTGCATATATCTAACCCTTCCCTCTTGGCCCTTGGAAGGGTGGGGGACCACCATGCTGCTTACAGTAGTTTCCCAGTAAGTACCGGATGGGGTGGGGTTTGGGGGGTCTGGAAGACTGCAAGGATTCTGGGGTACATTCCCGCCAACTTGGGAGCTAAAAATAGAGCTGATAAAAAATAAAGTAGTTTATCAGAACATTAACGTCACAATACATGTATGAAAGCACAGATATAAAAAAAAGGAAATACCAACTAGAAATGAGGGCTGTTCATCAAAAGCAGATTCATATGTGTGAAGGGGTATAGTAGTTGATGAGCTTCAAGTCTTTAAATTTCAGAAGAACAAATAGATCTGTTCTACTGATCAAATCAGAAAGGGCATGGGCTTCGACCAGGATGTGGCAGGATGTACAACACTTGCAGTGTGGAGTGATAGAAAGGCACTTGATGAACGCAGACCATGGGAATGGCAGTAGGTTTCAGTCCGCTCTTGCAAGTAGATTTGGAGTATGGAGACACTGATACCTCAGGGAGAAAGCCATATTTATTTTCTTTCTGGTTACTGTGGCATGGTAACCTCCTTTATGTGCAGGTGGGATAAAGATCAGGAGAAATACAGTAAATGTAAAGTTGACGTTACAGAATATTGATCTATACAAATAGTTGCATAGTAAATGAAAGTGCATGTGCCCCAGATGTGATATATACAAAGATGGATACAGTTCACAATTTCAGTTTTATAGGTTTAGAGAAATGGGATAAGACTGCGAGAGTTTAAGGTTAGGACAGGGTTTAATTAGTAGACTGGAGTTAGATAAGTAGGAACAGGCTTCTAGTCTGTGCATGTAGGCATGGTGGGAGGAGGAATAGATGTCTTGTAAGGTGGCCAATAATTAATATGTGAAGCAGTTCCAAGGCATATGTAAAAGCACAGATTTGAAAATGGTTTAGGTTATTATTTTCTCTCACGCTGTCTGGCAGTAGATGTAACAAGTCACAACTCCACTAATGATTCATATACTGTCAGTGTTCATCTTCCTGTCAGCCTTTATTACTGTGAACAGTTGCATTAAAACAGGATCATGGTCACCCCCTTGATTTCAGCTGTTTGCCTACTTGTGAAATCGTAAACCCAAAACAACAGATTGTGATGCCATCAATGGCGGATTTTATCTCATCACATCCAGACAAACAGCAGCAGCTGATGATGTCCACAGGACAAAGAGTCTGTTTTTCATGCAGATGTCCATCAAAGAATGAGATTAAAAAGCAGAAAATGTATGAAATATAAGATAAGTTGTATATAAATACAACATTTTCCACAGAGATGTCAGCAGTTCTCTACCACCCTGACTGCTTTAAACCTTCGTCCCCAACCAAAAGAAAAAAACTAAACAGGTGCACTGTGGAAGGTGATTTGAGCTTGCCATAGTGCTTCTGTTTTTGGAGGTGTTGGGGGAGGGGAGTGAAAGCTGACGACATGCAGGAGCCCTGTTCCAGTGGGCCGTAATGCCAATGGATCAAATCACTTTCCCTCTCAAATGTCACGGATGCTGAGCTGGTGGTCCCTCTGCCTCCATTTTGCAATGCTTCGGGGGGGGGGGTTCCCTAATAAAATGTAAGTTCATTTTTAATTAAAAAAAACCAAAAGATTCGACTAATTAGGCTGATCATCTCTTTCAGTCATCCTAAAACACTGAGCTGCTCAACTAGCCCTTTAAAGAATTGTAGGATTTTCCCTCACACTCAGTGGCAACTAGTGGTTCAGATCTTGACTGCAGAGTTCTGGGTAGACTGTAATATCTGTCAGCAAGAATTGTAGAGCTGCAAACTACATAGTCATTATGTTATACGTTAGGATTGTCAACTTTCTTTGGGCCAAACCAACATTTTGCCCCCCCACCAATCAGACTCAAGGGTATATTTCTGTTTCCTAAATATATGATTTTTATTTAGAGGAAGAAGAATTTTATTTACTAAGAAGAAGATAGCAACAGTCAATCACTTTGTAGTTACCAAACTAAAATTCAACACTGGAATAAAAATCCTAATTTTTCAATTAGTTATCTGCACGTGGTTTGGTAGCATGCAAAATGACCACATGTCAGTTTTGTTTTGTTAGGTGATTCCTTTTTTTCATCCAGCTTTGCAAAGCCTTTACTGACTGGTCGTGGAAATGCCGCTGAAGGTGTCTGTCGAGGAAATTCTACAGAAGCTTTAAAAAAAGATGCAGCTCAAAAGGTAGAAGCAGAATGGTGCAGAACATCTGATGAGATCTATCTGTCACTGAGGCTGCTGAATGAGTTAATCTGTCACTCTGATGGTTGACCCCATCGAGATTGTGCCTATCTAGATGGAAGATTCCTCTCTCTCTCAGGTCATGGTGCTGACTGCGACCTAACCTGGGCAGGGAGCGTCAGGCTTGATGGAGCTCCCTGTCTGGCCCCAGCCAATTTAACAGCCTCCTGGTGGTCCGGTACCCAGAGGTCTCCATCTGGGTAGCTGGACTCAGGGCTGCTGGCTTACATCACATTCTGCCTCATCGTCTAGCTTCCGACACCTATGTCAAGCCTGTTTCAGACTGGAGAGAGCAGCCTGGTAGCATTGGGCCAACGGTACATTTGCCCAGGTTTGCGGTCGAACAGTGATCGAGATAGATCCGCCAGGCCTTGGCTGTGTCTCTTGTCACTGGCTCTGATTATACTCCTCTTTAGCATTGCCAGCCTTGGCGCAGAGACTGATTTAAGTGGAGTCTCCACCTGTGCAGCCAGCAGAGGGCACTCTGACAAAGGACTGTAGGACCCAGTCCAGCCTTCCTCATCTCCTGTTGGTAGTGTTCATCCCTTTGCAGAGGGTTGTTAACACCCCATGTAGGCGGTGAGCACTCCTCTTTCCTGACTTGGATACAGAGGTGTCATCCTTCCCATTGATGCACATCATCAGCAGGGTAGTCTGACAATAGACAGGCCCACTGTGGAGGACCGGTCCTCTTTGCTGTTCTCATGGAACAAATGTCTGTGAATGTAGATACTCTGCTGGCAGAGGTGCAGAAGAAGGAGAGCTACTTGCTAATGGACATTCTTGAGCGAGATTCCTTGGTGAGGGTAGCCTTCCCTGTCACTCTTGCCTTCCTGGGCACTCAGTATTGGGCAGCATCCAGCCTCTTGCTGGCCCTGCAGCATAACATGAACTGAAGTATGTGCTCCCCTTGGGTGGGTTGTCTAAATTTTAGGAACATCAGTCATGGAAGGGGTTAGTAGCAGACGTGGTGTCACAGGGTGAAGATGCAGGGTGAGTAGGAAAGCTGCTGGACAAAGAGTCCAGAAAGCAGAACTACCTTGGCTGATGGCTCTGTTGAGCTGCATTCTTGGACATCTGCTAGGTCAGCTTTGCGGCTTTGATGACGCATAATAGTCATGAGCTCTTCCTGAGGCCCTAAGACTTCTCTGACCTGCTCCCTGACATGTCAGTTGGATGTATGGTAGGTCTGTGATGTGGGATTGATAGTGGCCAAGCACCTGTTGCAGGTGACATTGGACATGGCTGACATGCTGGCCCATGCAGTGGCTGTGGCATTGTTCATTTGCTGACATGCATGGTTGTGGGTTTTGCCATTCATACAAGATATGCAGCAATGGTTAGTAGACCTGCCCTTCACGGAGATGGATCACTTTGGTCCTGGGTTGAGGACTACCTCATATGTCTTAAGAAGTCCAACATGACCCTGGACTTACTAAGACTAGGGACCAACCCGAAGCATCAGTCCAATCCTATGCCACATGGTGCAGGCTCCTTTTGTATATCTTATCTTGGCTCGCAAGGTCAGCAGGAGTATTAGCAGTAGCAGAGGCAGTAGTATCGGCAGAACTCATACAGGCCCTTGAGAAATGTGACTAGGAGAATGGTACAGTAGAGATCATGGAGACAACTGTCCAGAAAAAGGACACTGAAAGTGAGCTAGAGCCTATAACTGTGGAAACTGCATATTCACACCAGATCGAAGGGCTGCATTTGGAGCTGGTCTTGATAAAGGCAGAGGCTGATCTGCAGAAAGCAAAGCTGGAAGCTGAGAAGCACTGGGTCAGGCTCAGTCCAGAGGAGAAAAAAGGTGGCAGTCCCAAGCCATCCAGTAAATCAGGAGGTCAGGGTCAGTGCAAGGGTGGTGGTGGCAGTTTCCCAAAATCTAGTCCTTGGGGGGCCATCCCCAAAGGTAAAAAGTGATGGGTTGGGGCCACATTCTTCCTCTGTCTTGAACCCTGCTGCAGCTTCTGATCGGGGGCCAACTCTCCCACTTCCTGCCTCATTGGCTTGTTACTATGGGCAAGTGGGTCCGGAAGTGGTAGGATCGAGGTTGTCTCTGAAGTTTGAGACCTTGCCTCCTTGTTGGTGCCAGGCATCATTATAGGGCACACTGTCTCTAGAGTCTCTCCCTGTAATATGTTCTTCAGCTACTAGAGTGGCATGCATTAGAACTTGTTCTAAATAACAGAGCGCAGCATGGGTTTACGTCATGGTATATTCTGGTGCCCAAACAAACAGGGGGCAGGTGCCCCATTCTTAATCTGCAAGTGTTAAACAAGTTCATTCAAAGTCCAAAGTTTTGCATGGTGGCTCTGCCCTGGATCATTCTGTCCCTGGAGCAGGGGCTTAGTTTTGTTCCCTAAACCTCCAGGATGCGTACTTCCACATCCCAATTTGTCCATCATACAGATGGTTCCTTTGCTTTTGGGTGAAAGAAACCCTGTATCAGTTTAGAGCCATGCTGTTCGGCCTGTCATCAGCACCTAGGGTGTTTACCATCTGTCTGTTGGTCATGGCAGCCTTTCTCAGGCACAGATGTGTCAAGGAATTTCCACACCTCAATGACTGCCTCATTGTGGGGAGTTTATTATGAGATGTAGCATGGTCCAGGGATCTGGACATCCAGATGTTCTGGGATCTCAGCCTCATGGTCTGTTCAAGTCCAGTCTTGCCCATAAGTGGGTGATCCTCCTCATAGAAGCAAAGCTAGATGCCCTCCAAGCAGGAGCTTATCTGCCTCCAGGCGTGGCAGAGGACCTGTCCTACTTAGCCCAGTCATTTAAGGTTGGGCAGTTGTGCCTACCCCAGGATTTCCTCGGTTACTGTGTTTCATGGCCTCTACTATAGCTGTGGTACATTGGGCCCACTGGCACATGTGACCCATTTAGTAGATAGTAGGATTTGGGGTGCCAGTGGTCTAGGTCACATACAGCCCTGATTCATCTGGTCCGGGTGACCTCTTCAGTACTGAATGCCATCAGTTGATGGCTGTTCATCTCAAACTTCTGTGATGGATATTAAGTTTTTCCATCTGGAGCTCTTCATCACATTGATGATGGATGCATCACTAGTGGCTTAGTGTGCACATCTGCTGGACAGCAGAGTGTATGGGTTTTGGTCACTAAGCAAGATTTGGCTCCACAGCAGCCGGTGGAACTCTGCACATTTCACTTGCACTGCCTATCCAATATAATAAACAGATGCATGAAAGCCAAGCTGCCCTTCGGCCATAACAAAAGTTTTCTTGCCCAGATGATGAGTACCCTCTTCTGTCTTCCACACAGCCACAACAGGACATGATCTTCAAGACTGACAAAGTAATTCACTTCACTACCAGGCCACAAATCCCCAGGCTCAGTGCCACTGAGTCAGACCCCAGGAGTGACCACCTGCCAGCAGCCAACCCCCGATACTGCCCACAGTTACAGAGGTGGCCGCCCTCCGGCAGCCCTCCACTGCAGCCAGACCAAGCAGCAACCCAGTCCGGTGGATTGCCCCTGGAGCTCCTTCAGATGCCTTTGTCTTCTGAGCTCAAATCCTCCTTGCAATGGGAGCAAGGTCCCCCCCCCAAGACAGACACAACCCTTCCGAGACCAACCACGGCACAAGCCACCCTCTGGTAGCCAGCCCATGGTCCCAGCTGTACTACCAACCACTCTACAGCAGTTAGCCTGCAAGCCTCCCCCTGAGCATTCTCCGAACCCGGAAGGGCTTCCCCCAGTCCATTGATCCGTAGGATCCGATCAAATTCAGATGATTGCAATCATATCATATCGTTTTCTCCACACTGGCTGTTCCAAGCCAATTTCAGGTCCAATAAGGTCTCAAAGCAGAAGAATCTCCATCAAATCAGCAGCAAACAAGAACCAAAGCTTTGGCAAGTGGGTGAAAGTCAGAATGTATCAAAAAGCAATAGTAAATGCAAGTTACAGACCTAAATGAGTTCTGGGCTTCACAGTAGAGAAGGTGGAACTCGGTGTTCTGAGATTCAGAGTTCAGTAGTTCGGTAGCAATAAAAAAACAGGATTTCCGAACTGATTTTAACCTGGACCTTTTTTAACCCCACTTCACAGTCAGGAAAATAGGGTTCAATGTTCTGAGATTCTGAAAGATAGAGCGTGGCTTTCCGAAGTCCAAAAATCAGTAGTCCGGCCGCAGTGGAAAATAATACTTCACTACCGATTTAGCCTGAACCGTTTCCACCCTCACTAACAATAAAACAGTGGACTTGCGGAATGTAAAGCAAACAGTTAGAACATCAAAATTCAACTAAAGACAGATAAAAAAACAAAATAAAATGCATGCTGCCCCCCCCAAGCAGTCAGCCCAGCGTGGCTGCCTCCATGTTTCATCATCCAGACAGAGTGCTACTGCACACATCAGCCCAGTGCTGCCAGGTGGAAAATCTTCTAATTGGCAAAAAAAAAAATTCCAAAAAAGACTTCACATATAAGAAGTGATAGCTGACTGCATCTGAAAATTACCATTAATTCCAGGCAGAACACTAGCTCTTTAAGGTGCAGAAGGACATGGCGTCCCTGATTCTGATTGCGCTTGGCTGGCCACTCCAGTTCTGGTATCAGAATGTACTCGGTCAATGCAGCAAACCTCTATGGCTTCTTCTGCTTCTTGACCAATGCAGAGCTTTCACATTTGGCACCAAGTTTTGGCAGAGTTTTGAAACGTAAACATTGCTCTGAAAATGTTGATCATAGCAGTCCCTGATTCTCGTGGCAGCATTGAAAGGTATGTGGGGACAGAAGCGGGCTGCAGTGGTTCTTTGCATGTCACCTTTAAGAATAGGAGGTTGTTTGTTTAGGGAAGGTAATTTATTTATTAAAAGTTACAAACAAGATGGGTTCATTGAGACTTGAAAGACTGACTCACAAGAATGTTGTGGCACTGAGGTGCTGCACAGTCACAAAAGTAACAATTAAAGTTCAACTCATCCAGCAATTTAATTAATATTGTGTAGTAAAATCAATTAAAATAGTTACATTGAACACTTTTAATTGATTACAAATACAACACATATGTACAGGGGTTCCTGGGTGTTTTCAGAGTTCAATGTGGACCCATACCCAAAGTTTAAAATAAAACAAAACAAAAAAGAGACTGTATAGTGGATTGAGGATGAGGCAGAACTGGAGTGGTAACAAGGTGGAAAAGACCCGCAAAGTGCCAGGGCAGAGCGTTCAGCTCGTACTGCAAATCTCGTGATTTCTGGTGCATGAAGAATTGCACTACTTCAGTGTTTCTTGGCTCTTTGTTTTTCTGCATGTATACTGCAACTTGTGAGCTTGTGATGAGGGATCTCTGTGGAACATCCTTGCTGATTTATGATATTTAGGATCATGCTCTGATTTATTCTGATTTAGGCTTAGGGTGGTTTTCATTATACTCATTGTGCTCCTGAAGAAGTTGATCAGAGTGGAGTGGAGTGGATTCTGTAACTGTTTAGGTATTCATGGATCCAAGAGCATGGGACACTGTAACATGCCTTTTTGTGGTCTATTCTTGCTGTGCGTAGGTTGCAGCTCTTCTTGCACATCTTCACAATGGTCTTGTTAAGCATAAGTTTATCTTTATTGGTGTATGATTTTCTTTTATTGCCTTTTTTGTTGTATTGCCATGAAAGATCATTGGGAATCTAAGGAGTGATTATAGGCTCTTCATCTACTCCAGTATGTAGCTTATGCTTTATGGACAAGCAGGTGATTGGAAGACACTGTAGTTCTTGGGAAAATCAGTAGGGTCTGATTTGATGAAGAGGACTGTGCTGCATGTTAGCCAGGTACAGTAGGTGTTGGCCCAGTTCATACACATAGCTATTTTTTTTTATATTTAGCTGATACAAGTGCAGGGCTGTTATTAGTTTCAGTAAGATTTTGGGCCTTGACATTTCAAGTTAGGGCCATCTTTGGCATTATAGCAATCTCCTTAGATGTTGCATGTTTCTATCCTGGTGGTAATCTTGCCAGATTTGGGGTTTCTGAGTAGTCATCAACACAGGTGAAGCTAACTGTATCTTCAGTGCTCTTCCCTCTGTAAGAGTTACCAACCTGTCATTTTCCCTTGAAAGTAATCCAGCTAATGAAAATATGACATTTTAAAGATATACATGTGCATTAATTTTAATAACATTTCCCCTTTGAATCTGTAATCTATATATATATATATATATATATATATATATATATTGTGCAATGAATACAAAATAACTGCAGATTATCAATTAGAATTTTTCCCATTCATTCATAATCAATTGTGAGCCCAAACATCCCTTCATAGTACCCAAGATAGCTAGGGGAAATTTTTGTAAAGCCACAAACCGAGGATTATGACCTTTAGTGCAAGAGTAGCAAAAGCAAATGAAGGACACATGAAAAAGTTGCTATTTTCATGCAGATGTCCTTAGAAATAATGATGTTAAAATAAACTCAAAGATATATAAAGACTGATTTTTTTTTTCCTACATGTGACATTCGTCTGGCTTTTCCCTGTAGCACAAGTAGCATGTTAAGGAATCATGGTTGAAATAGTGCTGCGTGCTTTCTATACATAGCACCCACAATTCACTGAGTGAGAATGAATACTAAATCCTCCAACACTCCCTCCCCCCAACCCTATACACCAAAATTACTCCACTGTTCTTGTGCCACCTTGCTTGTTTGTAAGCAGTGGTCACTGCGTTATCAGACTGGGCCTTTACTGATTCCTGAATAACTCTGTCCTTGACATTCTTTAATACCAATAAGACAGCACTGGTCTCTGGGACATTATGTAACGGTTCTGCTTCTCTTGGGATCATTTCCTCCTGGACTGAAACAGGGTGCAGCACTGCATCCCAGCCCATCAGGCTAGCATCAGTGATCAGAATGAGTTCCTCTGATGAAGCTGTTGGAGCAACAGTTTTTGAGGATTCTCTCACCACTAAAAAGACTGGTGAACTGATCTCAAGAGCTGTATCCGTTTTGGAGCTATTCCAGTGCTAGTGATAAATGAGATGGTAGGAAGACTTGAAGAGGGCTCCTGTGTAGCCTGGTCCAAGGAACTATTAAACCTAATATTGACACAACCTTGTGCACCTTGACATGGTGAATCTGTTCAGAGAGGTTCTTCATTTTGTTCTGTGACAGAAACACTTTTTATCATGCATGTCCAGAGCACTCTTGAAGAAACTCTAGGGATTGAGGAGGCTGATGGGAGTCTTTCTTCTGGTTTACTGTCTGATGTGTTCCTCAAGGCTCTGTGAAGTCCTGCAGACCGAATAATGAGAGGTGTGTTATGAAGCTGCCTGGATCAGGAGATAGTCCAGGTAGGAATAAACATGATGTCCATCCCTCTGAAGGGATGCCACCATAATTATTCAGATTTTAGTGAGTACACTCAAAGCACAGGCTAACCCCGGGGGGTGGGGGTTCAATATTTGAACTGTTGATCTTGGATGGCAAGTCTGAGAATTTTCTGAGTGACCAGATAGTTGTAATGTATAGATAAGCACCTGGGTCCATTGAGACTAGAAAATCATCACAAAGATTGACTTTGAGGATTCGGTTTTGAACCTGACGGGTCTTGCAAACTGGTTCAGTCTGGAGAGATCCAAGATTGAACAAAATCTTCCCTATTTCTTGGGGACTGTGAAGTAAATGGAGTAAAACCCTGTTCTTTTCCCTTGAGAAGAACCAGGGTTACTGAGTATTGAACAGATAAAAAAATGTTTTGGTCTACTGCTTGATGTTTCCTGGGATTGTAGAAATGGGGGATTGGAAAAATGCCCTCTGGAGAAAAAAACTCTGTTGCATAACCCTGCAAAATCATGTCCAGTACTCGGGTACTTGACATGATCTGGACCCATCTGCCAGTAAATCTCTGTAGGTGTCTTTTCCGTGCTTGTAGGCAAAGATGGACCTGCAATCCTCATGTGAGGTAACCATCTCTGTGTTTGGCTTTCCTGAAGCATCTATGGTAATATTGCCACCATTTTGCAGGAACTTTAAAGCCTGAGCATGTGCTGCTTCTTTGCTTTCCATATCCTCAAAAAGCATTAAACATGCCATGGAGTTGTGACCATGGCTGACACTCTGACCACTGAAGCCTCTATGAAAAGGCTTCTGATTCTTAGAACTCTGCACAGACCTTTTCTTTTCTTTTCCTTACATTTCTGCAGCATCTCTTTCAGCTGCAGGCCGTATGACATGCCACCTGTGAAAAGCCCACTGAGTAAGTGAAACTTAGATTTATCACCCCAGGAGTCCTTTAGCATCAGTAATGTTTGCAGTGAGCTGACCAGGTAGTACTGCCCTGGAGGTGGAGACTATGGTAATGAGTTTATAAATTAGCCAATCAGAGAGAAGCTTGTGGGTGTGCTGAGCAGAGGCTGTGAGGAAGTTACCCAAATTTTTTTTCCACCTGACTGAGCAACACTGCCTCTGAGGTGCTCTCTCTCTGGGCCAAGGAAAAAAGCACTTTACTTCTTGGTAGCTATAAAACTTACTTAATTTACTTTTTATAGTGTGCTGAGTAGCCTTTTTCTTTTTTTTAGCTGTTCCCCTCGGTTCTCGGGAACTGCATATTTTAACTAGTTCAGCGGTTCCCCTGTGGCTCCTTATCTTTATTTTCTATCTAAAACAGTATCCGCGTTTATTGTATTCGCATGGTTCCTTTTCTTATTTTTATCATGGTTCCCTTTTTTACTTGGAAACCAGCATTTTTATTTTTATTTTCTTACTTTTTACCTCAGAAGATTGTGTTTTGTTGGTTTGTTTTTTTTAACCGTGAGGGAACCAACCATTTTACCATGTAGAACCCTATTGGGATTTGAATTTTCTAGAGTTTTCTGAGTATTGGCATGTCAGAAATCCCTTAAAAGAGGATTAGACCCACAGGTTTTAAAAATTGTTTAAAGTGCTGCGGAATACTGGCTAAAGCTGATACCCACAACCTGTGTTTAAAGTGTTTTAGGTCCAGACCACTGTTGTTCTCTTTGCTCTAAGTTTTGTTCAAATACCTTAAGGAATAGAGCAAAAAGGCTTCAAATAATGGCTGAAGAAGGGTCTTCCTCTGTTCCCAAACAAAGACCCAAGGTTACCGATGAGGAGCCTTCAAAGAATAAATATTCGAATCAAAGTGCTGATGAGACATCTTCTAAATCTAAGCCTACCAAAGGTGCTGATGAAGTGCCCGCAAAAGGAAAAAATATAAATTCAGGTGTTAACGAAGTGCCTGCTTAAACTAAGGCTTCAAAGGGGGCTGATGAAGCTTCTTCTAAACCAAAAAATTCTAAAGGTGCTGATGAACTGCCTGGTTCAAAAAGAAAGCCTGACCAAGTCACCGATGAGGTGGCTGCAAAGAAGCCTGATAAAGAAAGGCACACCACTGCCCCTCCCAGCTCTGCTAAAGGTGAGACAGCAGTGGGTAAGAAAACATAAAGATAAATCTAAACACACAGAACCCCAGGGTGGTACTCTTCCAGACTCATATAAGGAGTTACCATCCATGGAGTATATGGCTAAAGCCTGGTATGTTTTTCAGACCCTACAGGGCATGGGGTCCTTTTTCACTACCCCTGCCTTTCCTAGGGAAACCATTCTACAGTTCCTACAGATGAAGGAGCTTATGAAAGGGACGATGATGAAGATTTTTATGATGCTTCAGATAACATATCAGAGGGCAATTTCCCAGAGCCTGACTTGTCCCTTGATCCTAATTTTGCTGCATCCTCTACAGATCAGGAGGATACCTCCTCCATGCTGACTTTCCTGCAACACATGGTGGACACCCTTGACCTCCCTTCTCAAGAGTCCACCCAGGAAGAGGAGAAAGACCCAGGATTATAGAGAAATGAAGGATCTCCCTCCTCAAAAAAAAAAAAAAAAAGCTATCTATAAAGCATTCAGAAAGAATACCATGAAGCTTCTTCAGACCCCTATATCTTTTTCAGGGGTGGACAAGAGGATAGACAAGAAATATCAGTTCTAGGGACGTGGCTATGTTGTTCGATCCACACTGTCTGGTAGGTGCCTTGCCGCTTTAAGATGGGCCGGAAGGTCTTCAAGCTGGCTCCTCCCATCCACCCGAGGGATAAAATCCTCAGCTATGCCCCATGATGCCAGATCTTCCTTACCGCTTGGAAGCTCAGGTTCCCTCCTTAGTGCTCTCATGTTTTGTAGGCCCTGGATCTTAAATCTTGGAATTTTTTCCCAAAACTTACTCTAAGACTCACTCGAGTTCGGTCTTCTCCACCTTCCCTCATTGCTGTGATGGAAGACAAATACGTTCCCAGGTTACGTTGGTACCCTTGTGGGCAGAAGATGTCTCGCACCGACCCTCACGCTACGTGTGTTTACTGTCTCGGACACGACCATGATCCACAGGCTTGCAATCTCAATCTCTATCTGTCCTTCTCTCCATCAGTGCTCAAGGACCGTGCTGCCCAACTTCAGCTGGGGCAACTGGAGAAATGGTACCCACCGGTCAAGTCAAAGGAGGCCTGTTGGGTGGTGTCCACAGCAGTGGGCTCCGCAGAGCAACTTGAACAGCTAGAACAGCTCACAGCACTCGAGGAGGCGGCTCAGGCTGCGGCAAGCTCCTCCTCGACTTTGGCCTTTATCCCGTTCCATTTGGGCTCTTCCTTCACTGCTTCCTTTTGGGAGCTTTGCCAGTCCCTCTCGACAAAAGGAGAGGGTCCTTCTGGGTCTCCTACCTCTTGGTCCAAGAAGAAGGATCCATAGAAAGATAAGTCCCAGCGTCGACATTCTTGGGAGCGGGAGAAATCTTGCTTCCCGGATCGTCGCCTCTCTGCTTCGGTCAAGGTTATGGCACGGGCTGCTGATTTCTTGGAGTCCCCATCAGACTAGCTGGCTGAGACTCCTGTCAATGAGGCCAAGATTTTTTTTGAGCCCACTGACAGTTGTTGACCGAGGAGACAAACGGTTCTCTTTCTTGGACGTCAGTGCTCCTGGTGCCCTCCGAGGACTTGCCTCTGCCTGTTGAGCTGACGTCCCCGGTCAAGGACCCTGAACCGGAGAGGCAGTGGGTTTCCCCTGCTCCTTCTTTGGCCTGCCGCCGGCACCGCTGCCGATCTGGGTCCTCCTCCACTTTGGCAGGTCCCATCGACATTGGCGGTCCTGGTCCCAACACCGCAGCAAGTGTTACAGCCGCTCATCCTCGGCCGAAGAGAGGCTCCGGCGCAAGTTGTGTAGGTGCTGTGAGGATCTCATATGGCAGTCACTACTTTTGGATGGTAGCAAGGCGGTGCCGAATTCCACACCAGCTATTAAGTGGCTGTCGCCCGAATGGCTGAAGCAGTCTCCCGGCCCCGGTTCCACTAGCGAGGATCCAGTTTCGGCACTGACTGCTCGGCCAAAACCGGCTACTCCACCCATTGTGGTGGAACCACCGCCTCCACAGCCAAAGATTGGGATGCTGATCAAGGATTCTCAGTCAGCTCAAGGTTTGCCCACCGGTTTATCGGTCCACGCACCTGATACGCCCTCAGCATGGGAGGTGGTTCAGGTGGTCTTGGCTATACACAGACTCTTCAAGTCTGAGACTCCTGTTGCATTCCGCCCAGTTGACCTGGAATCCTCGGGGGAGTCTGTCTGTGGATGAGAGCCCCACCTCGTTCCTGGGTATTCTTCGATTCTTTGACTCATCTCGGAGTCTACCGGGATGCCGCTGGAACCCATGCAAAAATGGGCCAAATATCCCTTTACGGAGCTTCTGGACATAGAAACATAGAAGTTGATGGCAGGTAAGGACCGCAAGGCCCATCCAGTCTGCCCATTTCTTTTTCTACCTTATAAATGTGCCATCGGCCTTTGCTCTGTCAGTGGCCTATCTATTCATAGTCATTTGTATTGCACCCTTATGCCTATCCCATGCCTGTTTAAAGCCCTGCACTGTATTCATAGCCACCACTTCTTGTGGTAAGCCATTCCGTGCATCCACCACCCTTTCTGTGAAAAGAATTTCCTCACATTCCCCTTAATCGCCCCTCTAATCTCATGCTATGTCCTCTTGTCCTGCTATTTTCTTATATTTAAACATGTTAGACTCTTTCACCTTGTTAATGCCCTTAAGGTGTTTGAATGCCTCGATCATATCACCTCTCTCCCTCCTTTGCTCAAGGGTATACATATTGAGCTCTGTTAATCTGTCCTCATATGTCTTCTGATGCAGTCCCTGCATCATTTTGGTCTGCTCTCTGGACTGCCTCAATTGGTTAATGTCCTTGTGAAGATGTGGCCTCCAATACTGCACGCAGGCCCAGGTGGGGCCTAACCAGTGTCTTGTAAAAAGGATTTATTACTCCTCTTACTTAATTTCCTGATACCCTACTAATACACCCTAACATCCCCTAGCCTTACCTACTGCTTTAGAGGTCTGCTTGATGATTTCAGGTCATCAGTGATGATGATGCCCAAGTCTCTTTCTTTCCTTTGGACTGCTAGCAACTCCCTTCCAGCCTATAGGTGGCTTCCAGGGTTCTCTTCCCTATGTGCATGATTTTGCACTTCTTTGCATTAAATCCCAGTTGCCACTCATCTGACCATTTTGCTAGTTTATCCAGATCTCTTCTCATTCTGCCCACCCCATCTGGATTATCTACACTGTTGCAGATCTTGGTGTCATCTGCAAACAGACAAGCCTTACCATCTAGTCCGTCTGCAAGGTCACTAATGAAGATGTTGAAGAGGACTGGCCCCAGGACTGATCCCTGAGGTACCCCACTTGTGACTTGCATCTCTTCTGACTGTATACCATTTATCCCCACTCCCTGTTTTCTGCCCGTCAACCAGTTTGCCACCCAGTTGACCAACTGACCCACTCCGAGCCTACCCAGCTTATTTATCAATCTCTGTGAAATAGTGTCAAAGCTTGCTGAAGTCAAGGTAGGCAACATCAACTGCTCCCCTTGGTCCACCACTATGGTTGCCCAGTCAAAGAAATCTATGAGATTAGTTTGACAGGACCTTCCTTTGTAAACCCATGCTGTCTTGGATCCTGTGCCCTATGGATCTCAGGTGTTGCACTATCCTTTCCTTAAGGAGTGCCTCATAATCTTGCCCACTACAGAGGTAAGACTGACTGGTCTGTAGTTCCCCGCCTCCTCCCTGCTACCACTCTTGTGGAGCGGGATCACATGAGCCCTTCTCCAGTCTTCTGGGACCTCTCCTGTGCTCAGAGACTCATTAAACAGTTCTGCTAATGGCTCTGCTAGTTCCACCTTTAGCTCCTTAAGTACCCTGGGATGTATGCCATCAGGTCCCATTGCCTTATCCACCCTGAGCTTAGCAAGCCCTCTGTAGGACCCTTTCTTTTGTGAAGGGAGTAGTGCTCACCTCCCTTCCCCCTGTGTCCATGATGCTGAGCTGTGGGCCCTGCCCTACCTTCTCTTCAGTAAATACTGAGCAAAAGTATCTATTTAGGATAGATGTCTTTACAGGGTCCTCCTCCTTACATGCTCCCTTTTCTCCATTAAGCTTAGCAATACCCCCTCTGGACTTTCTCCTCTCTCTAATGTATCTATAGAAAGTCTTGTCACCTTCTTTTACTGTTTGTGCTAGTGTTTCCTCAGTTTGGGACTTTGCCTGCCTTACTGCCTTCCCTTAGGGCAGTTTGGTATGCCTCCCTATCTTCATCCCGCTGTGTTCCCTTATATTTCCAGTAGGCCAGTCTTTTGGCTCTAACCTTTTCTGCTACTGTATTTGAGAACCAAAGTGGTTTCCTTCTTCTTTTGCACTTCCTTTTCTGTCTAACACAATGGGATGTTGCTTCAAGTATTGCATCCTTAATGCTTGCCCACTTTGCCTGTACCCCCTCACCTGTGTTTCTTTTTGCCAGGGCTAGCTTAACTCTGTTGGCCATCTTATCAAAATCAGCTCCTCTGAAGTCCCATATTTTTGCCTTGGAATGGGATGATTTAGATGTAGTAGCCAAATTGAACCATACCATGTGATGGTCACTGACCCCCAGGTGACCTACCTGGAGAGCTGTGATCCCTTCCTTGTTAGTGAGTACTAGATCTAGGATAGCCCTGTCTCTTGTGGGTTGCTGTACCAGTTGTTTGAGGCCCTCCCTGCAGGAATCCACTATGTGTCTAGTTCTGGCAGATGTTCCTGATGGTATTGACCAATCTGTATCTCGCATGTTGAAGTCTCCCATTATCAGAACCTCCCCTTTAGCTGTCATGTTTTGTATATCTTCTAACAGTAATGTGTCTATGTCCTCCCCTGGTCTGGGGGCCTGTAGACCACCCCAGTTCTTATGGCTGTCCCATTTCCTGTTTACAGGGTGACCCACAGTTCTTCTGGCTCCTTATGTGTATTCTGAATTTCTGTAGCTTTGATATTTTCATTGACATACAGGACCACTCCTCCCCCCCTTTTTGTACCTCGGTCTCTTCTGAACAATACATAGCCAGGTACTGAAGTCTCCCAAGTGTGGTTACTGGTAAACCACGTCTCACTAATTGCTACTATGTCCAGTTTAGCCTCTGACACTATTGCCTGCAGGTCTGGGATCTTATTTCCCAGGCTGTGAGCATTTGTGTACATGATTTTCCATTGGCCAGATTTTGGTGTGTTAGTTGTTGGGTGAGGTTTGGCATTACCCCTGTGCATTGTATGGGGAGACAAACCTTTTCTCTTACCTGGTGATGCAAATGAACTGCAAACATGCTGAATCCCTGTTTGACCACTAGCTGAGGGGGGAGGGGTGTTCTTCCCATTCGACGTATGAGGTGCTGCACCCCTCTCCCCATTTACTAGTTTAAATATTCTGCAAAGATGTCAAACTTCTACCCCAATGCACTGACTCCCTCCTTAGTCAGATGCAGTCCATCAAATTTAAAGAACTCTCGCTCCCAGAACTGTTGCCAGTTCCCTACAAATCTGTGTCCTTTTTCCTGGCACCAGCCCTTGAGCCACGTGTTTAGCTCCCCTATCTCCCCTTCTCTGACCTTCTGTCCATCTGCTCCCCTCTCCCAGACTGGCAGGATCTCAGAGAAGGAGATGCCGGACGAAATACATGATAGTTTGTCACCCAGCCTGGTCAGGTGTTCCTTGGTCTCCACAACTGACTGGCTGGCGAGATCATTAGTCCCTATGTGTACTAGGACATCAATGTTTTCTCCTGCTTTGTGAACAGTTTTAGCAATGCAGTCAGTTTCTCTCCATGCTGATGTACCTGGGAGACATCTGACCATTACCCCTGGCTGGAGGTGGGTATCAACTCCCCGAATCATGGAGTCTCCTATGATCAGAAGTTTTTTGGATTTCCTTTTTGCTTTTTTTGTTTTGGTTCCTGATTTGGGTGAGTTTTGTTGTGCTAGCTCCTGTGCTGCAGTGGACAAAGGGGATTCCCCCAGGGAGGCATTTCCAGTGGCTGAGGCCATTGTGGGCCTGGCTCTAGAGCTCTGGCAGTGCCTGGCCTCCTGCCCTGCACCTTCAGCAAGGATGGCCCACAAGTATGCAGTCCCTACCGGCTCCCTCTCTGGCTTCTTGGAGTGCCCCTCGGCCGAGGGAATGGTGGCCAATTCTATTTTCAGGTGCTCAGGCAACACAAAGGATGTGGACAAGCCCCCAGATAAGGAGTCCAGAAAGCTGGACTATTCTGGGAGGAAAGTGTACACTGCCACGTCTTTGGGCCTTCGCCAGGCTAGCTCTGCTGTTATGATGGCACATTTCTCTCACGCCCTGTTGGGCTCCCAAGATGAGGTGCTCCCTCATCTCCTGGCAGACCTTCAGACCATGGTCAAGCAGGTTCAGGACCAGGGAAGAGTGTTGCTAAACAACAGCTCCAGACAGCTGTGGACATCGGAGACTCCTGTGCCCAGTCATTTGCGGCTGCAGTGGCCATGCATCACAGGACTTGGTTGTGGATCTCGACCTTTACAGCAGACACCCAACACAAGCTAGCAGATGTCCCCTTTCTGGGCACTGACCTGTTTGGGCCTGGGGTGGAGGGTCACCTCCAGTGCATTGAGAAATCCAGTGCCAACTTAGACTCGGTTGCATGTGCTCAGAGGGACAAAGGTCGCCATCAGCAGTGTAAGCCCTTTCGTCCCTCTGCTCCTGCATCAAGATCCACCCAGCAGCACCAGCAGCAGGGCCAGCAGGCTCATGCTTGGTGCCCTAAAGCCAAGTCCATCGCTTCCTCGGTCAGGAAGCCTGGGGAGAAGGGCCCGGGTGGCCCCTCAGCCGGTTCCTCCTCCTCCTCCAAGCCTGCCCAATGACAGGTTACAGTGTGCTGCCCCAATCCCTTCTTGCAACCCCTGGATCCCCCTGTGGGGTCCGGGTCAGCCACTTCCTTTCCGCCTGGTCCGCTATCACCACGGACTGCTGGGTGCTGGAGGTCATTGGCGGTGGCCTGCCTCTGGAATTCAAACAGGTCCCTCCCTTTTGAGCCTGTGCCCTGCGGGGCCGCCAGATCCATAGCCTCCCTGTCAGCTCTCCGAGATGACGTAGTTCTGCTCCTCCTCAAGGGGGTAGTCAGCAAGGTGATGGATCCTCCTCCTTCTTGCCCAGGGTTTGTGTCCAGGTACTTCCTGGTTCCAAAATGGATGGGGGGCTGGTGCCCCATTTTCAATCTGCATGACCTGAACAATTTCCTAAGGCCGTGCACCTTCCGGATGGTGACTCTGACTCAGATCATACCATCCCTGGAACAGGGCATGTGGCTCTGCTCCCTGGACCTTTAGGACACGTTCTTTCACATTCTAATCCATCCGTCTCCTCAGCGGTACCTCCACTTTTGAGCAGAGGGAACCCTCTATGAGTTCCAGCCATGCCCTTTGGCCTTTCATCAGCTCCCAGGATCTTCACCAAATGCATGGCAGTGGTGGTAGCACTCCTACAGTGCCAAGGGGTCCAGGCCTACCCTTACCTGGATGATTAGCTGATAGCAGCCCCCTCCAGGTCAGAGGCAGAGTGATCCAGAGATCTGGCCCTCCATGTTTGCTCTCAACTTGGCCTCTTCATCAATGAGGCCAACTCAGAAGTCGTGCCTTCGCAGATGATTCAGTTCATCGGGGCTCTCTTCATGCCAGAGCCCAGCTCCCGGTGGAGAGGGCCGAGGTCCTTTCCTCCTTTGTCCAGTTATTTCCAGGATGGGAAATGCACCCTGCCCGGGACTTCCTGCACCTTCTGAGTCTCATGGTGGCCTGCACCAGCTTGGTCCATTGGGCCGCTGGCATATGCACCCCCTGCAGTGGGGGCTGGCCTGTCAGTGGTCTCGGTGCTCAGGTCACCTAGGTGCTCAGGTCACCTAGACCAGCCAGTCTCTGTGACCCAGGAGATGTGGGGTGGCCTGCAATAGTGGCTTGTCCCAGCTCATCTGCAGGAGGGAATCCCATTTGTCCACCCCAAGCCAACTGTCATCTTGATGGCTGACGCCTCTCTGATGGGTCGGGGTACCCATCTGGGGGAGCACAGAGCCCATGGACTCAGGTACGCTCAGGAGTCCCGATGCCACATCAATCTGTTGGAGCTCTGAGTGGTCCAGCTAACCCTGACCACCTTCGCTCCATTCCTTCTGGGTCAAGTGGTCCAGGTCCAGACGGACACCACCACAACCATGTACTATCTCAACCAACAGGGCGGGATGTACTCCTTGCCTCTGTGCAAGGAGGGTCTTTGAATTTGGTCTCTCCTGCTCAGCCTGGAGGCAGATCTCTTAGCCATTCATGTGGCAGGAGCCTCGAACAGTCTGGCCGATGCCCTCAGCCAGATAGGCAATGCATCTCATGAGTGGTCTCTCCTGCTAGAGGTAGTATAAGACCTGTTTTCCCACTGGGGCACAGCTCAGGTGGACCTATTCGCCTCCAGGAGGAATGCCAAGCTGTGTCTGTATCATGGCCCCCCCCAGCAGGGCTCGCTGCAGGGGGATGCTTTCTTGAGGCCTTGGACCCCAGACCTCTTTTACACCTTCCCTCCTTTTCCCTTGCTCCATAAGGTGCTCCTCAAGGTGAGGAGGGACAAGGCGCAGGTGATCCTGGTAGTCCCAGACTGGCCTTGCCAATTCTGGTATCCAGATCTCCTCCGCCTCATCTCCAGGCTCCCAAAGTGGCTTCCAGCCCACCCGGACCTGATCGCCATCAGCAAGGGGAAGGTGCTCCATCTGGACCTTCAGTCTCTGCACCTAATGGCCTGGTTCCTGAGCAGTTAGAGTTCCAGGCCTTGGGTCTTTCCGACGAGGTCCTCAACATCATTGAGGCATCCCGTAAGGAATCGATCAGAAAATGTTATGACTTTAATTGAAAGAGATTCTCCATTTGGTGTCAGGGCAAGGGGTTGGACCCTTAGTCTTGCCCATTGGCTAACATTTTGGACTACCTGTGGTCCCTTTCTCAGCAAGGGCTTTGGTTGACAACCCTTAAGGTGCACCTGGCAGCCATCTCTGCTTACCGGGTATAGGCCAGCAGTCAGTCAGTCAGTGGCACAGGAGAAGGTAGTCTGGTGCTTTTTCAAGGGCCTAGATCACATATCCCCTCCAGTGTGTGAACCTCCACCTCCGTGGTATTTACTGCTGGTACTGGCTAAGCTCATGGGCAAGCCATTCGAACCAATGCACAGCTGTGACATCTCTCACCTGTCATGGAAGACTGCCTTCTTGGTGGCTATCACATCAGCCAGAAGGATTGGGGAGCTCCAGGTGCTTGCCATCGAATCTCCCTACCTGGTCTTCCACAGGGACAAGGTTGTCCTGCGCCCCCATCTGAAATTTCTTCCGAAGGTGGTATCAGAGTTTCACCTGAATCAGGTGCCATCTCTACTGTTCTACCCAAATCACACCTCAGAGGCCAAGTACAGGCATTATACTTTGGACCTGAGAAGAGCGCTCGCCTACTATAAAGAGCGTATGGCAGAAGTTCGGGGAGAGGTTCGCCAGCTGTTTGTCACCTACGCTGAAGCTGCACCTGGGCGATCTGCAGCCAAGCAGATGATTGACAGGTGGATCACTTCCTGCATTGATCTCTGCTATAGGTTGGTGGACAAGGAGCCTCCCGTAGGGCTAAGAGCTCATTCCACCCCCCATACCGCTGCTTCGGTGCCTGCTTCTAGGGACGTCCCTATCCAGGAAATCTGCAGGGCTGCTACCTGGAAGTCGGCACACACCTTCATTTCCCATTACCACATCGATCTCGAGTCATGCTGGGATGCTGGTTTTGGGACCTCAGTTCTCCAGTCCCTGTTCCCTAAGTAGGGGGTATGCACCTTGCCTCTCTCCCTCCTCCTGGAGAGCTGCTAGGAGTCTGCCAGACAGTGTGGATTGAACAACATATTCATGTCCCTAGAAATACAGGTTACTCACCTGTAACAGGAGTTCTAGGAGTGGTATGTTATTCATCTACACGGATCCACCCGATCTCCCTGGCTTCGGAGCACAACCTGGCTTCCAGCAGGCTAGATCTGGCATCATGGGGTGGAGCAGAGGGTTTTACCACCCGGACAGGTGGGAAGAGCCAGCTTGAAGACCTTCTCGCTCTTCTTAAAGCAGCAAGGTACCTGCCAGACAGTGTGAATGAACAACATATACCACTCCTAGAAATCCTGTTACAGGTGAGTAACCTGTATTTATCCCAAACAGATACAGATTTCCTGCCTGTAAATCTCAGCCATGAGGGAGTGGTACAGCAGGCTGCATGTGACAAAGCAGGAGTCTCTCTCTCTTCTCAGTCTCCTGAGAAAGACTCCAGAAGGTTGGATTTTTTGGCTAAGAAAACCTATACGTCAGCTTCTCTTCTCCTCCGCCTGTCTTCTTACATGGCTTACACAGTCAAATACCAGAAGGCCCTCTTGAATTTAATTCTGGCTATAGCTCAGCAGGGGTCTAACTCTATGGTACAGGACTTTGTGGAAACAGCTAAAACTGCCATGGAAGCCACTAAGTACCAGTTCCACCTGGCAGATGACAACAGTGATGCAGCCTCCAGGGTGATGGCCCAGGCTGTCTCCCTCAGGCAGTTTGCATGGCTGAGGACAACTAATCTGATGCAGGACACTTAATCCAGGGCCATGGACTTTACTAGTGAACAGAATGCTCAGTTTGACTGTAGGACAGAAGACTACATGAGGAAGGTTGATGAATATAACGCAACAGAAGTGAAGTCTTCTGCTGCTCAAAAAACCCCAACCTAAGGGAACCAGGGGCAGGGGATGCTTCACTAAGCCCTATTTTTTCCTTCCTCCACAGTTTGAGTATTCTCAAATGACAGGTTACTACAGAGGAAGAGGCAGAAGAGGTCGGAGGAGACCGGCCTCTACCCCTGCTTCTGCAACTCAACAAAGCCCTGACTTATCTGTCCAGGTCACCTCCCCTCTGACTGTAGGGGGCAGGCTCTCCCACTACCTCCAGTCCTGGACCTTTATCACATCAGACAAGTGGGTCCTGGGGGTAGTGGAAAAGGGCCTGCCACCTCAGTTCAAAAAGATCCCAGCCTTCCAGTGCACCTAGCTGTCCAAGTCACTAATCCCAACAGATAGGCTTCTATTGGAGCTAGAGGTGAAACATCTTCTGGCAGCAAGGGTGGCAGAGAGAGAGAGAGAGAGCAGCTGCCCATCAATGAGGCAAAGGTCTCTACTCCAGATACTTCCTGACACGAAAGAAAAATTGGGAGTGGTGACCTATCTTAGACCTCAAATACTTAAACAAGCATCTTCTGAAACCCAAACTCAAAATGGTCACCCTGAAAATGGTAATACAGTCTCTTCAGTCAGCAGAGAGACTGGCTAGCCTCCCTAGGCCTCAAGGATGCCTGCTTTCACATTCCAATAAGGCAGTCCCACAGAAATGTTCTGAGGTTTAAACTTCCATCAGGGCACTACCGGTTTGCAGCCATGCCCTTCGGCTTGACATCTGCACCAAGGGTATTTACCAAATGCCTGGCTGCAGGGGCAGCACATCTAAGAAAACAGGGAAACTCAGTCTATCCTTATCTGGATGACTGGCTCATAGTGGGGAAAAAAGCCTCTACAAGTAGAAGAGGCCCTGTCCTCAACAAAGAACACGCTGCACTCCTTTTGGTTTCTTTTAAACCAGAAGAAATCCCACTTGGAACCAACCCAACTCCTTACTTTCATAGGAACACAGTAGGACACGCAGCAGAGAAGGGCTTTACTGCCTCTGGAAAGAATCCAAAATGTCTTGTCAGTGGCAAATTCTTTCGTCCTGGGCCAGCCCAGGCCAGCCAGACACTTTTTATGGCTCCTGTGACACATGGCATCCATGGCAGCTGTGGTCCCAGGAGTCGGATTCAGAATGAGGGACATACAGCATCACCTAAGGTCTCACCGATCCCAAAGGAGCAATTCACTATCCAGACTGGTTCCAGTCACAAAGACATTTCTCCAGGCTCTGCACTGGTGGAAGGAAACAACCAACCTTTTGGCAATAATTTCTTACCAGGCACCTTCTCCCACAAGAATCTTCACTACAGATGCTTCTCTACTGAAGAGGAAGAGGAAGAAGAAGAAGAGGAAGAAGAAGAAGAAGAAATAATAATAATTTATATAGTGCATTTCATACATCCAAAGTGCTTTACAAGCAATGCTAGACTGGTAGTGAAGTGACTGAATGTGTGGTGGCAGCCATATCTCACATCATCACCCACACACAGCCTGGATAATTGCATGAACTGGTTTATGGGGAGGGGAATGTTGGCCAGGACACCAGAAAGTTCTCTACTCTTAGCAAAGAGTGCCCTGGGTTCTTTTACTTCCACCTGGACACCCACCAGGACAACACAAGGATGGGCAGAAGGGACCTTGGTTTAACGTCTCATCCGAAGGACGGCACACCCCAGCAGTACAGCACCCCCCCAATACTGCACTCGGATGCCAGCGATTTTTAGGTGCAAGTCCAATCCCAGTGTGGGACGAGAACCCACGATCTTCTGGTCCAGAGGCGGATGTGCTATCAACTGAGCCACACTGACACCTGGGCTGGGGAGCTCATATGGATAGTACTTCTGTCAGTGGCACCTGGACTCCAAAGGAGTCACAGGCTCACATCAATCTTCTGGAACTCAGGACCATCTGTTTAGCACTGAAGGCCTTTGCTCCACAAATAAAGGGCCACACAGTGCAGATCAGGACAGACAACACCACTGCAGTGTTTTGCATAAACAAGCAGGGTGGCACAAGGTCCAGCATCCTGTGTTTGGAAGCTATGAGGATCAGGGGTTTGGATGACTCCCTGGATGTCAGCCTTTTTGGCCATATACCTTCCGGGCAAGGACAACACCTTGGAAGATGCCCTCAGTCACATCAACCAAGGACACAATGAAAGGTGCCTGAACAAGCAAGTGCTGGCCACAGTGTTCAGAAAGTGGCACACACCAGAAATAGATCTTTAAGCCTCTCACCTCAGCCATCAACTTCCTCTGTATTGCTGCAGGCCTCCAGTACTGGGAACTCTCCCAGTGGATACCCTTGCCCTGGACTGGTCAGGGAAGTTCCTTTATGCTTTCCCTCCATCCCTCCCTTCCTTCTGAGTTTGAGTGTGACAGAAACTCAGAGCTCAGCCAGTAGCAATGATTTTGGTGGCGCCGGACTGGCCAAGGCAAGCCTGGTATCCTCCCCTGCTAACGCTCTCTTGCAGCAAACCCATTCACCTTCCACTCAGTCAGTCCCTCCTGACTCTCCCTCAGATAGGAGTAACGTATCCAGACCTGAAGTCTCTTCACCTCAAAGCCTGGCTCTTGAGGAGTTAGTTCCCTACCACTCAGTACTCTGAACAAGTCTTGAAGATTCTGAGGATGGCCAAAAAGCCTAGCACAAAAAAAGACCTATGCATCTAAATGGCAGAGATTTTCCCTCTGGTACAAGAAGAAACAGGTTAATCCTTTTAGGGCTTCAGTTTCTAATCTCATGGATTATTTGGCACATCTCCAGGCCTCCGGTCTTCTTCCCTGAAGCTTCATCTGCCTATCTTTCCATTGGAAAGAATACATTTGTTTTTTTCTCAACTGGTGTTTAAACAGTTTTTAGAGGTCTCCTCCATATCCAGCCCCCAGTCAGGGAACCTGTCCCTCCTTGGAGTCTGAACCTCTGTATTACCAAACTCATGGAGCCACCCTTTGAACCCATGGCTGCAGCCCATTTCAAGTATGTCACTTGGAAAACTGTATTCCTAGTAACCATTACCCCTGCAAGGAGGATTTCAGAGCTACAGGCACTTTGTACTGAGCCCAACTACATAATCCCTCATAGGGATAAGATTGAGCTCAGGATGAACAGAAAATTCCTGCCTAAGGTGGGCTCAGAGTTCCACCTCAGTCAGTCTATCACCTTACCAGTTTTTTTTTTTTATTGAAAAATCCACCCAGGGGAGCAGAAACTCCACAGTCTGGATGGCAAGAGGGCCCTGCTTTATTACTTTGAACACATCAAGCAGTTCAGGGGCTCATCCACGCAGCTGTTCCTTGCCTTTGGGAGGTAGGTAGAGGAAAACCAGCTACTAAGATAATGATCTCTCATTGGATAGTCTCATGCATTTGGTTCTGCTATGACAAGGCTGATCAACAGCCCCATTGAGGGCCTCAGGTCCCACTCTACTAGGGGCTCTGCAGCCTCTATGGCAGCTGCAAGGGACATTCCCTTACTGGACATCTGTAAAGCAGCTACTTGGAAGACTGCGTACACATTCACAAAGCACTACTGCCTGGATGTGCAGTCTAGATCTGATGCCAAATTTGGCAAGGTAGTTCTGCAGAGCCTCTTTCCTAAGTAGGTTCTCTACCCGCCTCCCATACCTCTCAACTGTCACACATTACGAGGTACATCATTCATTGTATCCCTTAGAAACCCTTTGTCCTACATTGAGAAGGTGACATTCCACACTGACCACTGAGACTAGTAAGCAGAAATATATAATAATATAAGGTTACCAGAAAACAGTACAATCATGAGTGCACTTATTTCCACAGTATTCTGAGCTTGCAATGTCATGTTTGATGATGTGTCACACATTTTGTCCTGTTGTCACACATCTTGTCACACATTTGGGTGATAAAAAGGTTGAGAGGTATGCCACCTCCCAACTGCACTGCTTTGTAGTCTGCAAAAGTTACTGATGCCAAAGGACTCCTGGGGCGAGAAGAAAAAATGATTCACCATAGTAATTTTCTTTCTTCCAAGGGGTCATTTAGCATCAGTAAGCTCTACCCTTCCTCCCGATAACCTTCCAGGAGAGAGCTCTGCTTTTTGCCTTCCACCAAATTGGTTATTCTAAACTTTGAATTACATTGAGAGCAAAGTTTCATGTTTATTGTTCTGGCTCATGATGTTGCATATTTTTTTAAATCCTGTTATTCACACCTATGTGGACATATGCCCATTCTAGTTTCAAAAAAATTCTGTTGCCTTCCTCACAGCCTCTGTTCAGCACACCCACAAGCTTCTCTCTGATTGGCCAGTTCATAAACTCATTACCATAGACTCCACCTCCGGGGCAGTACTACCTGGTCAGCTCACTGCAAAACTTACTGATAGTAAAGGGCCCCCTTGGAAGAAAGAAGATTACTACAGTGAGTAATTTTTTCATGTGGCCTACCAGTCAGCGTGTAGCCAAAAAGACTTGAGGGCCACTACAGCTGCGGTGAGGCCATTCACTGAAGCAAGTTCAAGATCCACCATGGAATCCTCAAATAAATAAATAAAAAAGGTTCCATGTATACCAAAGAAAGGAGTTCTCTGGCTGAAGAATCACCAAAACCTCATCCATCACTGCTGCTGACCATTCACATAGTGCTGTGCTATATATGCCTCGGCTGCCGCAACCTAAGTTTGCACATTTACATGTTGTTTGTAGACGCTTTATCATTTGGGTCTGCAGAATAGCTGCGCCTTGACAGGAATAATCATTTGTTTAACTACAGGAAAGATTACTGCATCCATAATGGGAGGAGACTTCCATTTTTTTTGACCAGTACAACAAGGAAAAGGAGGTGTTTCACCCAAAACTTGGAAAGCTGTTTCTTCTTGTCAGATTACTGCATTCATCTTCAACTGTGTGTTAATAATAATCAGATTCAGTGAAGCACATACAGTAGGTGTGCTCCCTGTGGACAGCGAGATAGGATAACATTCAGTGTTGTCCCATCTTGGACTCTTCTGGATCCTGGGGTCAGTAGGGCTAGTATTAACCTTGGGAGCCTTCCAGGCTGTCTGGCTGAGGGATGTTTCCTTGCCCGCACCAGTCTGGGAATATACTCGGATCTGGAAGAACATCCTCTCTACCCAACTTCTATGATGGATGTTCTGAAACATCTGGATGGGCCTGTCCTGACCCCACAGTTGGGGGGGATTTCTGCATATTTGATGTAACAGGAATGCTCTTCTGTGCCCTAATCATTAGATCTTCTTTGCAGAAGATTTCATTAAAAGGCAGGACCTGTATAACTCTTTACTGCCTCTGCCAACCATAAAACCAGATGTACTTTCACTAGAGCCACCAGCTGTTGAGGGACCGGTGCCGAGAAATTTACTTTGGTGCTACTAGTACAGAATGGATAGGATATCTCATACAGACACTGTTTCAAGGTCTTATGAAATTTTTTTACGTACTATATCTTAGTAAAGTAACTGGTACTGTTGAACACCGTGGTGCCTTTTTACTTTTTCACCACAAAAGACTGTGAAAGTGTGGTCTGCATACAAAGCGTTATGACACTTGTCAGTTTTTATGCATTTGTGTTAATGTTTGCGCAGTCATTTTTTCTTACTTGCATAAAATTTCCCTGCACTTGATCAGTTCTTGTACAAATGTGTCAAAATACAGGTGCAGTTTGCGTCATTTCTTTCTAAAATGATGCAAATCAGTAGAAAATGCTGCAGTTGCATACAAAATGCAGTGATGACAAGCAGAAATTGAAACAAATAGTCAAAAAAACAATTTAAATGCCAAAAATGTCAGAGGACCTTAGAGAGGTACCCAGAACTCTCAGGGATAAGAACAGAACCCAACCTGAGCATACAGTCAGTGTGGCTTTTTGTTTTGGTGGTCGCTGTGGTAGTGGTCAGTGTTTTTACCAAGTGCTACCTTGTCCATTGTGTTTTTTGGCGCACGGTTTTTGACCACGCTATTGGGGTTTTAGCTAATGTAACCTAGTGCCAAAAGAAAAATGTGCAAGAAAAGGTTTACCTTAGCACCAGACTAAATCCATACCATGACAGCAGGACATTTATCTTACACCCTTTGAAAAATTCAGAGTAGAATTCAGGCAGATTGGCAAAACACTGAGCCTTCAACAGAAATTTGAGGTTAAAGCAGGAGTCACTTAAACAACTAGACAGCAGGCACAGTCTGTAAATTTAGGATTTCTAATTGTAAAATCAAACAGGATTGTCTGGTGAGAGTTACTACAATGGAGGGGAAAAAAAGGTGTTGAAGGAAGTCTTTGAGCAGGAGAGCCCCTAGCTATGCTGTCTGCACCTCCGGCCAGCACACTTAGGGCCCGATCCACATAGAGGTTTAGGATACACTTGATTCGAGTATATTCTGGTTATGGGGCCCCGCACACCATTGCCTGTCCCTACCAGATGGCATTCACAGACTCTGCCCACTTCACTTTGCTGGTGCGAGCAGCATGTGGGGGCAAGGGTGGTGGAGTTGTGCTTAACTCCAGACATCCAGTCAGGTGCCTGCCCAAGGACTGCTGTATCCCAGTCTGATCTGGCAAAAGTTTGAAATGGTCATGAGTCAGTGTCAGTATGGCCTTATGCCCACCTTGGAGGCTTTGAGGGGTGTGGGCTGTGGCATGGTGGGTCAGTCAAGCCCTATGGACAAAGTTTTGGCTGTGAGGAGGGGGGGCATATAGCTGCTAATATAGCCCTTTAGGCTGTGTAGCCAGTGCTGCCTCTGTCTGCCCTCTACAGCAGAAAACGTCTTTTGTTCACTTCGCACATGCATGCCCTCGGCCGCCCACATAGCCATATACATGTGGGACCTCAGCACACCACATGCTCTTGTGTCCATACCTGCATATGTGAAAGTAGATGCAGGCTTTTGTGGATCTGGGCCTTGGACTGAAATTTCTAAACTGACTGAATCAGAATGGGGTTGAACCAGTGGTTCTTTGATGAGGTCACATCTTTGGGGTGTGTTTGCCCCTAACGGGAGAGTCTGTATAAACAAGCAGTGACAACCTGATACTCCACAGAATGAGGAATGAGTGAGTGGTGGTTGTCTCAATCCAGTCCCAGGTAGACAGGTGTTCATAGCACAATAGGCAGCAGTTGGTATCTTTTTTAGCTGTCTCCAGTGAGAGGCCAAGGGTTCTGTGGATAGGGAGTCTTAAATACCCTTTCTCCTCAAGAAGTGAGCCTTCCATGACATAGTTGAGGCACGTAGTCAGGGTACAGTGGTACCTACTGGGATGTTCCCTGGTACTGCATTTTTATTGTGATGAATATCCTGTATTATTAAAAACATCAGAGAAATCCTGTGATTGGTAGAATCCAGCTGGCTGGGCCATATATTACAGCATAACCCCATAGGTGAGTTAAGAAGTTTTTGTTGTTGTTTTCTTGTTAGCTTTTGGGACGTTTGTAACATTTTCATAATTACTGGTGAGTATTTGTGATACTCTGATTACCGGTGGTAATTATGCATTACAGCTGCCTGATTGTAATCACTACCTGACACGCTTGCGCTGTAATCGGTGTCCAGAACTGCCACCACTTTATGTAAATCAAAATCCCCCTTACACAACAGCTCCTCAGCAAAACACGTGATCTTAGAAAACACCACACCTCCCCATGAGGCATGAGATGATTACAGAATGACCACACACAGTGTTATCATTTACATATCACAGCTAAATCCCTCTGGTATAGGTTGGCAACCAATATCTTCAATCTAATCTACAATAGGGGAATAATTAGCATTGTAACATGGCAAATATAGCATAATGAAATAACTGACATGGATTGGCTAAACAGCAGCAGCTGGCCATAAAGCAACCATGGATTAATGCTGCAGTAGAACCATGGTTGCTTCTGTGGTACCATAACCATCCACAGTAAGGCAAATAGCAGAATTCTCAAGTTTGATGTTAATTACCCTGCTGACAGCTTCTTAAGCCAATATTGTAATTGTTGGGTTATTTATCTCTAATTTGGGCCTTTTGTCCCTCATTTCGGAGGCACTGAGTGAGAGGTACTGGAGGAGTTCAAGCAATCGCTGCCCGCCAATTGCCTTATCTGTATGATCTGCTGCATAGAATAGTTCTGATGTTTGAGCATGCTCTGTAACACAGCTGGACCTTTCATTAGATATTATTCTCAGGGAAAGAGCTAAGACAAAGTCTGCAACCCCTCATTCGTAGCCAGGTGTACATGAACACACCAGCTGGTTTCAAGGTACGTCTCATTTCTACCACATACTGCAGAATACTGGCTGCTTCCCGCCACACGACAGTCGAAGTGCAAAGGTAGCATCAGCGATTACGGCAAGAAGCCACCATGTCAGCCTGGGATAACCGAGCTTCACTTTCCTGACAGAACTCTCTTCAGGCCGCCCTCTCACACCGCAAGCATGGGGAGTGCCCTGGCCTCTGTACCACTGACAGAACACCAGTTGCCGGAAGAGAAAGGCAGACAGACATCAGCAGTGCTCACTCAAAAGGGAATGGCTACCACTCTCTCGCTCGCTCTCACTGACAGGTGCAGAAGAGCCCGTCTTTGTTTTATAATCTGTTCTAACTACGGCATAAATATAATACCCACAGGTTCCATAGTTAGAACCGCAGACTGGCTGCAAAGTTTTAAGTTAAACAGTTTGTCATGTCCTCACTGTGAAAGTGAGAAGAAATCATAAAAAATGTTTATTTAAAAAAAAAAATGTTAAAGCACTACCCAGAAAGTATAGCGAGCATCAGTGTGGAAGAATTGTTAGAAAAGGAGCATGTTTACAACACTTTGGAAAGGAAACAAAAATGGTAGTTATACTTGGAAAATATTTAAAAATATGAAGAGATTTATCAAAAATGTTCAATACTGACAGCAATAACAATGTAAAACAGACACAGCTGTTGATCCTGTATAGTTTTATTAAAATTACTCTTTTCATGTGTTTTAGAAAGCAATCGTAGTGTGATTTTCTTTTCCACTTTATTTTGCGTTTAACATATTACTCCTACCAGCGCTTGCCTTGTTACAAGCGCATTAAACTACTCCAGAGCATGGTTCTACTTGTGGCATTAATCCATGGTTGGCAGGTTGGACACACTCAGCCATCCAGCCCAACTATGGATTAATGCCACATTAGAACCATGCTCTGTCGTGGTTTAATGCTTACTTGTAACTGATTGCTTTGGAAACAAAACAAACAAAAAAATATCACATCATTATCAGTATCACAGTCACAGGGCATGCTTTGTTTTAATCCAGAAAGTTAGCAATTGCCAAATGGCTAGTAGTAAGTAAGCCAGCATTTGTAACCATTCTTTCCAATATAACGACTTTTTATTTCTCCTTGGGTTGCATTGTACATGCTAGCTGAATGATAAATCCCTTTTACTGGTGTAAAAACAGTAAAACTATAAACTGTAACATTGTTGTGCCTGTTCCTGAAATCCTATGAGCTGCTCCAGTAATTCTACATGACGTATTACAACGAAGCAGTCTTTGTTTTTAAGTTGTGTTTACATGCCCATTGGTCTTTGACTTCTGTAGCACTTAAATTTGTGCCAACTGCCAGATACAATCAAATCTTGTGTCCACATGGGCCTTCTCAGTGCTGATCCAAGCTGCACCGGAGAGGGGCTGTAAGTGCATCGGAGACAGTGGAGGATCAAAGGAGGCACCTGTGTTTGATTGGAGTGAGCGGTACAGCCTCTCCAGACCAGCTCCAACCAGCGTCCCCAGGTCTTCAGCATTACAGTAACAAGAGTCGGGAACAACTTACCATGATTTAAGTGTTCATACAGTCACTTGTGCACTGGAGCATCCCGAACGCTTGGGCTGCTCTGATGCAAAAGTGGGTAGTCCTTAAGCCCCCCACCGGTAGCTTTCCTCAAATAGATTTTCATTTCCTTTCATTTCTCAGCTGAGATATGTAATTTTAAAGGGTCTTACTCCCTTACTAAC
Source organism: Neoceratodus forsteri (assembly GCA_016271365.2). Taxonomy (NCBI): domain Eukaryota; kingdom Metazoa; phylum Chordata; order Ceratodontiformes; family Ceratodontidae; genus Neoceratodus; species Neoceratodus forsteri. The sequence goes on from CM057449.1 coordinate 1,850,444,754, forward strand.
TAAGCAGTGTGGCGTATCGCTGTTTACTGTCAGAAACATGTTCTAGCATCTAAACACATCCATAGTATAAATCCAGTATTGATAGTCAAAAGGTTCCTTCAGTGGAACAGTTTTTAAATGGTGCGAGTGATAGCCATCTTTCATTAATTCAGTCATTAATTACGAAAATAGTTATAAAACTGTGTCTTAAATATCTTTATTTTATTTGAAATTGTTGACCAGGAAGGGCACACTAAGCTGTGATAGCTTGTTTCCAGGTGCTTCCTGGGGGTGGGTTGCATGGATTTTACTGACAGAGACTTGTTGGCCACAACGCCAGGCAAACTTCCCAACTCTTCCACAATAAAGAGCAGTTTTGTCTTGAACTTCCCACCAGAGGTGTTCCACTAGAGGGTTTAATGTCTCATCTGAATGACCTGAGGAAATCAAAAATAAATCTTATGTAAGGATGTTAGAAATACAGTTTTGTTAAACAAAAACTATATGATGAAAATTTTTGCTGCTAACAACTACAACTGCTTAAAGAGTCCGTATCCCTTTCAGAGCATACTGTTATTCCATGAACATACTTATTCTGTTTGGCTATTCCCATTTACTAGATAACTTTTTTTAAAATATTACTTTTTGTTGTTGTTTTTTTCGGTTGTGCAGTACTTTTTGCATAGTTTTCCATGAAATCAGTCTAAGAAGCTTTCATCCGGATTTTCTGACATCATAGTGCGCGTAATACATCTTGTAATACTGCTTACTATGACAGCAGTTTGTGATTTCACAAACCATGGTCAGTCTAAGGCCAGGTGGGGACAGTCAAATGTTTCTGAATCAGTGTGCAAAGTAATTGTCAAAGTGAAATCTTTAATTTGTGGACTCTAACCCTCTTGTTTGCAAATCACCCCTGATGTTAGCAGTCTGTTAGGTGAAAAAATGAAAAAAAAACACTTGCAAAACCAGTACATTTGTAGTGGATGCCAAGAATTCTTACCTATTAGAAAATCAGAACTGAGGAAAATGAGGAATGTTAGCAACTTTGAATTTTTTTGCAAAGCTTCTGGGCTGATTTTCTAACATTATAATTTTTTCCTGACTTCTAGGACAACTGCTGTCCTGAGTTCTAATCAGTATTGTTCCTGCACATCCTTTGTTTTCAAACAGGACCATTCCTGCAGGAGGGGAGGTGGGGGAGAAAGAAGAGGCAGTGAAGTTTGTTTTTCCTTCTTGGGTAGCTTTCTCTGCAATTGTTCCACAGAAGGGGCTTGGTTTGCGAGTTTTGGCAGTCAGTCCTGAGGCATCTCCAAACTGGGCCTGAGCTGCTGTCTGCATTAATTGGGACTTCTGGGGACAAGAAATTTACTGTAAACAAGGACTGTACTTTGAAGCCCCTCTCTTGCCAGTTTGAACTGTAAACCATATACAGGTACTTGACAGTGCTGAAGCTTATTTACTGTCTCCTTTGTAATAAACAAGGTTAACTCTTTTCAAGTTTAAAAAGTTCTGTGTGAACTTAAATAGCCCACAGAAATAGCAGTTTGCTGTTCCTTTCCCGTATGTCTTTGCATGGTACTGAATCTTGTTTTGTAAAATCACAACAGGTAAATAGTTTGGGTCAGATATGCTCTGCTCATGTCTGTCTGCACATGCCCACGAGTTGGACACAAGTGTGGAATTGCAACATTCCACTTTTGCCAGAATTCCACAGAAGGCAGAACAGGCCTAATCTGCTGCGCAAAACATGACAGAAAATCCCGAATTTCACAAATTGATATGAAATTCAGTAGAAAACAGCAAAGTTCCATAGTTTTATTTTCACTGGTGTTCTAAAGAACTGTTTTGTGAGTCAACAAAACCCAAATTCACATTAATAACCTATAATTCATTTGAAAACAATCAGTTTATTTGGCACAAATCCATGGAATTTATTCTGAAATTCCACCACATGTTTTGGCAGTGGAATTCCATATTTGGCACAGCACAGTTCTGCACCTTGTTTTCTAACAAGCTGTGACAAAAAGTCCATTTGTTGCAGTTTGCATAAACAAATGCAAATTCAGTTTATGTCTGATTTTTGGCACAGATGCTGCTTGACATAAATGATACATCATCATCTATCTATATGACAGTCTTCATTTCCAGGTGGATGTCAGCCTGTGTCTGCTATTTTAAATCTGGGCAAATGGAGCCTAAATGCATCAGCCCTGCACCTCATATGTAATGTGGTTTCAGATTTTTATTTGAAGAATATTTTTGGGGGGCCCATGTAGGTTGAGTGTGTCCCTTTGTGATACAGTATTAATGATTCAAGTACAAAATGTACAAGTATGTCATTCAGCTTTTGTAGTGTATTACAATGCATAGTAAAATAATTCTGGTGTGCCATTCTAGTACTCATAAGGAAGTGCCTGTAAGTTTAAAGGATAGACTGATGTTTCTGATCTGACCTCAGATTTTGATGCGCACACAAACACAAGGTTATTTGTGGACATTTTGCTAGCTTCTATTCGAAGAACTTGGATATGTGTGTGTGTTTACAAGAGTATTGTCTTGAGCATTCGCATTAGATTTCTAATTTCTTGATTCATACTGTTGTGTTTTGTGCTGTGGGTTTTCCTGGTAATGAAATGAGAGACCGTGTGTCTCATTACTTGTTATTAGAATGTGATATAAGGACACCACTTATGGCCTTATAATACAGTCACTTCTGCAATGAGCTGCAGGGTATACAAAAGTTTTAATGACATTTTTCACAGAAAAGAAAGATTATTCCTGATTTCCCTGTTTCTTATAATAAATAACAGTAATACTACCAGTACTGCATGAAGTAACTCGGTCATATATAAATATGTTTTCCCTAAATGCAAACTACAAGATGCGTCTTCCTGTGGCTTGTTCAGCATTTATCTGCCTCTGAATCTGCTTGGGAGTTCTGGCCCAGCACAGTGGCTCCGAATATTAATAAGCTAGTGTGTAGATCCTTTTTTTAGTATAAAAATCTCATAAGTCAATGCTCAGCATCGCTGAAGAAGACAGAATTAGAACTTGCGGCATTAGCATAAGTGTCTGATCTAGGCACGCCAGGCAAAGGAGTCATCATTCCTGTCAAGAGTGTGCTTACCATGTGAATAGGAGGGGCAAATGGGGAGAGCAATTCTGAGCATCTAAAGCACCACTGAAATAGCGTGCCTGCTGCCAGGTTCCTGCCCGTTGTTGGCAGGCTGCTGTTCTTAGGCAGGCTAGCAGCTGTGCCATGGATTGCTGTTGTCGGTGGGAGTCACTGAAGCACAGGTGCTGATAGTCACGCCCAGGGAAAAGGGTCAGGGCCACTGAACAGCAGTGTATTTTTCATTTTCCTTCAGCTCATTAGCTGGTTTGCAACCAACCTGATTTTATTAGATGTGTTGTGAATAGCAGTACTCTTCCTGGAAGACATTTTCAGTGCTGTTCCCTTGCATACCTCCTAAGCATGGTGACCTCACTTCGTTCTGTGTGTTAATTCCTCTTCACAGGGTACTCATCAGTATGAGTGCTTTTACCTGTGGTCACTGTGCACGAGAACTGCAGGGTAAAGTTGAGCTGTTCTGTTGTGCAAAAACCACAAATGAAACCACTCGGATAGATAGGTATATCCTTCCGAGACATAATCACACACAGTAGATCAAAGCAACTTGTATTTTACCAAGAAATGCCTTTTCTTTTGTTTTTTTACCTCTTTTCTATCAGTAGTTCAGCAACATGTTACTCACAGCACTGCCCAAAATTGTAGTTATGTATAGAGTACACTCCACACAAGAGAACGTCTTTGCTGTTTAAAGGGACACTGTCAACCCCCTTGGGTCTCAAAGTGTCCCTAGTTTAAAAAACACATTTTATGATTGCCAACATTCTGTAAAGATTGCTGACGTAGCTGGTAGTTTGATTCTGACTCTTTTTTTTTTCCATAAAAAAATGGAAAACAACCTGTCCACCATACTGGTGTTACCACACAAACACAGGTTTGCTTACATTCCTTGATTAGATCCAACTTCATCTTTCCTGGACTTGGGAACACCCACAACACTGTCTAGCCCCTCATGATGCAATGGAAGTTTAGGAGGCTACTGCCTCATGAGTGACTGCACTGTTTGGGTGAGTTTCTAATGCTCAGGAAGTATACAGTAAAAACAGATCCAGGATTGTAAACAAAACAAAATTGTTTATAAATATATATCACTGTGCATTTCGGTTCTACTAAACAATGAGACAAACAAAACAAACGGCAACATCAATGAATTTTAGAGAAGGTAAGCAATTATAAACTGTAGGTTTTTAACTAGAAATAATTTGATGAAAAACAGGTTGACAGTGACCCTTTAACGGCTGCAGATTTTAGGGCTTCCCTTGCTAACTTATTCTATAAACATTGTAACTGTTTTGGATGAATAGTAAATACAAATTCATAGCATCTACCTTGTTGATATTTATTTATTTAAATCTTTGTTTACCGGGTAGGTGCACTGATCCAAGGACCGTTTTCAGGCACGATCTTGTAACTTAATTTATTTTTATAGCCTTTGACCTGAAACTGAATGTATTTATTGTCAATGTATTTTATGTCTGGACACAGCTGTAAATGAGAATCTTTTCTCTTAACTTGCCATCCAATAAATGAAATGATGATGATGAACAGATGTGTCACACACATTTTTTACTTGCCTCCAGATTGGATGAGTTGCACAAGAAATGCAGTTTGTTCTGTAATGTCATCACAAGTGACATATCTGGTGGATTGTTATTTCATGGTCATTTGAGATGTAACAGCCAGTGAGGTCACACTGCTGATGAGGTATGAAGAGAAAAAGAATGGGATATTTCAGCTCCCAGGCAACATGTCATTCTTTACATCACATAACATACTGTCTGGGAGAAAATCTTACAGATAGCAGAAAAGGAAACCAACAAATGGTCCCACCCACCCAAACCCCTCACCCCACCCACCCCTGGTCAATTATTCCCTTTGTACTAGGGGTTCTGACATCACTTCTCAAACAGGCAAAGGATTTGCACCTGTCATAACAGAAGCAGACATCCAGGAAAGGAACTGCAGCAAGTGAAGAGGTGACGGCTCTCTCAGTGGAAGGGAAGTAAATGCAAATCTAGGCGCTTTCATTATTACTACTTTACATAGTTATTGCATTGGGTAAAGGGGAGTAGGAGTTGAAGAAGGTGCAATGGCTACTTAAAGTATTTTTGAGTGTGGATAGGAATATACAAAGCAGTTGCTCAACATATCTAAACGTGTGCAACAAAGGAGGTAAGGGACATAAAGAATGTTTTGCACTGATAGAGGGGGAGAGTGGGGACTTGGGGGAGTGTTTGGTATCCTGCATCTGGAAGGGTGGGGGGTCGCTGGTGGGCAACGACAGCAATGGGTAGGGTGGTAGGCTGCAACAACTGCGGTGCACCAATCTTTCTAAACATTGCCTGGAGAGTGGGAGGATGTTTAGTGTGCAACCACATAGAAAAACTTAGAAAGGAGATTGAGGGTCTGCAGGAGGAACTAAGACAGGCAAGGCAGATTGGGGGTGGGTTTAGCCCAATACTGGAGGGAGGAAGAAGGGGAGATGAGGGAGGGCAATTTAAGCCAACAGTGGTGAGGAGAGGCTCAGAAGAAGGGAAGCAGAGACAAAGGGGCCCAGGCCAGGAAGAACGATTGCCGGGGAAACCAGGTCAGGAGACAAAAGTCAAATGGAAGGAGGCAATAGGGACTTGTGAGGGGAGGCGAAGAAGTGGCAAAAGTCATGGAGTGGAAAGGAGAGAACAGGTTACTATGCAGAGAGAGGGAGCAGGCATTTGTGAAGGATCTTCAGAAAATAGTTTTGCACTGCTAGAGAGGAAGAAGGTGGAGGAGGGAAGTGATGAAATTAGAGGAGTAATTGATAAATGCCTGGACCAAACTGGAGCGGGGGGAAGTTCTGCTGGGAGAACTGCAACAGGGGTAAAAGGGCATAATAATGTGCAGGAGGAAGAAGAGGAGCTGGAAATGAGGGAGGGAGATGAAAGAAGCAAGCAGGGAGTAAGAGGGGTGGAATCTTAGTACTGGGGGACTCAATACTAAGAGGAGTTAGGTGGGGTAGCAAGGCGGAGAGGCATAGTCGCATTTGGGTGGAGGCCTTGCCAGGAATGACAGCGGAAAGGGTGGGACAGTCTGTTCTGAAATATGCTAGAAGGGGTAGGGACAAGCCTCATTTAATTATACATCTTGGGACAAACGACCTGGCTGACAAGACAGTGGATATAGTCCAGAGGAGGTTTGAGGAACTAGCACAATTATGTGAGGGGGCAGGAAGATCGGTAACTTTTTCCGAGATACTTCCGGTGCCAAAGGCAAGCACAACAAGAAAGCTGAGAATAGAGGAATTTAACAGATGGCTAAGAACCTGGTGTTGTGCTAAAGGGTATGGGCTGTTGGGGGGTGGGAGGGACCTGGGAGGACAGTAGTCTCTATGCCAAGGACAGACTACACTTGAGTGAGGAAGGAAAGAAAGTGTTGAAGCAGAGGATGGAAGAATATATAGAGGAAGTTTGGAGTTTAAACTAGGAGTGGGGGTGGCAGTTGGGAAGAGATATGCAGGGACCACAGGTTGGGAAATCATATGAGCTTAACCCCCATAACAGTGACAAAGGACAAATGGCAAGTACTATTGGTGATGCTAGGAAAGGAGGACAGGATGGGAGGAGGGGGAAAGGGTGGAAGGTGGTTACCCTTAATGCTAGGAGCCTTGGGAGGAAAACTGCAGAGTTGCAGGTTCTCATGGCAGAGGGAGAGGTGGACATTGCAGCCATCACGGAAACATGGGCCACCCAATATAATGACTGGGACCTGTCTGTACCAGGGTACAGGTTATTTCGTAGGGACAGGGTGACTGGGAAAGGAGGGGTGGCACTATATGTGAAGGAAGGACTGAAGTGTGTAAGGGAGGAAGGGGAGGAGGGTAGTACAGAGTCACTTTGGGTGCAAATCCAGGATTCCAAGAATAGGAGTCTTAGAATGGGAGTGGTGTACAGGCCACCATCTCAGATGGAGGAGTTAGACAGGGAACTAGCGGGACAGATCAGGAGGACCTGCAGAAGGGTAGTGTGGTGATGGTGGGGACTTCAACATGCCAGAAGTGGACTGGAGCACCCCAACAACCAGGAACAGAAGGAGCAGGTACTGCTGGATGCCTTCCAGGACAGCTTCCTGCTGCAAATGGTCAGTGAACCAACCAGGTTAGGGAATACCCTTGACCTTGTGCTGGCAAATGGGGACTTTGTGAGAGAACTTACAGTGGAGGAACCGCTGTCAGGAGTGACCACCACTCAGTATGGCTCACATTGGATATGGGCAAGGAAGGAGTGAATCTGGCACAAGAGTGCTGGACTTCAGAAGGGCTGACTTTGGGAGGATGGGGAAGTGGTAAAAGGGTACCTGGCCAGAATTCAATCTAGTATGGATACTAACCAGAGATGGGAGCTCATAAAGTTGGGGATAGTGGAGGCAACCAAAACCTGCTGCAAAGCCCAGAGCAAGAAGGCTAGAGCTAAGAAACCGAGCTGGTTGAGCAAGGAGGTCATGGAAAAGGTAAGGAGGAAAGAGCTGCCTTTAGGAAATACAAGAAAACAGGGAGGGGGAGGACAGAGAGGAGTACTTGACAGAATCAAGGAGGTGACAAGGGCAGTAAGGGAGCCAAAGCATCTGGAACTCAGGCTGGCACAAGGCATTAAGAAGGGGAGAAGGACTTCTTAAGTACATCAGGGAGAAAAGGAGCTGTAAGGACCACATAGTAAGGATTAGGAAGGAGGGAGGTTGGGTGGAAGCAGGAGGATAAGGCAGAAGCACTAAATGAGTACTTCTGCTCAGTATTTACTAAAGAGAAGAGGGGGGTGACACCCAAGATGGGTGAAATGGCAGACGCAGGGGGGAAGTGGTGACAGATGGGGAAATCATGGAGGACAGAGTTCGAGAGGGTTTGAAGGCACTGAGGGTGGACAAGGCACAGGCCCAGATGGCATCCACCTCAGGGTACTGAAGGAGTTGGCAGAGGTCCTTGCAGGACCTTTGGCAGACCTATTTAATGCCTCACTACATCTGGGTGTGTACCTCAGGACTGGAGGATGGCTCATGTGGTGCCCTCCACAAGAGTGGCCCCAAGGATGAACGGGAAACTACAGACCAGTGAGCCTCACATCCATTGTGGGTAAGCTAATGGAGACTATCCTGAAGGAGAGGCTGGTGGCCCTCTTAGAGCCAAAGGACTACAGGACAGCAGACAGCATGGCTTCATACGTGGCCGATCCTGCCAAACCAACCTGGTCGGGTTCTATGACTGGGTAACTAGGCAACTGGACGGGGACATGCAGTGGATGTTCTGTATCTGGACTTCAGTAAGGCATTCGACTCAGTGCTACATGGAAGGCTGGGAAGGAAGTTAGTAGGCACAGGGCAGGTGCAATGCTGGTGAGATGGGTAGAAACTGGCTGCAGGGAAGGCAACAGAGGGTGGTGGTGGGTGGGGAGCCTCACACCCAAGGGCAGTGACGAGTGGTGTCCCACAGGGCCGGTGTTGGGACCAGTGTTGTTTGGGATATTCATTGCAGACATATCATGGGACATCAAGAGCAAGATCAGTCTGTTTGCTGATGATACCAAGGTTGGCGCGGTGGTGGATGACCTAGGGGATGGCAGGGTTGCAGGATGATCTGTCAAAGCTTGAAACCTGGTCAGACACCTGGCAACTGGGCTTTAATGCCAAAAGTGCAAGGTGATGCATTTTGGGATGAAGAACCCAAGGAGGACTTACCAGCTAGGGGAGTGCAGCTAGCCCAGACAGAGGAGGAGAAGGATCTGGGTGTGTCTCATCACAGGGTCAATGAACAACTCGGCACAGTGTAGGAAGGCAGCTGCAAAGGCCAACAAAATGCTGGGTTGTATTGCAAGGTATATCCTCAAGGAGGGAGGAGGTGATTCTGCCACTGTATAGGTCATTAGTTAGACCACACCTGGAGTACTGCGTGCAGTTCTGGCGTCCGGTATCTGAAAAGGGACATTAAGTTACTGGAGGGAGTGCAGCGCAGGGTGACAAAGATGATCAAGGGTCTGGGGGACTTATCATATGAGAGGAGGTTGAAGGAGTTGAACATGTACTCACTGGAGGAGAGGAGACAGGGGGACATGATTGAAACCTTTAAATACATGAAAGGAATAAACAAGACAGGTACAGAGGGGCTGTTCAAAGTAAGGGAGGGGAGGGCCACCAGGGGCCATGATATGAGACTGGAGCGAGGAAGGTTCAGGAGGGAGATGAGGAGACACTTTTACAGAGAGGTGGTGGCTGGGTGGAATGCTACCTGCAGAAGTGGTATGCAGTAGAACAGTGGACTGCTTCAAACGAGGATGGGACAGGACAAGGGGGAGGGTTAATGAAGGGAAGGGTGGAAGGGAGGGGCAGCTGCAGAATAAGGGGTGCTAGCTGCACATTCAAGCAGACTTGATAGACCTCTAGGCCTTTATCTGCTGGCAAATTTCGTATGTTCGTATGTTCGTAAGTCCTTCTGATATATACCAAAAAAGTAATAGTTCACTGCTTCTAAAAGATGCTGTTTATTTCAGACAATTCAGTGGCTCTTTTAATAATGCAAGTCATGGCCATCCCTACAAGAATTTTATTTATTTCACAATTGGGGACTGGGAAAAGGCATAGTGGGCCAAGGCTTTTTTTTTTTCTAGATGCATCCTGGGGAAGGGGGAAAACTGGGAACAAAAGCACAATCATAAATTACGCAGATAAAATTAAGGTAAGTACTGTAAAACTATAGACAGAGACTGGATAATCTAATGACACCAGTATCGCTAGGTGATTTTTCTTTGACACCATCAAGTAATTCTCCGTCATTACTTTACCTCCAAAATGGCTATCATCTGTCAGTTTTAGTTCTTTTAGTTGTAAATTGACATTTTTAGTTTCTGTAACCAATTAATTTACCTCACTGGCAGGGAGATATCTTATGTAGGTCATGTTGAATTAAAAGGCTATTTGCTGTCCTAGACTTTTTTCAAATGCAACCATTTGAAAGTGTGTGTGTGTTTTAGTGGTGGTCTGTAAACAGTAAAGTGATTAGCCTTGCAGGGCCCTACATTGTTCTGTCAAAACACATATAATAGCACTCTGCCAATCATGCTGACTCCTAGAATAGATGCAACCAAATAAGCAGCCCCCCTCGGATGATACATGTAGCACCAACACCAGAGTCATGTGAGACTTGCCTTTGGAAGTTTTCAGTGTTTTGACTGGATCTTAGAAGCTGACTGGAGGACAAAGTGGATTTTTGAAGTGACCCGCGGGGCATCTACAGAGTTTTTAATACAAGTCATCAAGTTATCTTCACCTCACACCGCAACCTGGGGACTCCCGAACGTAGCCTCCAACTGGATTTCAGCAAAGTATGCTGCTGGTTTTCCAATAACAAGCTACACCAACTTAAAAAAGACAAAATGCGTACTGTTCGGGAGTAATCACTATGTAAAAGACAGATCAGGATAAATTATCACCACTCCGGATAGAAATCCCTTTGAACAAGTACAGATTTTCTAGTACCTGGGCATCTATCTTGACTCCATTCTGTCTTTCTCCCACCATGTTGACTCTGCAGTCAAAAGTATCCACCAGAGGCTATATCTGGGCTTTGTGTATACCAATTTTTGTGGGTGGTGGAATAGGGAGCTTCTCCCCCCCCCCCCAAACATCCACTCCCCCAGACTGCAGCTCTGTATTGGGCCTCTGATCTCTTGCTTCCCAGCGCAAACAGATCCGCTGTACCACTTTCCAGGTTAGATAGATTGTGCCACAGAGCTGTACTGAACTCCATCGCTCAGTGTGTAGTGAAGGTCAAGTCACAACCTATTAGACTATCTTGGTCATAATCCCCGACGCATCTGGCAACAAGCCAAGCTGTTACCAGCTAAGTAAGTTTTTCCTGGTAAAAGTTTTGAAATAAATACAGAAATAATCCCTGCAAGAACATACTGTATATATCACAAGCTAAGCAAAACATACTGTTCCTGACAGAAAATTTTTGTGGCACCCTTCTGCATTCATACTGCAGCGTGTGGGTGTCATGCAGGCTTCACTATGCTGATATACTGGTGCAATTTAAAGGAGGATCCAGAAGTAGAAGCCTGTTCAGGCATGTAATAGAGCCATCCTACCTTATTAAGCTGTTTGTTACAAGGATAATTCTGACATATGGCTGGTGTACCTTGGCTCACACTTCCACCGAAACCCTTTTACAGTCGCTGGTGATTATAGAAGAACTGCAGTACAGTCCTAAAAATTGGTGTCAAAAACAGCATTCTGTCATGGGACCATGGTGGTCTAGTCATGAGTAGGGACCCAGAGGGAAGCAACTAGAGTAACCTACCCGCTTCACAATTATGTGTCTATTTAAGGTGGTACAGGCAATAGGCCTGATATTGGTACACAGGTAGCGAGTGCTTCATGCCAAAGAGTAGTATGAAGCGCTAAAATGCACAATGGCCCAGTACTGTTATACTGATAAAGAAACAAGTGCCATGCCAAGTGTGCAATTGCTCTTCCAGTAAAGTGACTACCTGGTGCCAGTCCCTGTAACAGAGACATCTGCTGGCCACCAAACTGCATAGTGCTTCACTGTTGTATTCAGACATGAGCATTGTAATGACTCCATAGTGGATGCAGGTTACAGACGACACATGTGCATGCCATTATGAGGCCACTAACCCAGCTGCACCATGTCTCTGCATAGTGAATAGCACTGAGGCATAGTAAAGCCTACCCATCCTTGCACCCAGCCGATAAATGAAAATCTGCTCCCCCCCACCAGTTCTGCTTGCCTGTTCTAATACAATAATATATTTATTTATTTCTAATTCTGGTGTTATTGTCTCCACTCCTGTGATCTTACATGTAGGTTTTAATGAACCCCAGTTCATAAATGGTTAAATTTTTTTTTTCTTGTTGCAAATATGGCTGTCAAAAACATGGGTTTTTATAAGTTGTTATTTTAGAATTTTTTTTTTCTAGAGAACAGTGTATCTGGTTCCTTTTGCAGCTGAACCAAATAAAAAGCCTAAGGCTTTGCTTCTGGGTTATAATAGTTTTGACTGGGTCTGACTAGCACAGTAAATCCGCATCTGTCTAATGGTTGTCAGGCTGTTACTGTGCGGTGCACTAGCACTGCGTGTTTTTTCTAGTTTTGGAAATATGAGCCTGTTCAGACATCATCCCACTTAATGTAAGCCAGCATCTCTATGAATTTTTTAAAATTCATAATTATTATCCCTTCACATGCACAGGGAGGTCATCTGAATCATTTATTTCAGCGCTGGAGCTCATGATCAGCTGTTGGAGCTGTATTGTTTGGAAGCAGTCCAGTGGTTGGGATGCTGCTGGATGGGATACAATAACAAGCCTGACTTCACCCTGTTTCATTACAATGTATGTTGCAAAAACATACATTAATGCATGTGTTTTAGGTTCAAGCACATAAAATCAGGAAATCAAAAGTTAGGAGACAGAGTCCATTGAGAACAGCAGTATCTGTAGTGTGCAGTTCCTCTGGATTTGAACAGTCTCACAATGTGCACTGTTGATGTTATCCTAACTTCAGCTCCCACTATGCAAGCACCATTATGTCAGTATTTTAGTTTGTGTGTCAAGACCATGCCAAAGTTAGAGTAATGGCAGTGCTGCATTGCAAAATTATTTAGCCCCCCTGAGGAACAGCACACAACAGGTTCTCCAAGGCCTTTTCCCCTAACTTTTTATTTACCTACTTTTTGTGCTTTAACTCTTAACAGATGCTGAATGTTTTTTGTTTTGTTTTTCTTTTTTCAGGTTATTTCCTTCCTTTTAAAAAAAAAAGATTTATAACAATGGACACACCTTTAGCTTCCTTCACACAGGGCCTGAAGTAACAGACCCATGAGGCACAGCAGCAGACCTTTATCCCCCTTTTCCCTGTGGACCCTACACTAAGCAGTAGACCCATTGGGCACAGCACTGGATTTGTAAGATGCTCTTGCAGAGACTGCGTGAACATGAAGTGAAAGACCTGTCAGGTTTGCCTGAAAATTACCACTTTGTGGTCATGAAGGCTGATGGTAAGAAGCCCATCCCCCAGAATTTGGGATTAAAATGGCAAGAAAATGTTAAAGTTATGGGTGATAGAAACAAACAGCTAAGAAAAATTCTACATCCCTGTGCAGGTGCACTTCATGTATAGTTTGTCCAGTTTGAGGCTTGTGTAGCACAGGTGCAACCAGATATCATTTCACTAACTGAAACCTGGCTTATCCACAAATCCCCTGACATTGCCATTTCCCTGAATGGCTACAGCTTCATCAGACAGGACCAACATGGGAAATGTGGGGATGGGTGCCTGATCTACCTAAAATTCAACTTGCAGTGAATAAAAATCTCTCTGGATAATCCTTCCATAGACTGTGAATGTTTGGCAGTAAAACTACTGATAGGTAAAGGCACAAAGCCCTTGTCATCATGATGGTCTACATACCCCCAGGTAAGGTAGTTAGCAAACTGGCCTTGAAACATTCTTCAGGTACTGCAGGCAATTAATCCAAAAGTGGGAAACAGTTATCACTGGGGACTTTAACATTAACTGGCATGCAAAAATTAATAGTGACATACACAAGTACCTAGTGGCAAATTTCTGCCTCACCCAGGTAGTAAAAAAAACACAGCAGGGTCAATTATAAAACCGGGATCAGCACACTAATGTACTGGATTCTGACCACAAAACATGAAAGGCTTACTGAGGTCTGTCCTGTCAGACTCCATGAGTGACCACGCCCCAGTGCTTTGCATCTGGACAAACACCCTAGAACATCCCCTAAAACCATCATAAGTAGGGTACTCCACAAAGGACAGTTAAGTGCACTCAGGGCACATCTTGCCCAGGTAGACTAGTCTTTCTTAGACACCATACCTGACATCGACTCTGTCCTTGACTTTTTCATTGACCAGTTTAATATAGCCTGCAATATTTATGCCCCCCACAAAAAATGTAAAATCCAAGATAAAAGTGCTGAATGGGTAACCACATCCCTCCCTGCCCAGATGCAGCACAGGGACAACCTGTGGCACAGAGCCAGATCTTCCAGGTCACAGGAGGACCTGCAAACATACAAGGCTGCCCATAACAAATGCACTAGGAATATACGACTGGCCAAGGCGTCCTACTTCAAGGATAAACAAGCAAATAGTTGAGGCAATGGGAAAGAATTTGGGGAGACCTTAAAGGATCTGATGGGGAAGGCTGACAAATCTCAGCTGGTGATGCTGCTTAACAACGGAAAGGCGATCATGGAACCAGGGAAGGTAGCAAATATGTTCTATAATGCTTTTTCAGATCTTAGTGCCTTTCTCTACCCTTCTACTTTTCTTGTAATAGACCCCTTACACACCTGAGCAGAAACACCAGCCACAGCCACCCTGAGCATCCCTGGTCACCCACAGTTCTATTTCAGGCCAGTCATAGTATCAGACTCGATAAAATACATAAAGCGGGTACTGGGTAAAACAAGGATGGGTAGCGATACTGTGGACATAAAATTGCTAGTCCTTTAAATGAAGTCACCCTCCCACTCACTAAAATATTCAGTTTGTCACTTCAGTTCTCAGAGTTATAAAAAACAGCACTAGTCACCCCTGTCCACAAAAGTGAAGACCGCATAGTAGTGTCCAACTACAGACCTATATTCATCCTCTCCCCTTTTTCCAAGGCACTGGAGAGAATTGTATCCACTCAACTCATGGGCCACTTCTGGAAATACAATATCCAATGCCCACAGCATGGCTTTAGAAAGCTACACAGAACTAGTGCTGCCCTGATAGAGTTCACGACCTTCCTGCATGGACAATGGTCATATGGCTGGGTCCATATACAGAGACCTTACAAAAGCCTTTGACCTAGTTAACCACTCACTCCTGCTGTCCAGACTCCATGACCTAGGTCTCTCAAAGGACACTCTTTCCTGGTTCCATAGCTATCTTTCCGACAGATCCCAATGGGTGAGGATCTGTGGTGCACTATCCAACATCGGAAGTGTCACTGTTGGAGTGCCTCAGGGATCCATACTGGGCCTCCTATTATTTAGCCTATTTGTAAACAACTTTCCCGCAGCCTGCCCCTCAAAGATCCTCCTCTACGCAGATGATGCGGTCATATATGCTAGCAGCCTGAACCAAGAGGCATTTACACAAGAGCTCCAACACCGTTTTGGGGCTTTGGAAAGGTGGTTCAAGCAGAAAAGGTTTCTGCTGAACTGTAGGAAAGTCCATGCTATTCGCTGGTCACCAAGCAAGAAAGAAAAAAACACTCCTTTCACCATCACTAATAGGAAAGGATATATCCTATAACAGGTATCCTCATTCAGTTACCTAGGGGAAACTCTGGATGAGGCACTCTCATTTGCCCCTCATGTTGACTCCATAGTAAAACCCACATAAAACTGGGGGCACTTTATAGACATAAGCACTACCTCACAACTGCTACAAAGTGAACTGTTCTATTCAGCTTGATCCTCCCAGTGTTGGACTACGGCCTCCCAGTGTATGGCGCTGCTATGGAAATGGTCCTTATTAGGGTCAGATTGGTGCTAAGTAAGGCATGTCGATTCATTCTAGGAGCTGATAGGCTTACTGATACCTGCACCCTATACTACCAAGCTGACTGGCTACCACTACAGGAAAGGCTCAAGTACCAGATTTGCCTCCTAGCCATGAAGGCGTTAAAGGTTCCCCCCCCCATCTAAGACCTCCTACAACCCATCAAACACCAGTACTCAGCTAGGAGTACAACGAGGAAAGTCCTATCAGTACCATTCCATAAAACCAGCTTGGCTCAATGCTCCTTTGCATATCGAGCACCACCCTGGTTAAATGAGCTGCCTGAAACCATGCTGAACTTGCCAAAAATAGCCAACTTAGAGTTGGAGCTGAGAAAATGTCTTACCACAGGATATAGCTGTGACCGTAATGAGATTTAACAGTATGTCCTCTCTGTGTAGTTGGTGCTTCCCACTTAAGCTAGAGTATATACTGTATGTGTTAATTGGTATGGCTGTGTCTTTTTTTGTCATTTTCTTTGAGTTGGGGAACTCTGCATATATACTGTATGTATAACACTGTAGAGCTCCCTGTAACCCTAAGTGACAAGGATCCATTGGTGCTGCACTATGTATTCTAGAATCTGTTCAAACTGGATTAGTACACCAAAGACTTCCCTTGTAATGCTAGGTGACAAGGATCCATTGGTGCTGCACTATGTATTCTAGAATCTGTTCAAACTGGATTAGTACATCAAAGACTTCCCTTGTGATGCTAGGTGACAAGGATCCATTGGTGCTGCACTATGTATTCTAGAATCTGTTCACACTGGATTTGTACACCAAAGACTTCCCATGTAAACGCTAGGTGACAAGGCTCCGTTGGTGCCACTCAATGTACACTAGACTCTAGAGTCAGTTCAAATTGTGCTATTTTTTTGTTCTGCAAATTTCAGTGTATGACGAGGAACCTTTATAAATGAGCTCAAAGGTGTATTGCCGATTAAATAAATAAATACAGACACACACAAACACAGATGGATGTATAGATAGCTACATATATGTTTTTTTTTAAATTGGACTTACCTTTTTATAGTTACCCATAACTGTTTTGTTCATTGATTTTTTTTTGTTGTTGTTGGTTATCACAAGTAAGGTAATAGTGCCTACCACCCTCATAACCAAAGTGTGTGGTGTGAATTTGGCACCAAAATACATGTTTGGCAACATCAAATTCAAGACTTTTTTGCTTAAAAACCAAAACTAAATCCCTGTGGAAGTTCTGTAGGCATTATTTTGGACATAGTGTTTTTTTTTGTTTTTTTTGTTAAGCATGTCTTTTCTGTTTTGGTTGTTCATAAGCTGGGATTATAAGAAGGCTGTGTTACAAATTTGAGGTATGAGAGTACATTACAATTTTTCAACGCTGGCTCATAACTTTGGTAATTGTAAATATTTTGACCCCACATTTTCAACATATCCATTTTCTCACATTACCTCATGAACGTGACAGCTATAATTTTTCAAATCCTAGCTGAAACATGATTTCTCACTCGTGGTGCTAAATGGCATTTTGGGTGGGATTTGAAAATTTTCACTTTCTGTATTCATTAGGTGGGGTCATAATGTTAAAACAACAAAGTTATGAGCGTACGTTGAAGTTTTTCTACATGCGCTCATTACTTTTTAAATTTTAAATATTTTACCCCCAAATTTTAAACATAGCTATTTTTTCACACCATCTCATGAACGTGATGGCTGTCCTTCTTCAAATCCTGGTCAAAATGTGTTTTTGCACCTGTGGTTCAAAATTATGTTTTGGTTGGGATTTGAAAATTTTCTCCTGTCGGATTCATGAGGTGGAATAATAAGGCTATGTTGAAAATTTGGTGTAAAAATATGGTAAAATGACCAAGTTAAGAGTGAACATCGAAATATTTCAATGTTTACTCAAAACTGGGCTAATTTTCAATATCTTGTAAATGTAGTTAAAGTGTGAAATATTTTGGGCAACATACTATAAATGACACATCATGTTTATAAAAGGAGTCGTAAAATGACTATCTTGAACATTTGGGGACAAAATAAAAAAAAAAAAAATTAAGAAACATTGCATGTAGTGCCAGACCTTATCCAGTGGATAGTGCTTAGGGTTATTCCATGCCAGTGAACCGAGTTCTGGGTGAGCTTAATGAGCCAGCAAGATGGAGCAAGGGTAGGCACTGTTATGCAACATCACCACCCCCCCCCCAGCCAGGAAAGAAAGATGCAGCCTTGTATGCACGGGCCCAGGTACCATATAGTGAAGTCAGCTGTTCTCGTGACATAGGGCCTGGCATCTTTGTACCCTTTGGTGGCAGAGGGCTCTGTGCATTGGCAGAGAAATGGATTCCTTTGCCTTGTGCTTCTATATCTACGGGCACTGGACTCTGCGCTTCCATGGCCCACCAGACAGCCGTATGAATTCTTGACCTTTTTCGCTGTGTGGAAGTGCAGGGTCAGCTGGGCCCTGCACTTCCATGAAAGGATGGAGTCTTCCCTTGCAGATTCCAAAAGGACCTGCGTTAGTGAAGATACAGTTTCACTGTCTCAAAAAGAAAACAAATTATTTGCAAAAAACTGTCAGTGTACCAGTTAGGGTTCAACTTAATGCAACAGAAGTCAGGAAATGTGGCATTGGGGTTTCAAACCCTAACCCCCCCTTCCCCAAAACAGCACAAGGACAGCACCACACAAGCAACCACAAACAGCCGTCATCAGGTAAGACAAACAACATACAACTGTTTCCAGATAACACAAATGCAGTAGCACTGATGTGCTACCTTCATGGATTTATATCTCTGGCTGCATAAGCATAGGCCCCACAGGGGCCTGTCTTTATGCAGCCACAGTTACGTGCATGAGTGGCTGCCAGCGCACAGGCCGTAGGGCCAGCCCCTCTGTAGATGAACGCTCCGTGGGGACTTCACCGCTACAGTCAGAGGTAGTAACATCAGCCAGAGTGCAGTGCAGTAATGCTACAGTATACACAAAAATGCTGCAGGAAAAATGAATTCAGTAGCAGTTAAGGCTTTTTTTACTGCATTATTCTGCGACGTCATTTACTGCAAGTTACTGAGTTGCATCTTGGCTGGCTTTGCTGTACTCATGCACACTGTACGAGGTGCATTGTTAAACAGTATGATCCATTAGTGCATGTTTTTCTTTATGTATCTGCGTAACTGAAAAACTGCCACCCCGTTGAACAATTCCTAGATCTGCTACTGAAACCATTATACTCACATTGTGACAGTACTTAGTCTGCATTACTGCAGACCCCAAAGGGGCCTGCCCTTCTGAAGTCAGAAGTTGTGTGTATGTCTTATACCTGTGGTTGAAGAGGTGCAGGCCCCTCGTGGGCCTAAGCTCCTGCAGACAGAACGAGTGTTTCAGTGTTAATGATATTAATTTTGTGGCACCTGTTATTCTGCAGCCAGAGATTTGTGTGTATGTCTCACACTTGTGGCTGCAGAAGCACAGGTTGTCAAGTGTGTGCATTTCTTACAGTGTTCATGGATACCTGAGGCAACCGAAGTGCTGCTTCCCCCCCTTCCCCCAAATAGGGGCATGCACTTGCAGACAAAAGAACTCTTGTAATTTGAGTAATGTGAATTTATATCTGTGACTGCAGGGGCATGTGCTACTGCATACAGTAGTGTTGTGATTTGAGTATAGTGAATTTGTATCTGCAGCGACCAGGAGTATGTATATCTTGTGGTGTGCATGCTGCAGATACAAATCCGTGAAGGTAGTTCATCAGTGCTACTGCATTTGTGTCACCTGGAAACAGTTGTATGTTGTTTCTTACCTGATTATGGCTGTCTGTGGTTGCTTGTGTGGTCTTGTCCTTTTGCTGCTTTGAGGTGGAGTTAGCATTGGAAATCCTAATACCACATTTCCCTACTTTTGTTGTGTTAAGCAGTGTTTTTTTCAAGGAAGATATCTAGGGGATACATGATGGACAGGAGTGGGATATGGAAAATATTCTCTCAAGTGCCAAAGAAACATAGAAACACAGAATTTGACGGCAGATAAGGACCACTTGGCCCACCCAGTCTGCCCATTTCCCTACCTGATGGATAAGCTGCAGATTCTAGTTAATCAACAGCTTACTTTCTCCTGCCTCCCACTAGAATTGCCTTATGCCTGTCCCGTGCATTCTTGAATTCTCCCACTGTTCCTGACTCCACAACCTCCTCAGGGAGACTGTTCCATGCATCCACAACTCTCTCTGTGAAAAAATACTTTCTAACATTACCTCTGAGCCGTCCCACCTCTATCTTTAAATTATGCCCCCTTGTTCTTGCACATCTCTTCTTCTGAAAGATACTACCCTTTGTACCTTGTTAATTCCCTTGAAATACTTAAAAGTTTCTATCATGTCCCCCCTCTCCCTCCTTTCCTCAAGGGTATACATATTAAGCTGCTTTAGTCTCTCCTTGTATGTCTTCTGGTGCAGACCTTGCACCATTTTGGTTGCCCTCCTCTGAACAGCCTCCACTCTGTCTATGTCTTTGCAGAGATGGGGTCTCCAGAATTGCACGCAGTACTCCAGATGGGGTCTCACAAACTGTCTGTAAAGAGGGATAACAACTTCCTGTTTTCTACTGTTGATGCCTCTCCCTATGCATCCCAGTATCCCCCCAGCCCTCCTTACTGCCTTCTCACATTGCTTGCCCTCCTTTAGGTCATCTGATATAATTACTCCTAGGTCTCTTTCGATTTTTGTTGTTATTAACTCACCCCCCATTGTGTACTCTTTCCCAGATGCATTACCTTGCACTTCTTTGCATTGAATCTGAGCTGCCACATATTTGACCATTCCTCCAAGCTTGCCAAGTCCCTTTTCATTCTTTCCACCCCACCTTGTGTATCAACGCTGTTGCAGATCTTTGTGTCATCTGCAAAGAGGCATACCTTTCCTTCCAGGTGCTCCCCAATGTCACTTATAAAGATATTAAAGAGGACCCCGCTAGTTACCCTCCTTTCTTCACTGTGGACTCTGTTTACTATTACCTTTTGCGTCCTGTTGTCCAACCAATTTTTTATTCAGGCTACCACCTTGGGACCCACTCCAAGGCTGGCTAACTTGTATATTAATCTTTTGTGTGAGACTGTGTCGAATGCCTTGCTAAAATGTAGGTAGGCCATATCCACAACCCCTCCCTGGTCTACTACTTTGGTCACTCAGTCAAAGAAATCTATTAGGTTTGTCTGACATGACCTTCCTGCTGTGAAACCATGCTGCCTTGGGTCCTGTGCCCTACTAGCCTCTAGGTACTCAATAATTCTTTCCTTCAGAAGTGATTCCATCATTTTCCCTACCACTGAAGTCAAACTAACTGGTCTATAGTTTCCTGCCTCTGCCCTGCTCCCTCTTTTGTGAAGTGGAATCACATTTGCCCTCCTCCAGTCCTCAGGTACCCCTCCATCCTCCCATGATTTGTTAAAGAGAGTAGTCAGTGGTGTTACTAGTTCTCTACCCTTAGTTCTTTTAGTATTCTTGGGTGAATCCCATCAGGCCCCATTGCTTTGTCCACCCTCAGTTTCAAGAGTTCTTTCAAAACCCTTTCTTCTGTGAATGGACTGGTATCGACCCACCTATTCAGAGTTTCTCCCTTGTTTGGTTTAGGCACCTCCCCTTCCTCATCTGTTGTGAATACTGAGCAGAAATATACATTCAGTATCCCTGCTTTTTCACTGTCACCCTCTACCCACATTCCCTTCCCTTTATTAAGTCTCTGTATCCCTCCCTTGGTCTTTCTTCGTTCCCTAATGTACCTATAAAAAGTTTTATCTCCCTTCTTAACAGAGTTGGCTATCTTTTCCACAGTTTCCGCCTTTGCTATTCTGACTGCCTTCCCCGCCTCCTCCTGCTTTAACTGATAAAGTTCTCTGTCCTGCTCCTTCTGTGTTTCCTTATATTTCCTGAATGCTATCCTTTTCTTCTTAACCGTCCCTGCCACCTCTTTTGAGAACCATAGTGTTTTTTTTCCTTTGTTTTGTTTTATTGATTTGCTTCACACAAAGGCTTGTTGCCTCTGCAGTGACTGTTTTGATTATTCCTCCACCCCTCCCTCTTGCCCATTTGCTAGTGCTTTTCTAAGGCGTTCTCTCATTTTCCCAAAGTCAAAGGCATGAGTGAGAATACACAGCTCACAGTGCAGGAGTGAGAATATTTTCCATATCCCACGATCTGCACATCTTGTGTGCGGTTTATGCCACTGGGGTGAGAGCTCTTGGAACATTTTTTGTGTTTCTATATGTTTCCTGCTTATTCTGTGTGTGGTGTGTGTTCTGAATGGACTGGGAGTGAGAAACACAGGTGAGTGTGTTTTGCAGAGCTAACTGAGTGATTCAGAGGCTCAATGAGAAAGACAAACTGCTGCAGGTAGCACTGAGAGAGAGAAACTGCTTTGTAAAACAGTTTCATTTAGAATTCAGGTTGTTTTGAAGCTGAGATCAGCACAGCAACAGACTAGGAGTGTTAGAAACTCAGTGGGACACAGGTAAGAGTGTTTTGCAAAGCTAATTGAGTAAGTTGCAGCTTTAGGCCCTATCCACACTGTGCCTCTGTAATGTTACAGAGTACCCAAAGTGTTACCGTAATGGTTTGCGTTTACACCTGTAACATTACAGAAGGCATTTTCGTAACCGTTGTTGAAACCACATATGAGGTGGTTTCAACAACGGTTGTGAAACCGGTCCCACCTTGGTAACGTTACCGGTGGTAGTGTGGATGGGCGGTAACGGTCCCCTGCAGGGCCCAAAGTGCAGCACGAGCTGCATTGTGGGATCGGGCACCGCCGTAATGGTCACCCATCTCCCGAAGTGTGTACCGGTGGTGCTGGTCCCATAACGGACACCGCCACAGTGTGAACGCACTGCACCGCTCCCCGGCCATAGTGGATTGCATCTGTTACCAGGTCGGAGCGGTGTAGTGTGGACAGGGCCAAAGTGAGAAAGAGAAACTGTTTTCTGAAGCAGTTTCCTTTAGAATGCAATCTGCAGTGCAGCTATTCTCACTCCGGTGACATCATTGACCGGGTAGGTGCACTAGATATTAGGATGCCTATTTTTAGGCATGACCTGGGAGGTTGCAGAGTAGTAATACAGGACAATAACAGATACAGCAATATGTGGAAGAAACATGTAGTATAACAAAGGCAGAACAATCAAAACAATGTTGTGATAACAGCAGTAGACATAAGGTACATATATACAAGGTAAGTGCCATAGAATACTAGACCTACAACAAATGTGCTTAGGAAGGCCAGGTTACAGCAAAAAGGAAAAACAAAAATCTGACAATAAGAGCATAGGAGGACAATAGGTACAAGATTGCCAAGGCTACAGCCTGTAAGAACAGGACACAGTAGACACTAACAGCATAATTGCTAGACCTAGCCAGTAAGTACAGTAAACACTAACAGTGTAGACGAGACCTAAGCAATAATAAGAATGCTAGACCTAGGCAATAATCCCAGTAAGCATAGGGTTACTCAGTATAAAAGTGAAGGCAACGTGTAGGAGTGGAGGGGTGAAAGTGTAGGAGCAGAGCATCAAAGGGAAAATGGGACCAGAGACAGAAGGAAGAGGGAAGGAGGGTTAGTCAAATGACAAGTGTCAATGAGGTAGGACATAGTGGCATAGGAGGGGGACAAAGTGAGTTATGGTAGGGAAGAGCAAGGGAGGAGTGGATCATGGTGAATAGGAATAGGCTAAGGTGGATTAAAGCACGTGCAAGTGGCAAGATTGGTTAAGTGAGTCAGGTGTTCCTTTTTAAAGAATGCATGACTTGGTGCTCTTTGAATACCTAGGGGAAGGGAGTTCCAGTATTTAGGGGCAGCATGGGAAAAAACACAGGCACTTTTGGAAGTTTTACATTGTGGGACGTGGAGTGGAGTTAGGTCAATGGACCTAAGGCCATAGGAAGAGGATTGGGGGATCAGCAGATAGGCGAGGGATACAGAGGTGTTTGATCTGACAGTATTATCAGTCAGAGAGCCGAGAGAGAAATCGATGGGTGTAGGAGGAGGAGGGCCACTTAAGATCAGCATAGAGCTAACAATGATGTTTGCATCGTGGGGATGCTGAAGTGTAGCGACAAATATTGTTATTGTTATTATTATTATTATTATTATTAGTTATATCCCATTTATGAAGAGCAGTTTTGGATGCCCCTACATACATGACAGCACCATAGATGAGCGATGGGAGCAAGATGCCATGAGCAATGACCAGTCTGGGTGAGGGAGTTAGGATGTAACTCGTTTTATATGTAATCCCAATTTTAGCATTGACTGACTTACATGTGCTAAGATACGATGTTCAAAATCAAGGGTCCCATCAAGTAGTACCCCTAGCTATTTGAAAAGACGCTAACAGTTTGAAAATTCAGTTCAGAGACATTAGAAAGTAGCAGCCAATCAATTCAGGCCTGAGAGGCAGGAGCCAATAGGGAGGCTAGTAGAAAAAGGCACCGTAAATTCAAAGTCCAGTAGCTGTGAGATTCAGCAAGTGAGCAATCATACGCTCCTATCCGTACCTAAGTTTTTGGCTTTGGCTTTTGGCTCCAAGGTGGGCAGGCGGTTGGTCGGCAGGCTGGAAGAACTGCATAAAATGATCTGGAAGGGAATCCCGGTCTGGTCACAGCTTGAAAGGAGCCTGAGTTTTCTGCTTTGGCTTTCAGCGCCAAGGTGGACGGTCAGCAGGCTGGAGGAACTGCAAGAAGCTGTCCGGCAGGGAATCCCAGCCCAGTGAGGGCTTGAACGGAGCCTGAGTTTTTGGATTTGGCTTTCGGCTTCAGGGTTGGTGGGTGGTTGGCAGGCTACAGGAACCACAAGAAGCAGTCTAGCAGGGAATCCCAGCCCAGTCAGGGCTTGAAAGGAGCCGAGTTTTCAGCGTGTGTGTGTGTGTGTGTTATATATATATATATATATATATATATATATATATATATATATATATATATATATATATATATATATATATATATATATATATCCATTGCAAAAAACTGTGTTACTGCACTAGTTAGTTGGTACCATGCTTATAAAAGCATGGAAATATGCTGTTAGGGTGTTTTCAACCCTAACACCCCACCCCACCCTGCTGAGACCGAAAGGTGATGGAAGGTGCCTCTGCAGTTGTCAACCCTAATGTCCCCACCCCACCCTGCAGACACTGACAGGTGTTGGACGGGTGAGTTGCAGTCATCAGCCCTAACGCCACCCCATTCCATTAGTAAATAAGTCGAGATGGGCACACTGTAAGAGAAGGGGGTGATCGCTAGGGCTGATGACTGCAAGTCACCCCACACCTGTCAGTGTTCACAGTGTGGGGTGGTGACATTAGGCTGACAACTGCAAGTCAGCCCCCTGGCCAGTGTCTATGGTAACCTGGACACAATTGTAATGAAAGTTTTCTCAACTTGTTTTCCAATACAGTTGATGATGATGATGATGATGAAAATGTGTATACGTATGTTGGATCAGTGTGGTATACAAGGAAATAAACCCATTGAGGGGGGGATAACTGGATTTGGGCTTGTGGCTTTATGATCTGGTTAGCTTCTTTGCTTGGTTTATTTCAAAGTATAGCAGGCTTACCCATCTTTTAGTTTATATACTGTGTTTGAATAGTTGATGTTAGCATTAATCAAAATTGTGTATATAGAAAAAGGGTATGTAGTACAGTACAGTAACCAGTAACCACTTCTGTAAGGAAAAAGTCCCATCCATGTGGTGTGTGTGTGTGTGTGTGTGTGTGTGTGTGTGTGTGTGTCTATATAGATATATAGATATATATATATATATATATATATATAACACACACTGTATATATATATGTGTGTGTGTGTGTGTGTGTGTGTGTATATATATATATATATATATATGCACACACACACACATATATATATATATATATATCATGTGAAAGCAGTAACCCACAAGAGGGCATGCAATTCTAGAGAATTAATGCACACCCGGCTGAATTGGAAGGCACAAGTCCAGAGGCCGAATGACATTTCATTGAACCTGGGAAGTGCATTAATCATTAAGAAACTCATGCTCTGGTGTGAGTTATTGTGCTCATAAAATAGAAACAGTTTTTTTAGTGGAAAGAGGTTTTCTTTCCTATGGTTAGGTTGTTGCTAGGTAGAATATGTGAGTTTCATAACAACGGCTGAGTGCCATTGAATGCACTCAGTATATTTATTCTAAAGAAACCTCTGCCTTTTTATGTTTTTGAATATATTTTTCTTGACCTTGCATGGTAGAGGCATATTTCAGTAGTGTGGAGTACTGTTACGGGCGTGAGATGTACATCAGGAAACTTTAAGTTCAATTGTCTCTCTTTTATTCAGTAATAACTCCAATATATGAATTAATAACATTATGCACCCTGCCCTTAGGTACAGCTTAGGCTCAGGGTGGAATCTGCATATTTTAGCATAGAAAATGGAGTTCAGTCATTTAAACTGGTTTGAAATTGTCTGTTTGCAACATTCTCCTCAACTGTAGTTCAGTTAATGAGAGGTAGTGGGGCGTGTGTATGTGTGTGATACAGGGAGGCAAGGGGTCCCAGTTCTACTGAATATTCTTTTCTGCTAATGGGCATTAGAAGTAAATAGAAGCGCGTTTCATCCTTAGTGGTCTAGTCCTGTAATTGCCGATCTGCGGATTAAGTGGTTCCCCTGTGTTGCCCATAAATTCCTAAGCTGTCATCAAGGTAGAAAATCAGGATCCTTGGATATGTTGTAGAGTACCTGTCCCATCCATCACGAGTTGAGTGGTTTTAAATGTTCATTTAAATGGTCATTTATGAAGGAGAGGGGGGGCATGATAGAAATTTTCAAGTATCTCAAGAGAATAAGCAAAGTCCAAGAGGGTAGCATCTTTCAGAAAGAGAGATGTGCAAGAACAAGGGGGCACAATTTGAAGATCGAGGGGGGATGGCTCAGGGGCAATGTGAGGAATATTTTTTCATGGAGAGGGTGGTGGATGCATGGAATGACCTTCCTGAGAAGGTCATGGGGTCAAAAACAGTGAGGGAAGTTCAAGAATGCATGAGACAGACATAAGACAATTCTGGTGGGGGTTAGAAAGAAGCAGTCTGTTGGTTATCTAGTATCTGCAACTTATCCAGTAGGTAGGGAAATGGGCAGACTGAGTGGGCCAAGCAGTCCTTATCTGCCATCAAAGTCTATGTTCTCTTTTCTGTCATGTATATTTAGTAGTGTTAGTGTCGGCAACAGCTGTGTAAGTGTTTTTTTTGTTTGTTTTGTTTGGTAACTAACTTGACAGTGAATCCAGCAGAAAGAGTATACATGACATTACTCAGCATGGTTTTGTTTCTGGAAGGTCTTGTACCACTAACCTTGTCACATTTTATGAAGGGATCAATAACAGCATTGACAGGGGTGTTCCAGTGGATGTTATCTTTCTAGAACTTAGGAAGGCATTTGATACCGTACTGCACTATGATCTTATAGAGAAGTTAGAAAACAAGGACTTTAATTCATACCTTGTCAAGTGGGTGGAAGCATGGCACATAGAACCCAACAGGACAGAGTGAGTATATATATATATATATATATTTTTTTTTTATCAAAGTAGGGACTAGTGAGCAGCGGTGTTCCACAGGGTTCTGTTTTGGGACCATCTTTATTTGGAGTATTTTAGAGGGGACTTGCACAACAAATTGGAAAACAACATACTTAAATTTGCTGATGATACTAAGGTTAGTGCTGAAGTGGACACAAATGAAAAATATCAGTTGCTGGTTAAAGATCTAAGGTATATGGAAAACTGGGCAAAAAATAATATGGAGTTTAACATGGATAAATGTACAGTACTCCACCTTGGAAGACATAATCCAGTGAGAACATACACTCTGAATTGGGTGCCATTAGGCTTAGTACATGAGGAACATGATTTAGGGATAATAGTAAATGATGCAATTAGTTCTTTGGATTATTATAGAAAGGTGGCACAGACTAATAAGTATGATTAAAAGATCTTTTATATCCAGGAATGAGAACTGTTGAATTCCACTATACAGATCTTGTGTAAGACCGCACTTAGATTATGGGTTTCCCTTCTGGTCCCCATATCTAAGGAGTGGTATTAATTTGTTAGAGAGTATCCAGAAAAGGGTCACTAGGCTAATACGCAGGTTAAAGGATATGTCTTAATGGATAGTCTGCTTGAGTTGAATCTGTTTATCCTTGAGGAAAGAAGGAAAAGAGGTAATATTACTTTTAACATACTAAACAATCTGGATCTAATGGGGCAGTGTGGTATTACTTATGCCGTGATAGATAGTGATAGATGGGCAAATCTAAGATCACATGACAAACAACTAAGAATTCCAAGAGCACACACTAAAAGCATGATAATTATTTCACAGTAATGGCTGCTGGACTGTGGAATGATTCACCACCTTACCTAGTAAATTTGGCAACATTTGACAAATTTGAAACCAAACTGGATAAACACCTGAATATTCTTAAGGTACCATACACCCACTAGGAATGGAAGACAGTCTCAATGGGCCAAAAGCCTTCTTCTGTGTAAACAACCAAGTAACCATTATTAGGATTCCTAATAATGACATGGAATGAGGACCATAGAATCCTGGGGGTGTATAGGTACACATCTGAAGTAAGTTTGATTGGGTTTTGAAATAACTTTTGCAGTTCATTTTCCAGGTCATGAAGGTATGACCATATAAGCCGGCAATCCCAAGAGGTGTGAAATTAAGCTCAGCTTGTTTGTTCGTGGCCCATTTTGGTTAGGGGCCTGCGAGATGTCTAAGGAGAAATAAGTGGATCTGCACTGCCCATTGGTCATGTCAGAGATTCAGGAGGGAAAGGCCTTCAGCAGTGTGGGAGAGGGTCAGAATTTAATGCTGAACTTGTGGGTGCTGACGAGCCCAGATAACTCTAGATAGCCTCCACCATTGTTGTTGTATTGCTTCTGGAAGGTGTAGAGGTACATTTGAAAAGAGGAATAGTTCATGGGGTAGAACCACCATTCAAATGACTTTCACTTTATGAGACAAGGAAAGTGGTAGTGTGCACCAGTGTGTGTGTGCGGTCTTGCTGGAACTATGTAGTGAAAGGATGATAGTTGTTATATAACATGCTGGGCCTTCTCTGTTGGTGGATCCCTAGGTATTTCAAAGTGGTGAGTTCCCAAGGGAACGGGTAGTTGGTGCATATCTCTGGTGAAGGGTTGTAGTGAAATGTAAGTAGCTCAATTTTTGTGGTGTTAAGCTTGTACCCAGAAAGGGTGCCGGAACAGCGAAGGATATCCAAGGCTGTGGGCAGTGATGTTGCTGGGAACTGTAAGTAGAGTACAACATCATCAGCATACTGAGCTGTTCGATGTTCCGTCCCTGCCATCTGTACTCCCTGGATGTCTGGTGACTCATGTATCACCTGTGCTAGTGGCCTTATATAAAAAACGGAACAGGAGAGGGGATAGTAGGCAGTCAGGAAGGCTTCTGAGTGTTGCCCATTGAGCTTGACACAAGCATGTGGTGACTGGTAAACTTGTTGCAGAAGTTGGATGAATTTGACTGAAAATCCCAACCTCCACATTACTGAGCAGAGCAAGGTCCAGGAGACCCAATCAAAAGCTGTTTCAGCATCAAGGCTTAAAATGATCGATGGCACAAGGTGTGTTTGTAAATTATGTAAGATGTGTAGTGTCCTCCTGGTGTTATCTAAGGCTGTATAAGCACTGATAAAACCTGTTTGATTGAGTCCAATCAAGATAGAGAGCATTTTGTCTGGTCACTTGGCTAACATCAACATACAAGTCTTACAGTCAGAGTTGAGCACCGATATCAGGTGAAATAAGCTGCAGTGTTTGGGGGTCTTCCCTGGTTTTAATATTACTGAAACACAGTGTGTGCTCATTAAGGTTCTGCTGAGCCCCCATCTAATATGTTGTACATATGGGAGAAGATAGGGAGCAATTGGTCCATATTGGTCTTGTAATAATCCGAGCTGTATCGGGACCTGGGGCTTTCATGGTTTTGAATGCTTTCAAAATCTCCAAGCTCTCTGCAACAGAGATTATGTGTTGTCGGTTGTGGGAGAAGTGGGGTAGTTTGAGGGAGGCTAACAAATTGTGCATGTCTTATATAGGAAGTTCCTCCTCTAAGGTATACAGTTGCTGATAGTACGTTTTGAAAGAATTAGTGATGTAATGCAATTTAAAGCAGGTATGACCAGTACCAGAGTCCAAGATTGATGTAGTTCTTGCTTTTTGGCGTTGTTTACACACTTGAAAGAAAAGCAGTCTGGTGGCCCTAGGGCCAAACTTCTGCACATCACTGTCTAAGATAAAAAATGGCAGTGCTGCTGGCTCTGTGTTGCTGAGTGATTGGTGTTCGCTTGGCATGCTGGCGACCTGGGTTCACACCCCGAGCCCAGTCCAAAAGGAGCGGATGCCATTAGGGAGGGGTTTCAGAGCAGCCCTCAGACACTTCCTTCCTGGAGGGGTGGGCGGTTCTATACCACTCTTCTAGTGGCTTCTGGCGGTGTTTTTTTGTGGCATCCTAGGTAGTGTGGGTGAATTCACACAGCCAGACGTTCTCCCATAGGATGCATAGTGTGGCAGCATCGACGTGGGTGAGCAGGAATCAAAAATAGAAAAGGGGGCCATCCAACTCTGCAGGATGATGGCCGCTCATCCCCCCATGCTGAGGTCCCGAGAGCACACCTCCTCCATCACCCATGTCTGCCCCAGGGGCACTGTACTTCATGTTCTCCTCTTCCAGTCTCCCTCTGGGGAGAGGGGCCCTTCTAGTAGGGTTAGTGCCGGTCCCCTTGGTTGTAGGGCGTACAGGGACATGCACAGTGGATGAAGGCAGCAGGGGTGGACCGGCAGGTATCAGGGACATTAGCTTCCCAAAGGAGTGGCAGGGTTTGTGGCCATGTGTGGATGTATAAACAAATAAAGCAAAACAAAATGGCAGTTTGTTTCTGTAGACAAAGGTTGTCAAGTTCAGTCTTATCTTGTGCAGCTGTGGGGCACATGCTTCAGTACCTATGTATGGTGAGCACTTCTACTGGAGAAGTTTTAAACAGAATACCTGCATCCCCTGAAAGAGAGCAACTTATATCTATAAATAATAGTTATTTCACTGTCTCGACATCTATTAAGATCAGGATATGATCTTGCCGATGCTTCAGCTCGAGCCTCTGCAGTCGGTATTCTTATTCACCACCAGGCCTGGCTCTGACTTTCAGGGCTAGCACCTGATATTCAACACAAAGTGGCTAATGCCCTCTTTTCAGGTGACCATCTTTTTGGGACAGGAGCTCAAACGATACTGGAGAACCTACAAGCCTCAGACAGACAACTGAAAACAGTACAATAATGTACCAAAAACCGCACCTTCAGTATAATTATTCATACAAAACTGGAACAATTATACCCCATGTGACACCTTTGAGGACAGAGAACAAGTAACAAGGACACTGGCGGCGCCCATGGCCGCCTCAGGCTGTCGCCGAGCTCGCCCCATTAAAGACTCTAGACTCCACCCTGGTCCCCTCTTCTTGGCCTTGGGGACCTTTTGGGGCCCCAAAAAGACTGAGGACTTTTTTCACATCGGCTCAATACATCTAGCTAGTTTCTCAGGTATCAATGTTTATAGACCATCACGACCATTCCATCGAGATGCCTTTTTGACCTGTGATGCACCGGACGTCCTGTCCCTCCCTCGACCAGGTCCATCCACTACTAACTCACATGCTGAGACACAATCAATCCCACTACCGACTATATTCTTCTCTCTTCCACTGCTATTCGCAGCTTTCCCATGAATATGAACAAAGATCATATCAAAAAGGGTGAGTATATACTGTATACAGAGGTTATATGTTTTTAACACTGCTTCGTTTTGTTTAGTCACAGATACACTGTTTCATTTGCTACATTGTCTTTTACTTCAGTATCCTACTTTTTGCCAAATGGATACATTAATTACTGGCTAGACAGTCTTGGGAAAAAAAAGGTTTCACTTGCTACTTTGTAGCACCTCTAAAGAATAACATTGTATTATTTGAGCTACTCTTACAATTCGTAACAAAGTTGCCTTTGCCTCAGATTGTGCTTTTGCTACTGATCACTGAAGCTCCATAATTGCTCAGTGCTCTTAACATATTCCTTCAAGTTTTTTAAAATGCTTAACACAGTGAATCGTGTATCCCTTTATTCCACTGCTATGCTGTTTTAGCATTTATTGGTCCCATGACCACATTTTACCTATAGCAGAATGCCATCTGTGGCCACCCACTGCCATATAATTGCTTGGGAATCTCCCAGAAGTAATGACTTACTGCAAGAGACCATTCTGTGGAAGTCAGTGCAGTTACACAAAGACTTTTGCTGTAACAGTAGATCTTCTAGGAATGTCTCTTGCAGTAAATAGTTTCCCTCCCTCCATCCCCCTGCCTTATGTAATAGGAAAAACGATGTAAGGGTGGGAAGCTTTGATACCTCAGTTCTCCTCAGTCCCTTGCTTCTGAGCTGAAGCTGGTGGGAAAATGAACGGAGCTTACCAGGGACCACCCACTTTTATAGGTACAGCCCAGGAAGTGAGGTAGTGTGGGTGGTCCCTGGTATAGGGACTGCTGAAAGAGACTTCTGTGCGGGAGCGCCACCTACCAGGAACTCCCAGAAGTAATTACTTACTGCAAGAGACATCGCTAGAAGATCTACTGTTACAGCAAATGTCTTTGTGTAACTTCACTCTCCAGCATGTGAGATCTGATGTCACGGAGTGGAGTTGGGGAATATATCCACATGGGTGTTGGGGGAGCTTAGCTTAAAGATGTTCTGGCCAGTCATTACATTCCATTGGAACTGCCAGAGCGTGGATGTGAACCATATTTCACTTCTGGAACTACAGATCTTCTTCAAGGATACATCTTTCATCATGCCACACCTTTGGAACGTACAGCTGTCTGACACTAGGACCATATGGAAACTTTTACAAGTACTGTGCCAGGGACTGCCCACAATGATGTCAGATGTCATGTTATACATAAACTTGAGTTGCTCCTTTTCTCCTTACTTCTTTACCCACTGTTGAACAGACTCATTGGACCACTGAGAAAATGTCACTGCCATAGCCGCAGTTTTCTTTCTTGTATATCTATTCGGTAATCACTTTTATAGTAATTTTTGATGACCTATATGTCATCGAAAGAATCATTTAAACTTTTCTAGTACTATGATTGCAGAGAAAAGATCTACACTGGAGACTCCCACAACATCTATGCCTGCTGCCTAAGCCTAAACCACGATGTGAAAGTCTGCAAAATCCACCAGGGCTTTAATTCTGCAGCTAGGTGATGCTGAAAAGCGGCTTTAGAGAAATTTTTACTCCAAAAGATCACTGAGAGAATGGAGAAGGAGCTCCAACAGAAATCGGCATCATCAGTTCCATTGACCAAATCATGGTTGTCTAAATCTAGAGAGGAAGTGTCATGGAGTCACAAGCACCAGCACAAGGGAAAGGCTTCCCCGGTGCATTCCAAGTCGCCCCTGTGCTCCGCAGGTATGACCTCAACTTTTCCACCGTCTGCTCTGACAGTGGTGGTGATCCCCCTCCCCCCAAAAAATTGGTGTGACATCAAGGTCAAGCTTGGCAATGGCTAGTGCATTGCTGTAAACAATTGGGGCTCAGCCTCCCCTGTCAACTCCTCCAGTCATGCCAGTTGACCAAAGGGTAATGGATGCTCAGGCAGTCCTCATGTCTTTTTCAGACATAAGGTGTCTACTGCCTGGCCACTCTTTTCTAGGGGACCCATTAGCGGGGGACTCCTAGCAATCCCCCATCAATGCCACAAGGCACTCCCTTGCCACATAATCCTCCTATGCCACCGCTGTTGCCTGCACAGTCTCTGATTCCCGTTAACCTGGTCAATGATGAATATGAATACAACCCTGATCTAATGATGCAGGAATAGGAGGATGACATAGAAGACTATGCTGAGAGCCAGTATAAATATGGTACCAGCTCTGCAGTCTCCACCTGCAGTAAGGACTCTGTGGCGAACACACCAAGGTGCCCTCTAGAGGATCCTACATTTTTCACCATAATGCAGCAGATGCAAGCTGCCATGGGATTTTCACTAGGAGAGCAGGAGTCCACTGAAAAGAACCTACTGGAACTCCTGGAGCTGCAAGAGTCTCCTGCCTTTGAGGTGCCTTCTCTGCTCCCAGCCTTAGAGGATGCCACCTATGCAGCTTGGTACAGACTAAACAAAATACCAGCTGTTTCCAGAAAGACAGATAAAATGTATTCTGCTCCTTCTGGGAAACCTTATTATGCCACACAACCAGAGACTGATTTAGTGGTGATTAACGTTGCCCATGATGGATCCAGGGCACCTAAGCATCTAAGCTCCCTCCTTCCTAATAAGGAATCTAGGAGGCTGGATGGCATAGGTAAGAGGACACATACCTCTGCATCAGCAGGCCTTCATATTTCTAACTACCAGGCCCATATGATGAAGTATCGGAACACCCTCTGGAGGAAGGCTAAGGCTGCTGCACAAATCTTGCCTGAGGGCACCCCAAAACAAGAGCTTTTGAATGCCTTGACAGCTGGGGCTGATGTGGGTAAGCATTTGCTCTGCACAGCCTACAATGTTTCTGATGCTTCTGCCAGGGCTGTGGCCTCTGGCATCTGTCTCAGGAGATATTCTTGGCTCAGAGTAGTAGGCTTTGCAGCAGATGTGTAACAACCTATTCTTAATGCCCATTCAGAGAGCAAAAGTTATTTGGTCATGAGGTACAAGAGACTCTCAAAGATCTCCAAGCCTTGGGTAGGACTTTGAAGTCTGTGCACTCCCTCTACCATACCCAACATATCCAACCCAGGGGTAGGAGCAGGGGTGCCCTTTGCTCAACTGGTGTAAGGAGACAGTGCCCAGTCCCCAAACAGCAGAACAGTCCCCAGCCCTACCCTGGGTGCCCATTCTAAAGTACCTAGAGGTGGTGGAGCCACCCCCACTGGCTCAACCTGACTCCTTGTACATCCCCCAACCATCTTTACCTCCAGGGGTTGTTGAAGGGAATTGCCTCTTTCTCTCCACTTAGATCAGTGGAGGGAGGTGACTACAGATGCACATGGGTTCTGGAAATCATAGAAAAAGGATCATGCTCTGGATCTTCTGGACAACCCTCCAAATCATCCTCCACTTGTGACAACATATTCTTGAGGTCACCTGTCCTTGTTGCTGGAGAAAGTACGGACTCTGCTTCAAGAATGGGCCATAGAACCTGTGCCTCTAGAACGGAGGAACACAGATTTTTACTCCTGGTACTTCCTTTTGCCAAAATAAACAGGAGACCTGAGGTCTATTCTGGATCTAAGGGATCTAAACTTCTTCACAGAACACAAGAATTTCATAAATGGTCACTTTGCAGCGTCTCTTTCGGTTACTGCAGATGGGATTGTATATGCTGCCTGGATATGAAGGATGCGTAACTCCATATCAAGATCCAGAAACCTCACAGAAAATACTTGAGGTTCCTCTTTCAAGGGGAACATTACCAATTCAGAGTGTTGCGCTTTGACTCATCTTCTGTGCAACAGGTCTTTACCAGATGTTTGGCAGTAGTGGCAACAGCCCTTCACAGGGAAGGCCTCTATGTTTTCCCTTACCTGGACGATTGGCTATTGAAAGCCCACTTCAGGGACCGGCTGTTAAGGACTTTAGCTTGAATCAGACAGCTGTTCGATGCTTTGGGGGTGACAGACAACATACAAAAATCAGTGTTGTCACCTTGCCAGCGACTGCAGTGTCGGCCCAGGGCTCATCTTTCCTCCCTCTGGACAGGGTCAACCATCTGATTGCTGAAGCATAACTAGGGCATGACAACCACTTCGTCTCAGCAAGGATGTTTTTATGCTTTCTGGGACTCATGGCTGCAGCCATTGTCACAGTACCACTGGCTAGGTTGCACATGCAGATCCTGCAGTGGATCCTAAGAATCCAGAGGGACCAGCTCATGGACTCTAGAACAGATAGTTCTAGTCACATCCCCTGCATATGAAGTGCTCAAATGGTGAATGAAATACTGCAGCCTGCTCAAGGGGGTTCCTGATCCCCTCCTCTCTTCAGATCCTCAAAACCAATGTGCTGAGGTTGAGATGGGAAGCCTACATGGGTCCTCACCAGACATAGAGCTCGTGGACCCATTTGGAACCCACTTTGCACAGCAGTGTTTTGGAAATGTGGGCAGCTCTATGTGAACTCCAGATCTTCTTCAAGGAAATCTCTTGCAGCAGGTCATGACGCACAGAAATGTCCAGCCGCAGGCATAATTTCCTCCAGATGATTTCTCAGCAGTCGACCAGGGACCGCCCCTGATGGCACCACTTGTTGTTTCCTGGCACGTATAAAAGGGGGTGGCCCACAAGCTCCTCAGTTCTTTTCCAGCCATGACCTGCATGCTATACATTCTCTGTCTGGAGTATAGCTTCAGTTGACGACAAAGAGTTCACTGACAATTTCTTAGCGGCATTCCCAGTATTGTTGCATTCCTTTATTGATGTCTTCAGATCCTATGTTCCATAAGTGTTCCTGTGGCCAGAAGATCACGACTGAGGACCTGCACGAAGTGTATGTCAGATGCCTAGGTCCTGAACATGATACCCATGCTTGTGTCCTGTGCCAGCCAGCAATTTAACAAGGCCACTAAACGTTGATGACTTCAACAACTTCAAGAATACCTCATGGAGCAAAATGTTGCCCTCCTGGAACAGGAATAACACTCAAAGTCCTGGGAGCCTTTGGTGTCGTCTTCAGGGTCTCACTGTTCTGGTGCTTACCCCTCGTCAATAATGGCTCCAGAGAAACCAAGGAAACACTCTAGTAAGAGTAAACATATTCCTTCTGCCTCATCCCCATCAACGAAGGGCCTGACTTCTTCTTCCCACTCTCAGAAGGAAGGCCTCCTTAAAACTAAGGTGACAGCCCTTTCAGAGGGTGTAACCAAATTGTCTTCTATTCCATGGACGACCTCTGGTGATTTTCCTTCCCGCTCATCAATGCCATCCACAGGTGTATGTCAGTTGCAGCTTCCACCACTGCCACCCCTGTCAATGGAATCTGCTTACTGTCTCTCGATGCTTCAGGGTTCATTGACAGACTCTTCTACTAAAACTAGTCAAGACATTATGAGCCCTGCTATGGCTCTGCCATTGATGATCCTGGGGACCTTTGCACCCCTTGTTGATGACTCGATTGGTGCCTTAACAGTCTCCATTCCCTTCTGTTGTGTCAATCCAGTCATTCCATGCATTTCCAGCTATGTCCTGTTCTCCACAGCTTGCCATGATGGATGTCCAGGGATTGGTACACACTATTTTTGACTTTATGAAATCTACCTTTCGTTCCCATGAGGGTTCTTCTTATGTGCCTGTTTCTGCCTCTTCTGGACATTCCTCAGTCTGTAGAATGGCAAGTTCCTCTCCAGCTTCTTCAGGACCCCTACAAAGGTACATAGAAATGAAGGACCTTTTTCTACAAGAATAGGAGGAAGGGGATCAGGATGATGATATGGATCAGGGCCTGGTGTCCCCCCTATCCATCTCTCCAGCTTCTTCCATACTGGGAGAACCCATTCCACCTCTTCCTTGTTCCCCTTCTGAGGACCCCAGTTTTACTGATATTATGACCCATCTTCCAAGAAATGGAGCAAAATGCCTCCCATAGGAAAATCGCCAATTATTTGGGTCTCCCAGATTGTCCTTCCCTGGTCATTCCTCCTTTAATGGATGCATTTGAAGATGCGATCTGGTCTGCTCGGCAACAGCATTTTTCTATCCCATCAGCTCCTAGATGAGCTGATCAGACCTACTAGGCCCCACTGGATCAGTCCTACTTCTCTCCTCCCCCCCCCCACACACCACAGGCTGACTCAGTTTTTATTAATGCAGCTCATGATAGGTCTGCTAGACCAAAACACTTGAGTGTGCAGCCTCCAGACAAGGAATCATGATGTGATGAGGAAGAGGGTGTATTCTTCTTACACTATGACTCTCAGAATTCTGAATTATATGGGTCATCTACTGAAATACCAAGAAGAAATATTGAAGGCCACACAATCCTCTGTTCAATCTCTTCTGGAGGTTACCCCCGAGGAGGACCTTATGACCAAATTATCTAGTGCTTCAGAAGTCTGCCATCACTTGCTGAGAGCTACGTATAATGCTGTCAATTCCACAGCTTGGGCCTCATCAGCAGGTGTTTGCCTTTAAGACATTCATGACTCAGGGTCTCTGGATTTTTTCTGGATGTACAACACTCCATCCATAATGCATTCTTTAAAGGTGATAAGCTTTTTGGACCTCAAACCCAGGATATACTGACCTCACCACAGAATTCATGTCGTACCTTGCAGTCTGTCTGTACTTTGTTCCACATCCCTGCCAAACTTATTACAGGATGAATTTTCACAGGTCTGTGAACAGAGGATGGGGTACTCCAAAAGGGCAACCCAATAATAAAAGAAATGCCCAGGTTTCTTTGCCAGGTCCCCATGCCAACCCTAACATGACCCATTATGTCCCCACTGTCCTCCAGCAGGGACAGCCCACTGCCGAGAGGCCCCTCCCTTTGCCCGTGGATTTAGAGGCCTATCCCACTGCTGTCAGGGGCAGGTTTTTCTTACACCTCCAAGGGTGGCAAAAGATAACCTCAGATGTATGGGTCCTTCAGCCGATTCACTCAGGTCACACCTTTGATTTAAAGGAGATCCCGCCCCACCAGCCCCCACGGACATCTCATTATCCCCCAGACCACGAATCAGTTCTAGTGGAAAAAATTCAGGCTCTTCTGCTCAAAAATGCTGTAGAACCTGTTCCCTTCCCCCAAATGGGTCGGGGCTTCTACTCTCATTTTTTTATGGTCCCAAAGTGGATGGGAGATTTACATCCCATTCTGGATCTCAGACTCCCTTAATCTCTATATAGAGTACAAAAAGTTCCAGATGGTGATACTTCCAACTCTGCTGCCCCCTCCCACACAAAGGAGATTGGCTCTGTTCTCTGGACATGAAAGATGCCTATCCTCACATCCTGATGCATCCCGCTCACAATTTCTCTGTTTCTGTTTTCTAGGTCATCACTATCAGTTCAGAGCTCTCCCTTTCAGTTTGTCCTTGGCCCCCTCAGGTCTTCATGAAGTGCCTTGTGGTAGTGGCAGTGGCTCTCCGCAGGGAAGGCATATACATCTTTCCCTACCTGGACAATTGGCTTCTCAAAGCTCCTTGAAGTCCTCAGTTGGCAGCTACTTTGTCCCAGACACTTCAGATGATGTTCTCCATGGGACTAACAATCAACATGTCAAAATCCAAAATGGATCACACCCAGTGTCTCCAGTACATAGGGGCAGTCCTGAATACCTCCAAAGGGATGACTTTTCTCCCAGAGATTGAGCAGACAAATTGATCACACTGGTATCTCAACTAGGGGCCAGTTGGTATGTCTTGGCTTGGGACTTCCTCCACCTCCTGGGTCATATGGCAGCTGCCACTTCCACAGTCCCTCATGCGCTTTTGCACATGAGGGTCCTTCAGTGGACTTTGAGGGTCCAATGGGACCAGAGATGAAACAATTTTGAAGCTCCAGTCCTGTTGTCCTCTCCAGCCATCAGGGAACTCCACTGGTGGATGTCCCTGGACAATCTGTTGTGTGGCGTCCCTTTTCAGTCCCCAATCCCTTGCCTCATTCTGATGACAGATGTCTCCTTGCTTGGTTGGGGTGCCCATCTGGAAGCAGTTTGCACCCAGCAGACTTGGACCATGGGGGAAGCACACCTCCACATTAGTATCCTAGAAATGAGAGCAGTCCTGTATGCCCTGCAGGCCTTTGAGACTCTACATACATGGGACTGTCTTCAGATCCAATCGGACAGCTCAATGGTGGTTCACTATCTAAACAAACAAGGGGGAACCCATTCTTATCCCCTTTGCAGGGAATCCATGAGAGTATGGTACTGGGCAATCCAAAAAGGTATCCACTTTATTGCGATACATGTCCCCAGAGTCAGCAGTATTCTGACGGATGCTCTAACCAGGTCGGCTTCTCAAAAACAAGAATGGGAACTCCTCCAGGAAGTTCTAGAAAACGTCTTTCTGCATTGGGGCTGCCCACAGTTGGATCTGTTCGCCTCTCTGCTAAATGCCAAACTGCTTCACTATTGCTCACTCATGCCAGGTCCTGGAACTTTATGACTGGACACATTATCTCATTCCTGGACAGAAAAACTTTTTTATGCTTTCTCTCCCTTCCCTGTCATTCAGAGGGTTCTACTGAAACTCCTCAAGGACAAGGCTTCCATGATCCTCATCGTGCGTCAGTGGCCGAGACAAGTCTGGTTCCCATTGTTACTAGAATTGACAGTACAGGACTTTCTACCTCTTCCCATCTGCCCTGCTATGTTATACCAGGCTGGGGGTTCTCTACTGTACACAGACCTTTGCTCCATGCTCCTGCATGCCTGGCTCCTGAGGATGTAGTCCTCTCCAGGTTCCAGGTCTCCACACAAGTTGCGGAAGTCCTCCAGGCAGCCCATAAACTGTCTACACAATCTTCTTAGTCCATGAAGTGGAAAAGGTTTTCCTTATCGGCTAAAAGTCACAATTTGGATCCGTATGTTTGCCCTCCACAGCACATTCTGGACTGTTTGCTGTCCCTAACAGTGGTCTCAAATATTCCTCCATAAAAGCCCATTTATCAGCTATTTCAGCTTTCCATTTGCCTGTGGATGACAAACCTTTGACTCAGCTACAAGTTATGAAGACCTTTTTGAAAGACATTCTTCATCTCAAGCCCCCTATTAGGGACCCGGTCCTTTCTTGTGACTTGAATTTTGTTCTTGAAAAACTGACACTAGATCCTTTTGAACCCACAGCCTCCTGTGAGCTGCGTTATCTCTCCTGGGAAGCTCTTTTTTAGGTAGCGATTCCGTCAAGTCGATGTATTTCAGCATTACATGCACCGATGTGCAAGGAACCCTATCTAAATTTCCACAAGGACAGGGTATCTTAACATACCAACCCTAAATTTCTTCCGAAAAGTGGTATCTGAAGTTACCTTGAATCAAACCATACACTTACCTGTGTATTATGTGGAGTCTACTAATGCAGGAGAATCTTTGCTCCACACTTTAGATATACATAGAATTTTATGATATCTTCTTTGCATGAAACAAGTGCACAAGTCTAAACAACTTTTTGTTTCCTTAGCCAATGGAAAAGAGGGAGTTCCTGTTCCTATGCAGTGCTTGTTGTTTTGGTTGATCAGCGTCATTACTTTTTGTTATAAAAAGTATGATAAGCCACTACCTGGGGTGATAAAACCTCACTCCATTAGGGGGCATGGGTGCCTCAGTGGCATGCTTTAGATGTGTTTCAGCAACTGAAATTTGTGAGGCCACTACCTGGTCTACTGTACATACATTTACTAGGCATTACAGCTGGGACATTGCTTCCAAAAAGCGAACAAATTTTGGATGGGCCATTCTCCAAGGCCTATTGGCCTAAGCTTATTTTCACTACCTCCTTCCCTCTGCATCCAAACAGCTGGGGACTTATTCCTATGTGTCATGACCTGCTGCAAGAGATTTCCTCGATGAAGATGGTATAGTTGCGTAAGAACGTCCTGTAACAGTAGATCTTTGAGAGAATCTCTCACAGCAGGTAATGCTGCCCCTCTCTCCTTCCCCTTGCTTCCTGCTTCAGGAGGGCGACATGCTCCTGTTCTCTCCAAAAAGATATTAGGCTACTCCCTTTTCTTCCTTGGTTCCCCTTGGAGGCCAGTTAGATCATATTCTCATTTCGGTCACTGAGGTGGAAAAGAACTGAGGAGCTTCTCCTGCCAGGACACAACATGTGGTGCAGTCGGGGGCAGTCCCAGGTTGACTGCTGAGAAATCATCTGCAGGAAATGACTCCTGTGACTGGACATTCCAGTGTGTCATGGTCTGCTGCAAGAGATTCTCTTGAAGATCTACTGGTAAGTTCCTACGAAACTGTACTGTCTTCCAGAACCACTTGTCCCCAGGTCCTCTGTTAATACAGATGGACGGTGTCAGTGTGATGCATTATATCAAGCAAACAAAGGGGGACTTATTCCTATCCTCTGTGAAAGGATGCAATTCGAATTTGGTATTAGGATCTGGAACATGGTTTAGAACTATCAACAGGACATGTTCCAGGTGCCTGAAATGTCTTGGCAGACAAGCTAAGTAGGTCCCAGCATAGGATGCACAAGTGGGAACTTCTGACCTTGGTGTAGATGACCTATTTAAAAGATGAAGTTGTCCAGAGTTGGAACTTTTTGTGTTCCCACACAATACAAAACTGACAGTTTTTTGCTTGTTTGCTCCAGGACCGGGAGTTTTCTGGT
Organism: Neoceratodus forsteri; assembly: GCA_016271365.2. Taxonomy (NCBI): domain Eukaryota; kingdom Metazoa; phylum Chordata; order Ceratodontiformes; family Ceratodontidae; genus Neoceratodus; species Neoceratodus forsteri. The sequence continues at coordinate 1,850,486,861 of CM057449.1, forward strand.
GAGATGCATTGTCCCTCTCTTGAAAAGAGAGGTTCCTGTTTGTCTTCTCTAATCCAGAGAGTACTACTTAAGTAGCAAATGGAGGTGATAGCTATGATACTCATTACTGCCCATGGTCTTGACAAATGTGGTTCCTCCTACTCCAACAACTGGCAGTGGAACCCCCAGTACCTCTTCCCCTTTGCAAGGGCCTCCTGTCACAAGAACAGGGAACCCTGGTCCATACAGACCTGAAGTATTTTCGTCTACATGCATGACTCCTGAAGACATAGCCATAGCTGCCTTCGAGGTTTCACAGAAAGTGGTGGATGTTCTGGTGGCTGCTAGAAAACAATCCACCAGAATGACTTACTCTGTGAAGTGAAAGTGATTTGCTTTATGGGCCAGTTCACATAACCTGGATTTGTTTGCCTACCCAGTCAGTCAGGTTCTAGAGTACATGCTGTCCGTATCGGATTCAGGCCTGCAGTATTCCTTGCTCAAAGAGCACCTGGCTGCCATGTCAGCTTTCCATATGCCTGTTGATGGCCGTACAGCTGCTCAGCTGGAGGTAGCACATACGTAGAGACCTGTGAAATTGTTTTTATAAATTTTCTGGAATTTCTTGTTATTTCTTTTTATTCATTGAAAATTTAGTGTTATTTATTGTTATGACATTTCCATTCATAAACTACCTCAAAATTACCTTATACACCATAGAAATCACATTCCTAGTATACTACATTGTAGTAAGCAGCATTATGCTATGGTTTTGAAAGGTTTTGGGAATGAAACAACTCCATTGTCACTTCCTTGTGCCTTCCCAGCTCTCCTTTCTGCCTTCTCACATTGCTTGCCTACCTTAAGGTCATCTGATATGATTTTCCCCAGGTCCTTTTCCATTTTTGTTGTTAGTACCTCCCTCCATTGTGTACTCTTCACCTGGGTTTTTATTTCTCAGGTTCATTACTTTACAATTCTTTACATTGAATCTAAGTTGCTATACTTCTGACCGTTCCTCCATCCTTGCCAAGTCCCTTCTCAGCCTTTCCACTCCCCTTGTGTATCAACTCTGTTGCAGATCTTTATGTCATCTTCAAAGAGGCATACTTTTATTTCCAGACCCCCCTGCATTGTCTCCTTTAAATACATTAAAGAGGACTGGTCCCAGTACTGAACCCTGCAGCACCCCAGTAGTAACCCCCCTTTCTTCTGAGTGAGTTCCATTTACTGTTACCCTCTGTGTCCTGTTGTACAGCCAATTTGTTACCCAGGCTACCACCCTGGGACCCACTCCCAGGCTGGCTAACTTGTTTATTAATCTTTTGTCTGAGACTGTGTCAAATGCCTTGCTATAGTCTAGGTAGGCCATATCCACAGCCCCTCCCTGGTCTACTACTTTGGTCACCCAGTCAAAGAAATTGATCAGATTTGTCTGACATGACCTTCCTGCTGTAAATCCATGCTGCCTTGGGTCCTGTGCACTGCTGGCCTCTAGGTACTCAACAATTCCTCCTTTCAGAAGTGATTCCATCATTTTCCCTACCACTGAGGTCAAACTAACAGGTCTGTAGTTTCCTGCCCCTGCCTTGCTCCCACTTTTGTGAAGGGGAATCACATATACCCTCCTCCACTCCTCAGGTACCACCCCATCCTCCCATGATTTGTTAAAAAGGGTAGTCAGTGGTGTCACTAGGCCCCCCTTAGTTCTTTTAGAATTCTAGAGTGAATCCCATCAAGCCCCATTGCTTTGTCCACCTTCAGTTTTATGAGTTCTTTCAGGACCCTTTCTTCTGTGACTGGACTGGTGTCGACCCCCCTGCCCAGAGTGCTTCTATTGTTTAGTTTAGGTAACTCCTCTTGTTCTTCTTTTGTGAATACTGGGCAAAAGTATTCATTCAGTATCTCTGCCTTTTCACTGTCTCCCTTTGCCCACATCCCCTCCCATTTATTAATCTTCACTATCCCTCCCTTGACCTTTCTTTGCTCCCTAATGTACCTATAAAAGGTTTTATCCCCCTTCTTAACTGAGTTGGCTATCTTTTCCTCGGTTTGGGCCTTTGCTATTCTGACTGCCTTCCCCACTTCCTTGTGCTTTAACTTATACAGTTCCCTGTCCTGCTCCTTCTGTGATTCTTTATACTTCCTGAATGCTATCTTTTTCTCCCTAACCTTCTCCACCACCTCTTTTGAGAACCATAGTGGTTTTTAGAAGATAGAACAGTTACATACTTCGTAACAGTAGATCTTCGAGATAATCTATTTTATCAGGCCATGCTGTCCCACTCTGCTTCCCCCCTAGAAGTTGTGACAAAGCATTCTCATGCTACTTTCTCCATTGCTCCATTCTCCAGCCCTTGGTCTCGCCTGGTATGTGGAGGAGAGGGGTCTCTCCTGTTCCCTAAAGGAAGGCTTCCGAGGAGATATCTGGTGGGGAACTGAAGAAAGGAGGGGTGCCCACATTTATGTATACGCTGAAGTCTGATATCATTGTAGGCCGCCCCTGGCAGACTGCTTTCAAAAGATTCCATGTGGTTCTAGTGCCTGGTGGCTATAAGGTCCAATGATCTGGCCTAATGAAAGAGATTCTCTCAAAGATCTACTGTTACGGTAAGTACATAACTGTTCTTTAGAGGTGAGTAACCTATTCTTTTCTGACCATCTGGGAAATTGACAGTGAGTTTTGCAAGGTAGGGTGTCCTGAAGCATAGTTGCTGAGCATGAAGGGCTTTCAGGGCGGGTATGTATACGCATCTATGGGCTGAGATAACTGGAGAAGAACCATTGTCCCAAATAGTCAGGTGTTTTGAAAATGGACATCATGCTTCTAGGCTGTATGGGGAACATCCTTCTTATCTGTAAAATGTAAAAAAAAACTGAGGATGACTGAAAGTGGATGGGCTACGAAGGGGGTGGGCTTCGGGCCAAGGTCTCTGTGGGCCTGTTCTATGTCTGGAGTTCATTCTGGTGGAAAGCTGAGGGTAGTGTTGAGTAGATCCTGAAGAATAAGAGATTGTATATCTGTTCCTCAGGCAGTGCATAAATTCTTAAGTCATTGTACCTCTTACAGCATTCTGAGTCCTTAGTGCGGTCTTGTAGGTGCTGGATGGTAGAGTGTAGCTGTAACACTGTCCATTCAGTACAGTACAGTCTCCTGTCAGTGCTTGTGAGATGTATCTTCATTTGATATGCTGCTCTGATGAAGCTTGGGGCGCCCGAGTGAAATGTTAATGTTTCACATCAGTAGTCAGAGCCGGTGATGGTCGCTGCGCTCACTCCAGGCTATGAGGTAATTTGGTGTTCCATTTTAATAAATGGTAAGAACAATATATTACTGTTTTTGTTGCCTTGAGTCCTTATTGCAGGGTGCTTGGTGGTTTCTTCTCTTTTAGGTTTGCCACTTACTAAGTTTAGTTATATCCAAGGCTCCTGGAATTTTGTGGTTCTGCGGTTGCGGATTCTGCCACAGAATTTGCATCATGCCGCAGAATATATATATATAGTACCGCAGAATTCACTGTTTTCGGTGAATTTTCATATAAATATACTGTTTTTCCACAGTGCCAGGCTTTCTTTCCCATCTCATTTATCCTGAAGTCCCTCCTCTATGCTCAGCATATGTCATCGATGACATCACATCATATTTAGCCAATGACAGGACTGCATTCTGCTAAAGACGTGAATAAATCATGCCGCAGAAATCAGAAAATGCTGCCACAGAAGCCAAGGAGCCCTGAGAAATCAGAAAATTCTGTCAGAGAACACCAGGGACCCTGGTTATATCAGTCCTGACTGCTGTAGTTGTAGAGTGGATTTCTTTGCAGAAGCCTCTTATTCCTTAGGAATTAAGCCTATTTGTTTTATGAGGGTGCTTGATCCATTAACGAGTCTTGGTGGTGGTCCTGTCTCGAGTTCCCCAATGCCTGAGAGCACTCACTTTTGAAACCATCGATATCATATCCGTCCCCTTCTTTCAATTCTGCATGTGAGAGGTTCCAACCCAACCTCCTTATGAATGATATGTAGCCTCTGTAAATGTTTTGTTAAGGATTTCTGAAATATTTGTAATTTTTGAGGTTTTTGGATAGTAGGCCTGTGTGAAGCTCATTATTCAGGCTGCTACTCCTCTCATGATGTCACCGGGAGTCTCCTGTTGTGGGGTTTTGTAGTTTTTAATTTATTTGAAAACATTTTTATGTAAGAAATAATCATGGGTTGGGTGTGCGGCAATAACAATGTAATCAAATGGCCTGGATGGGTTATGAAGCCTAAGGTGCAGCCGACAGCCTTCAACCACCCAGGAAATTAGGTTATTTCAACACTGACGGGCATTCGACATGCAGTATTATGCTAATAACATGTACAGTATAGAATGGTCAGAAATTTTTAATTCCATTTAATTGGGTTGTTGGTAGGTAGATTAGGGCAGGTGACTTAATTAAGTTGTTGCTAGGTGGATTAGGGAAGGTTAGTTATAAATTGTTCATATACCACAGGTTAATGAATGGTCAGGTGATGTGTTCAGACCAATGAATTCGCTGGGATTCTGAAGCCCATTTTATGAAAGTGTGATAACACTTCAGGGAGTGCAGTTGCTAATATATTCACTTCTTGGGTGGTTGAAGGCACTCAGCTTTGCCTCATGCCTCAAAACACACTCCAGATGCATTTATTAGAACCCAGCCACACACTTGTTTTGTGTTATCACTTATATTATACTGGCACAGTAGCACCACCGTAGTTAGGGTTGAGTAGGTCGTTTACTGTTAAACTTCTAACTTTGCACCTTAATAGCTTTGCAGCCATTCAATGGAATTTCATGACATTTTTTATGCACAGTCTGGGGGTCAAGGTCTCTTGACTTCCCAAGTTTCGTTTTAGTCGGGTATGCAGATTTCAATATCCAGTTTTTAGGAAAAAATTATTTATGTATTTATTTATTTTTATCTCCTACAGCCTAGATGGTTTGGCATTTTGGTCTGAAATTTTAAGGGTATAAAGGGCTTGCCCTAGAATGGTGCTTTGTTGGTTTGGTGAAAAAATATTAATGCATTCCCAAGTTTTAAGGATTTGAAATTTCAGTTCTGAGCATCCTCAATAGTCTGTTTTGGATACACATTTGATACCTACTGACCATGCTCAGAACTGCACCACACACACACACACACACACAAACTGTGTCGCATACTGGTACTCATCTCAAACAGTAAATTTCCTGTGTACAGTGAACAATCCATTAAGGCTAACATTGCTGCAGAAAACCATACAAGGTGAAATGAGAGTATAGCTACAAAAAATAAAAAAAACATGAGCATCTGGGCATTATTTAACTAAAGTAGAACATGCTTTGTGAGCTGATTATATAAATCTCAATTGCATAACCATCCTGTCACTAGAATCAAAACTGATGAAATAGCATTTATGAATGAAAATAGAAACACTGAAATAGTGTAGATATAACATTTAGCATTACTGTGACTAATCGCAATTCAGAGAAATCAGGAAGATAACTTGCAGTTTAAAGTTTACTTCATTACAGTGCTGCGCTGCTTGCAACTCAGAATAAGAGGCTGTACTTGTATGAATAACACTAAGGCATTCACGTAAATTAAAAATGAAACTCTGTTCCACACTTTTGAAAATTATCCATGGATCAGGATTATTAGCTTACTGCACTTCTTAATTACTGTATTTCATAGTGGGTCTAGATGAACGTCATTACCTACATGAAGTGAAACTTAAATTAACTTTGCCAGTCCACTTTGTTCATTGTTCTAAACTCAAAAAAGGTGGGGGGCAGGTTAAAACTTGTGGTACTATTAGTAGTAGCCACATATATTATTATTATTCTTAGCTACAAGCACATAGGTCCCCTGAAAGCAAAGCAGTTCTCCTTTAAGTGGACCAGGGTGCCCACCCCCACTACCACTTTATTCTTCCCCCCCTCCCCTTCCCTGCAGGTTGCCCTTCTGGCAATTTCAGCCAATGTACTATAAATGCAACATGTCATATGTATAAGGGCAGTGATAAAATGACTATCTTGAAAACTTGGGGTCAGAATAAAAAAAAAAAGAATGAATGTGTGAAGACTGAATAGTGAATGTGTGAAGAGCAAATTTGTAAAGAGTGAATGTGCAAGGCCCTGCACTTCTATAGGCTGATGGAGTCTTCCCATGGTGCAGGGCCCAAAGGGCTCTGCAAATCTGGGACCTGGGTGAATGAGGATACGATTCTAATATCTCAAAAGAAAGGAAATTCTTGCAAAAAACATAATTAATGCGCCAGTTAGAGTAACTTAATGCTACAAAAGTAGGGAAATGTGGTGTTGGAGTTTCCAACCTAACTCCCCCACCCCCACCCACCCCGGCAGCAAAAAGGAAAAAATAGTGTTTTGGGTCTCCAGAGTCTTGGCAAATCAGTGTTGGGATCTTCCTTGGGATTATCAGCCCTAATGCTCACCCCATTCCCTGAGCAAACGATGTCTAACATGATCTCTTTTCTTCATGCAGGGCCCTGCGTGAAGAAAGCTACAACAATGTGTGTTGACAGCATGTGGTGAGGCATACTTCTCTACCTTTGAAGAGTGTATCACTATGAGGTGCTGGCTTGGAGCTGTACCTTGTGTTTTGAAGTGGAGGCTATGGGCTAGGGGGGTGAGCATTAAAGTTGACGGCCCCAAAGAAGATCCCACTACTGATTCGCCAAGACTCTGGAGACCCAAAACCATAATGTTTTTCCCTTTTGCTGCTTGGGTGGTGGCATTTCCCTACTTTTGTGCATTAAGCTACCCTAACTGGCGCACTACCAAAGTTTTTTGCAAAGAATATAAAGTTTACACGGTGCAACTAGCTGTTTGCTAATTGGGGCTATAAGGCCATGAGCCCAAAGGGTGAGTGGCTTTATTGCCCCTAATTAGTCCCTGAGATGGGTATACCTCTGGGTATTCTACCCTTACCCATCGTTTGTTGAATATAATACATTAAGATGGTTATTGTCATGGAGATCGCATTTGCAATCACATTATGGCACTTGCAGCAAGGAAGGAAAGGTATGTAGTGAGTGCAGGTAAGAGTTTGGGGGATTTCTGGGTTTGGGAGGGTTTTTGTGTCTTTTTTCCAGGTTCTTTTGCAGCTTATTAATTGGTTTGGCTAGCTTCCTAATGCTCTGTCAATTGTGTTATTAGTGGTGTCCCATAGGGTCTAATGTAGTGCAGTTGTGTACTTTTTATTAGTGCAGGTATATACGTAAGCAGTAACCCACGACAGGGTGTGTGGGTGATGAGGTTAATCAACACCCGGGTGCATTGTGAGGGCACAAAGGTGCAGCCTGGTGCCCTGTAGCACCGGGTATTGATTAATCCCCAATACCCACACACCCTGGAGTGGGTTATTGGCGCTTTATATTGATGGAGATAAGTTTAAACAACAAAAAAATCAAGAAATTTGTTTTTTTTTTGCTGTTTAAACATCGAGAAAGGTGATGTATCCTGCCACCTTGAAAAACAGTCCCTAACAAACAATGTATACCACATTACTGTTACGCACATAGAAATGTCACACATCCATTACTTAGATGATCTGTGACATTTCTTCTGCATAACACTGTATCCTGTTTTGCTCACCATCGTTTCTGTTGCTGCCCACACACACACACACAACAGTGCAGATGTCACAGTCTGGCAAGTACAGAGTACACTCTACCATGGGGAAATTGTAGCTCACTCTGTTTGCACCACAGACCTAGGCAGATAGAGAAGAAACTGCGAGAGAGAGAGAGACATGGAGTTCGGTCTCTTGCCTTCCCCAGTAGGCACAACAGAAGTATGACTGCCACTCGTCGGATTGGAGGGGGGCAACAGACGATGGGTGCACTGTGCGAAGTTAGGAAGACACAATCTTGCAGGACTGGCTGCTTTCAAACTGTCAGTGTTCAGCAGCTGATAATCCCACAGCTACCACCTACCACCACCATGTACTTACCGGCACACCGTGCTGCTGTGTTGCTCACTGGAAACCAGAACATGCCTCTCTCTTTCTCCTCTATTCTCTCTCAGAGGCAAGGGGATGGAATCCAGAGTCAGTGATCAGGACATATTGACCTCAGAAGACAGAGCCACAGGTAGCAGACAGTGAGTTAGCATTGCCTTGGTGAAGAGAGAGACTCAGAGAGAACTGTGCTGTAATTCACACAGGTCTCTCACTGTCACTGTCGCTCTGTGTATCCATCAGTTCTACAACTGCTAATCCATGGCACAGCTGTGTAGGTATGGAGGGGAGAGGTTACACAAACGCTCGATGGTGTCAATCTGTATGATACAAGACACATACACAGATGGGAAATTGCCGCACGTGTTAATTGCAAGTGGCGGCCCCACTGTGTGTGTGTGTGTGTGTGTGTGTGTGTGTGTGTTTGTGTGTGTGTGTGTGTGACTCTCTGTCTCACAGTTGCTCTTGATGAGCAGACCGCAGGAAGCGAAGAGCAGTACTCTGTGGAATCTTGTCATGCAGCACACAGCTGCCTGTTTCTCTTGCTCTCCACACTGGGGTCCTGTCTTTGGACAGAACACAGCATGCAGTGCTTATAGGACCAGGGCAGGAATCACACACACTTAGCTGACTGACAGTAAAGATTAATGAACAGCTACACTTTCTGCTCGGTATGGGGAAAATGAGATGATCCATGGGGCGGCTGTGTGGCTAACAGTCAAGAGTGCACACACTTTCTGATCTGCAGGTGGGTGGGTAGGTTAAACTCTGGCACTCGCTGTAGTCCCAGAAGAGCAATGGCAGCTTTTCACATTTGTTTCACACAGCAGAACAAAGAAGAACCAGTATGCCCACTAATTTCCACTGGTACTCATTCACATGAGCTGTTAGTATATTGTGCATTAATACACAGTCAGGTGGCAGCTCTCTACCAATCATTTCAGTACTTGTACTAACCCCATGTTATAAATGTAATTAGTGCAGGTATATATCTGTAATTGATTGATTAGTGCAGGTATATAGCTTTGATAGATTAATCACAGGTATACATGGAAATAAATTCTGGCCTTTTCTAGGGGGGAAAAGTCCCCACCCACATATTTTATATATATATATAAGCAAAAAAAATGTATTAATGCAACAGTTAGGGTTCAGATTAAACCCACAAAAGTAGGGAAATGTGATGTTAGGGTTTCAAACCTAACACCTCTGCCCCACCCTGAAGCGAATGATAGGTGGAGTCTTCCTTGGGGTTGTCAACCCTAACGCTCATCCCATTGCAACAACAAAAAGCTGAAATGTGATGGAGACCGGTGTGTATGTTTCATGAGTGTATAGAATGAGGTGAGCATTAGGGTTGACAACCCCAAGGAAGACTCCATCCCTCATTCGCTTTAGGGGTGGGGCAGGGGTGTTGGGGTTTGAAACCCTAACATCACATTTCCTTACTTCTGTCAGTTTAATCTGAACACTAATTGCTGTATAACACAGTTTTTTGCAAATAATTTCCCTACTGTTTGAGATGGTATAATCATATCTTCATTTGCCTGTAGGAGCGTATATCTGTCCCAGCCCTGCACTCCCATTCCTCTGTAGATGCATTGATATATGTTACTGTGCCTGTGCACTTGCATTTCTGCGAAAAACAACAACCACATGGTCAGCATAGCCTTGTTATTACCCCACCTCAAGAATTCAGTACTGAGAATTTTTAAAACCCTGCCGAAACGTCATTCCGAAACATTGAAATGTCATTCCATGCCACAGGTGTGAAAACATATTTTGACCAGGATTTGAAATATGACAGCTGTCCCTTTCATGAGGTGGTATAAAAAAACTGGCCTTGTTGAAAATTTGGGGTCAAAATATTTAAAATTATCAAACTTATGATTGAGTGTAGTAAAATTTTAATGTATAGGCATAACTTTAACATTTTTACATATTTGTTAGTCAAAGTTTTCAACATAGCCTTGTTATGACCCCACCTTATGAACAGAGGTGGTGAACATTTTCAAATCCCACCCAAAAGGCAGTTTTTCCAAGTGACTGCAAAATAACCTTTTGGGCTTGATTTGTGTAATTCCACCACCATTGACCATGAGGTGGGGTCCCAAAAAAAGGGCAGGTTGGAAATTTGAGTTCAGAATGTGCAAAAATGAAAAAGTTCTGTATCAGACTTAAAAACTCCATTGAAATACATTGCACTTACCTTGGTTTCTCATATTGCAGTCAGTAGTTCCAGCAACAAGACGTGTCTTCAATCAGAGAGTGGACCTTCGCCCTGGGACCTGTTCAGATGAGTAAGGGTGTATGTGTTTGGGGGGGTGCAGGGTGGTGGGTGCTCAGTAGGAGGTTGGAGTGGAGGGGTTGGATCTGTGAGGGACCATTTTCTTTTTTACAGGTGTTAAAGAAAGAAAACCATCCCTCAGTGTTTTTATTGCAGGTTACTTGGTTACTTAAATACGGGGATGGCGATTGGTGGGTGGGGGTGCCGCTAGACACCAGGGAAAAATTAAAAAACATGGGGATGGTGATTGGAGGAGTGGGGGTGCCACTATACACCAGGGTAACATTAAAAAAATATGGGGATGGCAGTTGGAGGGTTGGGGTACTACTGGACACCAGGGAAACATTAATGAATATGGGGAAGACAATCGGAGGGTGGGGGATGCCACTAGACACCAGGAAAACATTAAAAGTATGGGGACGGCAACAGGAGGGTGAGAGGGTTGCCACCAGACACCAGGGGAAACATTTATGAATATGGAGACAGTGATCAGGAGGTGCCGCTAGACACCATGGAAACATTGATAAATGTGGGGACAGCGATCAAAGGATGGGAGGTACCACTAGACACCAGGGAAAAGAGGGTGTTATGGTTTCTTAAATTTTTCATGTTATCCTGTCGGAATTTTCAAATTTTAATGTTTGTTATTTTTTATATAGTCCCTAGATATTTTGGGGAGGATTATGTGTTATTGTAGCAGAACTCATTAACACATTTGGTCTTATATATACATTGTCCCTTAAGTCCAAATTTTGAGGGAGTTATAGGTTTTTGAATTTCAAATCAGTAAAAAGAAAAAAAAAACAAATAAGTCCAAAATCCTTTTTCATTTGTAGGAATCCTTTTTCGTATGAAACAGAAAAAGGATACAAAAAAGAATCCTTTCAAATGAAAAAACAATTAAAAAAAAAAAACCTTAGTCCAAAATCTTTTAGCATATAAAGGGAACCTTTTTCATATGGCCAAATTCCTTTTTTGTATGGCCATTGAAAAAAAGCAGAAACGAGGTATGAAAAATAATGTAAAAATGGGGAAAAAAACATTTAGGCGGTCATTTTTACAACAGTTTAAGTGCATAATCCACCTAATGGGGTCCCGATGAGCAAGATGCATGTTTTGGTCTTTCTGCAGGATCTAGTTTTTGTGGGTTTTGAAATTTTTTTTTACAACAGAAACAAGATGGCGGCCAAACGAAAAAGGATTTTTATTCGTATGAAAAAGGATTAGCCCCATATGAAAAAGAATCCAATTTTGTATGGCCGAATTCTTTTTTCGTTCCAAACATCTATCCTGAAGTGCCTACTGAGCATGCTCAGAACCAACATTTTAAAATTTAATAACGCTGGAAAGATCATTATTTTTTGACCTAATCAATGAAAAGCACTACAGTGGGCAAGGCCATTTCTACCCTGAAAATTTCAGACCAAAATTCAGAACTGTCTGGGCGCTGGTGGCCAACAGAAAACAGCAAAAAGAAACAGATATTTTCACTTTTATTGCTATCCAGATCTGGAAGTCCACAGATCCAGTCAGAACAAAACTTGGCATATCAAGAGGACTTGGGTTTCTGACAGGCCATGCAAAATTTTGTGCAAATTCATTGAATGTTTGCGAGGTTATTAAAGTGCAAAAACTGGGGTTTAACATTCAACACCATACTCATCCCTAACTATTGTGATGTGACTCTGCCACTATAATATGTATGTGTGTGTGTATGCTTATATATATAATTTACATTTTATATATAATTTACATCTCTGTATACTAAATTGCGATTACAACTAACAATAACTATACAATTACATTATGTCCAATAAGCAATAGGGAATTGTAGTATATTTCTTTTGTGCTTGTGGCTGATTATCTCATGGACTTCCCTTAATGGTGTTTTATTTATTTATTTCAATTTGGGATTAATATCTTTGAGTCAAGTACCCATTTTTAGAGGTTCCATGTCAGTGTTGAACAAACATTACAAAAATACAAAGTTTACAGAGAAAGAAAAAAGAAAAACATTGAAGCATATACACAGGCAGTAATAGTAACATTTGAACTTGTATGCATCAAATTAGTACATATTAACAGATAGACGGATTAGATAAGAGGGGGTTGGGGGGGGGTCAGCCGGAGGTGGTGTCGTCTGAGGTGGGAGAGAGGTGGAGCTTTCAACCAAGTGAGGCCATCAGGTAATTGGGGGTAGGGGAGCGGGTTAAGAAAAAAGTGGTGTATGGAAGAAAGATGTAGAAAAGGGTAGGTAAATGGAAAACTGGGGGCAAGGTACTATCACACATATTTCCTCAAACACCACAGTTGCCTATCCTATTATATTTGTTCAATCTCCTTTTCTTCAGACTATGAGATATACAATTGATACGGGCTGTCTTGAATTTTAGCAGCATGCCAAACAATTAGCACTTTAATAATTAAGTGTATGTCATAAAGGTATACATCTAGAGTCGGTAAAAGCTGAGGAAAAAGCAGTACCTGACCTTTAAAAGCAATAAATTATATCTCAGTCTAATGTATTCGGTATAAGGAAATGGGGAAACTGTCTTTATCCCCAGAGGAAAGCAAATGTTTTTTTCTTATTTACTTATGCCCCCCCCCCTTCCCTGAGCCCTTGGCCAGTCACTGCTTCGGCCTACTCCTGCCACGTCCCTTTGCCATCCTCCACCCCCGTAAGTGACATAACCCAACATATCTCTTTGTCGGGAGGGCTCCTTTCCCATGGGGGACAACCAGGATAGGAGGGTCACCTGTAGGCATTCTGCATGTCCCTGGCATGGCAGGGGTCGGCAAGGACACCTCTGTGCTATTTTGGTGAGTGGGGACCGGCCGCCATGATCCAGTCGGCTGAGTGGCTAATTTTCCGGTTTTCTCCCAACCCACCCACCCACCACCTTCAGAGAGGCCTGACTGGGCAGCATCCTGGGGTGGGGGCATTCAACAGTGTGTCAAGGCCACACGTTGCCAAGAACACCAACTACTAGGAGCTTACAAACTGCAGTCCAGCCCCCCCCAAGGGGGAAGTTGTCTGAAGGTCGCTTTCAACTTCCTCCTTGCCAGACTCTGCTTCTGATGTCTGGGCTGAGGGCACGAACCCAGGTCGACAGCATGCCGAGTGAAGGAAATCAATTTTTCAAGCATCACATACTTGTAAGGACTCAAAATTATGAGAGAAATAACCCCATCAGATCAGACAAAGCTAGTAAATATATACAATAATGAGAGAACATAATGTTTCAGTGGATAATTAAGGGGAAATGACTTGGAGCTAAAATATATAACAGAAAAGGCATTGGGGACTAAATGTTAATCTAAATTAATACAAACTGAAACTATTTATTCATACTGTATCTCTAAATTAAAGAACATGTCTCTACTAAAATAAATTGCTTACAGCTATTATAACAATTTTCTTTAGCATTTTAAAGTTTTCTTTTTATGTTTTCCCATTATCAGGTCTGTTAAATATTTTAGGTAATACAATACTCAGTTTAATGTGCCTTTCAAAAAGCTGTGAATGTCCCCTGCATTTCTCACCATTGCGTTTTGTGACATCACAGCTTGTTGTTATTTAGGATGTTATAAATAATGGTACTCTGAGATCAGTATGTGGTAATGAAATACTTTTTAGACGGGCTACCAAGATGGGGTATAAACTCTAAAAGAGAATCGTAGAACTAAATAATGTATGCTGAAATGTTGTTTATGACAGGGCATGCTGGAGCGCAGCGTCACTCCTTAATAAGGACAATAGAATGAATGTTTTTTCCAGCTGAGTTGGAGGGGGAAGAACTTAAAAGACCAAAGTCGTCTTCCTTTATTATATTTTGTATGTAATACAGTATATGTGTTTTAATTTTAGAGAACATGCAATTCAAAGAGTGATATAAAAATTCTAGGTTTTAGTTTTTAACCTAATTGACATATTCATTTATAAATGAGTATTTTATCTGTTGTCAACAGCAGCATGTTGTTAATGGTGATTGTGACAAGACATTTAGACAGATTTGTTCTTGTCATAGATGGCACGTTATTAAATAGTTCTGCTGGTTACATTGAACTCCCCAAACTATAAGCTCTCTTTGTTACAGAAAAGCAATTCTGCATATTAGTTTGATATGAGAAATGTATGTTGCTGTTTGTTTTTGAAGATTCAAATATTTTTAAATACTGACAAATTAGTAATTTCATTAAAAGTTATTCAATATTTTTTGATAGACTGAGGTTTTGGGAATATACTGTTCCTACTGATGGCACGTTTTATTTCCTTATCAATGATGGCCAGTACCGAATAATGTTTCTAGCTAGTTTTCCCATATGTAAATGGTATTTTTTACTGTGTTGAATTATGCTGTTTCCTGACTCGATTCTGACTAGTTTCTGTAATAAGGTTATTGTTCATGCTACTGAACTTGATGGAAAGCTGCTCTTTATAGATGGTGTTTAATTGGGAATATGCTTCCGTTGTTTGTTTCTAGAAATTATTCTAAGGGCTTTTTTAGCTGCTCAGCAGGACATTCAATTTGGTAGTATCATAGGAGGCATTGTGCATATAATAACTGGTTAGCTGTGATTCAGACAGAATTTTGGGAATGTGAAAAAAAGTATCATCTTACATTTTATTGTCTCCCCATCCCATTTCCACATCACACAGATTCAACATTCAGTGCACCCCCATTAAATCCCCTATTCCACTATGGCACCAAGACCCATTATGGTTTGTAAATTAGAATTTTTTTTAGTACTGTTTTGTCTTTTTCTTAACATTGAAGGAAAGAAACAGTTATATCAAAGTTAGCATGGGAGCTAGTGTAAACATCTTTTGTACACACCCTTGCTCTTGTGGTTTTTAAGGTTATCGAAGAGTTTGGTTGTGTAAATAAAACCACCAAAAAAAACAGCAACCATGATATGCAATATACTGTATGACCTCCCATACATGATAACATAGTGCTGAACTTCTGTGATGTTCTAGTAATGGACAACAGTCGAAAGGGTCCTTGGCAGAGTATGGCTTGGCACAACATCTTCGCAATAAACAGCTTTCAGACTTGCTGAAGGCATTTTCTTGAAACTTTCTAGAGATGGTCAGAGGTGTGGGGGGGTCACATAGCCTTCCATTTTAGGGAGCAAGTTCTGGGAAAGCTGTCAGCAAGCAAGAACTGCTTTGGGCCTTAACAGTATTAGCATAGAAAAGTTGTCATTCCTGATCACGTAGCTTTTTTTTTTTTGTCCTTCAGGGTCATTAATAAAAATGGATTTCTGGGACATTTTATATGTTTACTTATGCTTTGCCAGCAGGATGTTGTAAACAGTTTTGTTTGTAGAAAGTAGTTTTGCTTTATTTTTTCTGCACAGCAGGTGTTAGATATTTTAATCTTATTGTGAACTATATTCTGAGACGTAGGTGTGGTGCAGCTTGTATTTCTAGAAATCTTGCAGTGGAGTGAATGATGGTTTTCCTCTGGCTTTACTGCCTGACAATAACTGGGAAATGCATAAAGGATAATCGTACATTCGTGAATCATTTCAAGGCGTTCATGCAGTGTGCTCTCATAAGTGTTAACAGCTAAGCAGAAGTACCAGCTGTGATCTGAGGTGCTACGGGCACCACAGAAACACCTACATGCATAAAAAAGAGAATATTTGAGAATATATTGGCCTTCACTCATACAAGGTGTTGTCTGTTCATTACACATTTACATCCTGTGATGTATCGATACTGTAGGTTTTCAATAAAAGGATGATTCAGAGGCTTTGTTTGCTTTTGAAATATGATATCAGATGTTGGAGTATGAGTGGCAATTGTGGCCACTGCTTTTTCAGATGAAATAGGATCTACATTTCTGATTGTGTACCTGTTGTATATCATTTCCCTTCAACAGCCAGCCATAGCCTGAGGGTGAGATACAATATGAACTTCATTGTTTGTGCCTCTTTAAGAGCATGGAATGTAGATAGGAAAGAGAGAGAGGTGGAGAATGAAGCTAAAAGTTTAGAAAGTATTTTTTATTATCATGGCTTTAAGGCTGGGCTGATCAAGCAGAGATTATTTTTCATGGCCCTGTCAGACAAGAGTATTGTAAGTCATGGAAGCTTTTTTTTTTTTTTTGCCTATCAGTTTGCTTATTTCTAAACATTCTAATATCCTAAATTAATAAAACACTGTTTTTGGAATTTAAAAGTTGTAGTTTTATCCAAAGTATTTTCTAAGTTTAATTTATTTTTTATTTATCTTGTGGTTTTTCTTCATTTTTGAAGTGGTGTAAACAGTAAAAAGGGTATAACAAAGTCAAATGGGTCCAAACTAACAGTTGTGAAAGTTCTGCATGAGTAGGTGTATAAAGTACAGCTCAGCTGCTAAGTGCCTCATGAGTACCAAAGGATCATGAATATAGACCACTGTTGCTTATTTTATAAAGCCTTGTATCCCAAGCTCATCTTCTGTGTGCCAAAGTTTTAAGTTCGGGTGCATAGCTGGATTATTTTTCCTTGCATGGGGGTGATTGTGTATGTGTATAAAATAAAGCCTATTAAAACTACATGTATTAATAGCAATTAAATAACATGTTCTTGAATGGGCCCTTCCTTGTCTTAATCTGTCCTCTGTGCAGTCTTAGCCCACACTTGCACCTGCAGGTAGTCCTGCTCTCTTGCTTTTATCCCCCTAACCATATACCTAATTTCCCCTACCCCTTACTTCCATGGCCCATCGCTCCCACTCTTACCACCCCTGCCTTTATCCCAACCTACTGTTCTGTTTCCATAGTGTCAGATGTAGTTTTGTTTTGTGCCACATTTGTTTTATGGTATATTGTACAAACAACTCCCCCCACTTAGTCTCAAGTGTCCCTACCCATCCTTAGTTTACTAATTGTACTTTTTGTATTACCTTGTTTATTAGTTCTGTGGTATATCTGGTTTATTGTAATTTTCCTTTGCATTATGCTTTGTTTTATATTTATACTTTCATTTGTATTACACGTCCTGCTCCCTTCCTCATGTATTCCCCCACACATGCCTCCCCTACCTCCCTGGTTTCCCCTTGAAACCAGCCTTCACTCAGTGTGCCTTTCCTGGAGTTTAAAGAAAATATATGCATGGTTAATTTATCAAAACACTTGCAGTATTGGAGTAACTTTTTGCAAGTCCATTGGGTGTCAAAACTGTGAAATGAAGATGTTGAGCCTTCTCAACCCACAAACTCACAACCATTTTGAACCATTAGAAAACTAGGTAACCATATGCTCCTGCAAACATACTATTTTAGGAAGGAAGGATCAGTAGTCCGTCAAGTTCCTTCCCTCTCCAGCTCAGTGGGGAATACCTAGTCAGCCCATTTTCATCAAAGTACCTGTCATTTTGAGTGTTTTCTAAGAAAGTCTTTTTGGCGTCCGCATCTACCTCAAAAAAAATTGTGTGCCTGCTGTCAGGTTAGTGGCTGGATTCCCTCTTTTGTGTGTCAGTATCTGAATTGTAACATAAAAATGCAGATAAAGACAATTTGTCCAGGTTATCAACTTTAACTTCCCATTCATAAAAAAGTACAAGAGTCCTCATCCAAAATATTTCCATGGCAGGGGCCCATTGGTTTTCTGCATTAGTACCAGTTTCCCATAGAAAATAATTCTCTCTGTAGCTTTTTCCTGTCCTCTACATCCAAATAATTTGGAATAACTTATTCCTAATGATTTTGTGTGGCAGGGTGGGCAGCGCTTCACTGATCTTGCATATGACAGCTGTCACAGGTTTTAATGGACATGCTAAAGATAGGTCTGAACACCTAAAACAAACTGCCTTCTAGAAGGTGGCTTGACTTGCACATTGCCCAAAGTAAAAAAGCAAACAGAGTTACTCTTACATTTTACATCAGGTCTGAATCCACCCCACTTGCTTATTACTGAAGTCATTTGCCTGAAACGCTTACCTGCTCTAGTTGCTTATTCCCCACCCCAAGTCATAATACTTAGCTTGTCATCACAGTAATTTTCATAACAGCAGATTTTCATGTAGCAACAGAGGTTGGCGACTTCAAGTTGGGAATGAGCTGTTGTGACTGACGAATACTAAGGGATGAAAATCCTGTGTTAATGCAGATTTCCTCAGTAATACAAATTGGGGAGGAGAAACCTGTGGACATTATATAACACAAAAAAAATAAGCTGAGTTTTGTCTAAATGTGTTTTTCAAAGTATTTCATTTGGCATCAGGCATCAGCAGCTCTTTAAATTCTTTGACCCCAAATCTTTTGACTCTAGGAAACACTATGGTGCAGTGTCCAGAGCGCAGAACTATGAACAGGAGACCCAAGGTTCAAATCCCACATACTCACCTACAGCAAGTCATTTGACCTGCATGTGCTGCACTTCCTCCTAGCTATATGATTGGCAGAGGCAGGACCCCCTTGAAAATTAGACTTTGCATACTATTAGCAGGGTTATCCTGAGTAAATAAAGTGCAACAGTACGACAGCCATTTAAATCAGTATTGGAAAAAAAAAACAGAATAAAAGAAAAAGGCAGATTTATAAAATCCTTTTAACCCTTATGCTACCAATAGATTTAGAACATATAGGAATATAGGACATGTGTAGAAGTCCGAGGCACAGTAAGGATTAATAGAGCTTTTAGGAGGTTTTCTCTTGTGTTTATTAATTTACACTAACATTTTTCAGTCACTATTTTAAACAGTAAATGTGTAACAGTGGAGCTGCGAAGGAAGGCCTTCATCAGAGAGAGCTTCTCAGCTGTTAAATAATAGCAAGCCTATGTCACTTTTTTGTGTGGCATCTGCTCATAGCTTGTGTAGCTCTACTGTTCCAAGATTTTTTTTTAAGAATAAAAAAAAATTTGGATACAGCACAAGTATTCAAATCGTCTGTCATTTACATTACTAGATCCTTGAATCTTGCACAGTCTTCCTCATTTTTGTGGGGCTGGCTGCTGAAGAGTGAAATATGGCTACTCAGCACCGTGGTCTAGTGGTTAGCGTACCAGCTTCGGGACCAGGAGATCAGTTTCAAACTGCAACCAAGCCGAATACTCACTGTATGACCTTGAGCAAGCCACCTAACTTCCCAGTACTTCACCCAGCCAGGAAATGGCAGAAGCAGGACCCCCCCCAACCCCGAAAACAAGGTGTTGCATCTTAGCTGTGCTGTGCTGGATAAATAAATATAAAAAAAGGTATGTGCTTTGGTTTAGTTTGAGAAATTCAGTGGAAACTGTGGACAACCCTGATTCAGGAATGGCAGCCCTCAGCAATTTTCTAAAATCACAGTATTTGTCCAGGGGAAAAGAAAAATGCATATTGGCAGATCTTCATCATTTTTGACATCATTTTGTTGGCTAAACCTTTCAGCTCCTTTCTGATGTATAGTAAAAATTATAGGAAAAAACCCCGACAAAAGCTATTGAATGTTAGGATTTGCTGCTGGTTTGTTCGGCGTGAGATTTGTGCCTGAGCATTTTCTGGATTACTGTGTTGCACAAGACCAGCTGTGGAGCGTTGACTGTGATCTTCCCCTTGGGACACTAGGTAAGAATTTTTGTAGACACGGGAAGGGAGAGGATGGTTTTGAAAAACAAAAATAATCTGACCTCCCTTCCTGGAAAATGACCTCAATAATCTGAGAATCCATTTGCTTATTTTTTTTTCCTGACCTAATATCTAGGTTGTAATTCGTAGCAGTGGACAGTGTGAAGGAGGCTGATCTGAGCCTGTCATGGTAGGCTGGAACGACAGAGTTCTTACTGTAACCTGCACAGCCTTCCAAGTCAGAATTCTGATCCTGGCAGATCTCTTCTTAAAGTACATCTTACGAGGTTGTGCACTGAAGAAACTGGAAAATCAATGATGCATTTTACAAGTTTAAAGTGAATGTAAGTCATGACCACAGGAGGTAATCACTACTGATCTTTTAGGATATATAAAAAAAAAAGTTCCATTTTTAAAATATTGCAGAATTATGTATGTTATTATTTCATTTTTGATAGTTTTCTGGGTACAGATGCTCTGCTCCCTCTTCCTCTTTCCTGGAATGGGTTGCACACCAAAGCACTGGTGTAAGAAGCTTGGCCTAGTCTCCTGACTCAGCTGCAGGTGCTCTAACCTGCCTTTCCTATTTGGAGAAAGAGTGCATCACCTCCTCCATGGCACATCTACCCTCTGCCAACCCAGTGAAAACTGGGGTCTCCAGTAAGATACTGTGCTGCTACTGACTAACTGGGCTGGTTGAAGTCCTGGTTTTGTATGTTCATTAATACACATTATATACTATTCTCATTAGATGATTGATCTTTTTCCAATAAAGCAGGAAAGGCAGGACATGCAGTGAAAGTTTTTTTAAGTAATTTGGGGGTTATCTCTGTAGGACACAGTCAAATTAAGTTTTTCTTTTATTTTCATTTACACCTGAAAAAATTCAGTTAGGACTCAAAAAGGGACAGCGTTCTGTTAAACACATACATCCTGTACTTCAAGATATTTACCAAACAGTTCATGAGCATGACCTTTTGACGCAACCCCATTTCTTGTAGCAAAAAAAAAAAGGCAGAACCTGTTAAATAATGCACCTCTCCCAGTCGGGGACTAAAACCCTGCAAATCCCTGTGTCATCATCAGCATTATTTAAAAGATGGCACAAACATTGACATCTGGGAGCCAATTCATCATTTAATTAAATTATCCTGTAATGAAATCTTCCGTAATGAGATTAATTTTAATTATTAATCAGGCGCTGACACAGGCACAAGACACCATGAATAATAAATGAGGGCTTTGTCTGTTCCACTTCGAAGAAAGGACCTACTTTCCTGCAACAGTGCTTTTCTTATGAAGCTGTACCGAGTTTTACAAAGTGATGAACTGCCCCGCTGAATTGATTTTGTTGCAAAATTATTAAGTAGTAGTGTTCTCTTTAAAGGCAACCGCACATTTATTATTTCTTTTTATGCTGCTGTATTTTTGAACTGGGGTGTGAACCAGAATGCGGATCATCTGTCTCTATCATGGAGATGTTCTTGGAAAAATGGATTCAGTTGGCAGGAAACAAACAGTATCTGTGCAACAAGATTAAATAATAATCTGAATGATAGGAAAATAATGCAGCTTTAAAAAAAAGGTGTAAAAGATTGGGTGTTACCAGTTCTGTGAACTGAAATGGCAGCAATAATATTCAGATGTAAAGCAGTAACAAATCCAAATGCAGATGCCTTGGCAAAGCAGTAATTGCTGTAGACAGTAATATTAGGGAGGGATGCAGTGCCTTTGGTAATTCTTGTCCGTCATGAATCTTCCCTTGACTTTTTACTTCTAGTTGAAAAAGTTGCGAGTTTCCTCTCTCAACAGCAATAATTTTTTTTTTTTTTTGTATTAGGAAAAAACAGGATAATTGTGCAGTGGTAATAAATGTGAGCCAAGGTGTTTAAATTTTGAGATGGATTATTTCACTTGCAACAACATCCTGCAGTGGCAGCAACAGAGTGACAGCGACTCAAACATCTTAACTAACAGAAAAAGTAATACTGTTACTACTACTAATAATAAAGTATGTATTATTAAAAATGTAAGCTTACTGGTCCAGATCAAGTCTTCTGAATATACCGTGTGTAGGGAAATAGGTTGAGTGAGCAAAGATTATGCTTAATTACTGCTTAGAAAATGGGCTAAGAAATTCCCGGGCTCTGGTTGGCTGATACCCCTGGCCAGGTGGGCATCTATCAGACAACAGAGCCTGGGTAAAAAAGTACCATTCCCAACCCACCTGACCACCAATATCATTATGCCCATAGAATTTTCATTTTTAAAATACCACCATTTTTTTCTCTTGCTGAGTGAGAGATACAGCCCCTCCAACACACTGCATGCCAAGTGGCAGACAAAATGGCAATTAAATAAAAAGAGTAGATACACATTAATAAATGGAGGAAGAAAGAACGAAAAAGGAAATTGTCAGTGTGACCGGCTTCAAGTAACTGGCTGTTGGCAGCATGGCTTACAAAAGGGCAGCAGTGGGCTTTTCCAGAGTAGCTAAACGTATAAGTGCTGCTTCACTGGCTGCTTGCCATACACTGACTACCGCTATCCTACCCAATAGAACCCTGAAAAAACAGGATAATAAAAAAAATAAAAAATTTTTTGTCAAGTAAACAGACAGTATGTTCACAGCCATTACTAACACTGATAAGTCTTGCACTCCTCTCATAGCTCCTCGAAATCTGTAACCTGCTTGCCCTCTCTCACTGCAGCCATAACCTGGCAGCGTAAATCCATCTCCGAAAGTAGTATTCATGGAAGTGCCGCTCCTCTCATCCACTGACCGTGCCTCATACATTAAAGTTGGCCCAATCCATCAGCTCCATAGTGCAGCTGCCCACTCGTCACCACTGCTCCTTGGGCAGATTCCTCCAATTTATTCATAAACAGAAATTATTGAATCAGTTTAAAAAAACAAACTAAGTTCTATGTTTGGTGGGGGGGGGGCCACAGCCAGCTCCAAAGCCACAAGTACAGAGGCTCCAGTAGGACAGACATCCCTAAGTCAAAAAAATAATTAAAAACAGCATTTTAATACAGGTGGAGGAACTATTTTATTACAAAATAAATTAAACAAGTAAGATTTTTTTACATTTGAACGTCATTATTTTTTTTTCAAGCATATATAATATAGTGGTCCATTTTCTGTGTGTAATAATACCCTCCAGGGTGGGCAGTATGGGCTATACTAGACCTTCCAGGGGCTATAAGGCCCTTCGCCTGTGGTGCCTGGCCTCATTACACCCCTGGGTAGTCCGGTATAGCCTAACACTGCACACCCTCTCAGGCATTATTGCTTACTTACTTATTGTTTAAAAGATGATGACAGTAAAGTTGAGCAAAGATGCTTATAAATCTTTGGGAACTAAAGGTAGAAAATAAAAATCTCTTCTTCTGTGTTGGTCCATCAGTTCCTGGATTGACATATACTGCACTGGAGGGATCACAATTTGAGATGCGTTAGTCATTTTGTTGTAAACAACATCCAACATAATAACAGTAACTTGGAATTATAATAAATCACATCTCCGTTATCAGAGAAGAGAGGCAGGGTGGATATGGTCAAGTAAAGTACACCTATGAAGGCAAAACTGTTCCTATGTTTGCATATGGAAACCCAATTTTATTTTTCATTTGCTAGTTAGGTTTTCAGTTTGGACTTTATTGGGAAAATGTGTATCAAGGTATTTATAACAGGATTCCAATTCTAGTTTCTTTTTACATATTGTGGTAGATTTGAACTGGATTTGACTTTGTACAACTTTTGCTTCCTAAATGCAATTATTTTATATCTTTGAAGAATAAAGCAGTAGTTTAATGTTAATTAAATTTCTTTGGGAAATAGTAAAATAGCTTTGTAGCTTCAAAGATACAGTGTTCGTGTCACTGGCATTAATGAAAAAATGGTATTTTTGTCATAATAATGGTGTTTGGAAAGCTTGACACCAGCAAAAAAAAAATAGCAGGTAAAACAGAAGCCTGAAGAAAATGTTAATTCTTCAGCGTAGTCAAACAACTATAGTCAGTTGGAAGATCAAATAAATATGCATGGGTCATATCCGAGAAAGGTAAACATTTTCAGCTTTGCCCATAGTATTGTATAATCTGGCACTTCTGTGGCTTTGATAAACAGTTGTTGCAAACTGTTAAGTAAACAACAACAGAGACATTTGCTGCTTTTGTATTGTGGCCCTTTCAGAAAGCAGACTAATAACTGACTAGTACCTTTCTGCTTGATAAATGTGATGATGTTGAGCTTCTGCATTATCTGCACAGTTCCTGACCACTCTAGTCAGGTCGTAAACTAGTTTTCCTGAATTGCAGTGGATATACAGCTTGACCAGATATCTGGCTCAAGTACTGCTGAACCCGAAGTTGTCATACAAACTTAAAGTCTCTGGACTGGAGTTTCAATTATGCACTGCAACTGTGACGTTCGAAATGCAGCAAAATGTTTGATTGCTCTTTTTGAATATTTTGCCTCATTTATTGAATTGTGCATGCGTTATAGTAACATCATACACAGACATACTGTATGCATTATTATTTGGCTCCCAAAATGCAGTAATCTGCAACATTTGTGTACATAGGTCAGACCACCTTTTAGGTGGTCTGATTTATTGTTGCATGCATTGGTGGTGTGGAGCAGTCATGACGCAAGTCCCTGAAGCAGCCCTCAAAACACTTAAAAACTTGTACATGTAATCAGCTGACTTACCAGTAATGTGAAATACAAGTTGTTTACAGTGGTGTAAGTGTAGTACAGTGGTGGCTCTCTTGCTCTTAAGTCCCATTCCGAGGAGTTGGATTCATATCGAACACTAACCCTGCTGTACAGTACTATGGGAGTACTGCCCTGTTCGATCCTTGAGTCTATGTGCCACCTTTAAACAAAACATTAAACAGATCCTTCTGTCTGTCTGTTTGTCTGTGTGTAGTAGCTCTTCAGGTAGTTCTGGCACATGTGAAGCTGGCAACTTGGGGCTGTGAGAATGGTCTGCAGGACCCCATCCTCCCCCTCACTGGCCTCTGCTCCTGACATCTAGGCATGAACGTGAACCTGGGTCGCCAGCATGCCAGAGTGATGCCCCATCGCTTGGCACCGTGGAGACAGCTAACTCATTGCTTTGTAAGGCAAATTTAACATAGACCCATTATCTAGGAAAGGTCCTCTTTGAATCTATACTTCATGTTTTTCTATTCTGTATTATTATTTTATGTGTAAAAGGATACCTAAACAACATTTTGACAAGAAACTAATCAAAAATCTGAATCTGTAAGTGACTAAAGGAAAGACTGCTGTATTCATTAATGCTAAAACTACATTTACATAATTGACCTAAATGTTGTTCCAGAGCATTTGAAAATTGTAAAATCAGCCTTCCAATTTCAAAAAAACTGTCTTGCCTGTTTCCTAAAATGGCCGCCAAATGTGTTATGTGATGACATCATTTGAGCCAAAGTCAGTGAGATATATGGCTCTCTATAGTGCAAACTAGTTATTTTTTCCCTTTCTGTAGAATTGTTTCACATAAATGGTCAAAACCATGTGCATTATTTTGTATAATGCACATGTCAGGCTATGGTTCTGTTCATTTTGTTTACTTTAACATGCTGAAAATGTGTTTTTATCCAACCGACTTGCTCTGTGGCAAACCACAGTGCAGTACAAATCTTGAAAAACCTGGTGGTCTAGTGGTTATGGTGGATCCAGAATGCTACAATGGGGTGGTGTGCATGCTTAATATGCACTTTTTAACATTTTTATTAAACCTTTATATTTTCTGCTATTATTCTGTTCTAGTACGTTTTTGACAGAACCTACAAATGTAATCCATAGTTTGAATGTAAATATTTATACAATCAATAAATCAGACTTCAACAAAGTATAATGCAACAGCAAGCAAGTATGTTACTATATTGGGGGTGCAACCACACCATTCACCACCCCCTAGGGCCACCATTTATTTGTAGTAAAGTTCTTGTGCAGTCTAATGTTAGAGTTCATACTTTATCAAAATTCAAATATATGCTTGTCTTGTCTTCTTTTTCCATGGGGAATAATAATAAGAATTAGCATTTATACAGTGGTTTTCATACATATTGTATCCCAAAGCGCTTTACAAGCAATACTAGACTGGTAGTGAAGTGCCTGAACATGTAGTGGCAGCTGTTCCGTACATTAATATCCACACACAGCCTTGGACAATTGCATGAGCTGGTTTTATGGGAAGGGGAATGTTGACTAGGACAACGGGGTCAGGTAGTGATCAAGGTGCTGGCAGCCCCACATCTTATTTCTCACAGTAATCTACTCATATTTCTCTTCTGTCTTCCCCCTTCCCTTAATATAGCAGTACCTTGCAAGAGTGGCCTTCTCAGTCCCCCTCTGGTATTCATTCTTCACTATTCCTCCTCACACCGAAAACTGGTGAGCTCATCATCTTTCTGCATCATGAATGCAAGTAGTACAGTCCCCATTTTATTTTGACACATCAAATATAAACATATCTTTCCAGTAAGTCGGGCTCATAGCAGCAGGGAACAAGGGGAATGATGGGCTTTCCTATCCTTAAAAGATCTAGGCTACCTTTGATTAGGCATTATTAAATGATGGGTGTGTATATCATTATGCACATCATTTAATAGTGCCTAATCATAGGTGACTTAGATCTTATATGGGTAGGAATGCCTATTTTTCCACTTGTGCCATGCTGTTATTAGTCTTTCTCACCAGAAGATCATGTTTATTATTAATATGTAAATATAACACAGGAGACTGTAGTAAACACATTCATGATGCGGAAGGGTAGTGAACTCACCATTTTTAGGTGTGGGGAGCAGCTGAGAAGAATGAATGCCAGAGAGGGACTGAAGAGACCATTCCAGCAGGGTACCGCTATATTCAGGTTAGTTGAAGACATGAAGGAGGAGGCTGAGCAGATCACTGTGAGATCTGAAATGTGGGGCTGCCAGCATCACGATCACTACCTGACTGTGGATGAAGTAGCCAGCGATGACAAATACTCAGAGTGGCAGGGCTGCTCCTAAACTGTTACTTGAATTCAGTGTAGGGAGATTACACTCTGGTGGGGGGTGTTGATATTTGTTAGGACAATGTTGAGGGAGCTGTGTATAGCTCATTCAAGATTTGGAATGGTGGTAGCCAGTCAACTCGCATTATGGAGCAGAGCACAGAAAAGTACTGGAGAAGAATTGCTGGGAATTATCCTGCGGGGTTCTCCAGATCACAGGAAAAGGAGTAGACTAACACTGGAAGTCAGGTGGATTCACTCAGGGTATTAGTATGCCTCTCCTGCTAATAATATTGTTATCCATTGTAAGTGCAGCCCTTATGAGGGCATGAACAGCAGTTTTTCTGGTGGGTCATGATGCTTATTGCTTGGCCCTCCAGGAAGACCTAGTTGTTGGTTAATGAGGTGGGAAAAAACACAACAGGGAACTGTACATATTACCTTCACTGTGCAGAAGGGTGGTGATCCACTCAATGTTTACTGTGGGAGCAGAAGTCAAACATTGAGAATGCGGACTAGAGAGTGATTTGGGAGGCATTTTTTAACAGTGCCAGCTGATGATGCATATCAGAATAGGTGTGCACAACCCTCTGAGGTACAAGATTACAATCTGAGGTGTAATAATTCTCTTCATGAGCTGCAGGCAGCACTAAGGACAGGGTATGGATGGTGGGGTGTGCAACAGAAGGCAGGCTAGGTGCAGGGGGTTCACATAGAAAAAGAAAGCCTTATTTGTAGATTAACAAGAGAGCATGAGCTTTGGAACTGAACAAGACCGGTACTTTGCTGTGTGACCCTGAGCAAGTCACTAAACTTCCTTGTGCTCCCAGGCCACACCTGTAAACAGGCTTTCAGCTTCGTGTGTCTCTCCTGCTTAACAATAAACAAAATTCAGTGCATCATATAACCACTAAATCATCAGGTATTTGAAATGTTGTACTGTAATGCAGTTTGCCAAAGAAAAAGTCAGCTGGATTGCAAAACATTTTCCGTATGTTAAAGTAAACAAAATGAACAAAATCATAGCCTAACATTGTGTACTGATCAAAATAATCTATGAGTTAATACATGGTGTTGATCATTCTGGTACAACAGTTCAAAATAAAGAGGGAAAGAAGAACAAGTTAGCACCATAGAAATATATGTGGATCTCTGTCTCTGGCTCTGATGATGTCATCATGACTCATCACTTAACACACTTGGCCGACATCTTAGGGAGAAGCCAAGGCTGTTTTTTGAAAGTGAAAGGCTGATGTTTACATTTTTCTAAAGTTATGAAACTGCATTTATGTTATTTACATAAATGCAGTTTTAGCATAAATGTAAACAGCAGTCTTTACTTTACCTCGCAATGAAGCCAGATTTTGGAGTTTGCAGTTTTAAAAAACTGCTTGTTTAGGTACCCTTTAAGAATATAAGTGTTTCTTGATAATAAATGACAAAAAGACCAATGCTATTAAAGGTCTTTGGTAAATCAATCTGTGTGTGTGTGTGTGTGTGTGTGTGTGTGTGTGTGTGTGTGTATATATATATATATATATATATATATATATATATATATATTCATTGCAAAAACTTTGCTAATACATCA
This sequence comes from Neoceratodus forsteri, assembly GCA_016271365.2. NCBI lineage: Eukaryota > Metazoa > Chordata > Ceratodontiformes > Ceratodontidae > Neoceratodus > Neoceratodus forsteri. The sequence continues at coordinate 1,850,515,280 of CM057449.1, forward strand.
GTTAGGGTTGAAGCGACAAAAGTAAGGAAGTGAGATGTTAGGGTTAACACCCTAACACCTCCCCCACCTGACCACCCCACCCCAACAGGTGATGGGGTGTGTCTTGGGGTCTTCAACCTTAATTCTCACCCCATTCCATGTGTAAGAAAGCTGATATGGTACAGTATAGGAGAGTGGGGCAAGAGTTAGGCCAGACAACCCCAAAGCACACCCCATTGCCTGTTGGTCTGTGGATGGTGCAGGTAGGGTAGTCAGGTGGGGGAGGTGTTAGGGTGTCAACCCTAACATCTAATTTCCTTACTTTTGTCACTTTAACCCTAATGCATTAACGAAGTTTTTTCAATGAATTTCCTTACTTTTTGAGAAAGTGTAATCTTACCCTTATATGTTTTTGGGAGTGCAGGGCCATCTATCCATAAGTGTACAGACATTGTAATGAACTGTCTTCCTTATGGAGCTCAGGGCCCTCTGGGCCCTGCACTCCCACTACTGCATAAAAAAAGACCCTGAAGCCACATAACTGCATAATAGTATCCATTTCCCTGTAGGAGCTCTGGGCCCTGTGCTCCCACCACTGCATCTCCCACTGGGAGTGCAGGGCACATTACACTTCCATTACTCTGTAATGGGATATTTCCAAATTTCATAATCTTATAACTATGGAGGCAATGTACATTTTATCACCAAACTAGCAAAAATCACATCTCTAGGGCAAGCCCATTCTACCCTGAATATTTCAGCCAGAAATTCCAAGCCGCTTGTTTGCAGTGCCCTTTAAAAATCCCTTTTCACAATCCGATCCATTTTCGTGAGGTAGGATCATGTGACCCTCTCCCTCACAAAAAGGGATTTTGACAGCTTACAAACAGGGATTTTGAAAAGGGATCGTCTCATGAAAAGGGATCATGAAAAGGGATTTTAAAGTCCCATAACTGTGGAACCAATATAAATTGTTTCACCAAGCCAGCAAGTGTCGCATCACATCCTTAGTTTCTACCCTGAAAGTTTTAGCCTGAAATTCCAAACTGTTTCTTTGCAGTGGCCTTTAAAAATTCCTCTTTGTGATTGCTTTTCGTGAGCCAATCCTATTTCGTGATCCCTTTTCATGAGCCGATCCCTTTTCCTGAGGTTTAAAACTGTCATTTTTTTAAATAACTACAAAAAACCAAAGGCATCTTACAAACAGGGATTTCGGAAAGGGATCGTCTCATGAAAAGGGATCATGAAAAGGGATTTTAAAGTCCCATAACTGTGGAACCAATATAAATTGTTTCACCAAGCCAGCAAGTGTCACATCACATCCTTAGTTTCTACCCTGAAAGTTTTAGCCTGAAATTCCAAACTGTTTCTTTGCAGTGGCCTTTAAAAATCCCTCTTTGTGATTGCTTTTCGTGAGCCAATCCTATTTCGTGATCCCTTTTCATGAGCCGATCCCTTTTCCTGAGGTTTAAAACTGTCATTTTTTTAAATAACTACAAAAAACCAAAGGCATGGGCGAGAAGAGGACATGCCCCTCACCAAAACCCATGCCTTGGTTTTTACAAAAGACTTCCTGGGGCAAGTTATAAGGTTTTGTTTTCTCCCCTCGTCAAACAAACCAAGTACTGGATTATTCCTTAGGATAACTTCTTTCTTCCCTGAAAATACCAGGCCAAAATTCCAAACAGTGTGGTCGCAGCATGAGGAGAAAAAAATTGGCAAAATTTGCATTTTTGTACAATTTGCTGCACAAAATCTGCAAACCCGATCGAAACACAACTTGGCAGATCAAGAGAACTACCACCCAACACTGTCAGTTCCACATTTTGTGAAAATCCATTAAATGGTTGCAAAGTTATTAACATGCAAAATTTGGGGTTTAACGTTAAAGTGCCTGTTCAACCCTAACTATTATAATATATATTTTCTATTCTATCTTATTTTATTCTATGTAAAAATTTGCAATCAACAACAATAACAGACCAGTGCTGTAAATCAACATACTAGCCAGCAAGGAGTGATTCTGTTTAATTTTCTGCACAGGTCTGACCACCTAAGCCATGCTATCATGGAATTTGTTTCTGACCTGCAGATTGGAAAGCAAAAGCTCAGTCTTTCAAGGTCCCCCCAAATCCTGCCCTGGAGGGGAAAATTCAAAAGTGTTCAATATGATGCTTCTTCACTAGGTTGCAACGGCCACTGAAATCGTGGTCTGCACTGGCGTAGCTCCACAGTTACAGAGCATTATGTATGTACCTGTCGTGGCTGCCACTATGACCACTAATGCTGTGGAGTTGGTTAAAGAGGTAAGGTGCTGGGTTAATAATAGTACCATAGTGCAATTTAATTCATTATGACCCACTTTCCAAAGTATGGAGATCAGCATTACTATTTCTTTTAATTTCATTTCACTTATTTGTTAATGGGGGTAACTACACGGAACATAATGCCCATTATCAGCAACGACGATCCCAGCAATTTAGCATTACAGTGCAGAAGTAGTATTATAATTAAAATTACAGCAATAAAAGTACAATTGGCAATGTGGATAGAAATATAGTTTTAAACAAGCAGATTGTTCCTCCAGGTATTACCACAGCATTTTCCTAAATGCTGTCTGGTTGAGAGCAATATGTAAAGAGACTGACAAACTGCTCTAAAATGTTGTAGCAAAATATGAATTATGGAGGGGTGCCAGAGAGCCATCTTCCGGGTCAGTAGCATGCCAGAGAGCTGTCTCCTGTGGAGTGGCAATTCACCAGAAAATAACAATTTTCAGCAATATTTTTGAAAAACAAAGCTTTACACTCAATGCAGAACGGTATCCTGAACTGAATTATATTACTTTTGTTATGGGGCACACAAAAGGACAACAGCAAAGTCAGCAGAAAGATCAGATGCTACAACCTACCATGACCATGATGCCTTCTAGTACCAGCTGGGCAGTGCACTCATCAGAGCCCCCGTGGCAACCATGCTTGAGTCCATGTGGGCCACGGACTCTTATCGAAAAAACCCTTCAGAAATTGGTAAATCATGATGCGGCTATACAAAAGTTGACTGGATCAGTGGCTGAAGTGGAAAAATTATCTACTTCCACACTTGCTTCGGTTGCCTCGTTAACCAAAGAAAATGGGCAACTCAGAGGTCGTATGGAGGCCCTAGAAAATGAAATTAGAGCTGGGAACATCTGCATAGTTGTCTTACCAGAAGGAGTAGAGGGGACATCCCTTCTGTTATTTCTTCGGGAATGGCTTAAACAGAATCTTCAGCTGGGCTGACGACTTTCCCTGGGATGCCCTAACAAAAGTTTATAGGGTCAATCTGAGCATCCGATCAGTGGATTCCACCCAGCCACGTACTGTCTCCATGAAATCTAGAGGCTGTAACATTCGTGATGTAATACTCACTGCAGCTAGAGCAGCATACCCGCTGGAGCTCAACAGTGCAGACTTAAAGATTTACCCGGACCTATCCTACCAAACTCGCGCCAAAAGAAAGGGTTTTGACACTGTGAGACATCATCTTCAGGGCCTAGGGATCATACATTTGTTTCTCCTGCTGGCAAGACTGCACATAGTCTATGGTGGAAAAACTTGGCAATTCACAAATCTGCAAGATGCAGGCCACTGGCTGGAAAAAAATTGAACGAGAATTTGCAGCCAGTCGTGAGCCTTTCGAGTCCCAGGGATCTGACTCTGAAGAAACCTGAACTTGGGACCTAATATTAAAACAATTACTGCTTAAGGTTTGATATGTTCAGATTCAACCCTCATTTCACTTTTCAATAATTTGGAGCTATAGGGAGATATTCTCTATAGTACTAGTTACATTGAATGCTTATTAGGTTTCAAAGATTGGGACTAAATATTTGTATTTATGCTTCTCCTCCCTAGCACTTATTATCCCCCTTCTCCCTCTTCTTCCACTTCCCTCCCCCCTCCCTGCCTTTTCTCCCCCTCCCCTTCCCTCCGCAAGCACTTCCCCCTGTTATGTTTGACTGTGACACTTTCTGTTCCTTCCTCTGTGATGTTGACAATGCCTGTGGCTGCTCCTATCTCCCCTTGTGTACCCCGCTCCCCTTGTTGTCCCCTCTTCCCACCTCTCCTCTCCTCTCCACTCCAATCCTGTATTTTACCTTGTCTTCTCCTATGTTATCTCACACTAGTGCAGCTTTTTCTGTCTACTGCAGTGTTTTTCTCCCATTATTAACCTGTTATGTTCCTTATTTTCTATATTGTACTGTATCAGACATGGAACCTTTTTAAAAGAGCCTTGGCTCAAAGGTACATTGTAAACCTAGACATAATAATAAATAAAAAAAAATGGTTTTACCCAATATGGGCCATGTGGTGTTAGCAGAGACTCTGCAAAGTTTGTGTCCCTTTCAAATGCATCCGGTAAGAGGGACTGCCGATTGTTGTCTGAAAAATTAGTTCTTTAACTGCTTCAAATATAAAAGTGTAAGTTCAGAACTGGATGATGCTTCTTGTTTTATCAAATGTGGAAACACAATGTATATATAGTGTAATGCTGTCTGAGTTTTTTGATGTTTGTCACGCCAAAGGGGGAGCTCATAAGGAGTCCTAATTTATTGTTGTCTTCTCCCTAACCTTGCAACAGGTTTAATAGAAGTTGTTTAGGCTGCGTTTTCCTCTTTCTTACATCTGCCTAATGGACACACCTTAAACCGCTGAAGAGGCTGGCAGTTACAGAAGCACTGTTTGGGACATTTATATATGGGCTATTGCCCAGGATTCCCCCCTGCTTCCTATTGTAACAGAATACATGGTCATTAGATAAACGTATATTAGACTTCTGGAGTACTTACGTACAAATTTTGATTTTTTTCCCCCCCATGTATGAGAAATTGTGGATGTTAATTTATCTGCTTAATCAGAAGATTAATAAACATAAGGTTAAAAAAAGTACAGTGGCGTGAAAAAGTATTTGCCCCCTTCCTGATTTTCTCTATTATTGCATATTTGTCACACTGGATGTTTTCAGATCTTTAGAGAAAATGTAATATTAGATAAAGGGAACCTGGTGAACAAATAACACTTGTTTTTTTTTAATTTCACTTATTTAATGAAAAAAGTTAATAACACCAACTGGCACTGTGTGAAAAGTAATTGCCCCTTACTAATAACTGGTTATGCCACATTTAGCTTCAATGACTGCAACCAAACACTTCCTATAATTCAATATCAGTCTTTCACATCGCTGTGGAGAAATTTTAACCACTCTTCCTCATAGAACTGCTTTAATTCAGTAACATTTGGTAGGTTTTCGAGCATGACCTGCTCGTTTCAGGTCCTGCCACAGCATCTCTATTAGGTTTAAGTCTGGACTTTGACTAGGCCACTCCAAAACTTTAACTTTACTTCTTTTAGCCATTCTGATGTGGACTTGCTTTTGTGTTTTGGATCATTGTCTTGCTCATGGCCCAACTACGCTTCAGCTTCAGCTGACAGAAGGATGACGGACATTCTCTTAAGAATTTTCTGGTACAGAGCAGAATTCATGGTTCCTTTAATTATGGCAAGTCATCCAGGTCCTTAGGCAGCAAAGCATCCCACACCATCACTACCACCACCACCATGTTTGACTGTTGGTATGGTGTTCTTACTGTGGAATGCTGTGTTTGCTACGCGAGACATTATGGGATCCATGTCATCCAAAAGTTCCACTTTGGACTCATCTGTCCATAGAACATTTTCCCAAAAGGCTTGTGGATCATCCAGGTGCTTCTTGGCAAATGAGAGCGAGCATTTATGTTCTTCTTAGTTAGCAGTGGTTTCCTGCTACTACTCACATGAAGCCCATTTTGCCCAGTCTCTTTCTGATTGTGGGGTCGTGAACACTGACCTTAGCTGAGAAGCAGAAGCCTGCAGTTCTTTGGATGTTGTTTTAGGATCCTTTGAGACTTCCTGAATGATTTTACGCTGCGCCCTTGGAGTAATTTTGGCAGGCACCACTCCTGGGAAGATTCACTACTGTTCCAAGTGTTCTCCATTTGGAGATTATGGCTCTCACTGTGGTTTGATGGAGTCCCAGAGCCTTAGAAATAACTTGTAACCCTTTCCAGACTGATAGAGGGCAACACATTTTTCTGATCTTTTCAGGAACTTCCTTTGATCATGGCATAATGTGCTTGTTGAATCTTTGTGCTGCAGCGTGACTCTGATGGTAAGGGTCAAAATAAGTGAGACTTATATTGAGCAGGGCTGGCTGTAATCAAGCCTGGCTGTGTTCAATCAGCTGACTCTAATTATCCCTTTAATTGGGTTGATTTAACTGGGGGCAATTACTTTTCACACAGTGCCGTTGGTGTTGGTTAACTTTTTCATTAAATAAATGAAATAAGTAAAAAAAAAAAGTTGTTGTTCACTCAGGTTCCCTTATCTAATATTATATTTTGTCTAAAGACCTGAAAACATCCAGTGTGACAAATATGCAATAATAGAGAAAATCAGGAAGGGGGCAAATACTTTTTCACGCCACTGTATATGAATTATGCTTTTGACATATATAGAATTATGCATAGGTGCCTGAGAAGAACACTGTAGTACTGTAATTTCATTGAGTGAAGCTGTGGGCAGGCTAAGCCACAAAGTCCAGAAACGAGTAGTTTCTGTTGCCCCAGCACCACGAGATGAAATTACCACTGAATTCTTGACAGACACCTATGTGTAATTGGTTATATTACATGATAAGGAACTGGACTTGAATTTATGTAGCTTTTCCATGTAGGAATGTGTTAGGGCATGGGAATTAAGTGTGCGTGAAGTGTTCCATAGTGGTGGTGTCTGCTACTATCAGTGGATAATGGAGTCTATGTCTATGTTTTGAGAATTTATTGTCTCACACTCTGTTACTCACACTCTGTTATTCACTACTAGAAGCAAATAACTGCATTTCTCAGCCACTGAAAATTGGCGGGTGCTAAGAGTCAACCGTGTAGTATATTGTTACGGAAGTCTATCTTTTGGTGCTCCCCATCATATACCTTCATTACTCTACAGCTGCTTTTCTTTTTGCTTGTCTCATTTCCCTTTCTTCTGTTGGTGGTTGTAGATCTTTTAGCTACTCTATTCCAGCTGTCTTAAATCTCTAATCTCAATCTCGACATATCCCTACAAACTGACCTCTTCTTCCTTGTCTCCAGCTGCTGATTATTTACATTTCTCCAGTTATCTTCCATCACAAATGTTATGTAAAGGGGGTCACGTGATGTTCTGCTGCTGACGGCCAGCTTCTGAGTGTTGCTCTGCTCTCCTGGGTTAATTATTCTAAAGATTTGCAGTTTTGCTGTGATTTTTAGCAATTGTTATTCAATTTACTACATTTCTCAGTGTTTGAACTACGGATTGATACCTGAGATGGCTGCTAAAATGGAGCTTTTGGCAGAATCTGAGATAGTACGCCACTTACCACCTACAGCCCCAGAGAAAGATGGAGGCCTGAAAAGACAGAACGCTGTACCAGAGTCCATGGCTGCTATCACTGAAGATTCCACTCCTTAAATGGTTGCACTATTCCTCCAAGAGATAATCCCTCTTTGAGATTCTGTCATTCGCCTGACCGATGAAGTTCAGTCCATTCGACCAGCCTTAACTGAACTAACTTGCTGTGTTGGCGATGCTGAAGCATGTATTACCTCTGCTGAAGATTGGAGGGGGAAGACCGATCCTACTGTGACTGCTTTGCACCAAAAATTTAATAAGCTGGAACTAAAAATTGAAGACCAAGAAGGTCGCAGTAGGCACAATAATTTATTCTAGGTCTCTCTGAACAATCAGAGGACAATGACATTCTCAGCTTTGTGCAGCACTTTTGTGAGACCATTGCTGGCCCCTCTCCAAACGGGCCACAGTATGTGATAGAGAGGGCACATAGGGCATTGTGGTCAATGCCGGGAAATGGAAAAAAGCTGCAGCCACTAATTTTAGATTGCTCAAGTTTCTTTTTTTTTAACTATAGGTTTTTTATGTTTTTTTCTTTGTAGGTAATAGTGTCCCACTTTCCCTACCCGAGGCCCTTGCACATGGCTATATGTGCGTGTGAAGCCATGTACACACACCGTGGTGCCAGCTTAGCCCCTTCCACCCTCCCATCCTTGCCACCCGCTCTGCCTACGCTATCCCACTGGACCTCCACCCGGTGGGAGTGGAACTACGGGATGGCGACAACGCACCCCCACCACCTCCAGGAGAGGAGAACAGCCTGCTGGCTCTGCTCGATCCTGCTCCTCCCTCCCCTTCCCACACCCCAGTGACCTGAGGTCATTCCTGAACCCGGGTCACCGGCGTAGCATGAGGTAAAGCATCTAGTGCCTCAACCCTCAGCGCCACTGGGCTGGCAGATTGCTCAACTTTCTTGACAAGCAGCACATTTTTTCAAAGGTTTGGAGCCAGCCTAAACTGTATTTGAGTGGCACAAGAATCTCCATGTTTCAAGATCTGCCATTTGAGATCTGCCAGTGCCATGCTGCTTTCCGCCTGATTCTGTCTAAATTGGCGGCTGCTGGCATTAGGTTTCATCTTCAATATCCTGCTCACCTGCAGATTTCTTATGATGGCACTCAGAAATCCTATGATTCTACTGAGCAAGCATGAACTGAATTACAGACCTTTATCCTGACTTGTTCAAGTCCGCTACATGAATCTTATCCTATGGAGTATATCGCTTGGAGCAGCTCTTTTTTCAGATTTTGTGAGATCAAGTGCCTGCTTTGAAGAGTTGCAGTCTATTTGAGGATATGTGTCCGGTGTGCACTGCCTGATAAATCAGGACTGGATACACTTCATCTTCTTCTGTCCAAGGTTGAAGACTTTTACTCTGGATTGGTGTATGGTTAAGTGGGCTTGAGTTCTTTGTTCATTGGAGCTGTTTGCTGAGCTCAATACCACTGGTTCCTCCGATTATTACTTTCTACCTCATTGTGCCGTAGCCTATAGATCGGATCATATTGTTTGGGATGATTTTTCTTTTGGGCTTTATGAAAATAAATGCTGGATTTGATGCATTATATATGTGCATAGGGAGCACAGTTTGAATAACCAGGTCTGGATCCTCTTTCCTTTATCTAGTTTAATTGATGAAGATCTCTACCATATTTTGGCACATAGCCACCCAGACTTGAGTTTTCTGTTTATCGCTCTGTTTGCTGTGTTAAATATTGAAGTTTCTCCACTTTGTTACTTTTTACTTCATGGTGCACTATGCTGTGGATTAAATTACTTAGAGTGGTTCTCCTTCTAGACTCCATGAGATTCAGTACTTTATTAGGAATGACTCAAGTTAATTGAAGACATGTATATGCTGAACTCTGTTTGTTAACTGGGTTGAGATCTTATATTTTTTTATTCTGTTTAAGGTGGAAGACCTCAACTATAACGACAAACTTTGATTGACGGGCCATTATGTGGTCTGTCAATCAGCAATCACCCATAAGAAGGCAGAATTACTGTCCAGGGAGATTGCTGCTGCACAGAACCAACCAGCCCAGCTCTTCTGGACTGTGGACAGATTGTGCAATCCAACCTGTCTCCAGTCTGGATGAGCCTTGTCACAGGAATGGTGTGACAAGTTTGCGCAATTCTTTGCGGATAAGGTTGCCACAATCAGGTTCAATATTTGTCTGGCTCATTCTAGTGGAAGTTGCGATGTTTGGCAGGAGTTGTCAGGCCCTGAGTTTACCTGGTCTGACTTTAGCCGACCTGTAATCACTGACATAATGATGATCATCCAGACGTTGCGACCAACCAGTTGTAGTTTGGATCCAGGCCCTACACACCTCCTGGTAGGATGTATTGATGAGATTGGCCCAGTCCTAACCAAGATAGTTTGGAGGTCATTGGAGAGGGGGATCTTTCCAGATCCCCTGAAGGAGGTGGACATTCGGCCTCTCCTTAAAAAGCCCTTCCTTGACCCCAACTGCTTGGCAAACTACAGACCTGTCTCTAACGTACCCTTTGTGGGTAAGGTTATTGAGAAGGTGGTTGTGTCGCAACTGGATGATCATTTGACCAGTCACAATGTCTCTGATTCTCTCCAATCGGGATTTAGGAAGAGACATAGTACTGAGACGGCCCTTGTCCGGGTACTAAATAATCTCCTAATAGTGAGAGATTGGAAGACGTGTTCCATCTTGGTCCTCCTTGATCTCTCTGCAACGTTTGACACTGTGGACCATGTAGTGTTGTTGGAGTTCCTGCGGCTCGTCTGTGGACTGTCTGGTACAGTCCTCAGATGGTTTTGATCTTTCTTTGAGGGTAGGACTCAGAGAGAGGTGTCTGGAATTTATTCCTCGGCACCTCTCCCTCTATCCTGCGGGGTGCTGCAGGGCTCCATCTTGTCACCCATGTTGTTTGCAGTGTACATGCTGCCATTAGGAGAGATTATTAGGCAGTATAGTTTGAGTTTTCACTGCTGTGAAGAAGATGATACTCAGCTGTACCTGTCCTTTGCACCTGGTCAAGATGTGTTCCTCTCGGTATTTAATAACTGTCTCACTGAGATCCAGGATTGGATGACTGCGAGTTGGTTATGTTTGAACCTGGCTAAAACTGAGGTGCTGGTTGTGGACGCTGATTGTCAGGAGGTGGGTTTGTTGGCAGGATCACCCTCGGGATTATGTCTTGGGGGTGTGAAGCTGACTACCTCAGACCGGGTGTGGAACTTGGGCGTTATCATTGACGATGGTTTGACCTTTAAATCACAGGTGTCAGCTGTCATCAAGACCTCCTTCTACCATCTGAGGAATATTGTCCGGGTGAAACACCTGGTTCCTCCTGAAGATCTCCCAAGGTTGGTCCACGCCTTCATTATCTCTCGCCTTGACTGTTCCAATGCCCTGTACCTAGGGCTACTGGGGGTCGATGTCCACTGCCTTCAGCTAGTGCTTACTACTGCAGCCAGGCTGTTGACTGTTACATTTTAGAGCTAGCCACATAATACCTGTGCTCCGCGGACTACACTGACTTCAAGTGTGGTGTAGGATCACCTTCAAGGTCGGTTTGCTGACCTATAAAGCCCTACATGACCAGGGACCTAGTTACTTGCAAGATCTCCTTTGCCCTTACTGTCCCCTCCGCCCTCTCTGATCCGTCGAAGAGGGATTGCTAGAGATTCCCAGGGTCCATTTAAAGACATCTGGGGCCCGATCTTTCAGCTTTGTGACCTCGATCCTGTGGAATTCTCTACCTCATCAGATATGAGATTGCCTGACCATCCAGGAGTTTAAAACTGCACTTAACACTTATTTATTTGAATCAGCATACTGTGGTTTTAATTGCTAGTATTTTAACTGTGAGTTTTAAATTTAGGATTTTATTGACAAATTTGAAATCATTTATTGTTTTGGTTGTGCTATGTACAAGTGCCTTGGTTGTAGAAAGGTGCTTTATACAAATGAACTATGATATGATATGATAATCTGATGTATAGTCATCCGGGACCTGAGCTTTCCATCCAGCGAAACTGTTTGCCGAGCTAAATATTGCTGCTTCCCTGGTTTGTCACTTTTTTCCTTTTACTGGATTTATTATGGCATCTCCAGAAAATGATATAAAGACTCCTTCTTAAAAGAAGATTATTTTCTTTTCTAGAACTGATTCTGGGGAATGGCATATTGGGATCCTTTCTAGTCGTGTGGCTGCCATCTAGTGGACTAACGGGATCATTGATTGCTTTGTGTTTATGCTCAATAATTTTCTAACATACTAACATACTAAAATGCCAGCAGAATAGGCCTAACGGTCTTTCGTGTCTGCTCGTTTGGTCAGTCCCCAACCTGGGTGCTGACCTTGCTGTCCCCCTTGCCTTCTCTGGCTTCTCCCTTCCCAGTTCCGGATATTCTTGCTGCATTGGATTTTGCTTCCAGAACCCTTCCCCTGTACCTGTCCCACCCCCTCTTGAACCCTCCACTGTCTCTGCCTCCACCAGCCCCTAGGCAGTGCATTCCATGGCTCCACCACCCTCTCAGTGAGAGCACCTCCTCCTTTCTCCCTGAATCTTCCCCCTCCAGCTTCCAGCCATGCCTCTAGTGGCCCCTTCCTCCTTCCTTGAAGCACCGACTGTTCCTCCCTATTTACCCTCTTCATGTACCTAAAGACCTCTATCATGTCCCCGGGTCCTTCTCTCTTCCAATGTGTACATATTTAGCTCTTGAGCTTCTCCTCATAGGTCCTGTCCCCAAGCCCCAAATCATTTTGGTTGCCCTCCTCTGGACCCTCTCAGGAGGTTAATGTCCCGCTTTAAGTGTGGCCTCCAAAACTGCACGCAGTACTCAAGATGCGGCCTCACCAAGCAGTTGTACAGAGGAGTATCACTTCCCTCCTTCTGGAGGTGATCCCCTAGCGATGCATCCCAGCATCCTGTTGGCCTTGGCTGCTGCCCTCCTACAAGTCTCCAGTTGTTCATCTTGACATCCACCACCACCCCAGGTCCCTCTGAGCCATCAAGACTTGTAGCATTTCTCCCCAGGGTGTACACTTGACCTGGGTTTCTGGCCCCAGGTGGAGTACCTTGCATTTCCTGCATTGAACCTCAGCTTCCACTTTCTAGACCATCTTTCCAGAGCCTCCAGGTCCCCTGTGAGGCCACCCTCCCCTCCTCCCCATCCACCACCGCCCCAGTTTGAGTCATCTGCAAAGAGACTCATCTCCTCCTGATTCCTGTCCTTATGTCAGATCGTGGCGTTGAACAGAAGGGGCCCAGGACTGATCCCTGTGGGACCCCACTAATGACCCTCCTTGAGGATGAGACTATCCCACCAACTCGACCCTCTGGGTCGGTCCTGGAGCCAATTGCCTATCCATCTGATCATCTGGTTCCCACCCCCATTTCTCCCAGCTTATCCAACAGGCCACGTGAGGAACAGAGTCAAATGCCTTGCTGAAGTCCAGAAAGAGGACATCCACTGGTCTACCCAGGTCCAAGGCACTTGTCACCCAGTCATAGAACTCCACCAGGTTTGTCTGACACGATTTCCCGGATGAATCCATGCTGTCTATCGTCCAGGCACCCTGACTTATCCAGGTCCCCCTAGCCTCTCCCTTGACAATGCCCTCCATCACCTTGCCCACCACTGAGGTCAGGCTGACAGGCCTGTAGTTCCCTGCCACCTCCCTTGATCCCCCTTGTGGATAGGCACTATCGCCACCTTCCAGTCTTGGGGCACCCACCCTGTCCTCAGAGATGGTGAAAAGCTCTGCCAGGGGTTTTGCCAGGACATCTGCAAGTTCCTTCAGCACTCTGGGATGTAATTTATCCGGCCCCGGTGCTTTCTCCGTCTTAAGGGAGCTGAGGGCTTCCCTCACTCTCTCAGCTGTGATTTCCCTTCCGGTACCCCTTCTCCCTGCTTAGCCCTCCCCCACCTGCCAGTGATGCCTCCCCTCTCCCCAGACCTGCCGATTGGTAGGGTCCCCCCCCTCCAGTATCTCTGTCTCCTCCCATGTATGATGCAGCACCCCATTTTCCCTGGTGAAAACTGAGGTGAATACTCATTTAGTACCTCAGCCTGCTCCCCGGGTCTTGTGCCCATCCTTCCCTGATTTAATCCTGCTAATCTCCCCTAACTCTTCGTTTTCCCCAATGTATCTAAAGACCCCTTGTTCCCTCTCCTAATTTCCCTGGCCAGGTTCTGCTCCTTCCTTGCCTTAGCAGCCCTCACCACTCTAGGCCTTTCTAATATCAGCTCGTCTCCCTCGATCCCTTCACTCCTTGAGCACTTGAATTGCTTATAGGCTGCTTTCTTTCCCCGCACCACCTCCTGGACCTCCCTGGTCCACCAACAGGGTTTTTGGGCCCTACCGCATTTTCGTCTTACTCTTGCACAGGTGCTGGTAGCATCCTGCACCCCTCTCCTGATGATTTCCCACCTACTATCAGCGTCCATGTCTGACCCAATCCCATCCAAATGCTCCTTAAGGATCCTTCCCATTTCCTTAAAATCCGCCCCCCTGAAGTCGGTTACTTCCGTCTTTGTGCAGCCTTCTACCCCTCCTAGGTCCAGGCAGAACCAGACTATGGCATGGTCACTCCCCGCCAATGGGTCCCTTACCTCCAGGCCCCCAATCTGGTCACTGTCTGCCAGGACCACATCCAGTACCCGTGCCTCCCTGGTCGGTTCCCTCACCTGCTGAGTTAGGAACGCGTCTTGAAAGACATCCAACAGCCTCTGCTCCCTGGTCACAGAGGATGTCATAGTCTCCCAGTCTGTTCCTGGCATGTTTAAGTCCCCCAACACCACCACCGTTCCTCTGCCCAGTCTGCAGTGTCTCCTAACATCTGCCACCAGACTGTCCTCCAGGGCAGGGGGTCTATACACCACTCCTATTTTTACTCTCTTGCCCCCCCTTGTTATCAAGGTGACCCAAATCGCCTCCATGGTTCCCTCCGCCTCCTCTACTCCCCCTATGCCAATGCAGTTTTTGACTATCATTGCTACCCTTCCTCCCCTTCCCTCCCCGCTGTCCTTCCTGAACATAGTGTATCCCTCCAGGTTCAGGTCCCAGTCATGTCTTGCAGTGGCCCAAGTCTCAGTGACCGCTGCCACATCCACTGCTCCCTCAGTTAGCATCGCCTGGAGCTCAGGCATTTTATTGCATTTATAACGTTATGTGCAATTTTCTATGTTACTTATAGGAGTGTGGGAAAGGTAGATTGAGTAGGGGTCTGTTTCTCATTTTGAGGCTTATTTTGTGGAGAAGGGAGATTATTTGTATGCTCTGGGTTTTTTGTTGTTTTTTTTTTTTTCTCTTCTGTCTCCCTTCACAAACGTGGATATGTTTTGGGGAGCCAGCCTTCTTTCTCCTTTATCTCTTCCTTCTGTTTCTGTGGTACTTTGTTTATTTTTAGCTTTTTCTTTGTAGTACCCTCTCTCCTGGTTTGCTGCAGCTTCTCCTGATTACTTCTAGGGAGGGGTAGTATCCACTGTGCTCCAGTTATATTTTTTCTTCTTGAAAAAGATAACTTTTGGGGGATGTTTCCCCCTTTCTTCCTTTTCATTTAGATTAGTGTGCTGGGAGCCTCCCTTTGTTTAATGGCCTTCTCCTCTTTTTTTCTTTCATCTCCCCCTCCCTTTTCTCTCTATCCTTGTTTCCTTCTTTTTCTGTCTTTCCTATATAGTAGTTGATAATGCCGGGGCAGAGCTCACTGTGTAAAGAGATGTTGTTTGGGATGATTCACAGACCTAGAGGGATGGAGGTGTGGGTCATAGTTGCCCAGGTTACAGTTGTAGGTTTTGCATGGGTCTTGTTTGTTGGGGGTTATTTTTCTTATAAAAGGTATTTGTTGGGTAATGGGGATATTAGTGTGGTTTCTTCTTTATTGTTTGGATTATGGGACCTGGGGGATTTGTGTTTTTCCGGGGAGGGGGGGAGATGCTGCTTACTGTCATTTACTGCCTTGTTATTTTCTTATTTGGTTACCCTGCTTGTCCCTCTGTGTTCTGCTTTTTGATATGAGTAACTCCTATACATATATTTCCTGGAATGTTAAAGGTGCTTAGGAGGTTTGTAAACAACATATGATTCTAAAACACCTGAAGCAATTGGGGGAGGATATAGTTTTCATACAGGAATCCCACTTGGTGTGAGGGAGAAAGTTACTTTACATAGGTGTGTCTGGATGGGGTCTGTTTTTGGGTCCGGAAACAGCTCTGAGAGAAATGGGGTTTTCATTTTATTACACAGACGTCTATCTTTTCAACTAATAACAGAACAGTTCTTCCCCTTAGTGTTTTTGTGGACAAAGCATTTATTTTATCTTTAGGTTTGCAATGGAAGCCCAAAGCTCTCCCTTACCTAGGCATCCTATCTCTCGCTGTATTACAGCTTTGTCTCAGCTCAATCTAGACCCTTTGTTACAGATCATTGTTCAAGACTTGCATCGGTGGACCGTGTTCCCTTTGTCATTCTGGGGGTGAGCCAATACAGTAAAAATGAATATCCTTCCTTGCCTTCTGTACTCTCTGGGCATGCTCCATGTCATTCTTCCTCGTGCGTGGTTTATTCACCGCCACTCAAAGCTTTCTAAAGTTCTGTGGAAACAGGGAACAAGCATAAGCATACTGCAAGCTCACATCTACTACTTCTGTGGGTGGCATGTAACGGCCTGATTTTTATTTATACTATTTAGCACTTCCGTTGGGGCGAGCTGACAGACGCCCTTCAATTAATTTATGTGCCACAATGGCTTACGCTGGAGAGTGAGCTTTGCCATAGATCACATATACAATCTTAAGCACTTATTTATACAGCTCCTAAGATGCTCCCCTGTTCCTTACAAATCACGCCCGTCTACTGGTCTTCCCATGCACATGCACAACTTTGTTGCCATCTTTGCCTTGAGGTTAAGACTTGTCCTGCACAACCAGTATTGAGAAATCCCAATTTACAAATTGCAAAACAACCCATCCCGCCTTCCTTTCTCCTTCCACCCTTTTCCACTCCTGCATCTGCCTTATTGAGTGGGGATCGATTGAGTGACTTTGTGACTTTCCAAACACAGTTTGGATGGCAGACAAAGTATTTCTTTAAGCATTTACGGTTGTCTAAGTCAGCCATATCCCATTTTGGCCCAGCCCCCCGGCAGGATCCACTTTCTACTCATTTGAAAATAAGATGATTCAGGCTGCCTCCTCTCAGTGCGCCATATTACAGTTATATCACCTCTACCAGTCCCTCGATCCCTCTGGGCCAGCTTACTACTGGCAACATACACTGTCGTTAACCTGGAATGCACAGAACTGGGTTGCAATTTGTTATGATGCATATAGACTTAGTAAGCAAGACCATTATAGAAAAATACACTTTAAAATACTGCATAACATGTACTTTACTCCAGTAAAATTATACAGAATGGGTTGGTAGACCCAACCCATTTGCTTCAGGTGTCACCACATGGATGGTTCGCTCTTTCACATATTGTGGCAGTGCGAGAAAACGGCACCATTCTGGCTAGCCATTAAGACACGGTTGGATCCCTCATTTGATCTGGATTCATTGCTTACTCCAGAGGTATGTATCTTGGGTTGGTACTGGGAAATTCCTTTTAATTATCAAGGTAACTATATTGCTGTAATTGCTACAGCAGCAAAAATGGTTTTGCTCAGGCACTGGTTTAGATACCTTGGTGCCAGTGTGGTCAGAATGGCATAAAGAACTTCTGAGAGCTTTCAGTTTTGAATTACATCTTGCAAATGTTCATCATAAATTATCTAAGTTCACCACAAAATGGAGACTTTTATATGCTTGGCTTCTTACGTGTTAATTATTATTTTGCTCTGTATTTGGTATGGGTCTACTTACTAGCCAGGCATTTTTATGTCATGGTTGAGGTTTGGTCTCTACTGATTTCTCCAAGCAGGGGGTTTATTTATGTTTTGGATTATTGCTGGGCAGTTTATGTAGTTGGGAGAGGGGTTGGTAATGGGGTTTTATCTATTTATTTATTCCCAGGTTCCTTTTTTCTTTTATCAATTATTATTGATCTTTTGTTGTTTTGTTTGCCTGTACTGACAAAAACTTAATAAATCATACCTGATTAAAAAAAAATGCTAGGTAAAGATAAAACTCATGTCTTCCTTTCCCCATGCTTTTGGCTGCTGAACAGTGGATTTTTTAAAATAGTTCAGCAATAATCTGAATAATTTCCCAACATTTACTTATTCATTTGCCCTTATTACGAGTTTTCATTTTTTACTCTGTATTTATTTGTAAACCACTCCATTGTACCACATTTGATGATACTGTTTTGCATGAAGGATGCTATCTAAAATAAAATTGCATTGTATGATATTGCATTACAAGTCACACCTGTCAAATTAGGGACACAGTTAACAGCAGATCAGCAATATGTGATCAAAACTGGGGACAAATGAAAGCAAAGTGTACTGTTGGCTCAGGAAGCTGTTAAGTGTAGTCAGCTTAGCATTAAAAGCATTTTTCTAAAGTAGAACTAGGATGCAACTTTAACATCAGAAATTGTTTCTTGCGTATAAAATAGTTTAAGAATATCCTGTGATCTAATTGGTCAGAAACCATTGTTTAATCCAGCACAACCATACACTTTTGTTTGAAGTTACAAGGAGCCCTAACTGAAGGACGAGCCATGGAGATCTTATATATAAAAATGTGAGGGGTCAGTACGTGACCCCTCCAGTTGTTTGTGTAATAGCCCTATAGAGATTGTATAGGCCACTTGCATATAGGTGCGTGAAAGCCCCCATTTTCCCACATGATGTCCCTTCTAGTTTTTATATGTACCAACTCCGTGGTAGTCCTTCCTTGAAGGTTTCAAGAAACCCTAACTAAAGAATATTGAAGTACTTTACCTATGGCACTTTTTTAAGACCCCCAATCCCAGCAACAGGAATTTTCTTCAAGAATATCTCTTTCATCAGGTCATACCTGTGGAACTGTTAGCCGCCAGGTGCTAGGACCACATAGGAACTTTTGCAAGCAGTCTACCCGGGGCCACCCATGACAACGTCTGACATCGGCTTTTATATAACTATGGGTGCCCATACTCATCGGACCGCCAATGGAAATGCTGCTGCAATAGCTGCCGTTTTATTTTTCTTTTGTAGGAAAGCAATCACTTTTTTTTTTTAACAGTGATTTTTAATGATCTGTATGTCACTGAAAGAACCTTCAAAATGATTTCAGTACTATGACTTCAGAGAGAAGATCTACACTGGCAGCTCCCATGATGTCTTTGTCTGCTGCCTAGGCCTGGACCACAACATGAAACCCTGCCAGATCTGCCAGGGGTTTAATTCTGTGACCAGGTGATGCTGAAAAGGGGCACAAAAAAAAACACCTTTTAAAACAACATGTAGCCCACATAGAAAAAGAGCTTCAGCAGAAGAGCGCTGCCATGTCGCTGACCTGGTGTACCGGGTCCAGGTCCTTTAAATCCTGGGACAAGTCATCAAGGAGTCACAAACATAAGCACCAGAACAAGGAGAAAACCTACCCAGTACCTGCCAGGTTGCCCCTCTGCACAGCTGGTACGACCTCCTCTGTGCCATCAACTGCTACTGCAGTGATGCTGCTTGCCCCCCCAACCTGTCAACAGGACACCAAGGTCAGGGCACAGTGCAGGCACTACCAGGCCTAGTATGGCTGGTGTTTGGGGACTCTGCCTCTCCCGTCGGCTACACCTGGTGCACTTGTTGACTACATGGGTGCCAATGTTCAGGTGGTTCTGTCTTCTTTTACAAACATCCTCAAATGCCTGCTACCTACTTCCCATGTTCCAGGGGGTCTGTAGACGGGGACTCATATCATTCCCTTCTTAGTAACACAGGGTAGATCATGTCTCACCAGCCTTCTAGGGCACTGCCAATGTTGCCAGTGCATTCTCTATTGCCTTTTGACCCACTCGACAATGATAAGTATAATCCTAACTTTATAATGCAGGATGAGGAGAAAGATGCAGAGTATTATGCTGAGAACCACTATGAGAGGGGCACAAACTTTGTTGTTTCCACCGACAGTGAGGACTCGGTGGGCGACACTCCAAGGTCCCTACCGGAAGACCCAACTTTCCTCACCATGATGCAGCAGTTGCAGGCTGCCATGGGCATTGACCTAGAGGAGCAGGACACTACCAGGAACAAATTAACAGACTTTCTGGAGTTGCCTGACTCTCCTCCCATTGAGGTGCCACCTCTCCTCCTTGCTCTGGATGATGCCACCTTTGCTGCCTGGTATATGCCAAATGTAATTCCAGCCATACCAAAGAAGACAGATAAAATGTACATGGCTCCTTCTGGGAAGCCATTTTGTGCCACCCAGCCTGAGTCAGACTCTGTGGTCATAAATGCTGCCCATGATAAGTCAAGGGCACCTAAGCACCTGAATTCACTCCTTCCTGATAAAGAGTCCAGGAGGTTGGATGTGTTAGGCAAAAGGACCTTTGCCTCCTTTTCATTGGGCCTTTGTATTGCTAACTGCCAGGCCCATATGATTAAGTACCAGGACACCCAGAAAGGCCAAGGTAGCTGCACAAGCCTTACCAGAGGGCACCCCCAAGCAAGAGCTTCTTAAGGCTATTACTGCTGGGGCCGATGTGGGCAAGCATTTGCTTTGCACTGCCTGTGATGTCTCAGGTGCTTCTGCCAGGGCTGCTGCCTATGGTATCTGCCTCAGGAGGTACTCATGGCTCAGGGTGGCAGGGTTTGCAAATGACATGCAGCAGTCTATTCTTAGTGCCCCTTTCAGAGGACGTAAGCTGTTTGGTTCTGATGTCCAAGATATTTTTTTCTACCCTTCAGGCCTCAGGCAGGACCTTGAAGTCCATGCATTCCCTCAACCATTCCAAACCAAAGGGTAGGCACAGGGTACTTTTTCATTCAGCTGGTGCCAGGCACCACTCAGCAACCAGACAGTAGGGTAGGAGCAAGGGAACAGGAGCCTTGCCTAGCCCCTGGCACCACCTCAGGTGTCCAAAAGTCCCTAGAGGTGGTGGCACAGGTGGAGTGGGCACAGCCAGCTCCGCCTGACTCCTTGTACACCGCCCAACCACCATTACTTCCAGGGGTGATTGTAGAGAGTAATCTCTCCCTGTACTTAACTTAGTGGAAGGAGGGGATCATGGGTGCCTGGGTTCTAGAAATCACAGAACACGGTGAGGCTCTGGAACTTATGGACACATATCCAGATCATCTGCCAGTGCCAACCCATTATCCTCCAGAGCACCTTTCTCTGCTTCTGGAGGAAATTAAGACTTTGCTCCAGAAGAAGGACATAGAGTCTGTGCCCTTTGAGCAAAGACACACAGGGTTCTACTCTTGGTACTTTCTAGTCTCGAAGTGGACAGGAGACCCGCAGCATCTAGATCTCAGGGCACTGAACTTCTTCATAGAATACAAAATGTTAAGAATGGTCACCCTACAAGGCCTACTCCCACTGCTGCAGGCAGGGGATTGGATCTTTTCCCTAGGTTTGAAAGATGCCAACCTTCATATCAAAATTTGGAAGCCTCATAGAAAACACTTGAGGTTCCTTTTCCAAGGGGAACATTACCAATTCAGAGTATTACCCTTTGGCTTGTCATCTGTACCACAGGTCTTTACCAAATGCTTGGCAGTAGTAGCAGCAGCAGCCCTTAGCAGGGAAGGTCTCTATGTTTTCCCTTACCTGGACAGCTGAATCTTGAAAGCCCACTCCAGGGATCAGCTCCTGCACACCTTAGCTCAAATGAGGCAAATGTTAAATACTCTGGGAGTTACTGTCAGCATGCCCAGATCAGTGTTGACCCTTTGTCACTGACTGCAGTATATAGGAGCAAGCAGTCTTGGACACCGCTCAGGTCTCTGCCTTCCTACCCCTGGACAGGGCCCAATGCCTGATTGCCCAGGCACAGCTGGTACACAACAGCTGGTATATGTCAGCCAGAATGTTCCTATGGCTCCTAGGCCTCATGGCCGTGGCCATTGTCATAGTCCCATTGGCCAGACTGCACATAAGGATACCACCGTGGACTGTAAGAGTCCAGTAAGATCAGCTCACTGATGATTTAGAACAGAAGGTTGTAGTAATTTCTGCGTGCAAAAGTGCTCAAG
Source organism: Neoceratodus forsteri (assembly GCA_016271365.2). Lineage (NCBI taxonomy): Eukaryota > Metazoa > Chordata > Ceratodontiformes > Ceratodontidae > Neoceratodus > Neoceratodus forsteri. The sequence continues at coordinate 1,850,536,839 of CM057449.1, forward strand.
TGGTAAATGGAACCCAGCAATCTGTTAAAGGGGGTTCCCTTCCTAATTCCCTCCTCTGTCCAGATTCTCACAGCAGATGCCTCGGCGATGGGCTGAGATGCACACTTCGGCCCCCATCAGACACAGGGTACATGGACCCCAGTAGAGAGCACCTTGCACATAAAGGTTCTTGAAGTGCGAGCTGTTCTGTATGGCCTACAGGCCTTCCAGGCTTGTCTGTCCTCGGGTCCCCTGCTAGTGCAGATGGACAGTGTCAGTATGATGCACTACATCAACAAGCGAGGTGGTGGGATGGCGTGGCTAGCTGCTCAGCCATTTAGACGCACTTTTCAGGGAGCTCCCAGTGTTATATCTGATAAATTAATATTTTATCTTTTTTTTACTTCTGTCAGGTTGGGAGCAAAATGCCCACACTTGTTCATCTTGGTGTTGTGTCTCACCAGAAAGATTTCTAGTGCAGTGGGTCAAAAGAATGCCAAGCAAAAAGCACATTTCTTTGTGCCACATGGCAGGGGCTGCAAAGGCACCGACAACTTCGGTGGGCAAAACATCTGCTAAAGTTGGCTAGGGAGGACTTCTAGGCGGCATCCCTAGATTCCTTGCAACAGGCACTAACCCACCTCACTAAAACGGTGCAACAGATCAACAAAAAAATGGACACTCATTATGGCCACATGATGGCAGTGGAGCAGCAGATTGATGGTCTAGTGGGAATTGCAGAGGTCATGGAGAAATCATCTGACAAGGCCATGGCTACAGCAGTGACCTATGTGAAAGAGCAAGCCCTTTTAAGATCCCATCTGGAATATTTAGAAAATTCAGTCAAGGCTGTGAATGTTCAGATAATTGGCATACCAGAGGGGATCGAAGGTGACAATCTACTCTCTTTTGTAGTTAAATGACTGGCAGAGACATATGGACTTGAAGTACAGGGCTCAGTTATCCAAGTCTATCACAATACCCCACAGAGAGTGAGTGGACAGCAGGAGGGACCACATTCTATCCTGGTGGTTACAGCATCTGTGGTGATTTAGGACTGGATCGTACAGGTAGCCCAAACCAAGAGGGGGAGTGGAGATTGATGGAATCCAGGTTATGTTGTTCTCAGATTTGTTGTATGCAACTTGCTTGAAGTGCAAGAGCTTCAATGCTATCTGGCGCCGACTCCAGGAGTGGGAGATTCCAACCAGTATGTTGATGCCGGCCCGACTCCACATTATTGTTGGCTGGAAAGCTTACATATATATACTGACCCCAAGGAGGCTGGAAAGCTGGTGGATAAGTTAAAGGCAGAGAAGGCAGCAACAGGGGGAAGGCCTGCTCAGACACTGAAGGGGCAGGTGATTCAGAACTCGATCGCAAGTGACTGTATGACTCTGCTGATTGTTTGGTCCTCTTTCTTGCCCTGAGAAAGTATAGACTGTTTATTTCGGGACTGTCTACTTCCCTATCAGGTGGACACTCAGTAGAAACTGTCATCATACAGTTCATAATGCAGTTGAGAATATGTTCTATTTGTAGAGTGCCAGTAAATTGCAATTTTTTCACCTCTATTCTCAGCTGCTGATATGAAACATTTGGAGGGGTGTCTTATTCTTTTTACTTTTAGGTGTTGGCAAGATGACTGTCGCTGTCCTGTTCCATCTTACTTGAAGGGACTTACTTTCCCACCAGTTGGCCATTTTGTTTATTTATTTATTTGACTTTCACCCCGGTGGACTAAATTAGTCAAAAAGTGCTGTCTGTATTCACTACTTTGGCCTGTTCAGTCCCCTGTTCATACTGTTTCTTACAAGTGGTGGGCGTTCTCTAGACTGGCACCTTTATTTCTTGTTTTGTTTTTTTCTTAAACCATTAATCACACCTTTAGTTGAAATTTAACACCACAGCGGTTAACTGTCACAATCTTGATAGCATATTGTTACATATAATCGGATGTTGGGAGTGTAATGAGAGGGAATGTTTTATTACTTTTCTATGGATCTTCCGCAAGGCTTAATAGCCATTTTCAGGAGCTCCAGTTTTCTCTCTTTAGTGCAAACATCAGTTTAAGGCATGTGACAGCAATAGCTAAATTGATTGTGGTTCTGCTTACTAGTGTTGCTATTCCCCCTTATCTTGTACAAAAGGTAACAGTGACTCAACTATCCTAATATAAGTAACTGCTATGTAGTGGTATAGAAGTATAAATAAAAAGTAACTGCTACCCCCATGCAGGGAAGTGATGAGAGTTTGGTATTGGGCTCTGAAACATGGTCTAGAACTATCAGCAGTACATGCTTTAGGTGTCCAAAACATCTTTGCAGACAGGCTAAGTAGGTCACAGTTCAGGATGCACGAATGGGAACTGCTGACCTCAATCATTGACGACCTGTTCGACAGATGGAGCTGTCCATAGTTTGACCTTTTTTGTGTCCCAACACAATGCAGAACTGCCTCTTTTGTACTTGCTTACTCCAGAGCCTGGCGTTTTCTGGCAAGATGCATTGTCCTTCTTTTGGAAAGGGAGGCACTTGTATGCCTTCTCTCCTCTTCCAGCTAATTCAGAGAGTGCTACTTAAGTTATAGATGGAGAGGGAATCTCTGATAGTCATTGCTCCCCTATGACCTCGACAGATCTGGTTCCCCCCACTACAACCACTAGCAGTGGAACCACCAGTGTCTCTGCCCCTGTGCAAGGGTCTACTGTCACAGGAACAGGGAACCCTGGTCCATTCAGTTTCAGATTTCTTCATCTTCATGCATGGCTTCTGAAAACAGCCATTGCCTGGTCTGGGGTTTCTCAAAAAGTGGCTGATGTCCTGGTGGCTGCCAGAAAGCCTTCCACCAGATTCACTTAGTCTATGAAGTGGAAGCGGTTTGCCCTGTGGGCTGCTTCTTATCACCTGGATCCATTTACCTGTCCAGTTAATGAGGTTCTGGAGTATCTACTGTCCTTATCAGATGTAGGCCTGCAGTATTCCTCAGTCGAAGTGCACCTGTCTGCCATTTCAGCTGTCCGTGTGTCTTATTGAGGGTTGTACTGTTGTGTGGCTGAAGCTGGCCTGTTCATTCTTGAGAAGCATTCTACATCTGAAGCCTCCTATCCGTAATCCAGTCCTGGGACCTGAATTTTGTTTTGGAAAAGCTTACTTTTGCTTCTTGTGAGACAGCTGCGGCTTGTGGCTTATGCTTTCTTTTTTGGAAAGCCTTAATTATAGTTGCATTCACTTCTGCTCGAAGGATTTCAGAGCTGCAGGCTCTAATGTGTGAGCCTCTTTATTTGATTTTCCACAAAGACAGGGTGTCTTTGCGTACCAGTCCTAAGTTTCTACCAAAGGCGGTGTCTGTGTTTACTTTAAATCAAACCATCGACCTGCTATTTTATTTGCCTGAGCATGCCAGTCCAGGGAAAGCATTTGGCCATACTCTATATGTACATAGAATACTTCTGTATTATATACAGCACACCGCATGAAGGACTGCAGGAAGTCCTCACGGCTTTTTGTTTCATTCACCCTGGGAAAGAGGGCACCCCAGTTTCTAAACGGTGCTTGTCCAAATGGCTAGCAAACTGTATCACTTTCTGTTACAGGAAGCACAGTGAGGAACTTCCTAAGGTGGTTCTTGGCCATTCCACAAGTGGCTGTTGCTTGTTTCAAGAATGTGTCTGTGGCAGACATCTGTGCTGCTGCCACCTGGAGTACAGTCCACACTTTCACTAAACACTACAGTCTGGACATTACTTCTCGAAAAAAGGCTGGCTTTAGCTGAGCTGTGCTTCAAGGCCTAATTTCTTAGGCCTGTAGGCTCCAGCCATTCAGACAGGTCATGGTCAGTACTGCTTGTACTCGTTCCATAGGTGTGGCCTGAAGAAAGAGATATCCTCAAAGAAGATAGAACAGTTATATACGTACTGTAACAGTAGGTCTTCGAGAGAATCTCTTTCATCAGGCCATCCCATCCCACCCTCCTTCCCCTTGAGGGGCTTGAGATTCAAATTTGTGCTGTCTCCAACTCCATGATGACCTGCCTGTAGTCTCTGGCTTGCCTGGTGTGCAGAGCATTAGGTTCTCTCCTGGTTCCCTCTAGAGAGATCTTCCAAGCATGATATCTGGTGAGAAGCTGAGGAGAGATGGGGCCATCTGCGGTTTAAAGGGGCCCACATCTGACGTCATCATGGGCGGCCCCTGGTAGACTGCTTGCAAATGTTTCTATGTGGTCCTAGCAGCTGTTGGCTAATGGTTCCACAGGTGTGGCCAGATGAGAGATTTTTTTTGAAAATCACTTTTACAGCAAGTACGCAACTGTTCTTTTCTTTTCATGTTTCAAATAGTGTCTAGTGTTTTTTTTTTCCTATTTCTCACTTTTTCTCACCTCATAGTTGTATATTTACAATTCCTATTTAATAAGCACAGCACAGCACAATCCAAGGTTTGTGGGTTGTACTGCCTCCAGCATCCATAACCATGGTACATTGAGCACAACCCACGCCCTGCTGTGTGTTGTTGCTTACCTACAGTTTTTGCTCTTCACCGACATCATTTTGAGAATTATGGGAGGGAAAAAGAAAACATGTGAGGCAAAAATCAGGGATAATTGAAAAATATGCCTCAAGTAGACATCTGAGGGGGGTCTCCCTGTGACATAGAAACATAGACACTGCTGGCAAATCTTGAAGATCGAGGGGTTCATGCAGTCTGCCCGACTACTATGTCAGCAGGTTTAATAGTTGGCTACAGATGTTTGCCTGAGCCCATAACTATAACATCAACTACCATAAGCTACCAGTCTTTACATTAAAAAAAAAAAAAAAAATTTTAAATGCCGGGGTGTTTTAAAAGAAAATTGACATAACCTTGATGTCATGCTACTGACTTTAATTACGGTTAAGTATTAAACAGGTTACAGATGTTAAAAGTATAGCAATATCAAAGATTTTTTGTTAACAGTTGTAGCTGATATGGATGTAAACTGTTTGCTCAGTATATTAGTGTATGTAGATTTGCATTAAAATGTGTTCTTCTAAATATATACTGAAAATAATTGTTGAATGTTTTACAATGCATTGACATTGAATTTGATGTCCAGTGGCCACACATACAAATACTGATTTGGTGTTTAATTAGCCTGTAATAAAAATTGTGCAGGAACCTTATGTGAAACAAAAGTGAAATATGAGAGTTATAATGAAGGTTTTTTTTTTTGCTTCTTTATGTTCTTGTTCACTCATTCCTGCCATGAAGAGCCCAGGTGTGTCCCTCAGTTGTGGATGCTGACATCTGGCGAATGCACATTTGGGACTTGCTTGCAGTGGACCCAAGGATGTTGTCTTTCTCCACCCTGTTTCCTTGATCTTTGTTCTGAAAGTAATCCCCACCTCTTCCTTAAGGTCACTGGTTACTTGATCTTATTTCTTGGCTGGGGGAGCAGGTGACTGCAGTGCCAGCTTAGTGACCCAGGGGCTGTGTGCAAGCTTTCTTACTGGGGCCCCACTACAAGCATAGTGTCCAAGAGACATTTGCATCCATGAAGTCCCATTATGTGCCTCTGCTCAGTTTAGAAGGAGTTTATCACAAGTTATAACATGGGTTGGAAAAAGGACGTAACGCAGTTGGTGCAAGAGCACAAGTGACCAAGGATTAAATCTTCTATTTAATCCACGGATGCTGTGAAGCTCCCTGATGCATATCACTGGGCACAGTCAGGATTCGTTAGTTTTGCAAGCAACTCAACCAGAAAAGGAACCATTTAAATTTGGAGAGAGCAACGTCCGGTAGGGCTGCCTCCCTCAACGTGACACCCCCAGAGCATATATTCCTGATGAGACCTTACCAGGTCGCAGGTCATTAAAATAATATTTTTCTGTGAGAGACTGAACAGAAAGGGTGGTTGCTGGCTCCCCCAACGTCATACCCCCATGCCAAATCCAGCAACAGTAGGGAGCCACTCAAAGGCAAGATGGAGAGAGAGAGAGAGAGAACCGACACCTGTGAATCTGCAGTACTGCATTGTCCTCTCTGTCAGTTTCCCCATGCCTTGGAAGTTGCAGCAGCATAGTGTAAGCACCACTGCACTATGGGGCAAGGGAGTGAGAGTGACAGACTTCTAGGAAAACATAAAGTGAACTTACAAGCTCAAATGGGCAGACTGGGTGGGCCGTAGGCCCTTATCTGCCGACGCTGTCTATGTATCTGTGTATCTATGACAGGCAGAACAGCAGTGTGATCGTTGGTCTCCCCCCTCCACATCCCCCGACATCCATCTTCTCTTTAACTCCCCATCATCTTCATGAAGTAGAGGGAATGAGAGAGGGCGTACTTGATTCTGGCATTCGTGCAGTCTCCTCTGTCTCTCTCTATATCTCATCACGTTGAGCCATGCAGTCAGTGAGAGAATAGAAACACACCACACTCCAGGGTGAGAGGGAAGGGGAGAGACAGAGAGAGAGAGAGAGAAACTGAGAGCAACCTGCTCCAAAGCAGCATACTTTTGTGCTATTGAAACCAGAGGAGAACACCTTTGGGATAACAAATGTCAACACTGTATTTCTGGCATTTGTATGGTCATAAAATACATGACATATACATTTGTTATGTGGGCTGTTTTTCTAGTTGGCGGGATACACTTACTTTGTTTCCATTGAAAGTGGGGGAAAAACACCTTTCTCTAATTTAGTTGGGTTTTAAACATAACCCATGTTATAAGCGCAGTAACCCACTGTAGGGTATGGGGTTATAGGTATTTAATCCATGCCTCAGGTGCCGAGGGCACTCAACCTGCAGCCTCATGCCTCACAATTTGCACCTGTGGTGTGGATTAAATGTCTATAACCCTGTAACCTGTCATGGGTTATTGCTAACTTCTTGTATGCTTCTGAATTAAATGTAATCATTAAAATCAAAGAGATGCACAGTATTAGCAGTAAGTGTCCTAGAAAACTGCACAGAGACACACAGATAACCATGAAGAATTGACTTCTGAAACTTCTCGAGAGCTCTTCTTGTTTCGGAGTACTTTAGTTCACACTGTGCTACATCTAACTGAATGGCCTCTAGCTATTGGCCCAATGCTGCTTTGTGACTTGGCCAGAACAGAGTGCTACAGCATGGCACATTTGACAGTCCTAAGGCTAAGCGAGTCTCCTCATTGTTGCGCTTCAACTTCTACTGAATCCATGCCCAGAGACCTGTGCATATTCCTGAACCTGAGATTACTTCGCCTCCGCATTATGCCACGGGGCTGGTTACATACACTTGCATTTAAAAGCAACATTTTTTTTTCTGCTTGGTATGAAAAAGAAAGCATAATCTTTAAACAGTTTTTTTCACAGCTGAGTTACTTTTAATCATGCACAGTATTTATTTCATATATCGCTAGGTGAACTCAATTATAATGACAAATATTTTATCCTGTCATTGAATGTTAATCTGTGCCCTGAAAGGAATGCACGTTTATGCTTCCATGAAAACAACAACTTGCTGAATAAACCTTTATGCCAGTTCTTCCTTCATTCTTAAAGAGTATTCTCTGTTACAATAAAAAGCTTTAAAACACTAGATTTATAACAATTATGTTTTAACTTTGTTTTCTAGTAATTTTTTTTTTCACTTTCCCCAGCTGTTGGTCTACTAAGTATTGTAGATAATACAGCAATTATTTCATTAAGCCTTTCAAAATGTATCTGACTCTCCCCTGCTAATCACATGATTGCCGTTTGTGACATTACAGTCTGTTGTCATGGTGAGCACTATCATAAACAAATGCACTGTGAGGTTAACAGTAGTGGTGGGCTAAGTGGGCTCATTCCGCTCTGTGAAGTGATTTCGCGAACAAGGTGGATCGCGGAGTGCTCCACTTAATGCAAAGCAGTACTTTGCATTATAATGAGGCAGAAGTGCATTGGAAACAGCTACTTCACATTACTGCACCTCCCTGGTCACTTCTCTTTCAATTTTAAAGTGAAGTACATTGGTGGCAGTTCACTTAGCCTCACTTTGCCTTGTTTTGAGCTCAGGCGGATTTTGCAGTGATTCATGGGAGTTCAGGTCATATGGGCTCTATATTGATCTGCACAGCCTCAGTTCGAGGTAGTATGAGTAGGAAGGAGTAGGAGACAGTGTGCTCTGATAGCTGTCTGTAGGAATCTTTTAAAAGCTGTTCAAAAAGCATTTTTGCTTTTTTTGGGGGGGGGGGATCCAGCTGCAGTTCATCGATTGTAGGAAACCCTCCTGTGCTCACCATCATCGAGCATTTTTGTTTGTGTGTGGATTTTGAGTGTAAATTTACAACATTGAGTGTGTGTGGTGAAAGACAGTGAAGTGTGGTGTGTGGGGGAAGGGCATATCTGTGTGTAGGTAGATTTAAGTTGGAGAACTAGTGATTTCTTTGTGTTTTGGTAATATTTTTGTTGTATAACTGACTGTGTTACTGTACACATAGTAAAATTGTCAGTGATAGTACAAATTTTCTTGCTGCTTGTTGTGTGAATGTGGTGCAGCATTTCATAAGGTCAGGTTGTTTAAATTACAAATTTACATTACGTGGCACTGAGTACACTGAACTTTTGCATTTGCATCGCATTCCTCGTTCAGCATTGTACACAAAGTGTTCTGTGTTGTGTGTGCAGTGTTGTGTGCATCAACTATAATACACCTTTTAAAATTTGTGACACAGATCAGTGTAAGTGCAACTAAGCGCAGCAGTGTGAACCTGCTATCCACTGCAGCTGCCTGATTTTGTACTGCGATCATGTTCTCTGTTCTTAGTTTTGCAGCTTGTAGTGCCATAAAAATTAGCACTGTCTGTATTCAGTGCCCCCCCACCCCCACGTTGAAAAGGTATTTTTTACCAGACTGGATTGTTTTTGTGGCCCCATCATCACCACTGGTTACTGAAGTTGTTTTAATTCCATGACAATGTCACAACACTAGTCTCTTATCTGTTGCTGAAGCCACAGTTGTTTATTTTGCTTCACATCCAGCTAGCGAGTAGCGACCCTCCAGTCAGAAAGTGAATGTATCAAAATCTGAATTTGGTAATAATATTTGTGGTTGATCCCCCAAAATGCCTGCAAAGAGACATGCAAGTAAAGCTGTTTCTGGCCATGGCATAGTTGGCAGTAAGAGGGTAGTAGTACGCGGACGGAGAAGTGCATTGCCGATGTGAGGTATTTCGCTTGCAGTGTTTTTTACAGCCCAATCAGTAGCTTCACTGATAGTTGGAGGAGATGATGTTTTCCCAGACGGTGGTGTTAGTGTTACTGGTGTTAGTGGTGGTGGAGGTAGTATTAGCATTGTTGCATCAAGTTCTAATTCCGACCAGTGTACCGTATCCTAACATATTGAGTGTGAAGCAGTGCAAGTGAGTGACAGCGTAGATGATGTCATACTTCCCAGTAACATCCCACTAACTGAACCTGATTGTGATGATCATGTCAACGATAGCATACAATGTGATATTCCATCCACCATGGCACTTAACGTCACTCATTTTCCATGCAACAGTGATTCACAGTGTGGTGAAAAAATATCAGGTGATGGTGGTGTAGATTCTGATGATGAATGTGATGATGCTGATGATGATGATGTTGCTGTTGTTGCAACATGCAGTTCACTTGTTAGCATCCAGGCAGAAGATGTGGATGTGTGTGACAGTGACATTGATGAATATGATGATGATTTAATTGACCCCAGTTGGGAACTGGAGAAAAAGAAATTAAAAGTGGCCATGTCTGAATCTGTTTGCAGGAATCCCCCCTTCCCTGTAAAAACTTGTGATTTGCCGGTTTTAGTGGATGATGATGATGATGATGACCCAGTACTCAGTATGATAGGTAGTTGTGGTGGTCAGTTGCAGTCCAGGTGTGCAGTGCCGGAAACATCACGTGCCCCCCCCACTTCAGTGCTTTAATTAAAAGACTTAAATAAGCCACATCATCATGGACATGTTAAAAGCAGAGCATCACAGTCCCTTGTTTGGGATTTTTTTGTTCAAGATGCAAATGATGATTCAGTTGCAATCTGCCAGGTTTGCCATGTACGTGTGAGTCAAGGTGAAAAGGGGAGCCATCTTGTGACAGGAGGACAGCAAACGCATCTTAAGAATAGGCACTTGGCTCTGTGGACCCAGCACAAGCTGGCAGCTAATACCAGACTTGGGCATTCACCTGTATCACCGGCTGCAACCATAGCCAGCATGTTATCCCCTTCCATGACTGTTAAGCCCAGTAGGAAATTAAATGTGTGCAGTAGTGCGGTAATAAGAGCAGAGGATTACTACAGACATGATGAGGTGGAGGACCATAATGATTTTGAAATGTTGTCCAGTGCTGGTGAGAGTAGCAGTTTTTGTGGTGGTGGTGAATGCAGTATGCGTAGTGCAAGTGGTACATCAACCCCGGTTTGCAAATCTGGAAAAATAACATCATTTCTGGGTTTGTCATCATCACCTGTGCAACCGTCTTCATCAAATGTCCACACTCCACCCCCTGCCAATGCCATTCATCACAGAGCACAACCATTTGTGACCCACAACACACCCCGTGTAAAACGTTTAAGTCAGCCCACTTCACAGAGTGTTTTTGCGCATAAGCTGAAGTACCCCCCAATCATACAGTGACACGTGAACTTAATGCTGCTGTAGCGGAAATGCTGGCAATCGATCTTTCACCCTTCTCCTTTGTGGAGAATTCTGGGTTCCAACGGTTTGCTGCCCGTGCCTGTCCAAAATGGAAAGTCCCATCCAGGACATACTTTTCTACCCGTGCTGTCCCCGAGTTGTTCCGCATTGTGTCTGACTCAGTAAGACATGCCCTTCAACATTCCTCCTCTCCATTCATCCATTTAAGTATGGATATGTGGACAAGTGGTAAAACAGCGGGGAGTTCATATCTGTGTATAACTGCACACTGGATGCAGGTGCCGGGGGTTGTTTGTAATGCTGGTAGTGTGAATAATCAGTGCAGGAAGGTGGATTGACATGATAGCAATCTTCCGGGAATTCGCCAGCATGCAGCAATTGCTATGCGCAGTGTGACCTGTTCACACACTGGTGAGAACATGTTGGACATGGTACTGACTGAAACTGAAAGATGGATAAACCCTCTGTCCCTGAGAGCTGGGTTCATAGCAAGTGACAATGGGTCAAATGTGGTGAAATGCATCATGAATGGTGTTTTTTTCCGTGTTCCATGCATGGCTCACTGTTTAAATCTTGTGGTTCAGGAGTTTCTGCAGCACCCTGACATAAAGGAAATGCTGACCATTGCATGACGTATCTGCTCTCACTTTTCAAGATCTGGAAAGGCCTGTGACCAACTGCGGCAGCTGCAGATACAAAACAGCCTGCCTCAGCACCGCTTAAAGCTGGAAGTTGTCACCGAATGGAACTCCACGTTATACATGGCAGAGAGGTTGTATGAACACTACAAAGCCATCACAGAATATCTTATCATGCACACTAGCCGTTACAGTTCAGGGGCCTCCATGTCTATGATGACTGAACAGTGGCACCTCATGGACTCTGTAATAACAGTTTTGTGGCCTTTTGAACATGCTACACAGGCAGTGAGTGGCGAGTCTGCCTCCATTAGCCAATCAATTCCACTGCTGCAGGTGCTGAGGCAGACACTGGTGAATGTACAGCATAGCCTTGATGTTGCTGGGGATGGTGGTAGCAGCATGTTGCTGCAACACATGCTGACAGTATTCGACCACAATCGTCACATTGTGAGCATTCAGCATAGTGACAACTTTGCCATGGCAACAATGCTGGACCCACGATACAAACGTGGAATTGCATCAGTACTGGAGGGAGGGCCTGAACAGGTAAAAAATATCAGTGGTCAACTGGTTTGCTTGGTTCATGGGGCACAGAAGTCACATGCCATGGTTTGTAAACCTCTGCAGCATAATCCAGCTGAAGGTGTAGCTGGAGGACCAGCAAGCATATCATGCAAGGGTAAGGGGACTGTAGTTTCTGGTGAACTGTCATCCAAAGTGGTTGGCGTCAACCTGCTTTGGGAGGCTTTGTCCCAAGTGGGTATTTGTGAAATCAATGATTCCGGGGAACAGGCTGATGCATCAACAGTCGGACTTAGTGCGGCACAGAGAATGGTTGAGTCATATTTGTCTGAAAACAGGCATCTGACAATAAGTGAAGATCCTCTTTTGTACTGGAGTGGAAAAGTCAGTGAATGGCCAGAGCTGACTGCAGTGGCACTGAAGTACCTCACATGCCCACCCTCCAGTGTAAGTGTTGAGAGGGTATTCAGCTCAGCAGGTGCAATAGTCAGGGATCGCAGACAAACCTGTCTCCTGCAATTGTTAGTTTGCTGACATTCATTAAAATGAATGAGAGGCACATACCAGCACAGACTGCAACCTCGGTATTTGTACCCCAACCCAGTCATGGTGGTCTTGCTGATGTGGAAACGGAGCATCCTGGTGGCACTGGCATTAGCTGCCTGAAGCGGCCCACCACTGACGTAGATGATGACACAATGGAGAAAGAATTTCCCAGTGGTCAGACTTCAGACATCGATGACGGTGAGGGCAGTTTTCTTTATGAGGATGATGATGTGGTTAATGTTGGCAGGTTTTAACTGCAGTATTTAAAAGGTGGTGTGGCCCCCCCCCACCCCAGACCACCACCGGGACTGATGTTATCCAACTCTGCTGCCACCATGAGTCTGTCTGCCCCCCATAGACCACCACCACCACCAGGACTGATGTTATCCAAGTCTGCTGCCACCATGAGTCCGTCTGCCCACCCGGGACCACCACCACCAGGACTGATGTTATCCAAGTCTGCTACCACCATGAGTCCGTCTGCCCACCCCGGACCACCACCACCAGGACTGATGTTATCCAAGTCTGCTGCCACCATGAGTCTGTCTGCCCCCCATGGACCACCACCACCACCAGGACTGATGTTATCCAACTCTGCTGCCACTATGAGTCTGTCTGCCCACCCTGGACCACCACCACTGGGACTGATGTTATCCAAGTCTGCTGCCACCATGAGTCTGTCTGCCCCCCACCAGCCCACCAGTGCACCACCACCGCCAGCTTCTTAATATTTAAACCATAATGTGAGTATGTGCACTCATGTTTGTTATACTGCCTCACTTCCTTAAGTTGTCTGTTTTGTTTTCTGTAGCTTTTCAGAGCCGCAGTGGCAAAACACACACAGTACACTTCTTTTGTTTCTTTTACAGAACAAAAACAAGCTCCATCACTAATACTCATTGGGAAAGATGCTGTAGCTATACTGTACAGAGCGGAAGCGATGTAATGTCCATGTGAAATCCATTCTGGTAAGTATGAAGATTTTATTTCATCCATTTCATTGCTTTGTAAAGACTGCTGCAAATATTGCACACAACAGGTTGTCTTAGCAGTAGACAAGATGTGTCTCTGAAATGTATCTTGACAATAGGGATTGAGATTTGAGAACCAGGGAGGGACACATAACAATGAAATTGTAACGTTTAAGAAGTCATTCATTTCTTTTTTTAAGGAAATTCACGATACTTTGTTGTTCTGTCAAAGTGGTCTTATCCAAAAAAGTTCATCAACATGATCAGGCACACCCCTCCCCCGACCTGAGCTTGGGCACACATGCAACACGCAGAAGTCGTTTCATTTGATGACCATGACCATCATTAACAACCGGAAAAATAATAAAATAAGAAACCATTTCAGACAAAACTGAAAATATGGCCCCGAAAAAAATGCTTACCTTCATGTGCTTGAGAGTTATCCGTTTCCATTAAAGTGCAAAAAAATTCTCATTGAGCACTGGAAGGCGCACAGCAACAGTTCGGAGACTGAGTCACCTATGTGATGCAGAACAATAGCACGAGTACATGTCCATGTCAAGTTCAACCCCCTCATCACCTACAAAATACACAAATATATATATCTACTCACCAAGGCTACTATTACTGTACATCCAAAGGGCACCTTCCAATCCAGTTGAGATGATCACTTTTCACTTTTCTGCACACAAGGAGGATGCATTCTGGGTCTGCAGAAAAAATCTGGGGACTCTGTGCCAGTTTTGTGTGCATGACTGAGTGCGCCATTAATTCTGGGGGACTTTGTATGTGCTGAAACAGTCTCATTTCACTCTGTTACCACTTGTCAATTTTCTGAACTCATGGAGGATGCATTCTGGGCCTGCAGAAAAAATCTGGGGACTCTGTGCCACCACTGCGTGCATAACTGAGTGCGCCATTAATTCTGGGGGACTTTGTATGTGCTGAAACAGTCTCATTTCACTCTGTTACCACTTGTCAATTTTCTGCACACAAGGAGGATGCATTGTGGGCCTGCAGAAGAAATCTGGGGACGCTGTGCCACCACTCCGCACATGTCTGAGTGCGCCATTAATTCTGGGGGACTTTGTATGTGCTGAAACAGTCTAATTTCACTCTGTTACCACTTGTCAATTTTCTACACACAAGGAGGACACATTGTGGGCCTGCAGAAAAAAATCTGGGGACTCTGTGCCGCTACTACGCGCATGACTGAGTGCACCATTAATTCTGGGGGACTTTGTATGAGCTGAAACAGTCTCATTTCACTCTGTTACCTCTTGTCAATTTTCTGGACACATGGAGGGTGCATTCTGGACCTGCAGAAAAAATCTGGGGACTCTGTGCCACTTTTGTGCACATGACTGAGTGTGCCATTAATTCTGGGGGACTTTGTATGTGCTGAGACACTCTCATTTCACTGTGTTACCACTTGTCAATTTTCTGGACACAAGACAGATGCCTTTTGCGGATGCAGAAAAATGATGCACCAAAACAGCGCACACCCACAAAACACACAGACACTTAACAGAAGCCCCAAAATACATAGTGTAATGCATACTGAAGACAACAAAAAAAGGGCATAATTACATACAAGGGTCAGGGATGGTGGAGTAATACATTTTATGACACAGCAAGGAAGGTGTGTTGGGGGGGACATGGTGTGAGGAAACAAAACTAATGTGGGATCCTATGGTGATCCAGTAGCAGTTCCAGCATGGACATAATTTGAAGCTGATGTCCCTCTGTGTCATCCAGCCATTGCTCCACAGAACTCATCCTCTTGCTGTTCTCCTCAACAGCACTCCAGAGAACTGCCAAGTCAGACAGCGTTACACGCACTTCTGTAGTGTCCACTCGTTCGACAGGCTGACCTGCTGGTGGTGGTGGTGGAGCAACAGGTGCTGCTGTGGTCCTCCTCTTCTTAGGGATGCTGCTATGCACAGTGGCACCCTCTTCCACGGAATGGCCAGCAGATGCAGACATGCTCTGTTCTGTGGCAGCTTGCCACTCCAACTGGTGGTGATTAAGCATATGGGTGCGCTGGCCCCCAGTCCCCAGTTGACTCCCCCGGGGGCCACGGGGCACCTCCACCACACATAGGCGACACTTCACCACACTGCTGCCCCCCCCCCCAAACACAGTCAAAAAACTGCCAAGCAATGGAGGTGCAGGGAGGACCAAGCACAGGCAGGGGAGGGCCAGATGAACTGGCAGTAAGCTGCTCACACTGCTCAACACTGATGGGATCCACACCTGGGCCTGGGGGAACAGGCACATCCTGCTCCAAAGGACCTTGTGCTGGACTTGGTGGTGGTGATGGTGGTTGAACTGCCTCAGAGTCAGGAGGTGGTGCTGGTCCTGCTTCCGGGGGTTGGACACTCACAAGTTTAGAGCGGTCCAACACAAATCAGCGCCCATGCACACGTTACGACACATACTACCACGCTCTCCCAGAGCTGCCCCACCCCAGACATTCCCTCACTCTGCTCCATCTCTCCTACTGTGCTCCCTCAGTCCAAGCAATCACTACTCTGTCACACGACACAAACACAAAACACAAAACACACACACAGTCACACACACAGACAAACAACTAAGTAAGTATAGAGGTAAGAAAAATAAAATTTACAGAAAGAACAAATTAAGTGAAAAACAGTACAGAAAAGACAAAAACAATGTAGCTTTTAAAAAAGCTGTTGGGTTAACGATCAAATTTTAACTCTCCTCCTCTGCAATCAAAACACTCCTCTCTCTAATACACACTCCTCTCTCTCAGTCTGCACAGGAGAAAGTGAAACTGTATGTGTGGCTCACTTCCTTCCTGCCTGGTTAGAGAGCATGTGACTTACTGTAAGCCATGTGATGTGTGGGGGGGCTGCCAAGTCTGAAACACCAAGTGGATCACTTAGAATCATAATGAGGAATGCAAAGTCCATTGAAATCAATGACTTGACCTTACTTCGCATTGTCATTCAGCCCAACGTGAAGTGGTAATGACGAGGCGGAGTGAACACTTTGCATTGCCTACTCCATGTAGCGGAGTGGCAACGCGAAGTGCCCACTTCGCCAGCGGATTTTACATTCGCTGCATCTCTAGTTAACATGGGGGAGACAAAGGTTTGAAATGTTTTCTATACAGACTTTTAAGATGGACTACCAAGATGTGCTGTAAATCTTTGAAAGGTGCACGGAAAATGAAAAAAAAAGTGTTCTCTAGTAAATTGTGACAGTTGAGACTTCTTATTTATGAAAGCACATGCTGAAGTGCAGAGTTGCTCTTTATAGCCAGAGCATATGGCGCCCTCTTAAGGCTTCTCAAGGTATCACAGTTCACTTTCCATCAGAGTCAGTCCCTTGGCAAGAAGATGATAATAAAAACAGCATTTTCATTACTCTTGAATTTTTGTTGTCTCCCAGTTGATTTTGGTCACTTGTTAATAGTTTGTCAAGAATTAATTCACAGTCTGTTTGGGTAGGAAGTTTTAATTTACCATCTAAAGGGAGTGAAACCCATTAATTAGACTTACCCTCTTCATTAACATCTGGAGCTTACATAGAAACAGACTTTGATGGCAGATAAGGACCACTTGGCCCACCCAGTCTTCCCATTTCCCTACCTATTGGATAAGCTGCAGATTCTAGTTTACCAACAGCCTACTTCCTGCAACCCCCCCCCCCACTATAATTGCCTTATGTCTGTCCCATGCATGTCTGAATTCCCCCACTGTTTTAGACCCCACAACCTCTCCAGGAAGGCAGTTCCATGCGTCCACCACTCTCTCCATGGAAAATAATTTCCTCCATTACCCCTGAGCTGTCCCCCTCTATCTTTAATTATGCCCCTTGTTCTTACACATCTCTTTTTCTGAAAGATGCTACCCTCCTGGACTTTGTTGATTCCCTTGAGGTACTTAAAAGTTTCTATCATGTCCCCCCGTCCCTCCTTTCATCAAGGGTATACATATTAAGTTCTCTCAGTCTCTCTTCATATGGTTTCTGATGTAGACCCTGCACCATTTTAGTTGTCCTCCTCTGGACTGCTTCCATCCTGTCTATGTCCTTGCATAGATGAGGTCTCCAAAACTGCACGCAGTACTCCAGATGGAGTCTCACCAACTGTCTGTACAGAGGGATAACCTCTTCCGTTTTTCTACTTGTGATGCCCCTCCCTATGCATCCCAGTGTCCCCTTGGCTCTCCTTACCGACTTCTCACATTGCTTACCCACATTTAGGTCATCCGATATGACTACCCCCAGGGACAGATGTACATATTAATCATGTGTAACATATCAGTTGTAGCAAGCAAACCTTTCTGAGTCAGAATCACTGGAAGCCATAAAGCACTATACATTTTGTGATTTGTGGACCTATAATATTGACAGTGCAATAGTCCTTTTTTAAGGTTTACAATGGACTGAATCAGCTGTTGCAACAAGTGCAGTGGTTGCTGCTTTTTGCCACAGAGCTATATGATATTCATCAGCGAATGTTATGTTTTTGTGGAGGATGATGATATTACCCTGTTAACGAATTTGCAATCCCTTAAGAAAATATTGTCTTTTCTTCTAATAACAATATATACCTAATCTAAAAAATTTTAAACAGCAATGCAAGTAAGTGTATTACAGAAATGTACTTCTGAGGTCTAACTTAGGATCTGCAACACAAATTACTGCTTATGTCTCTTCTCTGCTTAGTAGCCTAGACAGTTTTGAGCTTCCAGGTGTTGTACATGGGCAGTATAACAGGACAGAGTGTGGGTGATGGACTAAGGAGCCTTTTCTGCCTGCAAAACTCCACTTCTGTGATGTAGACACAAGATAGCAGTATTTCATCTAGGTGCAACATACAAGACTCAAACTGTTGCTGGTAACTTCAGAATTTTAGAACTATATACATGAGACACCCTCTTAAGGTTATAAAAGTACATGGAATGTTTAGAAAATCCTGATGGGTTAAGAATGATTTCATGATTTATAATGTCAAGACAAACTAGGCACACAGCATTAAAGAGCTGGTGATGCGTTCAGGACAACTTTAACAAAACTTAATATTTTGACACAGTCCAGCTTGTATTTCCCATTAGTGCTGTATTCCTCCTCCCTATTATTTATTACTGAGGTCATATGTATGAAAACAGGATCTTTACTCCTGAAGAATTGGTCTATTCCTGCTGCTTTCTCCTTACCTGAAGTCACAGAGCACTGCTTGTGACATCACATTTACTCCCATGATGTCATAACAGAGGATTATGACTTGAAGTAGGGAGTAAGCTATAGAGACAGATGGACTATAAAGAAACTCTAAGGCAGAGGTGTCTAGCCTCTTTGGTGTTGTGAGCCACATTTAAATTTCTGACTAAGATGCGAGCCACAACAACATGTGGCCCGAACCATAAAAGTGTGGTCCTTGCCATACCCATATTTAGGAGTTAAAATAATAATATAGTCACAGTAAATAGTCAGTAATCGTATTTTATTAAGTTATAGTATTTTTAATTTTTTTTATAATTTTAAAATTACTCAGAGCAGCTGTGGAGCTTTAGATTTGCATGCAGGCTTAGTAAAGGTAGCTTGTTAAGCACTCAGGACACTTTTCAGCTCCTGTACTTCGACTTTTCTCAAATTTAAAAGACTGTGACATTTACTTGACACATAATTGACAAACCCCTTGAGAGCCACATCAAACTGCTTTGAAAGCAACATGTGACTCACGAGCTACAGGTTGGCTACCCCTGCTTTAAGGGATAAAGATCATATATTCATGCAAATTTCCTTTTTAATAAATAATAGGGAGAAGAAATATTTGAAATATAAATGGAATGCAGGCAGAATTGTACCTCATTGTTATGCTTTTTAAAGTTTTCTTTGAGGCGTCAGTAGCTCTTTATCTCCAGCTAGTGAGAGAACAGCAGGATAAAACAGTGTTTTATCATGTTCTTATATGTCACTGTAGTAAGGGGTGCGGTCATGTCCCTTTCACGCTTACATAGTTTTGTTTATAAACCATTTCAGGACTTGAATTATTTTTGTCTAGTGCATTTTATAAAAAGGAGTTCCACAGTACATGTATTTTTTTTTTTTGAAAAATGCCCTTTTTAACTGTTGACATCTCAGAGTGGTCAGTACACACATGCAAGCATTCTTTGCATACAGACAAGCATATTTGTCATTCAGTGGTGATAAGTTGCTTTTAAAATTAATCAGATTGCTGTGATTAGAATATTTGGTTTAAAAACAACCAACGTGGAAAATGGCTTATGGGGACTTAAAATAAAGAAGGGCATCACAGGTCTTCAGTAGTTTGACAGCACCACATTAAGAGCAGATCAACTTTCTTTCGGGGAGCATGAAAAGTATGTTTCAAACCCCGACATAAGTGATGTTTAGCCTGACAGCTTCCTGTAAGGAAAAGCCCGCATTTGGAATTGTTTGTGAATCTCACATGTTGTAAGTATACTTGCAGTAGCTGATTCTTTTTGTCCCCCCTTTTTTTTCTGTTGCTGCAGAGGTGCCCTCTTGGCTTCAACAGTATCACTTATCTGAGAAGGTCTGTGTTTTCCTGTAACAAAAATAAATTAAAAAAATTAAAGATCTCTGAGCACAGAGTAGCCAGTAAGCACCAGATCAGTGGACTTTATGGGAGCACATAGTCCATTTCCAGTGTTTTGGCCTGCAGGATTTGGCGATTTGTTTCTGCTTGCTAGTCAGTATTCCCTGTTTTGTTTTGTGTTTTGTTCAGTTAATCAGCTCATTAAATCAAAATGCTGCTTTTCCGGTAGAGAGTCATGCTATTATAATTTTGGGTTGTTTTATACTCTGTACTGCAAGTGTTTTCACTGGTACTGTATGGGTACTACAAATGCTAGAACAGTGCTTGTTTCTGTTGGTAAACTATTGTACTGGTTCTGTGGAACACATTAGCCTTTCATTATACAGCCTTCGCTGGCAAACAGGTAAATCTATTCTGCTCTAGTCTTACCTTAAAGTTTTGAAATGTGGTGCTGGTTAAAGAGCTGACAGTGACAAAATTAGATGGGCTGTCTTAGACTTCTTCGAAATCTCCCAGACTACCAGAGTCCACATAACAGCTTCTACAGTAAATGAGGGTGAATTTCTGGTCTTGTTTTCTGAACTACAGGAAACATTGGCCCACCAGTGGCTAGCTGGATGGTGAGGTGTCACACTGCAGCATGAGAGATCTGGGTTCAAAAACAAATAGAATGGCAGAGGCTAGTTGTAACACAGAAGCAATGCAGTCACTTTCAAGGAGGTGGCGGCACCCAGCAGGATTTGGCTCAACCATCAGAGACTTTCCAAGCTGAGTTTGCTTGTAACAGTATTGCCTGACTGTGTGTGTGTGTGTGTAGGGGGGCTTGCAGGGGAAAACATATATATGTATATGTATATATATATATATATATATATATATATGTGTGTGTGTGTGTGTGTGTTTTTGTTGCATTTAAAAAACTTCAGTACAGCATAAAAGCATCTTTCAAGAATTGGTCATTAGTATAGAGGTTAGAGAGAAAACACGTTGCAGTAGGAACTTACAAGACTCAAGTCCTATTCTTTTGGTAACCGGGTAAGGCCCACTAGACCCAAATGTCTGTTTTCAGGAGCGCCCCAGGAGCATTGGGGTGGTTAAGTGACTTGCTCAGAGTCACACGTGTGCAAGTGGAGGTTGTGGTAAACCCAGGTCTGCTGGATGTACCTACCAAGCTCATTCACAGCTCATTAATCTAACCTCTAGGTTGTACTGCCAGCCTGTATTCCCCTGTCCCATATTGGGACAGTGAAGTATAAGATTTCCTTTAAAAAGATTAAGACATAGGTTTTCCAAGATTAATTTCTTGGGGAGGGCACAAAAAATACATATATGCTGTTTGTCTGAACAGGCAACAGTTAACATTTAGTTGCTTAACATGCTCTGAGGAGTGGCTAGCATCCAATTGTAACATACTGCCTTCAAATCTGAGAAGAGAGTCTTGGCCTGATGCAAGGAAATTCCATTAATTTTTTTGCCTGTATTCCATTAGGGTTTTGGCACACTGTACTACTTTGGCCAGTGGCTTTATTTACCTGCGAGTAACAAAAAAAAGGTCTCTGGACACATCTTGTATTCTTTATGAACTAATAAGAGCATGTGCTGCAAGCTTTGTAGTTTTGCTGTTGAAAACCTCTTCAGCATTCATGTTAGTTACCACAGACTTGTTCTTATTTCCAAGGAAAGTTTTAACCCTGACCCTCCCCACCCACCACCACCACCAAGGCCAAGCAGATGAGTCGAACCCTCTTTAGCACCTTGATTAAAAGTTTATTTGACCTGTAGTTTAAGGGTCAGGTGTCACTTTACGGTTAAAAGCAGTTTTAATCACTTATTAACACAGGCAGTGGAAATGGATCTTGGCCTGCACGGTGCATTACGTGAGTGGGTAGATAGATTGACGGACAGACAGATAAATAGAATATTGAAAAACAAACACTGAGCTTTGCTCATAAAGAGAGCACTGAGAACACTTCAGATTAAGTAGAGGGCATTCTGATATGCTGACATGCAGTATAATGGATTAGATTAACGCTAAAAACCTTCATCTACAATAAAACATTTAGAATTTAAACTGTATAGAGGAACATAGGAAATACTAGACAAGATGTCGACCTATTGTACTCATAGCCTGCCATCCAGGCAGCTGCAGTATGCGGTATTATTGATTTAAAATATTTTTTAAACAACGAAAAACATTTTAGTTCAATAATAGCATTGTGGCACTCCAGGCTTTCAGTTACCTATGGTTATTGTAACTCTAGGGGCATAAATCACTCAGCTTCATCTTGTGCCACATGACCCCCACCCCCAGGTTAGATTAACTTGACATCCTAAAATGGGCAGGGAATCTCCTACATCCTGACTGAAAGGATTCCAAAGCCATGTATTTACAGTGTGACAAATAATGGGTTTTGACTTCTTTAGTCAACCAAGATGTCAAAACATTAATGCCTCTCAGAGCTATTATTATTATTTATTTTGTTTAATCTCAGTGGCAATGTTGGTATCCCACCACCCCTCATAGATGAAAAACTGTTTACTAATACAGGCCCTCAAAACCCAGCTATCAACCATATACTTTGTTAAACAAACAAAAAAAATACACAGCATTTCCTTACCTTTCTGTCAGGCTTCCTCAAGACCTTCTGGGAAGAGTAAGGCCTGCAAAGCCAGGTATTTGTGTCATACACACACACACACACACACACGCACACACATACACCCTGCTTCATCACAAAGGAGCTCATTCCCACAAGTGAGATGACTGGTTCAAAAATCCTAATTTCAGTCCCACCATGGAGAGAGTTCAGCTGTCTGCTGAGGTGCTAGGTGCTAAAATCAGACCCCCAACTCTTGAGCAGAAACACCAGATGGGTGCTGAGATGGCAGGTTGAAAATCACATTCTCTGTAACAGCCTGAAGAGCTGGACAGCCTTCTGAGTCAATGGTTTGTAAATTATACTCCTTGCTCCAGTGCAAAGAATGGAGCTGCCTACTCAGATGGTGGTTTCTTCAAAAACAATACCTGCTCCTGTAGGTAGCATGGCTCCAGCTGCTGACAAAGCAATGTCAGCTAATACTGCCTCTTATTGCTGAGGAGAGCATAGCAGGTTGCCAAGATACGAAAATGCCAGCAGATACAGGCCATAACAATCTATCAAGTCTGCTCGAATGTGCAGCTACCAGTCTACTCTACTGCAGCTGCCCCCTGCTCTACTGCATTTATATAAACATAGTGGTTTATATAAATGTACTCCTCACCCATCAATATGACACTCCCTGCTGGGGGGGGGGGAGTGATAACTGCCTTTTGCAAATGGTTGAACATACTCTGTATAAATGTCTTGTGCTTTACAGTGCACCTGGGTATAACAACGGCATAGAACCAGCCACAGGAGGCAGTGCACAAGCCACAGGAGGCACAGCGGGCACCCCCATGACTAGCGAGTGTAAGCAAGGACCAAACTGGGCAGATGGAAAAGCAAATAATGCAGAGGTGGGGAGGGATTGTTAGAGCTCTGGTTGAATAAGTCCGGGGGGGGGGGTGTTGGCAAGGCAGTCTATTGGAAGGTGGTTAGTTTAAATATTAGGAGCCTAGGAAATATGATGTGGGAAATCTAGGTGATGCAAAAAGAAAGTTAGCTAGACATCGCAGAGGTCACTGAAATGTGGGCAACCCCAGCCCGATTAGGACCTTACAGTACCAAGATATGCCATTTACAGAAAGGTTAGGGTGGTAGGGAGAGGGAGGGTGAGTGAAATGGTAGTGGTATTTCTGTATACTGGGGAGGGTATCACAGCCGTGGGGTAAAAAGAAGATTGGAGGAATCAGGGGTTGAATCAATCTGGATGCAGCTGGTAATGGAAAAGGAAGGACTATCACTGGTCTTTTTTTATTATTAAACTTTATTAAATCCACATGACCCATACAAGCATGAAGTACAGTCATTTGTGAAGACAATGAAATATCAACCAACAATTCCAGAATGAATGGAGAGGGGAACTAGAACAAACAGGTTAAACAAAATCGGATATTAAGCAACCAGCATAAAAACCTAAATTGATATCTGCCAGAAACTACAATGGTAAACAATTATCCAAAATGAAGTACAAATCATAGTACATCAGTAAACAGTAGAAGGAGGAGTTACCATATATTACATTATGACAATATGACATAAACAGAGGGATGGACAGCGTACAAAAGGCTGACCTCCACAATAACTACAGTAGTTATTAAGATTGGAAATCCTAGTCACCATTACGGCAGGAAAGAGGAAGAAACAGTCAACTGATAACTCACCCATGGTCCCCAGAGATCATTAAACAGGTCCTCCTTATGCATGTGTACATATGCAACCTCTTCCAGACTAGACAAAATTGACAATGGCATAATAACTATTTACATCTGGGACTTTTGTTTGAAGCCAAAATTTGGTTAGGGCTTTCTTCGCACAAACTAATAAAAGTACAAATAATTTCTCCTGATGCAAGGTGAGTTTCAGGGAGCTTGGAGGAATCTGAAGAAGAACTACTTTAGAATTAAGTGTCAATGTGCCATCAAAAACCTGATTCATAGCTAAGGATACAGTTTGCCAAAAGGGAATTATAAGTGGACAGGACCAGAGTACATGTAGCTGATCAGCAGATAAATCACCACAGAGTTGCCAACATCTGGTTGTCTGACTATCCTTATATGTAGCTACCCGAGCCGGAGTCAAAAAGAATCAGGACTGACATTTTCCAGGAGAAACCATGTATATAAGGAGAAATGGTAATTCTAAAGCTGATTAGAGCTGATCTCTCCCATTCCTCCCCAGTGCAAAGCGTATCTAACTTGGAAACCCACCCTGTATATATCGAATAAGTCAACCCTGCTTTAAGCTCTCTAACACTAGAATATAAAGCAGATACTAAATGATCTTGCTGGAAGCCTTGCTGAGCCATTATAAGTTGTGTAATTCCTGAAGAACTCAGTCAATTAGGAAGCAGTGACAGAAAGGGTAAAGTCTGCAAATATGAACTGAGTTGCAAGAACTTGTAATGGTCCGGGCGAGGAAGACCATAACAAGATTGAAGTGTGGCAAAGCTTATGCACCCTCTAGCATCAAACAACTGATGATAAAAATCAGGGACCAGCTTTGCCCATCTCTGGAGAAAAATGTCCAATAAACAAAGTGGATTATATTCATCCGAGGCAGGAGCAGTGATTAACCACCTCTCCTCACAGAAAAGGAGAGAAAGGTATTTATGCCATACCTTGAGAACTTACCTTGTAAAATCAAAAAAGGAGATAATGGTATCCGTAATTTTGAGGTGGAAAAATAAACCTTTCCTGTAACGTAGAGATCATTCAAGGCATACTTGATATCCTTCCAGTAAGCTCAATAGGAAGGGTTGGTCCAACAACAGAGGACCTGTAACTGAGAAGCATGTGTGTACCATTCAAAGTTAGGGAGGCTGAGGCCTCCCTTCACCAGAGAGAGATGTAATATAGAAGCTCTTATTCTAGCTCATTTCCCATTCCACAAAAAAATTAGAATCTGTCTATGCCATTCCTTCAAATATGCTTTGGACAGGGATGTAGGAAGTATTTGTATGAAAAAAAATACTTTAGGCAATATAATCATACAAATGACCTCGATATGGCACAGAAAAGATAGCAGCAGAGTTGACCAGGTTTAAAGGCCGTCTCGAATCGACTGGGTAAGGGGTTCTCAATTCACCAAATCTGTGAGATCCAGAGGTTTAAGAAGGACAACCACCAAATATTTAATAAATGTTCTGTTCCACCTCACTGGAAATATATTCTGTATCTCGCCTGAAGGAACATAGTAGTATGATAGAATCTCAGTCTTTGATTTATTAAGATGGAATCCTGCCACCACTTCAAACTCCTCTAAAAGTTGAGCAACAGCTGTTAAGGATGAAATGGAGTTGGTGATGGTTAATAAAATATCATCCGCAAAGAGGGCTATCTTATAGTCCCTCCCCTGACTGGAATCTCTTCAGTGCTATTCGAGACAAATATGTGCAACTAATGGTTCTACATAAAGAGCAAATAAAAGAGGGGAAAGGGGGCAATCTTGGCGAGTACCTCTATGCAGTCTAAACGAGGGAAAAGAAATGACCATTGATCCTGACAAAAGCAGAAGAATCTTGATAAATATTTTTTAACATATTAATAAAACCTAAGGGAAAGCCATAACATTGCAAGGCCGCCCACAAAAAGGACCAGGAGACACGATCAAAGGCTTTCTCCGCATCCAAGCTGGACAGGACCAGGGGAATAGATCTCTTGGTGGCATATTCAAGGAGAAGAAAAGCCCTACAGACATTATCTTGCACTTGCTGCTTACATACGAATCCAGCCTTGTCCTGGTCCACCAAGGACAGGAGAAGGCCCTCGAGTCTAGCCGCTAATAATGACGTAAAAATGTAAAGTTTGAATTTAACATTGATATAAGTCTGTATGACTCCGCTTTAGTTGGGTCTTTGCCTGGATTCATTAGAGCAGTGATAATAGCATAATGCCATGAAGAAAGTATGTGTTCCCCTTTCTGAACCTCCTGCATTGCCCTCAATAAGATAGGACAAAGATACTGTTGAAGTTGGGTAAACTTTTAAAAATCAGATGGAAAACCATCCATTCCAGGACTTTTACCTGCCTTTGCCCTTTGTATGGTACTATGGAGCTCGGACATTGTTATTGGCTGCTGCAAAAGTGCCACCTGAGCAGGCGTCAAGGTTGGGGGAGTAGCTGTGGCTAAGAAGGATGAAACCCACTCATCAACCGGAACTCTGCCCTCTTGGGAGTACAGGGAGGAATTAAAGGAGCAAAAGATCTGCAAGATATCATCCATTGTGTGAGTTATCTTCCCTGTACTT
The DNA here is from genome assembly GCA_016271365.2 of Neoceratodus forsteri. Taxonomy (NCBI): domain Eukaryota; kingdom Metazoa; phylum Chordata; order Ceratodontiformes; family Ceratodontidae; genus Neoceratodus; species Neoceratodus forsteri. The sequence continues at coordinate 1,850,563,583 of CM057449.1, forward strand.
GGACCAGACATCTTGAGAACTGTGGGTGCAGCCCAATGTGACCTAAGATGACTGGCCAAATATCGTGCCCCCTTAGCTCCCCCAACATGGAGGCATTGCCTAAGATAATATAGGGCTATTTCTGTTTTTTGCTCTATGTACTTCTGAATTTCTGCTTTCACAGTAAGGACCCTGGGACGAATTGTTTTATCCCCTTTCATTAACTGCAATTGAAGAAATTCAAGTTCTGTATATAGATCTTGCAGCCTCCCCATGCTTGGCTGAAGCATAGGAATAAACCAACCTCTTAAAATGGCTTTTAATGCATCCCATAAGGTGCTAGAAGATATCTACCCCTGTCATGTTCCAAATATAGTCTAACCTGGTCTACTACCACGGGATTGGTCCTTTAAAAAAATTAAGTTCAGTCTCCAGAAGGAGTGCTTTATAGCCCTGAAATGAGCAATGGAAACCACGACTGGAGAATGGTCATAGTGGAAAACTGGGCCGAAATTTGATGAGAGGACAACCCCCACATGCTTAGCAGTGGTAAAAGAAAATAATCTATCCTAGCCGAGCTTCTGTGTCAGGCCGAATAATGGGTATAGGCCTTATCCCTGGGATGGAGGAAATGCCATAAATCAAATATTCCTAGGTGCTGTATCGCATATTTAACATATTTAAAAACCACAGAGTAACGAAACGTCTTAGGGGTCGATGCATCCAGATCATGGTTAAGTGTCAGATTCAGATCCCCACTCCTGAGGAGTCTGCCTTTTAAGGAGGTAGCTGATAAAGCAAACAAATTAATGAAATAAGCTTTTTTGTTACTGGAGGGAAATGAGTATTAACCAGTGTCGCTTCCTGCCTGCATAAAAGCCCATTAACCAAAGCAAACCTGCCATCAGGATCTATTACCGCATTATAAGAATCAAACCCAAGCCCCCTACAGCATAAAATAAGGACACTTATGTGTCTCCCTGATGGGTGGGAAGCATAAAATACCTTTTCAAACCCAAATTTAAGAAATGTCTAATGCTCCGCAGAGGTCAAATGCATCTCCTGGTAAAAAATCAAGTCCGCCCTTTGTTGTCTGCAATATTGCAACAACCTAAAATGTTTAACCAGATTAGAAATCCCATTGACATTAAAAGAAATAATCTTAAGTGTTTGGGGCCTATCCATCATCTAAAAGAAAAAGAGAGACTCACCACAGTGAGTGTACAGCCTAAAATCCAAACGTCAGTTCAGCCACAACATATTTGAGTAATTGAAAAGGCTGCATAGTGCACTTTCAGTGTAATAAAAACTACATAAGATAGCCCATCCCTCCCAAACTGTGGAAATCCAGTAAAATGCAAGCAATTAGTGCAGTTATCACTTAATGCAGGTTGACAGACTTCACCCAGTAGGCAAGTGATGATAAACTCAAAGTTGAAAATACAGATCCCCAAAAAGAACCACAATTCATAGCCCACATGCAGGTTCCTAAACCGGTACACGACGCAGTACTATACAAGTTAATGGAACATAAATATAAGAAATTCCAGTACCAGTACTCCGTCAAATCAGTTAATAACATGAAAGATAGTTGGTAGGAAAAAAATAGTTACCCACTTCATCTTCGCCTCACTAATGTTAGCTGGTTGCCAACCCAATGATAACAATTCCCAGTAATAAAGGTCTAAAAAACAAAAAAAAAAAACAGGATACTGCAACCCCACGAAAAAAAAGCCTGGGGTCCGTTGAGGTCTGGTGAAATCCAAAAAAAACCAAAGGTCATACCTCTGCCAGTTAGGCCTCCCTTTTAAAAAACCAAGCCTCTTAACTTGTCCCCAACAAGAGACACATCCTGAGGGCTACTGAGGTGTTACAAAAAAATTGAAGCCTGATCAAAAAAATAAAGTGGTAGAATTGCAGTATGAAGAATGCAGGAATAAAGTCAACAAATATAGTTGACCCCAGCTAGAGCATATATGCCTTACAAATCCCTAACCCCATTAAAGGCAGTGCTAAACTGCCTAACATAAACAAAATGAGTTAAAGGGGACAAAACTTATGTGCAGCTGTTTGAAATGTGTCTGTTTTCATAAATTATATGAATACCTCTAAGGGATTCCTATTTAACTGTGTCTGAATAAAAGCTGAAGCTGTCAGTTGTATTTTGTATTGTTTTCTTTGTATGGACAACATTCTGTGCAGTTCCTTTCATGGAGCCAAGAATTTGGAGTTTTGACTGTCACTTCATGGTTCATAAATGTGAGCGTGAACTTATCAGTACAGTGCTCAGGATTCTGAAACCATGAAGTGACATAGTGAAAACTCCAAAATTCTTAGTTCCATGAAAGGAACTGCACTGAATGTTGTCCATACAAAGAAAATACAAAACACAACTGACAGCTTCAGCTTTTATTCAGGTATAGTTAAATAGGAATCCCTTAGAGGTATTCATATAATTTATGAAAGAGGTATCAATAAAATGTATGAAAACAGAGACTTCAAACAGCTGCACATAAGTAATCAATTCCTGTCCTCTTTAAAGCCATCTGGGCATTCAAGAAACAAAACATTCCATAGCTGCTGCTTGAGCAGAGACAAGATGGACCTAATAAAAAACAAGCAGGGCAATCTGGTAGCAAAGTGGGTGGAGTATAAATAGAAATTAAAAACTATAAAAAAAACAAATGAGTATGAATCCCCATGTGCCACAAAAAATACAAATTGAATAAGGTTTAAAAATCTGTGCAGAATATAGCTACAAAAGTGACCACCTGTCCAGAAGATTTGAACCCCCACTTTGAATAAGCCCAAAGCAAAATATAAAAAAATTCCCAAAGCCACTAACTACCAGCTTACCATGGAGCTTCCAAGGTAGGGGGCTAAGAACAAACTATAGCTGCTAAGTAGTACCAATACAAAATGAGGTGTTACTGGGGGAAGAACGATGGTACGGAAAAAACCCAAGCTCACAAGGAGCCAATAAAACATCCCCAGGAGAGTGAATACAAACCACTACCTGCTGACCACCTAAGCCATCCCAAAAAAGGAGTCGAATCGCACTAAATGTGTGGGTGAAAGCATCAGTCAGACCTGTAAACATCCTAAGGGGAAAAAAAAAAAAAGATCCACCCCTGTTATGAACCTGTAATGAAAATCCAGAAAGAAGCTACTCACTGAATGAATGCAGAAAAAAGAAAAGGGGAAAAAGAAAGATGTGATGTCACCAAACTGGATAACAGCCAAAGTAGATATAAGATGAAGCCTCAACCACTCACTCCCCCCAACTAAAATTCTGCAGCGAGCCACCAATTATCATTACGAACTGACTGTGAAAGATTCCCAAACTAACTGAAACCAAGTTAGATGAAAAAAAGAAACAGAAAAAAGGAATGGGGTGCCAACAATCTTGATTCACCCCAACCCCCCCTTAACCCCTTAAAATTGTAACCTCTTGACTGGAGTACTTACATTAATGTCCCTATAGGACACCCCTTAAAGCAGACCAGTTGGGATTTAACCAAGCGGAGTGCACCGCACCTCTTAGACTCCAGCCAGGCTGTCCATAGATTCAGAGAAGAAGCACAGTCTTCTAGGAAATTCTGCCGACTCTCTCCTGAAGCAAAACAACAAAGAGACGCATGAAAAATAAATAAGTAACAAAGAGGAAATAACGGTGCTAAAAATAACAGCAAGCAGAAATTAAAACTCTAAAAGGGGGATAAAAAAAACAAAGTACACATAGTTAAAAAAAAAAGAAAATCCGAGAAGTGAAGTGAAAACAGGAGGAAATAAGGCAAGAACCCCTCCCCCCAAACAAAAGGGGCGAGAAATCAAATGTAAACAAAAACCATAGTAGGAAATGAGCACTTACAACAAAGAGTAATGAACAGAGTAAAGAAAAAATAAATTAAAAAATTCCAGGGAGGAAAATGGTGAACTAAAAGGGCTTTTAAGTCATCAACAGAGCCAGTAGGAACATAACGAGAGTACTGAAATAATAAAACTACAAGGCCGCTAGATTAAGAAAGTGGAACAATATTGCTCAGTCCAAATCTAAGCCAAATCATTCAGGACTAAAGAAGGATTTGTTTCATAAATATTAGGGTCCCTTCACCTTGAATCCTCCATTGGTAAGACTGCAGAAGTGCTCTGATTTCCTGCAACGAGGACATGGTCTGACGGTCTGAAGCTTTTTGCTTGAAGGCGACGTTTTTGACCAGGTTACCCTTTGTAATGAACATTTATCTCTAGACTCCACTGTGTCCATAGAATCTTCCAATGGCAGTCGTTTGAGCGCTGAAAGTTCATTAGCTGCCGATTCCGGATCCTCAAATAACTTAGACCCATCAGGAAAGTGTACCCATAACCGAGCCGGGTAAAGGGTGGAAAATTTGATCTCGTGAGCTCGGAGGGCTTTTAAAATAGGGGCATACACTCTGCGTTGCACCTGCAGTGCCTTATGGAACGTTTATAGTAGAGAGGACCACTATGCCAGGCACTTTGTAGCAGTGTTTGCTTAATTGCAAAGTTATAAAGATGAAAAATGATAGAATGTGGCTCCCGATATGAAGATGAGGGCTTCTGAACCAATGACCTATGTGCCCTCTCTAGAGGCGCAATGGGAGTAGGTGGGAGATATCCATAACAGAAGTGAGTAAACTCTGTAATCACAGTATGTCCCCCAAACCTTCATCACCCTCTGGCACCCCACAGAGCCTAATGTTGTTCCTGCGTGAATTATTTTCTAAGTCCTCTCAATGTTCATGCAGGCTCTGGCAATCGTTGAGGACTTTACCGAGGAGACTCTCCAAACGATCAGCCCCGGAGTCTGTATTGGTAGCTTGAAGAGTGAGGTCTGCTACTTTACCTTCCAAAGTGCCAGTGGAAGTCTTGAGCCCCTCCAGAATACCCCAAGTTTCTTGTCAAAAATCCCAAAGTTTCTGAAGGATAGTCAGAATATTTGTATCCACCGCAGACTGCTGTAGATCACTGCTCTGAGCCATAATTACTGGCCCAGTCATGGAGAGTTGTGCAGCTGTCAGGTTCGGGGCAGAAGTGGAGGCAGAAACCAGCAGTCTGCTGCATTTAGATTTACCCATATGCTAAAATCGCAGGTATGAGATTTAAATTTAATAACAATGAGGAGGCTTAATCGATGGCCAGGTAGACAGCAAGTGAACTATTTGGCCATTCTCCACAGAAGCGGAACCAGAAGACCAAATATCACTAGTCTTGAATAGTATACAGGCCCCCAACCTAAACTGTGTAGGGAGATAGGGACTTAAGGAGGGAGATAAAAAAAAAGGTGGGTGCCCTGGGGATTGCAATCCTGGCAGGTGATCTTAATCTACCAGAAGTGGATTGGTGCATACTGGGGCCAATAAATTCCAGAAGCCAGGCCATGGAAGACACCAATCAGGACGGTTCCCTCTCCCATCATGTGAGGGAACCAAATAGGGAGGAGGCTATGGGTGGGCCTGGTGCCCTTGAGCCAACTTCTGTGGGGTAGATCAGATCAGAGCAGGAGGGTATTGCAGACGGTTTGACTGTTAAAGTGGATGTTCTGGAGGTCACCAGATGCTGTCTGAGGCAGGTTGAGAAAAGAGTATGGATCTTTTAAGAACAGCTGACACCAATATGCCCTCAGGTCAGGCAACTCTTGGCAAGGAGTTGTCTGCTCAGGGACCTAACTTGCACATAATTTTAGTTTTTTAATGCAGATGTTTAAAAGAAAATTATGTTACATGACCCAGCGATCACACTTCCCCGTTAAAGAAGGCCACTGAGCTCCCACCACAACCCCACCCCTTAAATCAGCGTTCTGATGATGCTAAGTAGGGAAGGGGGCTGCATGGCTTCTAATGGCTATAGATAGCAATCCGGAGCTGTGGCACTCTATAGATTCATGTAGTTTATTTTGTAGGCACTTACACATGTTAAGGGGGTAGTATTACAATTATATACCACTCTTAAAATGTGTAAGTGCCTACAAAGTAAACTGTGTGAATCTACAGAGTGCCACTGCTCCTGACTGCTATTTACAGCCATTAGAAGCCATGCAGCCCCCCCTTCTCTGCTTAGTGCAACCAAAATGCTGATTGTAGGGTCAGGACTATGGCAGTAGCTCAGCGGCATTCTTGAATGCCGATGTGAGATCATGGGTAATATAACTTCATTTTCTTTTCAATGCTCACAATAAAAACTTCAGACTTTGTGGAATTTAGGTCCCCAGGTTAGGCAGCTGCTTGCCATGAGTTGTCTAACCCTAGCAGTCAGTAGCTCTTACCTAACCCAAGATGTTGGTAGCTCTTTAAGGGAGGTGTAGGAATATGACAGTTTGGTATAATGAAAACATTGTAAAGTGCTGGCAGGAGAGAGGAAAATGGTTAATGAGAATATGTTCTGTACTGATGATTTCTTGATGTCTTTGCTGATGCTGAAAAAAAAATAGACTTGTTAGTACACTGTGCAGAGCTTGTAAAAAAAAAAATGCTGAGCATATAAACAAAATTAGAGATACAAGGGCTCTGTGTAAGATATGCAGAAAGAAAAAGCCACTATGGTTCTCAAGAGAGGTGGCTGTGAAAGTCAGGAAGAAAAAGATAGCATTCCGGAAGTATAAGGAAACACAGAAGGAGCAGGACAGAGAGCTGTACCAGTTAAGGCAGAAAGAAGCAGGGAGGGAAGTCAGAATAGCAAAGGCCCAAACTGAGGAAAAGATAGCCAACTCAGTTAGAAGGGGATAAAACCTTTTATAGGTACATCAGCAATAGAAAAGACAAAGGAGGGATAATGAGGCTGAATAGAATGAGCGTTGGGTGGGCAGAGGGGACAGTGAAAAAGCAGGAATACTGAACAAATATTTCTGCTCAGTATTCCAAAGAGGAGGGGAAGTGCCTAATCCAATTAACAGAAGCACTCTTGATAGGGGTCGATCCCAGTCCTTTCACAGAAGAAAGGGTTCTGCAAGAACTCCTAAAACTGAAGGTGGACAAAGCAATGGGTCCTGATGGAATTCACCCCAGAATTCTAAAGAATTAGGAAGGAACTAGTGAAACCACTGGCTACTCTTTTAATAAATCATGGGAGGATGGTGTGGTACCCGAGGACTGGAGGAAGGCGGATGTGATTCCCTTCACAAAAGTGGGACCAAGACAGAGGCAGAAACTACAGACCTGTCAGTCTGACCTCTGTGGTAGGGAAAGTGATGGAGTCACTTCTGAAGGAAAGAATAGTTGAGTACCTAGAGGTCAGTGGAGCACAGGATCCAAGGCAGCATGGGTTCACAGTGGGAAGGTCATGTCAGATGAATCAATAGATTTCCTTGACTGGGTGACCAAAGTAGTAGACCAGGAGGGGCTGTGGACATGGCCTACCTAGACTTTGCAAGGCATTTGACACAGTCCACACAAAGATTAATAGTCAAATTAACCAGCCTGGGAGTGGGTCCCAGGGTGATAGCCTGGGTAAAACATTGGCTGGACAACAGGACACAGAAGGTAATTGTAAATGGAGTCCACTCTGAAGAAAGGGGGTTACTAGTGGGTACTGCAGGGGTTCAGTATTGAGTCAGTCCTTTTAATGTCTTCATCAATGACATTGCAGAGGACTGGAAGGAAAAGTATGCCTTTTGCAGATGACACAAAGATCTGCAACAGGGTTGATACACAGGAGGCGTGGAAAGGATGAAAGGGACTTGGCAGAGGTTGGAGGAATGGTCAGGCGTATGGCAGCTAGGATTCAATGCAAAAAGTGCAAAATAATGCACCTGGGAAACAAGAACCCAGGGAAGAATACACAATGGGTGGGAGGTAGTAACAACAACAAAACAGGAAAGGGACCTGGGGTAATCATATCAGATGACCTTAAGGTTAGCAAGCAATGTGAGAAGGCAGTAGGGAGGGCCGGGGTATACTGGGATGTATAGGAGAGGCATCAGCAGCAGAAAACAGGAAGTTGTTATCCCTCTGTACAGACAGTTGGTGAGACCCCATCTGGAATACTGTGTCCAGTTCTGGAGACCCCATCTTTGCAGGACATAGACAGGATAGAGGCAGTCGAGGAGGGCAACTAAAATGGTGCAGGGTCTGCAAGAAAGCCGTATGAGGAGAGACTAAAGAGCTTAATAGTATAACCTTGAGGAAAGAAGGAGAGGGGACATGATAGAAACTTTCAAGTACCTCAAGGGAATCAACAAAGTCCAAGAGGGTAGCATCTTTCAGAAAAGAGACTTGCAAGAACAAGGGACACAATTTAAAGATAGAAGGAGGCGGTTCAGGGGCAATGTGAGGAAGTATTATTTCACAGAGAGGTAGTGGATGCATGGAACAGCCTTCCTGAGGAAGTTGTGGGGTCTAAAACTGTGGGAGAATTCAAGAATGCATGGGACAGACATAAGGCAATTCTTGTGGGGGGCAGGAAGATATAGGCTGTTGGTTAACTAGGATCTGCGGCCTATCCTGTAGGTAGGGAAATGGGCAGACTAGATGGGCCTAGCGGTCCTTATCTGCCGTCAAAGTCTATGTTTCTATATTGGAAAGATGGTACAAGGCTGTACAATACAATATTTGTATGCAGGGAAGGATTACCCTGTATGGACATATGTTGGATTCTGTAAGATAACGGTTAACGGAGAGTGTATATAAGATGGACTGTGAGAGGTGGAGAGTGGGAAGCTCCGAACCTCAAAATGAAGTGCTGAAGCCTTCATGCCTGTCTGGTTCGTCTCCCAGGGGAAGGTAATTGATCATTACTTGTACTCTGAAAGCTAGACTGCCGGTGCTAATGCAGTATGTGTGTTAGTTCAATAAACCCTGCTTTGTGTGTGCAGTCCCTCATACCAGTATAATTATGGGCTGGATACCCCAACAGAGGTAAGGAAAGCAGTAAGGGGGGAAGCTACCTGTAAGAGGTATGAGGGGACTCATCAGATAGTGCTAGGGTAAACTACCAGAAAAATAATAAAGGCAGCCAGTGTAACTGTGAGGAAGGCTAAGGTGGAGGCCAAACTCAGGATGGCAGGGGGAGTGAAAGTCAATGACGAGGCTTTCTTCAGATACATAAGTAAGAGCAGGAAGAAACTAAGAGGTTGTAGAAAGGCTGGTAAATGGATTGGAATTGTTTATTGTTTATTGATAAATATCAGATAACACCTTTGAGTCAAAGACTCCTTTACAAAGGTTCCACGTCATTACATAAAACAGAGACGACAGTGACCAAAGTAACAAGTAACATAATAATTACAGACAATGGTTACAAAATGTTTACAGAGTAATACAATATAGCAGCTGAGAATACAGAGTAACAGAGTGCTGCTAAACAAAGGTGCGAAGTGCAAAAGGTTGCAGGTACAAGCATTCACTTCAGGGCGATGGCGTAGACATGCCAAGGTGGTTATTGTTGGCCAAGGCGGACAGAAGTCCATTGTCATGGTATATGCACACCCAGGGGTGGCTGGAGTAGTGTTGGGTCCATAGTCGTGGAGGGTGGGGTGGGAGAATGTGAGGTCAGGCTTAGGGGCAGTCACATACTGGTCCCTGGGTGATTAGGTCTCTTAGTTGGGACTTGAACCAACCAAGTTTGGGTTCAGTGAGGAGGGAGTTGAGCCAGTGTGGGGCCAGATATCAAAAAGTTCTTTGGCCTGAGGTGGTCTTGCAGCTAGGTACTCTGAAGTGGGTTGTTGCTGATTGCCGTGTGAGGTGGGTAAACAGTGGTGCCTGAAGTAGTGGGGAGAGGGCAGGTGGGAGCAATCCTGATGTAATTTTCTTAGTGAAGAGGCAGGCCTGGTATTTTAGCCTCTCATCAAAGTTGAGCCAGTTTGTCGAAAAGATGACATACAGTATAAGCAATTAGCAAATAAACCTCTTTCGAACACATTTGTACCAGTGTACTCTTGTTAGAAAGATATAACACTGCTGACAGTCTTTAGGGTTTCCACGGGTGGGTGTGTGTGTGTGTGTGTGTGTGTGTGTGTGTGTGTGTGTGTGTGTGTGTGTGCTGGAAAGGTATGTTCTCTGAACAGTTCCTTTAGCTGATACCCTTAGTACAAGACTTCCAATTTCAGCTTGGCATATAACCAGTACAGATGATGACTTACATAATTGTTTGCAAAACATGCACCCCCATGAGCCACTCGAGGACCCTGCAGCCCCCAGCTAAAATCTCACTCCCAGCCCTTTTAGTCTCTTGCTAAAGATGAGACATTAGCTAAGGAGTTTATATGGCAATAGCCTTACAGTTTACACTTGTTTTTACCTCGTTCATTTGGGGAGAGTGATGTTTGATGGAATTCTCTTTCTCTCCCTCAGTGGTCCAGTCTGTTGTAAATTTTTGGAGCTGGTGGGATTCTTGCTCCCGAAAAACTTGTCACATTATAACAAAAGGCATGGTAGATGCCACAGGATTCAGTAGTTTTCCTCCTGAGGTACCGTAACTTTGAGTTGCTGCAGACACATTTTTTGCTGTAGAGGACATGATGATGGCATCAGATGATGATGGCATCAGTTGTTGAGAATACCAACCTGATGATGTTGGTTGTTCAGAACCCCATAGTTTTTGACATTAGATGTTAAGAAATACCACATCTGTTGATGCCATTAAGTGTTGAAATACCTTTTTTTTTTTTGTAGACTTTCTTTATACTCCCCCCTCTGGCCACTCGGACTTTCTCCAGAGGGACACCCAGCTCAGTCTTATCCCACTCACCTGAAGTCCCCAGCCTCACCTTGCCGGTGGGCAGCACGCTGCTCTGCTCACACTGATCCCCTGCCCCCCCAGATCTAAGCCCCCCTGGGGTGGGACTGCTGACTCCTCCTGGTGACCTTTCTGAAATCTAATTGGTTGACCAGGTAGCGCAGGGAGCACTGGAGGCAGGCTAAAGGACCTGACACTGGGCATTGGGGTCAGCCACTCGATGCACCTTTGCCTATTGTGGGCCAGGGCATTTTCCTTTTTCTGTTCCTCCCTCCCCATTGGCTCGGCTGTGCAATGCATCCAGCACGTGCATGCACGTTCCCGAGCATGCATGCAGGATTGCTGCTGCATCCAGTCCCCAGACTGAGGATCCACAGGCTGTTGTAGCCCCAGTCACCACTGGGAGCCACCAAAGCCAGGGATCTGGAATCCCCTTCCCTCCCAGGACAGGAGAACAGTCCTCCGGATGCTCAGTCCTGTCTTCCCCTGCCGACCCAAACTCGTTCCAAACACAGGTCACCGGTGTGGCATCCAGCGTCACCAGGCCAACCTGAAATACCATCTTGATGGTATTGTTGTTCCGTCATACCGCATTTCTTGATGGCATGAGAGGTTCGGAATACCATTGTTGATGGCATATTTGGATGGGCAATATTGCATCTCTCGAGAAATGGTCGTATTGTTATACAGTACATTTTGCAGAGCAAATATTTTCCATCTCACGTCATCAGATATTAAGACTGCTAAGTAGAAGTTTGCTTACATTTCTGCTAGGAACATTTGATAAAATGTTTTTGGCCAAATTAACAAAATGGGATTTGAACTCTGCCTTATTTAAGTACATTTCAACACACGTTTTTGTAACAAGAAACACTAGGGTCACTAGTGCTTCCAAAACCTCCACTGAGCAAGATTGATTATACTCATGAGTCAGACGCACTTGTTTACGCATATTCAAGGCCACTGATCCTAAACAAAGTTTCAGATAGCGTTGTATCCTTACGCTAGATTTAAGAAAAACAAGCATATGTCCGTGTTGTTGAACAGTAGAAATTATATGAAAAAGCTTGCATAAAAACTAAACAGGCGTTTCCAGCCTACAGAAATGACAGGCTGGCTTTTATAGAAAATAGTGAACCAGGCCCATAATTTAAAAACAAATGTGACCTGAAAATATTTGCCCCTGTATTGCCCGCAGATATGATACTGCTCAACAAGGAGGCGGGGATGGGGATGGCCCTGGGAATTACAGGCTGGTCAGTCTGAATGCCATTGTGGGCAGATTGCTTGAGACCATCTTAAAGGAGCAAACAGTGGAGTTCCTGGAGGTAAATGACCTACAAGGTGCAAGGCAGCATGGTTTTGTAAAAGGGAGGTCATATCAGATGAATGTCATGGGTGTCTTCTATGTAATGACACAGGCAGCAGACAGGGGTCAGGCTATTTTCATCATATATCTGAATTTTAGTAATGCCTTTGATTCAGTGTTTTTTGTAAAGAAGTTAGGGGATCTAGGGTCGGAGGATGTCTGACAGTGTGGATCGAGAACAGATTGGGGACAAGGACCTAGAGGGTGATGATATATGGCCAGCACTCGGGGGAGAAGGAAGTCACTAGCAATGTAACCCAGGGATCATGGTTGGGATACAGGGCAAGATCAACCTGTTGACAAATGATACTAAGTTGTGTGGGAGAGTTAACAATGAGGAGGCTGTTGCTGAAAAAGGATGGGCTAGAATAGTTGTCTTGGGATCTAGCAGCTCAGGTTCTGTGGTAAAATAAAATGCAAAGGCATGCATATTCATTAGAAAATGTCCCAAAACCAAGTACAGTATTGATCTGGGGTGTCAGAGTAGCTGAGACATCAGAGGAAAGGGACCTGGGTGTGATCATAGCAGATAACTTGAAAGCCACAGCTTAGTGCAACAAGGCAAACAAGAGAGAAAATGGAATGCTGAATTGCACAGGAAGAGGGTTCTCCAGTAGGAAAGGAATGAGAAGGGGATTCTGGGCCTGTACAGCTCCCTGGTGTGACTGCACCTGGTATACTGCGCTCAGTTCTGGAGCCCCCCATTTGAAGGACTGGGACAGGTTTGAATCTGTGTGGAGAATGTGATCAAGATGATATAGGGGACAGTAGGGGAAATATTAAGAAGCGCCTCTGACCAGTCTTAATATGTACTCATTGGGGACTAGGAGGGAGCAAAGTGACATGATGGAAACATTTGAGTTTCTCAAGGGAATAAACAGGACTGACCAGTAGCAGCTCTTCAGGCGTTGTAAGCCATCTACCCTAAGAACACATGGGTACAAGCTGATGGGGGAGGGTCAGAAAGGATGGAAGAAGTATTTCTATATGAAAAGCGTGGTGGACAAGTGGAATGGATTGTCCAGGTAGATGGTGGAGAAAAAATCCATTGTGGGCTTCAAGAGGGGGTGGGACAGATCTGTGGGGCTGATTTAGAAGGGGTTGCTGAAGGGGACAAAGAGATGGGGGCTGAGCCATGAGTGGGGGCCCAGCCATAGAGGCACAGCATTAGGTTGGTGTGGCTGGTGTTGGGTAGGAACAGAGCAGGCTGGATGGACTTCAGTCTTTTTCAGTTTCTATAACAACTCACACTTGTTATGTCTTACTGTAGAAGTAACACGATCCTTGGTTGTGCCTTAATGTTTAATTGATAAAACATACTTGCGTCCAGAAAGATGCAGAAACAAAATGAAATTGCATCAGACTCATTTTGGGGATGCACAGCAGTGACAGGAACTTTATCCTATTTGCTTTGGGATTATTGGGAATCTTCCAGGTACTGGAATATGATGTTGACACATATCTAATATATTAAATTATGAAGATAACTACATCAGCTAAATTGGATATTTTGGGTTGCACAGAGAACTTGATTTATCCAAAACCTTTGTGTTGTCAGCACTTCAGGACTGACAAAAACACATTCTTAAAGGAGAAGACACCCCTCAAATATAACCTCTTTGTAGTTTTGATGTTATTTGTTATTATCTTGGAGAAAGCTTATTACTGTCATAGTGAAACAATTCAATATTATGAAGTGATCTGGCTGAATGCTAAGGATTATTTCAGTAGCATGGTTAATGTCTAGAAGTATTTTTATAAGAAATTCAGTGTTTATAATCTAACTGTGTTGTACATTTTATAACTTGCATCTCCTTTATCAGTCTTTACTTACAGAACTTAGTTTATAGTTTAATCAGATATGTCATATGATCAGTATTGACCGTCAAGTTTTTGTTGTATTGTTTTCGTGTTTGTATGTTTATCTAAAATAAAGGAATAACTGATTTCACTTATGAGAGACCCAGATCCGAATCCCAACTCTAGATCCCAGGAGGACCTGTGCCAGTCGGGCCAGCAAAGAAAAAAGATATCACAGACGGGAAGTACTCAGACTTCACCTTTTGATATGAGTTGCCATGGAGGGGCACAGGTGCTATTTTAAGGAGGTAACCACTAGCCAGCCCTGGTGGCCAGAGGTGCTTTGAGGCCACTGTGCCACAGGCAGGGACAACAAAAGAAGTTATGACCCTCCAATCCATACTGTGCTGTGGTTTAGACAGATACTTGGTTCTCCTAGCATTCATTAATGTATAGCTGAGCCCAGCCTGACAATTATTAATGCTTAATTCAAATCAACAGCAGCACAATACAAAACAAGCACGGGTACTGTCTGTTCCTCAGTGCAACTTGGCTGCATTACAATAACAAGTCTGAATACACAGAGATCCTGCAACCAAAATACATGATAATAACAGATGCACAGAAAGTAGTTGCCCAATCTTTCCAACAGAGACAATTTACAAAAGAAAAATGGGAAGTTTCTGTCCAGCACTAGTGTAGACATACATCTTGAATGTTTAGACCTTTATTTTTCAAGCTTTTTCAGTGGCAGCTGTGACAACCTCAACAATCTTTGCTCCCAAGTAGGTAGATTGCTATGTCTTTGCTTAAGAAACGTATCACCTCATCCTTCTGGTAAGGAAGACCTGTGACCCTGTTAGTTCTAAAAGCTCAGAACTGCTAATCTGGAAAATGAACAACACCTCAGTGGTATCCCACCTGCATCATACAGCATAGGTGGACAAGAGTGGATTGTAGCAACTTGGGTTTTTGCAGACAATAATTACCCACACACATAACATTTTGCAAATCTGATTAGGTCACCTTCTACCTATGGGGATATATGCTGGCACGAATGGCTATTGCTGTGGAGTATACTGTTATTATGTGTGAGGGCTCTGGCACAACCATCACCTACTGATTACTCTGTAGTTTTACATCTTATTTTTTTATTTTTTTTTTTTAAATAAGATGAACTTACAACCCTTTGGCTTTTCACCCAAGATTCTTCCACCAAGCTAAATGAGCTGCTATTCTAATTGAGTTAGTAAGCAGTCCATACATCATATACATAGAAAAGGACCCCTTGACCCATCTAGTCTGTCTGAATACCCCACCCCCTGTTAGCCAGAAAGCTCTTTTTTCTCCCCTTATTATATTACCCTGTTTTGTACCCTCCTGCTCAAGAGGGAAACTGCTTTCCCAGCTGTATGCAACGTTCCATGGTCTGGTTTGGGATCCCAGTTACATTATACATGGGTTCTGGCACTGCCACCACCTCCTGAGCACTCCTTAGTATGAGGCCTCATACTGTATTTTCAAACAAGGGAACTAACATATCTATAATTGTTCTTATTTTTTATTTTAGTTTGCATTTTGTATATAGCGTATTTGCCTTTTCTGTGTATGTATTCAGGATGTTCTGTTCAGTAAGACCATGTCTCAACGGACTTATCTTGCTGTAAACATTAATAAGCAATTACATAGACTAAGGATTTTTGAACTTGCATCTGTCTGGCTCCTAACCCAGTGTCCTATCAGCAAGCCACAGGAAAAGCTCCTATAAGTTAGTGGGAGAGCCCTATATACGTAAGTCTGATTGCGTGTATCCCTCCCCTCTTTACAGCCCTTTTAAATTATTACATGTTTGCACAGCATATTCATTCATCACTACTTATGAAGCATGGGGGGATGGGCATGACAGACCTAGAATCTCTTCTGCCCTTCAATTACTAAACATGTTACTGTGTTCCATTACACCCTTTCAGTGTGGATGAAAACAATAAAATGTTCCTGCTCTGCTGTTATTGGTATGATCTGTTTTCAGGATTTACAGTGTTGACCCTCCTGTGGTTTGGGTTCAGATTAATTCGGATTCCAACCAAAGAGGTTCTGATTGCCAACCCTCTCTCAGGTAATTAGCATATAATAATTTTGCAAACAGTATGCCCATTTATACAGTTAATTAGGGAAGGATAAATTGTTTAACCAGGAGAGGCACACTAAGCCAGAGTTTGTTTCCAGGTGCAACCTGGGAGCACAAGGAAGTTAAGTGACTTGCTCAGGGTCACACAGTATGCAAGTGGGGTCTGATGGGATTCAAACCCAGATCTCCAGATTTGCAGCTCAGTGCCCTTAACCACTGCACTATACTGCCTCCACTAAATTGCACAACAGCCATTCTCATCCTTTGTGAAGGAAAGGTTTGAACCTTAAGAACTAGCAAATGTTTAGTGTTTATTGCAGATTATTTATGGGTGACATTTTCACACCCATAACAGTAGTCCAAACCAAAGTACGTAATGCCCCCTGGGTTAGCCCGGCCCTGCTTCAACTGCTCAGCAGAGGGATAACCTTTGGCACCTGGCCTTTGAAACAGGCCAGTCGGCGGACAGACAGGCTTACAATGCCGCAAGAAACAAATGCACCTGGGCCATCAGAAAAGCAAAAGCCGATCACTATCAGGCCGCGCTTACCTCCTCCTGGGGGAGTGCAAGAACATTCTGGGACAATATCAAACAACTAAATGGGAGTGTGCGCTCCCCACCCTCCTCCCAGATCACCATTGAAGGCTGTATCTCCACCGACCCAGCCTGCATAGCCAACTTCCTCAACTCATCCTTCACGGACCTTAGTTCGGTCCTCCCTAGAGATTTCTTTGACCCTCCTTCCTCCCTACCTGCCCCAGTCATTCAACATCCTGGTTTCCACTTGTGCAGGGTAACTGCCCAGGAAGTCAGACCGCACCTGATTAAAGCTCTATAGAGCAATAGTACTGGCAACGACTCCCTGGACCCCAGTATCCTCCACCGGCTTCTGGATCAGGTCCTTGCTCTGCTCACTAGCCTTCTCAATAAATCTCTCTGCCTGGGGCAATTCCCTTCGGCCTGGAAAACTGCCACAGTTACACCCATACACAAAGGAGGTGACAGGTCTACAACCAGGAATTACCGGCCCATCTCCATTCTCCCACCCCTCTCCAAAGCCCTAGAAAAACTGGTGGCTACTCAAATTATGGATTACCTGACCCAACACAACATCCTCTGCCATGAACAACATGGTTTCTGTGCAGGTCACAGTACCAGCACTGCCCTCATAGAGTTTTCAAATTTTCTTCACTCCTCCCTGGACTCTGGCTCTCTAGCCAGGGCAGTGTTTATTGACCTCTCAAAGGCATTCGACACTGTCTTCCACCCCCCCTCCTGCTGGATGCCCTCAGCCGCACCGGCTTCACCACTGGATTGGTCTCCTGGTGCTCCAGCTACCTGTCTGCCCACTCTCAGCATGTTAAAATCAACGGGACCCTCTCCAATACATGTCCTATCCGCTCAGGTGTCCCCCAGGGCTCCATCCTAGGACCTCTTCTCTTCTTGCTCTACCTCAACACCCTGCCCAAAGCATGCACTGGTAAAATCCTGCTGTATGCAGATGATGCCGTCATCTTCACCACCCACCGGAACGCCATCTCTCTACAAGACACCTTGCAACTATCCTTTAATGTTGCTGAAACCTGGTTCAAAGAGCATAGACTTGTAATCAATCTAAAAGAAAAAAAAACTATGCTCTTTGCCCATCCCCAAAACAAAGCCAGCAATTTCCCACTCCACATCCCCCCTAGTTCCAGGCATCCTTTCGATCAAGTCTGCGTGTACAAGTTCCTCGGGGTCTCCTTTGACTCAGCCCTCACAATCCATGACCACATTGATACTCTAGCCTCAGCTACAAATGCTCGGCTAGGTATCCTATACCGCTACAAGAACTGCCTCCCCCCCCGATGCCCTCCGACTAGCAGTCACCTCCTCAATAATGTCCCTTGTGGACTATGGCCTGCTAGTCTATGGTGCTGCGGACACGACCGCCCTCAATAAAATCCGACTCACCTTGAATAAGGCCTGTAGGTTAATTACGGGAGCCCCTAGGCTAACTCATACTTGCCAGCTATATGACATGGCTAGGCTGCTTAACCTGGACGAATGGCTCAGATACCAAACCTACCTCATAATGAAAAAACCCTCCTTGGACTATCCCCACCTGGGCTGACAGCCTCCACCTACCTAGCACAACCCTTAGTCAAAACTCGTACCTCCTCCAAGGCCACCCTGCTAGTCCTTAGGTCCAGGACCACACATGGACAAAGGTCCTTGTGTTACAGAGCTCCCTTCTGGTACAATACACTTCCTACTTCCATCTCTGATACCCCTACAATCTCCTGCTTCAAAACTTCACTTCAGAGTCAGCTATTTAGCATGCATAGCTGTGCTTGTCTCTAGGTGATCTAGCTCACTATGCCCTGACAAAACTCACTGAGTGGCTCCTCACCCAAACCAGTCACCAACCATGTCCCATAGCCCTCTGAATTTTTTATCTCCAGCAGTCTCTGCTCAAGACTATGTGTCTGCCTTACCAATGTATGCTTTATCTGTCACTCTGTATCCAAATAACTGTAATAGCTTGTGAATGCCAAACCTGTAACATACATGATGTAACAAAGAAATAACTGCTTGTGACTGCAAAAGCTGTAACCGCAATGATGTAACTAAATGTTGTAATGTATTTGTCCTCTTTGTGACGAGGTACCTTTGGAAACGAGCCTCTGGCTCAAAGGTTGTAAACTGATGTACAAATAAATAAATAAAATAAATACATTTCAGCCACTCACCCATCTGTAGTTAGGGCCACAGTCACTTATTGACCAGTAGAACAAGTTCTAGCCAGAGCCAACACAAGTGCAGCTGTGCTCACTGTGGAACAGTCTGCCATGCCCAAGATGGCTACAGATGCTCAGTGCGCATGCACAGTGAAGTTGCACATGTGCAACTACTTGTGCATGCACACTTGAGCATCAGCGGCCATCTTGAGCATGGCAGACTACAGCAGGCGATGGCAACAAAAGTAGTGCACCCCGGAGGGGGGAGTTAGCAGAGTGTTTTGGAGTTGTGGAATGATAGTACTGCAACTCCAAAACTGTTCATCGTTGTCAATCTGGTGGCTCGTTTTTAGAGCTCTCGCAAGACAGCTGCAGGCTTGTCTTACTGCAGCCGTAAAAATGATGCATCTTGAGTGCTATGAGGTGGTATAATGGTAGACAGATAACAGTCCATATCCCCGCTCCTATTAAATGTTTGCAACTGAGAAACAACATTGAAAAACTTCTTAAAATTATCATGCTTTTGCAATAAGTTTTCCCAGTTTAAAACCAGAGATTTGTCATCCATATATCCTATGTCCAGTCACTGAAAACAAAATTCAAGTTTTTGTTTCCAGCATGTCTGCATTCAGGAGGCTGATTTTTGACAGGATTTAAGACTTGCTTGCTATTTTCAGACTGGCATGCTACAGGTTGAAGTATCTTGCCAGCGTGTCTTAGCTGGTAAAGCTCTTCCTCTGGTATACAGTGTTGTAGGTTCATGTTTCTCATCAGAGACCTAGATCATATCAAGAACAGACACGGCAGTGTGATACATGGGGGGGGGGGGTGAGGCTAGGGGGAGGAGAGGCTACAGGGGATGGCTGCACTGTTGGAGGTGTCTTCTATTGTTGAAGATTCTTGTCTAGTCTTCCCAGTGGCTAGCAGTTCTCTCCCCCTCTGTGAGATGCTTGGAGCCCCCTCCCCTTTCACTTTGTCCCCGCATTCCCTTTTTATGGTTCCCTGTCCCTGTTATCTGGCCTGACTTTGCTGTTTTACTGCTGATATCGTTTATTACATGCTGCTGTTTATTTTGCACGTTTTTCTTTAATTTGTTATGTTTATTCAAAGAGAATCCAAGAGCCACTAAGCCAAGCCTGTTTTTAATGGTATCCAGAACAGGTTAAGAAACAAAGGAGTAAATCAGCAAATTTATGAAACGTATACATACAGAATATTTCAATACACAAACCTATACATACAGGGCATAGCAGTATAATGAAGCTGCACACTAGAGAAATATGCATGTTTATAGATCGCTGCATATCTACTACTGCTACTACCGATTGTTTGTTTGATCTTAATGTTATTTAGTGCTGTAATTATCTCCCAAGTAGCCCTCCCCAGGGACACACCTGGAAATGAGCTGTTTATAAATCATTGTGCCATTCCTGGCCATAACATTTAAATCAAATAATCTATAAAACATTTACATCAATTAGTCTACAAATGCATGTTAGGCTAAGGTCTGTTCTGCTCGGTATTTATTATCTGAGGGAATATAGAGAATCTCAAACATTGTCTGTTATTATGGATTCTATAAAGATATCATGGATGGCTTAACACTTATTTTAAGAGAGATATTTGTTCCATGTGAGATGGTTATTAATAAATTGCTGTTGTGGAAAGATCCGGAGCAACTTACAAGAGCAGCCAAGAAAGTAGTAATAACTGAAGGCAGAAGATGTAAAGGCTTCTGAATAGGATAGCAGTTATAAGGAAATGATTTATTTGATTGCATATTACGAAATAAGGAAGTTTGGGGTATTTCATGAGATTTTTGGGGGGAGGGACTGGCCAGTATGAACAGCAAGGCCTGTATAATGCAATTATGGAATCAGACTGAAAATACAGAAAAAAAATATACTGCAGAGTAACTTATTTTGCTTGATAGGTCAGTGACTTTTGTGAGCAAACTTTATCGCTAATTACTGATCATCTCACCATCTATAATACATGTGCTTAGGGTCAAATAAGGATAAGGGAAATGCAGTATAAATGATAAAGAACTTCAAGACTTTTTGGTTGTATGAATAACGGTAAGAGAGTCCCTCATTTGAAGAGTGGCGATTGGATAACAAAATGTGCTAGGATAAGGATGATTAAAATACTTCTTTGTGTATAACAGAACTGTAGAGTGTGGGAGACCGGCACGTTATGCTCAGGCCCTACAGGAACTTGTCCTCCATATAAAAATAGCCACAACAGTTGAACAATAGAAAAATTGAGCAAGGACTCACCCAAATGCAAAGACTTGCAGTACAAAATCCACAGCTTTATTGTGAAAAACACAAAAGAAGGTGGGCAATAACAAACTCAAGCTCCCTGCTCCCTCCTACATGGAATGCTTCCTACATCACCTGAAGCGTTTTCGCACAACGTGCTTTTTCAAAGGTGTGTAGGATACCCCATCAACATCTTTTAAATACACCAGACCTTTAAAGTGATATACACACATTAAAAACATATAGCGCCAATCATTTGGAAAAATAATAGTAAATCACTATGTGCAAAACAGTAAAAAGGCATTATGTTGCTAACACTACATAACATCACTGAAGAATAAAGTCTTTCATGGTAATTCTACTCTCCGTATCTAATATTTTAAATCAAATGATTGGTGCTGTGTTTTTAGTGTGTGTGCATCACTTTAAGTTCTGGTGTATTTATGTAATGCTTACTAATGTGCAATTTTAGATCAGTTAGGAGCCAGTTGCAATATTGTTACATTTTTATTAGACATGGGGAGTAGAATATCCTACACACCATTGAAAACGCACGTGGTGTGAAACACGTCAAGTGATGTAGGATGTGTTCATGTAGGAGATAGTGGGGTGCTTGAGCTTGTTATCGACCACCTTCGTTTGTGTTTTTCACAATAAAGCTGTGGATTTTGTACTGCAGTTTTTCTACTGCTCAACTGTTGTGGGTATTTTTATACAGAGGACAAGTCATCATAAGGCCTGGGCATAAGGTGCCAGTCTCCCAAACTTTACAATTGTTTCAATTTTTTTGACCTGAGCATGGCCACTTCCTGGTGCAGTCTCACCCTGGACTAAATTATGTATAACAGAACTCCAGTGTACAGGATAGGGTTTTTTTTCAGATTGATTATGGGATTAATACTAATGTCAGAGTGCGCCAGTATAAAAAATGTTAGTTGGGATTAAGGGCAAAGTGGGAAATGTACAGCGCTATAGAGTATGTAAAGTGAATTCACCACTGTTTAATCATTGCCATATTATCTGATGTAATATTGAGTTAAATAACTTCATTTTAGGAATAAAAAGAAATTGATTAGTTTAGTGTACTGACCGAAATGGTGAAAGATAAAGATTCCATGGCACTTTCAAAAAAAGTAGGAGCAGTTTTTATTAAAATCAAGTAACAAGCACAGTAGATAGAAAACTTAATATAATTACTGGTGGACCCTCTTTATCACACAGCGGTCCTTCAAATGCTGTAATAACCGGAAAACCGTTATAATGGCATTCTCAAAACTTGATTCAGTAGCAGTTTGTCACTCATTTTTTAGCACGCCACCATATTGGCTGTCACTCTGTGTGTGGGTGGGCTGAACAGAGACAAGAAACATGGCGGCTCCATTTTTCCATAACCAATGAACTGCACTGATCCTTTGCCTTTCCGTGTCATATAGGTAAATGTTCAGCATTTTACAATATTTATGTGGTTGAGCCTGCCTTTATAAGTTTAAAAGTCTATCTGGTTGACCCTGCCATTTGTACCCTTCGAGCGGGCGAGTCCGTGGCTGCATTGGGAACTAGCCGTAGCTGATCACTCGGTCTTTTAAAAAAAAAAAAAAAAAAAGAAAGAAGAAAGAAAAAATGCCTGATACAGGCAGAGATATATATATATATATATATATATATATATATATATATATTTTGTATATATATATGTGTGTGTGTGTGTGTGTGTGTGTGCGTGCCTACACTCTCAGTGTGTGATAATCTCATAAACATTCTATGGATTATCACACACCTCGGGTGTGTGAAAGAAAAATCCTCATAACACATACCTGCACATGCATTATTCTCTATGTGATACATGGTTCAGTGTTATTGTGTATGGAAATCCATATACTTCCACAGTATGTTGTACCACAGTAGTGATGCCAGAATGCCATTGTACCACAGTAGCTGTGTCACTACTGTGGTTCAACAGAACAGAATACTGTGACTTTTAAGACTCATCATGCTTACCAGTAATGCAGATTCCTAATAAAGAAGATATCAGCAAGACTAAAAACCCTTCAAGAAAACTGTTTGTTAAAAGATGAACTACTAGAAATAATGGCAGTTCATGTAGCTACAGTATTACTTCCATTTTATTGAATGTCTTTATTTTATCCTGTTTGCTCTGTTTTCTGTTTATTTGACCACAGTTCAAGACAGAGTAAGAAAGAAGGTAAATTAATTAAAACATATATTATGTTCATTGCAAAAAAATGTCATTAATGTAACAGGGTTAAACCAACAAAACTCGGGAAATGTGGCATTAGGGTTTCCAAACCTTAAAACTCCTACCACTCCCACCCTGCAGGCAGCAAGAGGAGAAATCATTATGGTTTGCCTGCTCCTGCATTTTCACAGATCAGGTGTAGGGTGTGCCTCGGGGTTGTTAACTGTAATGCTCAGCCCATTCTATCATTAAAGATGCTGACATGTGTACAGTACATGAGAATGGGGTGAGTGTTACGGTTGACAGCCCCGAGGAACATGCCAGACCTGATTTGAGAAGATGCAGGAAAGGGCAAACCTTAAATTGTTTCTCCTGTTTATTTATTTATTTAGAATG
The DNA here is from genome assembly GCA_016271365.2 of Neoceratodus forsteri. Classification (NCBI taxonomy): domain Eukaryota; kingdom Metazoa; phylum Chordata; order Ceratodontiformes; family Ceratodontidae; genus Neoceratodus; species Neoceratodus forsteri. The sequence continues at coordinate 1,850,587,129 of CM057449.1, forward strand.
TGGTAACCGGGTAAACCCACTGAGACCTGAGGTCCCTTTTTCAGGGGTGACCCAGAATTAGTTGCAGAGAAAACATACACTGGCAATGATTTACAGTAGTTACAACAGGTATAAAAATATACATCAGCATCGATATTCAGTGGGGTATAAAAGTATACATCAGCATCGATATTCAGTGGTTACAGCAGGTTCATATTCAGGTTCATGCATACAGTTCAGAGACGTCAGGATATACATAGTTAGTAGGAATTGAGACAGGTATGCAGTATATTGACAGCCTTGCTTAGGAGATTCTTCAGGGGCGAAGGCGGGGTTTAAGGCAGTGGAGGTAGGAGGGAGACCCAGACTAGTGGGCTAGCGGTTACAGCCACAGAGGCTGAGTTTGAGGAGATATGCTTTGAGGCCAAACTTAAACTGGGGAAGGGAAGGTTTGTCAATCAGGCTGGCAGGGAGGGAGTTCCATAGGTAAGAGGCAGCATATTGGAAGGAGCGCTTGCCTTGGTTGGAGCGAATCCGAGGAATGTCTAGGGGGCAGTTTGCAGAGGATCTCAGGGTTCGGCATTGGACTTTGGAGGTGAGGAGTCCTCGAAGGTGGGGAGGAGGGCCGAGGGTAGAGGGTAGAGAATTTGAAGGCAAGGCAGGCAGTCAGGTAGGCCAGTTTGTGCCGTAGGGTGGACCAGTTTAGGTCCGCAAGGGCCTCGCAGTGGTGCCTCCTAGGGGAGGAGTTAGTAGCAAAGCGAGCCACTCAGTTGTAGAGCATGGTGAGTTTGTTGAGTTCTGTCTCCCGGAGGAACTGCAGTAGAGGGGCACCGTATGGGATGGAGGGGAGGAGGTTGCTGTAGGCAATGGCTCGTCATGCCTCACCAGAAAGGGAGTTGCCCAGGTGGTAGAGGAAGTCAAGCCTTTGATGGATGGCCCGAGTTATGGAGTCGATGTGAGTTTTATAGGTCAGCTCTTGGTCCAGGTGGATCCCGAGGTATTTGAAATTGTCAATGACCTCAACTCTTTTTCCTTGGGCTGTGCTGAGCTGGAGCAGCTCGCTCCTGTCAGTGCCCAGGTGTCTCCTCCCAAACAGGACTGCCTTGTTTTTTTCTTCATTGAGCTTTAGGGAGTTGGAGTGAACCAGGCCTCAAGAGTTAAGAGACTGGCCTGCAGTTTGGTGGAGATGACACTGGGTTGTGGGTCACTGCAGAAGAGGACTGTGTCATCCGCATAGAGGATGGGGTTGCGGAGTGTGCAGTTGCCCTCAATATTGTTGAGGAAGCGTGAGAATAGCAGGGGGCCCAGGATAGAGCCTTGGAGTACCCCGGAGACAACGGGTCTTGAGCCAGACTGGGTACCTCTCCAGCGGACTTTTTGGGTACGGTCGTTCAGGTAGCTGTCGAGCCAGGAGAGCGAGTGATCATCCAGTCCTAGGTGGTGAAGTTTGGAGAGAAGGAGTTTGTGGTTGATCAGGTTAAAGGCCTTGGTTAGGTCAATGAATAGAGTGCCCATGGGGGAGCCTTGGTCCATAGCTGTAAGGATGTCAGATGTTAGCCAGATGAGCGCAGTGTCAGTGCCATGGCCTTTCCTGAAGCCGTGTTGTACATCAGCTAGGAGCAGGTGCTGCTCTAGGTAGTCCTGAAGCTGGTTATATACTAGTCTTTCCTGTATTTTCCCTAGGGGGCTGAGAAAGGAGATTGGTCTGTAGTTTCCCATTTTGTCTCGGGGTCCATTTTTGTGGACAGGGACGATGGTCAATACCTTCCACTTTTTTGAGACTACTCCTTCGAGGAGGGACCTGTTGATGAGGAGGGTGACAGGGAGGGCGATAGCCGGGGCGGCGGCCCTCAGCAGCCGAGGTTCTAGCAGGTCATGTCCCGGGGAGGAATTAGGGTTTATTTTGAGTAGGAGAGGAAGTACCACCGACTGTTTGACCAGTTTCAGGTAGAATTGGGGCCTTGGAGGCACCCAGTCCATTCTGGAGTAAGGGGAGGGCCTCTTTGGGTTTGAGAAAGAGGCACAGAAAGCTTTGGCAACTACGGAGGGGACATTGGTCAGTGAATCCCTTACTAGGATGGAGTCTGCTTGAGTAGTTGTAGTCCCCTTGAGGAGGGAGTTCATGTGGCCCCAGAATTTTTTAGTGTCACGTAGGTGACTTGTTTGGAGGTCTCTTAGGTACTGGGACTTAGCCTGTTTGGAGGTTTTTTTACACTGATTCCTCAGTTACCTGTACTTCTCCCAGTCAGATGTGGTGCGGTGGTTGTAGGTTCCCCATGCCTGTCATGAGCATGGAATGCTTAAGGCTTGGGCTCAACCATTTATGACACTTTCCCGGTACCCTGAGCTTCTTTCTCGGGGCATGCATATTAGCTGCAGACAGGAAGGAATGGGTGAAGTTTTCAAGTGCCTTGTCGAGTGAGGGGAAGGAAACAATGGGGTCCCAGTCTATTTTCCCCCAGGTCGGCGCAGAAGTCAGCTGGTACAAGCCTGCTATAGTTCCTCGCTTCTATGACCTCAGCGGTAGTTTTTAGAGGCTTGTTGGACCAGGTGCAGAAAATAGGTGAGTGGTCACTCAGGGAGTCTGACATAATCCCAGCAGACAGTATGCGGTCAGGGCAGGAGTCAAGTGCCCAGTCAATGAGGGAATGGTTACTGGACTTTGGATTATGTTTAGTAGGCAGGTCTATGATTTGGGTAAGTGGGGAGCCAAGTGCTGTCTTCAGAGTGTGTGTGGGGTAGGGTAAGGGTTAGAAGCCCTAATGTCACATTTCCCTACTTTTGTTGGTTTAACCATAACTGGTGCATTAATGCAGTTTTTTTGCAATGGATATCCTTAAATTTTTGAGATTGTATAATTGAATCCTCATTTGCCTCTGGAGTGCAGGGCCCCATACATGTGTACATGTATGTTGCTGTGGAAGCGCAGGACCCAGAGGCCTCTGCACTTGCATTTGTAGCAAAACAACAACCAGATTGTCAGCATAGACTTCTTATTACCACACCTCATGAACACGGTACTGAAAATGTTCAAATCCATTCTGAAAAACATTCTGCTGTACTGAACTGTCATTCCACACCATAGGTGCAAAGGCACAGTTTGGCCAGGATTTGAAAAGTTACTGCTGTGATGCTCATGAGGTGGTGTAAAAAATGGCAATGCTGAAAATTTTGGTTCAAAATAAATTACCAAAGTTTAGAGCAAGTGTAGTAAAGTTCAAACATACGCACATAAATTTGCAATTTTTACACATTTTGACCCCAAATTTTCAACATAGCCCTCTTATGACCCCACCTCACGAACAAGGGTGGTGAAACTTTTCAAGTGATGCCTGAAAGGTGATTTCACCAAGTGACTGCAAAATCAGCTTTTGGGCTTGATTTGTGAAATTCCACCACCATTGGTCATGAGGTGGATTCCCAAAAAGCCCATGTTGAAAATGTGAGGTCAAAATATGCAAAAATGACAAAGTTGTGCATCAAAGTTCAAAACTCCATTGAAATACATTGAACCGCACTTTGCCTTTAGTTTCTCGTGTTGCAGTCGGTGGTTCCAGCAGCAAGACATGTTTTCGATTTGAGTGGATTTTCACCTTATGACCTGTTCAGTTGGTGAGAGTGTACTGTGGGTGTGGGGTGGTTGGTGCTGAGTGGGGGGTCAGATCAGCAAGGGTCCATTTTCCTTTTTGCAGGTTTAAAACAAAAAAGAAATATGATTCCTCAGTTTGGCTCCAGCATCGTCAATGGAAGATGAAACACGAGGAAGTAAAGCCAGCTCTCAACTTCAAATTCTGCATCATGTGCCATCACGGATGGACCCACACTTGTCTTGCCTCTACTGTTTGGGGGCTGCACACGCGGTCTTGGGTTGTGGTCTGTGCCAACCCATGCTCCCTTCCTCTTTGAAGGATCACATGGCCCGGCTTCTTCTCGGCCGGCCAGCTAATAAGGACCCAAACCATAGGCAGAAAGTCCCCAAGAAGATCTACACTGCGGTGTGGTTTGCTGCCATGCTGGTGGCCATGGAAGAGGTGGCAATTATTGCTGCAGCGGGCACCTCTTCAGCCTCAGCGCTGCTGTTGGATGGTGCCAGAGTCACAGCGTCCTTAACTGGAGAATTTTGAGAGATGTGCCAGGCCCTCCAGCCCTTCAGGGAGAGCCCTGCTTGCCATGATAAGAAACATAAGCATCGGCAGCACTGGTCATGGGACTGGGAGAGATTGCGGTCCTTCCACTCCCATGAGCCCTCTGATTGCTCGACTGCTGTTGAGCTTTCTGTGGTAGAGGGCCATGTCAAAAGCTCGACTGTACCCCTGTTGAGCTTGTCGACCTAGGCACTGGCCAATCATATGGTTGAGATTTTTTCTTAACCCTGTCAACCAGTTGTCAGAGGGGATCGAAGAGGAGTCCGTCTCCAAGACCCCGGTTTTCTGTGTCCTCATTTAGGAGGATGTGGAACGGCTGGTGTTCTTATCCAGCTCCACTCAGGAACAGCCTCCACCGGCAGTTGTTCCACTGAAGCCATTGCTTCCCCATGCACCTTGGCATGTGGTCTACTATTAACCCCCCAGTGGCTGCTCCTCAGCATCGGTCCTACTGTCAAAAGTCGAGGTTGGGCACTTGGTCAAGGCATCGCTCGTCATGCCTTCACTCTCGCTCTGCCAGGAGGTGTCACCAGTGATGTTCCTTGACCTCCTCATCTTCAGACAAGGAGAGGCTGCATCCCTTATTGTGACGGTGCTACGAGGACCTCCTCTGGTAGCAGTGGACCATTTTTGGGGCAGGATAGGGATCTATCCCCGACACCTGTGGTCGTCTGGCAGGTGCCAGTCATATCCACGCTGTTCATCCTCAACAGATGTCCCCAGGACTGGTCTCCCCACCCTTGCAAGTGGAAGCTGCCTCCACTGCAGCCTTTGGTGGGATCTCTGATGACCGTGCTATGGCTGGCTTGCCGGGCTGACTATTGGTAGAAATTACCCAGTCGGATAACTCTCAGTGGTCTATGGTGGCAGATAGTCGGCCACTTTTGAAGAGCCCTTGGATGACCTGGATAGCTCATCCATACTGTCCTTGAGGGCTCATACCTTTGACTGCATACCAGTTAAGGAACTGACTACTGACCATGGGCTGGTGCCATTCGGGGCCCTACTCCATCTCATTTTGGAGTCCATGTCTGTTGCTCTGGAGCCTGTCTAGAAAAGGGCCAAGTACCCTTTTACAGGCATCCTCAATAGAGATGACTCCCTGGTGGTTGCCTTTCCCATGGCTGAGGTTGTTTTGGGACCGGCCCTGAAGATTGCCAGCATCCAGCATCCTGCCTGGCACCCTCTGCCAATATGGTTCACAGGTATGCACTCCCTACTGGGTCCCTTTCTGTGTTCTGGGATCATTCCTTGGTGGAGATTGTGGTCACGGACTTGAATTTCCAGAAGTCCAGAAACAAAGAGGATGTGGGCAAGCCCACTGATGATAGTCTAAGAAGCTTTACCATGCAGCCAAGAACATCTACACTGCCTCCTCTGTCTGAGTCAGTCAGGCGAGCTACACCATGATGATGGCCAGCTTTGGTCATTCCCATTTGGGAGTGCTGAATGATGTCCATCACTTTCCTGCTGACAAGCAGCTGCCAGTGAAGATGGTCAGAGACCAGGGTCAAATGCTGGCTAAACACTAGCTCCAGGTGGCCTAAGACATGGGCAACTCCTGCCCCCTTGCCATGGCAGTGACTATTGCGATGCATCTCCGGGTCTGGCTGACACTCTTCCCCCTTCATGGCGGACACTCAGCACAAGCCAGTCAATGTCCTGTTCTTGGGCACCGACCTCTTTGGCCCAAGGTTGGAAGGACATCTCACCAGGATTGAGAAGTCCAGTGCCACCCTAGACTCTGTAGCTTCATCCTAGAAGGACCCTCAAGTCCAGAACCTGAAAAAGAAGGCCTTTCAGTTTTGGTTCTGTCAATAACAACAGCCTTGACAGCAGCCAAAGCAGAGGCAATACTAAGCTTGGTGTTTCAAGGCCATGTTCTCTAGCCAGGGGCCAAAAAGAGACGGGGTAGGGTAAGTAGTACCCCTCTGGACCCAGCAGCTGGTGCCTCCTCCAAAGCTGCCTCGTGACAGGTTGGGGGTGTCAATCTCCCACCTGTCCAGTCCATGACCTAGCTTCTTGTGGGGGGTGGGCATCGCCACTTCCTGACCACATCAGTCTGTTAATACTGCATACAAGTGGGTTCTTTAGGTGGTAGGCAGAGGTCTACCACTAGATTTCGAGGTTCTCCAACTTTATCGATCACACTCTCCAATGGAGTCCTTGGTGTCGCAAAACATGCTATCTGCCCTAAGTGGGACTGTCGCTCGACTCCTTGCAAAAATAGCTATAGCCCATGTCCCAGATGCCATGGCATGTCAGGGTACTTGTCCAGGTACTTCCTGGTCCCGAAATGGATTGGGGGCCTGACACCCCATAATGGATCTACATGATCTCCATCAGTACATAAGGAACTGCAAGGTCTTGATGGTAACCCTGGACCAGATCATACCATCCCTAGAGCAGGGCATTTGGTTCTGCTTTCTGGGCCTCCAGGACGTGTTCTTCCACATTTCAGTCCATCTCACTGGTGCTGCCCTCAGTTCTGTATCAGTTTCAGGTCATGTCCTTTGACCTCTCATCCACATCCAAGGTCTTCACGAAGTGCATGGCAGTGGTGGCAGCTTTCCTGTGGCACAAGGGCATCAGAGTGTCCCCCTACATAGACCACTGACTGATTACCGAGTTGCCCAAGGAGGCCGTGGTGTGGTTCAGGGATCTCTCTCTCTCTCTCTCTCCAAAACTGCAGAGATGGGAGGCCTGTTGGTCAACCGGGCAAATTCTGAACTGACTCTCTCACAGGTGATTAGCTTCATTGGGCAGATCTAGATTCCCTGTGGGCCAGTGCCAGTTTCCCTTCAGACCAGGCACTGGAGCTAACCTCCTTTGCTTGATCATGACAGGTTGGGCACTTGTGCCTACCTGGGACTTCCTGCGGCTGCCAGGGTACATAGCATCCTGCACCAGCATGGTCCTGTGGGCCTGCTGGCTGATACAGCACCTGCAGTGGAAATTGAGCTGTCAGTGGTCCCAGCACCTAGGACACATGGACTGGCTGGTCACAGTGACCCAGCTGGTGTGTCAGGGAGGTGTATTGGGAAACAGAGAGAAGCAGGGAAAGCAGTAAGGAGCACAAAGGTGCAAACTGAAAATACCCCAGGAGGTAATGGAAGGGGACAACATTTTTTTTATGTATACAAGTGAAAAAAAGAAGAGCAGGGGTGGGAATGTAAGGTTAGAAAGGGAATGGGGGGACTGTGCAGAGGGGAACCAGGAAACGGCAGACATCCTGAACTATTGCTTTTGTTCGGTAGTCACAGAGGAAGCAGAAGAGGAGGGGCCAAAAAAAAAGGTAACAGAAGCTTTGGAGGGAGGTGGACACTAGTCCTTTTTTTGGAGAAGAGAGTCCTGGAGGTACTTGCTCTTCTGAAAGTGGACGAAGCAGTGGAGCCAGTTGGGGTGCACCTAAGGGTACTGAGGGACCTCAAGGAGATCTTGGCCAGACCACTGACAGTCCTGTTTAACACATCACTGGAAACTGGAGTGGTACCAGAGGAAAGGAGGAGAGCAGATGTAGTCCCAGTACACAAAAGTGGTACCTGGGAGGAGGCTGGCAATTATAGGCCAATCAGTCTGACACAGGTGGTGGGAAAGTTAATGGAATCACTGCTGAAGGAAATGATTGTGGAACATCTTGAATCTAGTGGGTTATAAGACCCAAAGCAGCATGGGTTCATGGGGGAGGTCATGCCAAATGAATCTGATGGATTTCTTTGACTAGTCAAAGAAATTAGAGCATGGTGGAGCTGTGGATGTGGCCTACCTAGATTTCAGTAAGGCTTTCAACACCATTCCAGATAAGAGACGAATAAGCAAGCTGGGTAGCTTAGGAGCATGTCCAAAGGTGGTAAACTAGATTGGAAATTGATTAGGGGATAGGTGACAGAGGGTGATGGTAAAGAGATTACTCTGGGGAAGGGAGGATCAGCAGTGTGCCTCAGGGATCAGTGCTGGGACTGGTCCTCTTTAATGTCTTTATAAGTGACGTTGCAGAGGAGCTGGAAGGGAAGGTCTGCCTCTTTGTGGATGACACTAAAATGTGCAATAGGGTGGACACTGGGGTGTGTGTGGAAAAAATGTACAGAGACCTGAGAAAACAGTGGACAAGGATATGGCAGCTGGGCTTCAATGTGAAAAAGTGCAAAATAATGTACTTAGGGCAGAGAAACCCAGGGATGGAGTATACAGTAGGTAAAGTGGTATTGATGACTAGACTACCACGCAGGAAAGAGAGATTGGGGTAATCATATTGAATGACCTAAAGGTGACTGGGCAAAGCAACAGGCAGTTGGAAGGGATAGTGGGATGCTGGGGTGCATAGGGAGTGCTGTATCACCAGCAGAAACAGGGAGGTGGTGTTGCCTCTGTATCGATCGCTGGCAAGATCCCATTCTCCAAAAGGACATAGACAGAGTGGAGGCAGTCCAGAGGAGGTCAACTAAAATGGTGCAGGGTCTGCATCAAAAGCCCTATAAGGAGAAACTAAAGGACTTCAAGTATGTACACCCTAGGAGGGAGAGGGAGGATGTGATGCAGACCTTTAATTACATCACGGGGGTAAATAAGGTACAGAAGGGAAGTATTTTTTGGAAGAAAAGGTGCTTAAGAACAAGGGAATGTGCCATGAAACTGGTGTGGGGGGGGGAAGATTCAGGAGAGATGTGAGAAAGTACTTAACAGAAAAAGTGTTGGATTCCTGGAACAGCCTTCCAGTGGATGTGGTGGGGATGAAAACAGTGGTGGGGTTCAAGAATGCATGGGATAGGCTCAAGGGAATCATAGCGGAAAGGAAGGGGCGGGAGAAAGAGCTGTAGATCAAGCAGGGTCTGTGGTAATAATGTATATAGTGAAAAATGTTCAGAGTGGGTGAGCCAAGTGGTACTTATCTGCCGCCAAATTCTGTTTCTATGCAGGACGCCATCCAGTGGTTGCTGTTCCCACAACATCTGGAGGAAGGGGTCCAGTTTGTTGGCCCAGAGCCAACCATCACTCTCATGACAGACATATCTGTAGTGGGGTGGGGGAGCACACCTGGGGGACCACAGAGCCCATGGGTTCTGGTCACCCAGGGAGCCCTTTATCACATCAAGCTACTGGAGCTCTGTGCAGTGCAGCTAGTTCTGACGGAATTCGCTCCTTTAGTCAAGGTTCTGGTCATACAAGTCTAGACTGACAATACCACAGCCATGTTCTACCTGAACAGGCAGGGTGGCATGCACTCTCTTCCCTTGTGTTGGTAAGCCCTCCGCACCTAGACCTTCATATGCAGCCTGGGTGCAGATATCCTGCCAATTCATGTCACAGGAGAGAACGATCAGCTGGCAGATGCTCTCAGCCAGCTGGGAGAGATGTTGCATAAGTGGTCCCTGAATCAGGAGATGGTGGACCACCTGTTCTCTCTGTGGGGCACACCTCTGGTGGACCTGTTTGCCTCCTGGGAGAATGCAAAACTGAGGCTGTTTTGTACCCCTCCCTCAATCTGGGACACTGATGGGGGAATTCCTTTGTGAGGCCTTGGACCCCAGACATCGTGTATGTCTTCTCTCCTGTTTCTTTGATCCACAAGGTGGTGGTTAAGGTCTGAAAGGACAAGGTGCAGATGATCCTGCTAGCTCCTGACTGCACTGTTTTGGACTTTCTTGTCTTATTTGTTGGGCTTGCCACCCATCTGTGTTAAGCACCACCCTACACAGGTAAGTCACAGCAGCTGCCGTTTGGTTTTAGCTCCAGACTGGCTACAGCAGTTCTGGTACCAGATCTCCTCAGCCTCAGCAGCAAGCCTCTGTAGCAATTGCCTTTGTCCAGACCTGCTGACCAGACAGCAGGGGATGATCCTGCACCTCATGGCCTGGTTCCTGAGCTGCTAGAGTTCCAGGCTTTTGGTCTTTCAGTGGAAGCACTCCACATTGTGGAGTCCTCCCTGAAAGAGTAGACTTGCCAGTGCTATGCCTTTAAATGTAAACTGTTTTCCATTTGGTGTCAGGGCAAGGAGCTTGATCCCCTTGCCTGTACTATGGCTAGTATCCTCAAGTACCTCTGGTCCATCTCCCAGCTGGGGCTGCATGCGATGACCCTCAGGGTGCACCTGGCAGCCATTACTGCATACCAGACATGGGCTGGTATGCTGATGGTGGCCCAGAAGAAGGTGATCGAGTGCATTTTCAAAGACCTTGACCACATGTCCCTCCGGTGTGTGGACCATCACCACCATGGGACCTACTGCTGGTGCTGGCTGTGCTCATGGGCAAACCATTTGAGCCAATGCAGAGGTGTGAGATGTCCCAGCTGTCATGGAAGACAGCCTTCTTGGTGGCTGTCATGTCAGCCAGAAGGATTAGTGAGCTCCAGGCACACTCAGTAGATGACAAGGCCATCCTTTGCCCCACCCAAAGGTCCTCCTGAAGGTTGTATCGGAGTTCCACCTCACCCAGGTGATGAACCTCCCAGTGTATTTTACCAACCCTTCTTCAGAAGCCAACCATAGGCTCCATACTCTGGACCTACAGAGGGTGCCCTCTTACTATAAAGAGTACACAGCTGGAGTTTGGGGTGATGCTGGCCAGCTGTTTGTGACATATGCAAAAGTCACACCTGGCAGACCAGCAGCAAAGCAGGTGTCTGGCAGGTGGCTTACATCCTGCGTCATCCTCTGCTATAGGTTGGCTGGTAGGGAGCCTTTTGTGAGGCTTAGGGCTCATTCCACCAGATATACCGCTGCCACTGTGGCTGTTTCCAGAGACATCCCCATACAGGAGATCTGTAGGGCTGCTACCTGGAGGTAAGCACACACCTTTATCTCCCATTACAGCATTAACCTAGGAGTCTCACCAGGATGCAGCTTTTGGGATCTCGGCTCTCCAGTCTCTGTTTGCTAAATAGGAGTGTGTGCCTTGCCCCTCTTCCCGGAGAACTGCTAGGAGTCTGCCAGTGTGTGGCTAGTGAACTATATCCACGCCCCTTGAAATATTGGTTACTCACCTGTAGCCATAGTTCTAGGAATAGTATATAGTTCACATCTTCACCACCCATTTGGCCTCCCTGGCAAGTGTCACAAGATCCCTGCTTCCGATATGAAAGATCTGATGTCACATGGTGGAGCCGAGGGATATGCCACCCGGGTGGTGAGAGAAGCTTAGCTTCAAGACATTCCAGTGAATCAGCACTTTCCAGTGCAACAGCCAATACTATATCCCACTGCCAGAACTATGGTTACAGGTGAGTAACCAGTTTTTCAACCCCTGGGGTTATAATAGACAAGGAGCTAAAACAGGACAAGCAAAGTGTGACTGCTGTTAGGAGGGTGAGCAGAATGTTGGGTTGCATCAAAGGGGTGGGAGTGGCCAGCAGTTACTGTGTACAGTCTTATTCTCCTCATGCAGAATGGACATGGAGGCAGTTGAGAGGGAGCAACACAAAGCCACCAGAATGTTCAGTGGTATAGAGGACAGAAGCTGTAAGGAGGCGCTAGAGGCCCTTAACATTTTCAGCCTTGAGAAAACAAGACTGAGAGGGGACAGGATCTCAGTCTTTTGCATACTCAAGGATATCAACAAATCAAAACGTGAGAGATATTTGTCTGGTGTCCTGCAGGAGGATTTGGGGTGATAATTTTGAGGGTACCATTAGGATATTTTTCTTCCAGAGGGTGGTAAACTTATGAAACAGCCTACAAGCAGAGACGGTGGACAGGGGGACACTACTGGCCTTTAAGTTAAGCCTCAACAAATTTCTGCTTACCAGGGAAATTACTGGGTGCACTGGTTGGTAGAGTGGGTAGGGTATCCTTATAAATTAGCACGTGTTTTCACTGCATACTTATTATTGCATCCTTGCTTGTGAAGCTGGGGTGGGTAGTAGCAAAGGTGTGAAATACCCTTTTTACCATCAGTAAGCTTCCAAACCATATAAGGACTGGTAGACCTGATTTAACTTAGGCCCACTTACACTCACTTAAAAGGAATGTCCAAGTTATTTGCTCTGGCTTTTGTAAACTCCCCTTCCCCAATGCCATATAAATGCAATAATCTCTACAGCTCAAAAATTATATTTTTATTCTCAGCCACTTTGTGAGGAAGGGGTCGAAAATTGAGCTGAGCAGTCAGCCAGCCAATCCCTTACCCTTCCCGGTTCGCCAGCTCCACCCCACGCTCAGATGTTTTGTGATGCCTAACAAGAGAGAGTACGGAGCGCACCCTATAGAAATTTATGGGGGCTGTTTTAAAAAGTAGTAAGTGTCACACTTGGACAGCTGGTTCTGATCCCTGTATCATTTTTTTGTAAATATAAAAAAATGTGTGATGGACTGTGTCAAGAGAAACCACTGTCTTGCTGAAGTTGACACAAAAAAACCCAGGGTTAAGTTCAAAGGACAGGAGGTATTTTAAACTGCAGATTTCTAAAATGCAATTACCTTGTCAATTTGCTTTGATTCCAGGAAATAAAATTAGCCATTCATGACGTCCTCCGGGAAATCCTTTGATTTTGCACTAGGTGTCATAATGGAAAGAGCATACATGTGTTTTGGGTGTCTCCCATGAAACCAGCTCACTTCGTCAAAGAGACCTTTGATGTACAGGTCCCAGACTGCATTGTAGTCCAATATGCATGTGTGTGGGGGGGGGGGGTGTCATCAGAGGGAAGCCAGCATTACATCAAAGAGCCTTAAATGTCTGTAGATCACAGACCAGTTTGAAAGGTCACAGGAAATTCATTGATGTCACCTATTATTTTTTCAAATATCTTGTTTGGACATCCTGTGTTATGGAATATAAAGTTTAATACTCCAAGGTGGAGTTAGGTGACCTCAGAGAGAGAAGGCCGGCTCAAGACTGTTTTTTAAACCTACTGAGCAAACCTTAGAGGACACACACTTTTTTCATTTCCTGACAGAAGGAAGAACATCACAGCACTGAAAGATTAAGTAAGCATACATTAGATGAGACCAGTCTGAGTGCTATTGTTTGTAGGAATCTGCACTTTTAAACCTGTTTGTTTTAAGGCTGTATGTGTTGGGATATTTTGTTCTGTAATTTTACTGTTTTCCTATTTGATCTATTTTAAAGTAAAGATATATATTTTAAAAACAGAAACTGCCTGGTGTACCTTGAAATTTCTTTTCATGAGTGAAGCTTTGAAGGTTATAGTTGACACTATGCGTGAGCTTATTGAGATATCAGACTGGGAAATGGATAGAGTTCTCTAAGGTCTTGCATAGAGTTCTAAGGGTTCATTTTGCAATACCTGGTTAGGTGCCCATAGGCAAAGTTATCTGGCCCCCCCGAAGACAGAATTATCTGAGCTTGATAATTGGGTATGCTAAGAATAGGTTAGCAGTCTGAATCCCTCCAGAACTTGAGACTAAGGTGACTTGAACCCACAAAACAGACAAGAGGGTTACCTTGTACTGTTAACTGTCCACAGATCCTATGCTCAGAAGTTGGCACTTTGAGAGTAGAGGGCTGACTGGCTGAGCGAATCTGTGAAAGTAAGAACATAAGAATTTGATGGCATATGGGGACCGAGTGGCCCATCTAGCCTGCCCATGAACCTAGTTTTGTATATATGTAAGTAGCCTTTGACATAAATAAAAGCCTCGGCTGAACTAACAGAGGCAAAGTGGCTGAGAATAAAAATGTCATTTGTGGACTGAAGAGACTGTTGCAACTATAAGGTATGGGCCTTTTGTGCTAAAACAAAGCCAAGGCAGATAGCTTGTAATTCCCTTTAATTTGCACCAATCTGCTGATCTGATGTGAGTGGATTCCTGTGAATGGGTGGTGCAGTGTTCTCAACCTGATCGATACTGCTCTGCTGATCCACTGCTGTGGTGGAGGATTGAAATCCTGCAGGTGTTGGAAGCTCTAGTGTGGTGCTTTCCACCACCAGTAGTGCTGCATATAAACCTATTTCTTACCCCACCACCAGCTTCCAGGCATCCCATATGCCATCATGAAGGATGGGTTGGGTCCAAACCCCACACCACAGTATGGCCCTACTGATTCCTCCTGTGTCTCACCAGTTCCTCCTCCTTGACCTTGACCATTGGGTGAAGTATCTTCCTCCTGGCTTGGGAACTGGGAGGAGGGTTCAGGGGCCCAAACACTGGACTGCAGTCAGTGATTTTGAAAGGATGTCAAGCAGAGGCTGGTCATGGGTTGAACCATCAGAGCACTACTACAGTGGGCAAAAGCTTGGGTAGGCAGAAGGAGGACCAGGCAACTGGCAGAGAGAACTGGGGAAAAAATAGAAAATTTAAAAAAAAACAACAGTGTTGGCTAAGTGACAAGGAATCAGATACATTTTGCAATACATTAAGGTTTAGGTCACCATTAATCAAATCATTTGTTAGTGCAAGATTTAGCCATAATTATGGGGGAAATTCTGTAAAGGGAGCACTATTAGCCCTTAATACCAGTGTCAAAATGAGTGCGTTATATGGAACTGAGATTTGGGTAAATTAACATCAAGCAGCTTGAAGTCATTTAAAAGAAAACTTTTATGGAAAATAATTAAAAGTATCCCAGTCCACCCATCTGGTGCAATCCAGGCAGAATTGGGACAAAGTCCATTTCAAGCATCCACGGATTTAGCATTACTCAGATATTGGCTGAAAACTGCTCACATGGCATCTTGTAGGTATCCGAAAGTTTGCTGGGAAGCATTGTTCATACTATGACAGTTTTTTTTGTTTGTTTGCTCCCATGCTTTAAATACATTGACCATTTATTAAATAAACCTTATGTATGACATATGTTTCACTTTCCCACAATCTATTCCTTTGAAAACTTTCTATCCGATATAAAATTAAGATTGATGATGCATATAAATGAGAAATACTAAATTCCTGTAGCTCACTTACTTGGTTATCCAACTAATGCACTGGAGAAATATGGCGAGGTCCTCGAAAGGCCATTTGACAGAAGATCTGTAACTACCTTCTGCTTTGAAATCTACTTGAGTAGTGAAGGGGAACGCCACATTTATTAAAGACCAAATTTTCTTAGACTGTGATTGTGCACTGGGTCAAAAAGAAGGCCTTTTACAGTTACCAATTATCTGTCCCGTCAGGGAAAATGCAGGAAGAAACTTTTGGGTAATATTCTCTCCTGTCAATATCAGACCCTTGAACAATTACTCTGTTGGTTATTTAACAATGATTCCCTGAAAAGTTTACATTTGATAAGCAGAAGTTCTCGATATTACCTTGAACAAGAGAAAGTTAATAGAATGGTAGCTGAAATTCTCTTATAGTTAGAACTATGCTGATATCATAACATTCACTTTGCCATTGATGCATAAGTGTTCCTGTTTCAGTTCATGGGGAAGTTTTTATAAATAAAATGGGGGGTCAGCTATGGCAAAATGCTCTTTTTTTGGCCTCATTTTGAGGCCTTCTTTAAATTATTAGGTAAGAGAGATTATGGATTAATTTACATCAACATCCACATCAGGACAGGACATAGATACCAAGGCCTGAACTACCTGGTGTAGATTCTAAATCCAGGTTACATTTACATGATACTTAAGCATTTTTTCTTTCACCAACCTGATCTCCCCCTTTTTGTTCATTCAGTTAGAATACTGATAAAAATGTATCCAAGAATACATCTATGACTTTCTTATGAATTTATTTTATTCTTATTTATGAAATTTGATGTATGTGGATGTTTGATTGGGTTGCTTTTCTTTAAAGAACGGTTACCATGTAAGTTATTGCTGTCTGTATAATCTTTTTATAATCAGAGAATTAAATTATACAAAAATTTCAATCAATTACTTATCAACATTAGCAGTCTTGCTTAATGGCCCATACTAATTTTTGTCTGTGCAGTGAAAACATTTTCATGAGGATGTTTATTAATGGCCCGTGCAGGCTTAGCAATCCTTTCTAATAATAAAGTGCCTGAGTTGTCAAGTGACGCCACAAATGTCCTAATCTGAACTGACGTGGCTTTCTAGCCCAGCTCATCAATCATGATTTATTAGCACTAACAGAGCCAATATGCTGTCTGTCATTTGAATGTAGTAGTGGTGACAAAACTGGTGCCGAAAATGTGTTGCAGGTGTAACTTTCACTCAAGACTATTTTTGATTGGCACACATGTGCAGGTTAGCATGTGGGGACAGTGCCATCTTCCGTTTCAGTTCTGCCTCAGATGTCAGTAATGAGATGAGGTTAGACATTTTTTATCTGTTATAAAATGGGGATCATAAATATTGCTTTCTTTTTGATGTACTGACTGCTGGGTGATTGCCACACAGACAGAGAGACTTTCTTCATGGATATCTCCTCCATTAGGCCACACCTTTGGAATCATAGCTGTTTGGTGGTGTTGACTTCAGTCCCGCCCCCAAGACCGTCGATAAAACACCAAGGATTAGGCACCACCATATTACTATGGATGGTAGGATGCCATTGTCATTGAGCCAAAGCTTGTCGACACAAGTAATCCTGGACTCTTTACAGGGCGCTGTTGACTCTCTGGCTGTGCTGGCATCATTTTCTGATATAAGTTGCATTCTGCTGACAAGGATGATCAGCAAGAAAAGAACGGAGGAGTGATGTGGTCGCCCACACTTATATAGATGTCGATGCGGCATGTCATTGTGGGTGGCCCCTGGCTAGCAAAAGGTTCCTTGCAGTCTGACACTGATGGCTGTAGTTCCAAAGGTGTGGTCTAGTGGAAGAGATTCTATGAAGTTCTTACATATCTGTTCTTTACTTGTATATGTTGCCCCTGTTCGAAGGTGAGGACACTGAACCACTTCTATTTTTTCCTTTTTTTTTGTTGTTGTTACATAGAATACATGTTAAACTCCTTAAAGTCGTTAGTACTTTTCATAATAAAGAGAATATTAAATAGAAAACCATATGAAACAAGGGCTGCGATTCTGTCAAGGGTTTCAAGTAGCATAATAAATCACAATGCTAAAGGGCAAGTGGCTGATATAGCTGCAAGAACACCAAGGTAGAATCAGAAGTGGAGTTAAGTGTGACTTTCTATTTGTTACTGGTTTTTAATATATGGATCTTAGCTGGCTAAAATTGTAATACCCCTTCATCTCCTGACAGTGTTTGAGCTCCAATGTAACCCCCCAATCTGGGACACTGTGACTGCCTGTTGAACCCTCTCCCCATCTGCTGACTCCCTCCCTGCTCCTGTACTAAAAGGTAATACTGTAATTAAAAAAAATAAATAAATAAAAACTCCTCTTCTAAGTACTGGGGCAGAGAGAGTAAGAGTCAGCAGATGGGAGGTTGGAGCGGGGTAATTGTTTTCAGATGCCATCTGTCAGTTCCTCATGGAGACATGTGAAGTACAGGGATCTTTTTGTCCTAGGGAGGTGACATCACATCAGTGGGCTGACAGCATTTGGAGGTCACTCTTTGTTTATTGGAAAAAGTGGCCATCCATATAGTTTTAACACTGATGTGGTGGGGGGGGATAGGTTTTAATGACAATTGCCTACTCTCCCCCCCCCCAACTATGAGTGACAGATGTTATTGCAGGTGGGGAGGACTCACCTTCCCTTCCCCCATCCTACTTTCTAAATGGTACTACGATAGGCTATAAATTATTCATGATAATCAGTCATTGTGGGATTCTGAACAAATTACATTCCAGAAATGTAGCTCTAATTTTTGGTGACTTTTGAAATTATTATTCTTGAGCTGATACCTCGGCCTGTATGATATATATATATATATATATATATATATAGAGAGATAGAGAGAGAGAGATAGAGAGAGAGAGAGAGAGAGAGAGAGATGCTTTAAGGCAATTATAAAACACAGCTGTCTCTGACTTAAGGAGCTCCTGAGACATTTTATGTTTCACCTGCAAGCTGTGGTTCAGTTAATACATGTTGGTTTCTATATGGTGGAGTTGTGATAGAACAGAGGTAATGCAGTTGTCTTTCAGCATTCTCTCTAACTACTGGGAGCTGACAAGTCAAGTAATCTACTATATGGAACTACTGCCGTTATGGGAACGAGATCTGGAAATAGCTCCACCAATGTTGATAACATTGACTTGATCCTGTTACAAATAATGTCATAAAACTGCTTATACCATTATTTTTCAGTCAAATTATTTTTTTTGTAGAATTTTTAGCCAGGAAAGGCACACTGAGCCGAAGTTCATTTCCATATGTGTACTAGGAGCACAGGGAGGTTAACTGACTCACTCAGGGTCACACAGTATGAAGTTGGCAGTTCTGGGTTTCAAAACCAGATCTGCAGGGTCTCCAGTTCACAGCTTGGCACTCTGACCTCTAGATTGTGTATGGTCTCCCTGTGAGTTGTAACTAAATTGTCCATGTTGATATCCCAGTGTTGTTTGTGTGCACATCCTCGCAAAAGCAGACCCAACATTATTAGTCACCACTTGCAAAGGTATGTGTAAAGGTACATTTGTGGGCAGTTGTTTTATTTGTCAAACCTGGGTTACACAAATAAAAAAAAAAAAATATATATATATCGGTTTGGATCTCATGTTTGTTTGACAGTAGCTGCTTCAGTATTTTTAGCTACTGGATTTTTAAATGCTTTGCCCCCTTCTGCCCCCAAAACAAATAGTTCAAACAAACAGAAAAAGTAATTTTGCGTGGACTAAGGTTGGAATTTCTGCTGCAGCTTTTTGCGTATGATATTACAGTGTTTAAACTAAACGTTTAAAACTATAGCATTTTAGCTAATCATAACCTAAACATTTTTGACAAATGACAATTCTCTTAGTCAAAACCATTTTTTTAAAAAAAAGTTGCCGAATTTTAATCCGCAGCTTGTGGAATTGCAGCAGCAATTTTGTTGCTTGAACAAAGTCATTTGTAGCCAAATACAAAAATGCTTAGCAAAAGGCTATATGGCTAGTGGTAGCTTACATGCTGCCATTGAGTTTAGAGTTAACTAAAATGGAGAATGAATAAATAGTACACAGAGAGAGCGCCAGGAAATGTTCTACATTACCTGCCTTTGCGAGTCCAACCAGTGACTACAAAGCTGAAAAAAATTCTCAGCTATTAGAGGAACTGTATGCAGTAAGCAGCAGATGCGTCACACAGTGACAGCAGGCTAACAGGGGCTAGGAAGGTGGTTTCAGCAAAAGAGCCTTGGGATAAATGCAGCGCATTAGATACCCACTGAAAGACAGGAGCTGTTGATGGGGGTGACCTCTGAATGCAAGTCATCTTACTATAAACAGAAGGGTGTGGAAAGCCATTGGTCAGAGCGGATCTTGTTTACTATCCCAGTTCTCCTCTTGGTTAACTTTAAGTAAGTGCACTGAACTATAGAGCATAATATGACAGTCCCCCGAAAGAACAAAGCTTGCAAACACCACCGGAATTAAAACAATGCTCAAGACTTTTGGGAAGAGAGCAGAGTAACAGCGGCAGGACTTCTATAATCCAGTACACGTGAAGTTGGGCTGGTGATTGTAAGAGTCGGTAGCAGAAACAACTCAGACACTGTTTTGAAAAGAGAGTACTGTTAAAGAGAGCCCTGGAAACTAAACTTGATAACACTGTTGAGGTAGGTTGAAACACCTTTTTAGCTTAGATTCAGAGAACCAGGCACATTTATTTTGTTTTTTTAGAACTGAATGATAAGATGTGAAGCGTTTGTTCTGTGAACAGATTATTTGAATAGAACTGAAATCAACTTGTAATGGGTTACAGTCTGAGCAGGTAAAAGGAACCTCAGCAGCTACGCGTTTACTGTAATTTGATAGTGTGCTGTGGAAGCATATTGCATGGCCTCAGAAGCATTTTAAGTTTGTCTGCTTACACACACATACACACACACACACACACACACACACACACTCCTTGCAATTTTGTCTGAAACAGGATGCTTTATAGATGCAAGACTTTATCCTCGTTTGCATCCTTAATAAAGAAGGGGATGCATGCATGTATTCACATAAGGGTTATTTCATTTCTTGCTTCCAGAAACTAGTTTCCTTATTTATAAAACTGTTTAAAAAAAAAAAAAAGACAGATATTTTTGATGTAACCCTGTTTGATGGCCTCAGTAAGGAATGCATTTTGATGAGCTTGCTGGAACCTATGAAAAGGGAATAGATAAAAAAATATTAAACACATTTTGCATAGCTAAGTTCTTGCAAAAGATGTAGCATACATATAGTAATACCCATAAGATATATGAAAAAGCATGGCATGTGTCTTGCTGGATGTGAACATAAGTGACTTTTCTGCATAGAATTTATCTGCTGGTAGTACAGGGACTCTATGTAGACAAACATAGCAACCATTAAGCGCTGAGCAACATATACAACCAGTCATAGACCATTATCTTATTGTTAGCAGGAATGTTTTTCAGTGTAAGAATAAGTCCTTAAATTACAGCCTATGCTATAGACGTTGCTTGCTTTTATTGGTTCAGTACATCATAGGTTGACAGACTTTGTACTAACAACAGAGGGGCAAAAGTGATTAAATTTGCAAAGAAAATATTGTGTCCTGATGGGCTAGAATCATGTGGTTACAACATGGTAACTACATAGGATGCATGTGTCCTGCTGTTGAGGGTAATATTCACACGTGGAGCGCTTTGGGGGTGTAAAATTACAAAAAAGTCACCACACCTTATAGTAGCAATAGGGTGCACTGGTGAAGTGTTTACTGTTAGTTAATTACCACCCTCACCCCGTTGATGAAATACACTCTGCATCATCCTGTGTGTAATTACTTAACCTTTTTAATTACACCACAGGCTCAACAAAGCAGTCAGGACTTGCGATTCCTCTGTCTCTGGGTCTAGGACCTGTCATCTTTTGTTCTGGACCACCAAAAGTGAATTCTTACTGGTTCAGTGGACCAGTGGGGGCTTCGGAGTCACTGGAATTGGCATCAGATACTCTAATCAAAGAGAAAATACATGTTTGTTTATACTAAGACTAAGAGTTTGATTAAACTGAAAGCTTCACCTTTATTTCATATTTGTTGATTGTCCTAAATGTTAAAAAAGTCTTAGATTTTTAATTATCAAGATGGAACAGTGAAAGCATTTCTAGGGTTAGTGAATTTTGCTAAATACAGGTCCTGGACAGCTTATCAATAAGAAAAGACAATGTCTGAGCAGTTTGCATACTCAGTTGAGAACTACTGTACCCGTTTTCCATTTTAAAGTACAGGTGCTTAAGAAATGTCCTTGGGTAGATAGATTAATACTACAGACAAGTGGGCTGTATCATATTTGTATTTTCAATATATTTGTTTATGGTAACCATATTTCCAAAATCCATCAGTGAAACAGGTTGGTTTTGTCATTTTACTGTGCATTACAACTCTTCACGTTTGGTAACTGCTAATGTGTTGTGCGTAAGAGAAAACCAAAGCATGTCCTTGAGAACTAAATGAAATTAGGGGTCTGTGTTACCCTAAGAAAGCTTTTCTTTGTTGATTTTTTTGGGGGAGGGATGATTTGAATTACACGGCATAGCTGTCTTTCTGTATATCATTAAAGAAGATGGGTGCTAGTAAGAAAAGAATATGGTGGCTCCCCTATTTATGTGGCCATCTTATGATCTGCCATGATGTCTGTTATCATCATAAATGTCCATTTCATTCAAGGGGAGCCAGTGAGGGTTAACAGAGGAGTGCTGCATTATCAGTCTTGGCAAAGGAAACAAAATAGCACTAAAAAGCCCTCTTTGTCTCTGGAAACTGATTTACTTCTACAGGGGTCTGCATTGTTTTGGGAAGCTGTTGTGAGGAAAGGTATGATAAATTATTACTGCTAATAAGATCCCCAATTTATTTTCTAGGGTCTGGTGAGCAGCAAGCAGCAGTATGCAGTTACAAGTTGCTTTTCTTAGCTTGCTTACTGTTTTCAAGTGAAAATGAATGTCCATTTCACAACTTGAAATGGGTCTCATTAAGTGAACTTGGGCTGAAGGATCACAGCAGGTATATTAAGGGGGGGTAATGTCTAAAATACTTACTTTTTATTTAAAAAAGTCATACCGTCGTGTACATCTCTGTGGCAGTAATGTCAGTTCTTCTGGGCATATTTTGCTTGACGTGACAGGCAGCCCTGAAATGCTGCTGGTTGCTTGTGATCATTTGGGGTTTATTTGAGGTGTATAATGGCTTCATGAAGCAGAACTGGTT
The DNA here is from genome assembly GCA_016271365.2 of Neoceratodus forsteri. Taxonomy (NCBI): domain Eukaryota; kingdom Metazoa; phylum Chordata; order Ceratodontiformes; family Ceratodontidae; genus Neoceratodus; species Neoceratodus forsteri. Next base: position 1,850,609,391 of record CM057449.1, read on the forward strand.
TTCAGCGTGTGGGTATGAAATTCTGCTCCAGAGTTCCAACGTGTAGTTTATTTAACTGTAATTCTAGTCTCACACTTAACTATAGTGAAATGATACTTGGATGTCTGCTGAGAGGATAATGCAGCTGTTTGTGAAATAATAGGGAAGCCAAATGACTTCATAAGAGAGTGTTGAGTGGGATTTGATAAATCATCTGCACTTTAGTCAAGAATAGGATGAGATAATAATAATAATGGAAAAATGGCCATTTACTGAGTGTTGTTTATATATTTAATAATCAACTTATCTCTACTAGTTTGACAAGTGAATAGGTTTTAAAAATAGAAGTGACTGTGGAATTGATTTGCTTTTGAGCTAAAGCTTTAAGTCTTAGTGCAGACTGTGAGCCATTATATTGTTTTCTACTGTATATTTTTCCTTTATTTGCTTTATGCTTGTCAGCGACATGCAATGGGGGTTGTGAAGAGTTAAAAAGGATAATATTCATAATTTTTATAGTGGATTTTTAATTGTTAAAACTGAAGGACAATAAATGTTTATTTTGGGGGATATTTAGTTTTGTACATTGTGAATTGTTCCTTTAGCTATTGTGGCAGTTCAACATATTATTCAGCAAAATTCAAAATGGATGAAGGATAAATTAAACTGAAGTAAAAAACAAAAGACTATTTTGATTAACATTGTTATGTTGTCTGTTAGAGTCTAGTACTCTGTTTTGTCTGTTTATCTATTGTTCATTGGTCCCAAAAGGTTTCTAGACATTTTATAAAAGTAACTGTTTATTTTACAAAAAAATTAAAAAGGAATTTGTCCTATAACACAAAAGTTGAAGTTAAACTTTATTTGCAACACATTTCTTAGCTAGTGTCATGGAAAAAACATTCTGGTATGGCAAAAATATAACAACTATTAAAACCATACAATGCAGGTGAAAACTGATACATATGACTATTGCTGATATGGAAAATCAAGATTTATTTCAAGTTGTTTAGTGGTCTGCCTCAGATTATGGATATAGTTTTTAGAACATCTTGCAGTAAGGGTAATTCCTTTGTGAAACTGATACGGTCTTACTTGAAAACTAGGTTTCAGGTCCATTTTTTTGTGTGCATTTTGGCTTTCAAAGAAAAAAAAATTACATTTGGGGCGGATTTATAAACCCTTAATTTTACCCCTTTTGTTTGCTTGTTTTATAGGATTATTATTCCCAAATCTACATTATTTGTATGAAAATTGGAAACATTGAAATGTCTGTTGATACATTTATAATTATGAACTGTCAACAGCATGCCTTCAAATTTTTATTCTGATCTTTTAACCCCACCCCAAACACCACTACAAAACCTGTGAAGAAAAAAAAAAGATTGACTGATTTTCCTGAACACAAATAAGATGCTAATCTTTGCCTTTGGCAAATTCTTTGAAGTCGTTTCTATCCCGGTAAGAAGCAGGATTAGTTAAGTGGTAGTATCCTTGCTAAGATTATGACCCTGTTGTGTGTTGGCAGCTCTGGCAGTTAGTTCATGGTAAAGTGAGAATCTTTCTTCACTTTATGGCTCAAACATTGCAGTATTCATGGGTTCTTGGAGGACGTGGGACACTGTGCCCTTTGTGTTCTAACAGTGCATCAAAACACAGTGTTTTTTGGTATGCAGTTTCCTCGGAACATGCTGTTGGCACCTAGGGATGCATAAGTCGCTCTTTGGTGCCCACCTGCACTGCATCAGGCACTCCAAAGAGTACCAGGGTAACAATGCAGGACTTATGGGTTTGGGTTGGGAACCCCTGATTTTCTGTTTTCGGGCTTCTGGACCCCAGAGAAGAAATTCTACTGAGAGCCCTGTATTCCAAGTAGGAAAGGACAGGATGTCTGAGGAGACAGTGCAGGAAAAAGAAGGAAGCAGGGTTCTTCCTTAAACACAAGGACCCAAAGTGAAGTGATGTTGTTTTTTTCCTTTGTTCATCTAAAATAAAAGAGTATTGTTTTGGTTACAGTGTAGTGTACAGGGTGCTGAAGATTAGCTGGACTCAGTACCTCTTTTACAACCATGATGTTTAATCTACATTATGAAATGATGAATGGTTTCTGGAAACTCACTGAAAGCAAACAGCAATGTTGGATGGATTATTCAAACATCTGTGCACAGGGCATGAAGCAGCTTTCTAAGTGCCATAAATACAAGGACAGAGCCACCTGTGAAGTAGTACTATTGTTTATGACAAGTGGGAAGGCAATAAGTGCAAAGCCATGGTTTGAATCTCACCACAGTCACTGATTCACTGTACAGTTTTGAGCAAGTTACCCGACCTCTCATTGTGCTTCTGAACTCTTTGTTTTAAAACTGGACAGAGGCAGGTCCCAACTGAAAATGAGATGCTGTATCTTAGTTGGGTTATTCTGGGTGAATAAATTCAAAATAAAAATAAATTTAGCAGTGCCAGTGGCTCAGCAGGTAGCACATTCACCTCTGAGGCCGGAAGATCAGAAGGCTATGGGTTCTGTCCCCATACCAGGCACTTGGGTTAAATCCCAATGCTGACACTGTAGTGCAGCATGAGAGGGGTGCTGCATTCCTGAGGAGCCATCTTTTGGATGATACATTAAACCGAGGTCCTGCCTGCCTCTTCTGGTGGCAGTTCAGGTGGATGTTAAAGATATCATTGCATTTCTCTAAAAGAGTAGGGCAGTGTACCTGGTGTCCTGGCCAGATTTCCCCCCATTCACTAAAAATACCACCAACAGCTTAATTGGGTTTAGTGTCAGATTGCATCCATATGTGTCCTCCTCCCCCGAGATGAGGCTGAAAATAGACAAAATTGTCTAGTCCTCCTTTCCCAGTCAACAAAAATTAAATAAATAAATAAGCAATGTTTGCTTTGAAATAATAAATAATAATCAGCCATTTTTCTGCTGGTTTTCATATCACCAATTAGATACAAAATCCTTAACCAAAGTACCTATTTGTGCGTGCAGGCCTGTCTTATAAAATAGAAGTGGACCATAAACCCATCAAGTCCATTTCCCTCTCAGCAGTTGCAATATTTAAGTTTGCATTTAGTTTCACATGAGTAATACCAATGAGTGTAGGCTTCCTGTCAAGGTATACCTTGAAGATGTACTCCCTTCATTATTTGCCTGAGTTTACCTTAAAGAGTTAGTAGTGACAAATAACAGACAGAAAATATTAATTCTTTAGTCAGTTGCTTTTTATTTCTGAACTATTGCTCTTGTCCCATTCACTCATTAGAAGGTTTTCTACCTGATAGTATTAAGTGTGATGTAAAAAGCAATATGTTACCTGGAAACTGATATATCTAACTCTGATCCTCTTTATACCTCATCAGCATTTTAACCTCACTTATTGTGACACCACGTGTGACTGATCTAGCAGCAGGTGATTGGCTCTTCTTTGTCAGTTGTGATGTCACAGGCAGTAAGGTCATAGGGTTGATGATGTATGAGGTGGAATAGAACTAGCTGTGTCAGTTACCATGCAGAATAGTGTTCCACATATCACACCAAGTGTTGTCAGGTAGAAAATCTTACAATTTGCAAAAGAGAGAGAGAGAAAAAAAAAACACTTCAGATGTAAGAAGTAAGAGTTCACTACTAGTAACAGTAATTCATTTTAGGCAGCACACTAGCTCTTTAAACGAATACAGTGTTTCACATTCCACCACCATGCTAGGCAGATTATTCCATACCCCCACTATCTGTGAGAAACAATTTTTCTTTAGAGCCCATCTAGAATGTTCCACTGTCAGTTGCTTGTCATGTCCTTTGGTGGTCTTGTTTTAATTTCTAGCTCAGAATTTAGTATTTGCATCAGAGTTTCCTATTTTTCCTGATTGTATACTTGTATTAAATCTCCCCTTAGTGTACTTTTCTCTTAACTGAACAGGCCCAAGTTTTCAAGCCTGGATTTGTAGGTCTTTTCCTGTAGTAGCGTTACCATTTTTGTCACCCTCCTCTGTACCTTCTATATACTCCTAGGGCTTAACCAAAGATCTGTATAGTGGCACTTTTACCTCTCTCGATCTGCTTACAGAGTGCCTTTTAAAGGAAAACTGCACAAAAAAAGGGCCTTCCCCTGCTGATAAGGAAATCCCCTGTTTAGTTTTTTAACTGGTAAATAAACTTTTAAATGCACCTTAAAAAGCTTGTATTATGTTTGAAAAAGTGCAGCGTTACCAAGACAGCTACACGTTCTGTGCTAATGTGCTCTGACAAACCAGCCATTTGTCAACAGGGCACATTAGCACAGGCCAAGCAAGGGAAGCAAGTGGCTGTTCACGGGACAGCACTGAATCTGAAGTTAAGGCAAACTTTTAAAAAAAAATAACATTTTAAGGTACGTTGAAAAATATGTCTTTACAGGCTAAAAATGCTACTGGCGGAAGAGGTTCTTATCAGCAGGGGCACTGCTCTTATACTTGTATAGTTCCTGCCTCCCAGTATTTTTTTTGCTACTGTTGCACATTGTTTACCATGTTTCAGATCCCATGTTATAATGACTCACAACTCCCTTTCTTGTTCATCACACTTTGCCTTTTAATATTTAGGTAATAGCTTGTCTTATTAGCCTTCTTCCCTCAAGTGTATTTTCATTGAATTTCATTTTCCGCCTTCAGCCCATACAGCATTTCTGTCAAGATCTCTTTGTAGCTGGTCCATCTGGCCTGTTTTTGGATGCATGAAATAAAATTGACTTAAAGTATCAGCATTTATTAGTCAGTAGAACATTTCATCATGTAATTTTTTTAGCAATAATGTATTCCTGGCATCCTTACATTAATCATCAATGTATAGTTCCCTCTTGATATTTTCAAACCACTTTTATAACTAGTTTTGTAATGAAACACTCCAGTTGTTAAATATGACTATCGTTGCTGGGATCCAGCCCTTTGGTATAGGTAGTCCCGCACCCTTTTCATATGTGTGGCATTTGTCACACTTAGTCAAAAAAAAAACAAAGACCAAGGGTATCATTTAGGGGTAGACAAGGGTCGTTATTGTGGCCCCCATGATTTCTTAGAAGCCCCAGTTATGTCCCTTGCATCCCGTAGGAATGTCAAAAATCAGTTTTCCACAGCATTTATTTATGTAAAGTGGAGTGGATGGAGGAGCTTTTCAACCTCTGTGATTCTTCTGAAATTGTGCTTTGCAGCCCCTGTGTTTCTGCTGTAATGGGGATTTGCAGCCCATATGACTGTAGTGAAATGGAGCTTTGCAACCCCTCTGTTTCTGCTGGAATGGAGCTTTGCATCTTCAGTGATTATGGTGAAATGTTGCAACCGGCAAAGATTCATATTTTAGTTACTGGTTAATTTCACATCAATGTCAGTGGCTCAGCAAGTTGCACGCTTTCCTCTGAGGATGGAAGATTGGAAGATTTTGGGTCCTCGCCTAACACCAGCAAATTGGGGTAGAATCTCAGTAGAGAGGGTGCAGCACTACTCCTGTAGGGCTGTCCTTCTGATGAGACATTAAACCAATGTCCTGTCTGTTTGCTCTTGTGGTTGTTCATGTGGATGTTAAAGATCCCAAGGCATTTCTAGATAACAGTAGGGGAATTTCCCAATTGTCCTGGCTAGATTTGCTTAATTCACTAAACAAACACCATCATCTTAATCTGGTTTAATTTCAGTAGGTTTCTGTCTACAGGTCTCTATCCTACTCCCCAGCACAAGGCTGAAAATAGGTATGGTTGCCTAGTCCTCCATTTTTGATCAACAAAAACTAAATAAATAATATTTATTTAATCAAGCTTGTCTCAGGCTCCCCAGGAAAAGGTTGGGGGTCTCCACTGTGAAGCTGGCTTTACATTTGAAAAACTGTGTTGTTGGAAACTAACTTATGTACCTTTGACTATATGGTATGTACAGTGCTCTTAAAAAACACACCATATGCAGTATGGGCACCCCGTAACATGTAGCTGACTTGAGTCTGCAGTCCCATGGTGAAGCTGAAGGAGGCCAGTTTAAGTGGTCATTTCTTTATTAAAAAAAAAAGGTATTTACTTACAGACAATTTGTAAAATCATGTTTATAGCAGTCACATTTAACTTTACTGTTTTCAAGGTGCTAGGCAGTGATCTCTGATTAACACAGATCAACACCACGTCTAAAAATGTAGGTGCCAAGATCATCTCCCTTTATCGTCACCATCACTACCCATTCCTAGAAACCCCAACGTTAATCACCTGTGCCATGGTTATTCCATAGTTTACTTACTGTGATTTTATTTATGCAGCAGTGTTTCATTTGCTCCTGCACGTACTGTCTGTATTGTACAACAGTCTGGCATATTTAGTGTTAAATATTAAATGTACCATGGAATACCCGTCATTTTACCTATGCCAAAAGCTTATCTGACTGTCTCCGGCTGACAGACGTAACCTGAACCTCATACGCCTCATGTATAAATGCATCCAAGGAAAGGTACCGGAGTATATCACTTGATGGCAACTAAATTGAGCTTAAGGTCCTCACACATTCCACTTTGTTGCCAAAAATAAGGTGGGAAGCAGTGCCTTCTCACGTGCAGGGACCATTGCTTAAAACATTCTTCTTAGGATGCTGTGGTCTCTAGTAAAACACCTTCTTGGTTTACAGCGAAATGTTGGGTCCTAAGCTGCTCTAACCACTTTCAATACAGTTCATTTTAAAGGGGTACCGTGCTGAATCTACAAGTCATTTTCCAAGTAGAAGCTGTGTTTTAAATACTATTTCAAATTATTTTATTACTGTAGCTATCCAGGCTTTTTAGTTATCACATTAGGTGTTTCTGATGTATGTGCTGCTGGTAAAAAACATTTTAGATCTGTATGATGTAGTTTATGTCCCTGTTCTAGTCTGTTGTTGGCACAATGCAGCCATTTTCTGCTACATAACTCCGGCTGTGAGAGGCAGAAACTACATCATAGAGTTCTTTTCTCTTTTTAACTCCTTTTTATTCATATCATCATGGATATCCCCTACAGCTTTTATAGTATTTGGCTGCAACATTTGGCCTGTTTTCCATTCTTTTACATTTTGTAGCTATGAAATACCTTTTTCCTGTTCCGTGTAGTTAACCATATCTTGTCTATCATCACACAGTTATACTTGTCAGGTTTATTCATTGTACACACAGTATCTTGTCCCCTATATAATGTCTATGTTGTTTATCTGTATTAGTTATCTATTATTATTCTCACAAGTATTTTCGTATATTATAAATTGTACCATTTTCTACCTCCTGATACTCTTACCTGATCTTACATTTGCCTGTTAACTCCTGTTATCCTCTGTCTTGTGATAGAATACATATAGGAAAGTTGGAAAGAGGTTACCTGTGTACTTTCTGCAACCTATGAGGAGACAAAAACAAACCCAATCCACTGAGAGGACACCCGGGGGAACTATCATGGAGACTCCTTTCCCCACCTCTAAGGTTCCACGGCGTCTTCTGAGGCGGGTGATTACTCCATTTGTTGGTTCATTAGTCCTATAAAATAAGAAGGCATTCATCAGTGTTCAGCAACCTCAGCTTATAAGGGTACATCATGCCTTTACCCTTTCTTTCTAATTCTAGTCAAATGGGATCCCTCCCTTCCTTCTTTTCTGTACCACTGACCTCTGCCTCTTCATTTACCCCCATTGTCCTCTGCATGTTTCTGACTTGCTTCTATCCCATCTCCCCTCTTTTTAAGTTTAACACGTTACCCCCTATGGTTTACTTATTGTTGTTTATTTCCATTACCATCCATCATGTCTCTTCCTTACTAATTTATGTTTTCTTTTCTTTCCACAGGTATGTCCTGCTAACCCTGTGAACTGTTTCACATTCCCTATTATTATTCCTGTGTGTCAACATTTAGTCAGTATATAATATGGTTTATTCTTCTACTATATGGTACTTGCCACTAGATTGTAAGGCAGAAGCACCCACTGGAGTTACTAAAGTCCTGTTCAGATGGAAAAATAGCAGGAGTTTAACTAGTACTTAAAGGCAGCTTCTACTGGGGGAAATGACTTATAGGTTCAGTGCAGTTCTTCAATACTGCATTTCTGAAAATCTGTTGTCATAATTACTCTGTTTTGTGATATGTATCTTCCCTTAACTGTTGTTGTTGTTGCACAGTTGTCAAAATAGTTACCCTGCACCTCGTTGAATGAAAGCATAATTTTTTTGTCAGGATAAGACAATTATGTCTAGCTTATTGACTGTGTCCTTCTGAGGTCTAAGTTACATTATGTTAGTTGTATCAAACTGTAAATGTGTAACCCAAGCAACTGGTTCTGTGATTGTGCATGGGAAGTAATGCAGTAGGGATTTTTCAAATCCTGATGGAATGGAATGCCATAGAATTATTAGCAGAATTCTGCAATTTTGAAAGCAGATATATATATATTTATTTTTTTTTTGCAGATTAGTAATCAGGATTTACATAAACAGCAGATTCCTTTTCCACAGTCCACATAAAATTAATCCATGGTTTACGCAATTCATGGAAAGTTATTCTGTGGTTTACGTGGCAATGCCTTTTGAAATTCCATGGAATTCAAAAAGAAATTCTGAAAAGCATTTCAGAATCAGATTGCCATTCTGCATGAATTCCAGTCAGGATTCTGCATTCTGTATAGCCCTAATGGGAAAGCATTGAATTTTAGCCTTGGTTTAGTTTACTGTATCCCTAAATAAGTGTAATTTACTTTTACTACTATTAGAGACAGTATTTCAGTTTTCCAGTGTCTGCTCTAGCACTCTGATGGTTCCCAACATGACCTCACAGCTGCTGTGTCAGAGACATCACCGTCTGCTATCAAAGTGCACTGTGGGGTCAGAAGATCCTCTGTAAAGCTTGTAATACAGGCTTTATTATAAGTTGGCAAAACTGCCTGCAAAACCTATGGAAAGCAAGCAAATTTTGTTTTTTCTCTAATAAATTGTACTAGCTAAACAGAATACGTATGTTTTTCTGAATTTAAACACTGAAGTGGATATGGGGTTCTTAAAATGGAGTTCTGTGGGGTGGCCCATTTATTTACTAAAGAATTTTATTTTGTTACCAGAAAAGCACACTGAGCTGCCAGCACCTTATTTCCAGGATTTCCAGGTTTGTCCTGAGGGGAAAGGAACAGTGGAAACACACGGTACAAGAATGAGCAGAAGTAATGCATTCATTGCAGAGATACTCAAAATCAGTACACCGTGGTATAAGGAGTTACACAGCAGGAAAGGAGGCAGAGTATAGGGGGCATCCAGTGACACTGTAAAAATGATCTACACTATACATATGTGCAAAGGAGAATACAACCAGCAGACACTAAAACTGTACAATTTATAAAAGTAAAAAGGCAGCTGTATGAGGTAAAAACAATAATACAGGCAGTGCACTGTGCCAAAGAGCAGGTGCTGCAAAAAAAAAAAATAAATTGAGGAAGCAGGAGAGTCAAACTAATGCAAAACTGCAGTCAGTTGGGGGCAGCAAATTAGATGTATGGACAAGGGAGTGGGAAAGAAGGCGTGTTTATATATCTATCTATATGAGAGAAAAAGAGAGAGGGGGCCAAAGGAGATAAAGTACAGGAAGATGCATGGGAAACATTAGATTATGTTTACTGAGCAATACAAAAATCATTAAGCATGCCACAGAGGAAATGAGCATTTGTCAATGCTGAATGCTTGCTTGTTTGCTGTTGTACTAGGTCCTGCTTTTACACATTTTTCTTGTATATTTATCCAGGATAGACCAGATGAGATGTAATATGTCATTTGCAGTGTGTTGTACAGTCATAGGTCAGGAAGCATCAGCAGTTTTGGAGAAGTTACAAAATTCACAAGTAGCGTTTTACTGTTATTAGTAACAATAAAATAACATTTCTACAGGATAGCTCTTCATACAGGCAGTTCAAACAGAGTCCTACATCAGATAGTCACTCTATTTAAAGGGAGTCTGTATGATTCCGTATATATTTTTTGTAAAGGTTACTATGAGGATCCAGCATGTAAACAGCTGGGTTATATTTAGAAAATGTCTTTAGTAAGACAGAAAAATACTTGTAAAACTGTGATGTGGAGGTCTGGAGGAATCCATTTTGTGGACAAGATGGGTGCTGTGATAATGTCACTGCCTCACCAAATCTAACAGTGTGCAGTGAAGCAGATTAAAACAAACTGCTCCTACTGACAAGGATTCTGATAAATCATTAAGAAAAGCACTGGATTATTTTCTTGCATCCTGCTAAACATAAAATTCATGGTGTTCTACGAAATATAATAGGACCCCTAACAGCACAGCTGAACTGTTTTCACCTACTGCACTGCACACTGTTAACACTGATGAGCAGTGACATCATCACTACACCCTTCCCGGCCTAAAAATGGATACCTCCACATCCCTATTTAAAAAGTATTTTTCAGTGTTTTATTAAAGTCCTTTTCTAAATGTATCCTTTTCAGTTGATCTGCACCAGTATGGTAACTGTTGAAATAATCATATAGGGAATTGTACGGATTCCCTTTAAATCTCAGTCTCTCTAGCTCCCTCTAAACAAAATATTTCTCTCTGTTTATAAGATGCTTTTACCTGGCTGGTCATACTGCATCCTGTTCTCATAAGTTTCATCTACTGTTTCTCACAAAATGTACCAGAACTTTGTCAATTTCTTTTCAGCGGCCAGCCTAAAGAGCACATCTAGTTTTTAAAAGCTGCAATAAAAACAGAACATTCTGTTCCAGTGCTGGTCTACTGTTGACATTTCTGTAAACAAGGTTGTGGAGGTCAAAATACATTTCAAGGTCAACTCCCGGTATTAGAGATTGTTACTTTTTTAAGAAACCCAAATAGCTGTCTGCAGTCATTTCAACAATATAATTATATACATTTGGAAACCAGGGGAACGCAGTTTCACATAGAGAGTCACACACATTTTTTAACAACAGAGTAGCAAGGTGAGAAATAAAGAATGGAAACGGCAAGTGAAAAAAGGGAGATAATGGGGGAAATAGTGGGGCCATCTGAGTGGCTAGTTTCTAGGTGCCACAAGAAATTTGATTACGCAGTCAGATGGACAAGAGACAGACATGTGGCAAAATAGGAGTGGACAAAATAGATTCTTGCTTTTAACACTGCATAACAAATGGGACAGGGTCTTACCCATCCCTGTCATACAGTGGGGTCCTGATTTTACACATTTGTATGCAGTATTTACCCAGGATAGTAGAGGTGGGATACTATATCACTTTTTTAGTGTGATCCTGCTTTTAAAATATATTTTTAAGGGACCAGTCATCTTAGGTGCAACATCTCGTTTTCAGTGGTGTTCTACTGTAGGGTCCTGTTTTTACACAGTGATGTAGTATGATTACCCAGGATAACCCTGCTGAGATGCAGTATTTCATTTTCAATGGGATCCTGCTTTGACATAATGTTGTGCTGTATTTAACTAGGATAGCACAGCTTAGCTGATATCTTGTTTTCAGTGGGATCCTGCTTTTCCCAGTTATTACACTGTGTTTTCCAAGGATAGCATAGCCAAGATGCAGTGTCTCATTTTTGATAGGGCCCTGCTTTTACCCATTTTTGTAATGTACTTTCCCATGATAGCCCAACTGAAAGGAAAATTACATTTTCAGTGGGCTCCAGCTGTTACGGTGTATTGTTCCTAGGACAGAGCAGCATAGCTGTACAGTTCATTGGGGGCTCTACTGTACTGGGGTCCTGCTTTTACACATTTGTACTGTATGTTTGCCTAGGATAGGCTAGATAAGGCTCAGTATGTCATTTTTAGATTTTATTTACCCAGGATAGGCCAGCTGAGAAGCAATATCTAATTTTCAGTGTGCTCCCACATTTTGACCCCAAGATTCCAACATACTGTTTTTATAGCTTGACATTATGACCAAGACAGGGAATATCCCCTTCACCAGGGTTGCACTTGGAAATGAGCTTTGGCTCAACATGCCTCTCCCAGTTACCAATTTTAAATAAATAAATAACTTTTTTTAAATCCCATCCAAAAGGTATTTTGCAGTACAACTATCGAAACATATTTTGGAGGGATTTGAAAATGTATACCTGTCATGTTCATGAGGTAGGGGGTAACACAAAGGAATATGTTGAACATTAGAGACCAGAATCTGTGCAAATGAAATTGAGTAAATGGAAGAATTCAACATTTTTTCATAACTTAATTTTTTTTTTTTCACATTTTGACACCATATTTTCAACATAATCTTTTTTGACCCCATGTTAAATCAGTGCAGGTGGATTTTCTTTTTTAAATCCTGTTGAAAAGGTAGTTTTACAGAGTGGTTGGAAAAACAGGCTTCCAAGAAGATTTGAAAAATGACAACTATCATGTTCTTCAGGTGGGGTAACAAAAAGGCTACATGCACATTTGAGGGCAAAAATCTGTAAAAAACACAAAGTTATGAGTATTGAAAAAAAATCAGTGTTTCATAATAACTTTTTTTTTTTTGATAGTTTGACCCCAAATTTTCACCACTAGATTTTTATGGCCTTACTTTATGATCACAGCAGGTAGAATTTTCTGAATCTCATTTGAAAGGTGACTTTGCAGAGCAGATGCGAAAACATGTTTAAGAGGAGATTTAAACAATTACACCTGTCATGTTCATGAGGTGGTGTAGCAAGAGGACTTTGTTGAAAACTGGGGCTAAAATCTGCACACACAGCAATGTTATGAGTAAATGCTGAAAAAATTAAATGTTTCTTCATAACTTTGTTTTGTGATATTTTGATCCCAAATTTTCAACATAGTCATTTTATAAACCCCCCTTCTGAACATGACAGGTGTCATTTTAAACCAAAAGTGTGAAAACACATTTTGGCCAGGTTTTGTAAAACGGTACCTGTCATGTCCATGAGGTGGTGTGAAAAGATGGCTATGCTGAAAGTTTGGGTCATAATATTGAAAATTACCAAATTTATGAGTTAGTGTTGATGTTTAATCTTCTGACCCAAACTTTTCATCATAGTCTTCTTATGACATCACCTCAGGAACACGGTAGGTGAAAATGTTCATGTCTGCTCGAAAAGTGGTTTCATGCAGCAACTGTGAAATCACTTTTTGGGATGGATTAAAAAAATGTCAGCAACCTTGTTCATGAGGTGTGGTCCCAGACAGACTCTGTTGAAAATCTGGGGAAAAAAATATTAAAAAGATGACCAAGTTATTAGTACAATTGAAAATGCATTGAAACACATTGACACGCTTACCTGATTACCTTGGTTCCCAGCCCAGAGAATGAAGACATGTTTCTGATCCAGAGAGGATTACGGCATTGGACCCCCGGTAGTAAGTAAAGGGAATAGGGGATTGGGTGCGGTGGTGGGCGCTGAGTGCATGGGTTGGGTGGGGTATGGGGGTTGGCGGCAACAGACATTGACAGAATGTTTTCTTTTTTGTTGGGTGTAAAAATAAAGACTATGATGGGCAGTTTTCTTTAATGACACAGGGTATTGGGCACTCCAGTGTCGGTTTTATATAAAAGGGATATGGCTACATACTTGGAGCAGCTAACTTTGTGGCACTCGTGTTTCAGTTTCAAATGAACAAGACAGTTGAGCAAGCACATTGATGTAAAGCTACAGAGCCACATTTAACAGGGAGTATTAGCTTTCGCTGTGAAAAAAATTATTCATGTGGGAAACACCATTGGCTCTGATCTCTAAAGGCATATTGGCGCAAGCGAGATATAAAATCCAGCTGTTTCTCCAGCAGACTTTATACAGCACATCAAGCTGATGTGAGACTCACAAATAGGAGCACTTACCCTAGTCACTCTTTCAGACTAGAAGGCAAGAGGAGCGTGCAGCTTCATCGGGTAGAGTGTTATACAAATTCAGACAGCAATAGCACTAGATCAAATTACACTTTTACTGTGGACCACTTTGTCTAGCCAATGTAAGGAACTCTCACAGCATCACAGAAAACTGCTATTGAGTAAGGTGGGGAGAGGGTGAGAGAGAGAGACTGTCGACTGCACAAAAACTCTATGCTGACTGTTGCTGGTGCTGCTTTATTGGGCACTCAGTTACTGCCCCTCACTGCTTCCAAACACTGCTTTTGAGCTGCAAAGGAGGAGGCTGACAGAGCTGCCCAGAGGGGGCTGTAGTCACAGAACAAATGGTCTGGGAGTGGAGGGCAGGAGAACATGCAAAGGGAGGGAGTTTTGTGTTTAATGCAAACATGTGGCCAGCTCAGTTCCCTGCTGGACGGAAACTTCTCATACTTGAAAGGACTGAAGCACTCTTTCATAAGAGTGCTTCAGTCCTTCTAGCTATGACAAGCTTCTACCCAGCAGGCAGTGACTTGTGTCATTATGAGAGTGCCTGATCATACGTCTGTTACTGCTGAGCCTGTTGCAACTTGAGCTGCATTGGACCTGACAGTGACACACTGACACACCTCTGAAAAGGCCTTTTTGTAACAAGATGTTTGCTTTGTGCTGTGCATGCAAGCAAACATAAAAATTCAGGGCAGTGTAGCAAGAAGAATGGTTGAGTGGCTAAACCAGAGATAGTGAAGTTGTATGAAAAGGCAGTCTGCCTTGCAGAGGTCATAGCTCAGTACATGAAAAAGCAGTGTGGGTCAGAGTTTCTGAGATTGTTGGAGGATGTAGGTGACAGGCCAGGCGTGAGCTGAAGAAGCTGTGAAAGAGCAGAAACCAAAATTTGGAGATAAGGCAGATGCAGCAAACAAGAGCTTTCTGTCCTCGAGAGAGGGAAACAGATACGGTTGGGGGGGTGTCAAGTGGGAAGTGACAGAAGGAGTGGAATACAGTGGTCCAGTCAGGCTAAGGTAGATTTGGGGACTGCTCTACACACCACATCTCCATAGTCAAATGTGGGCAGCATTATCTTCACAACAATCTTCCATGGTGGAAAGTAATGCAAGCTCTGTTCCTGTAGAAGGCTCTTTGTTTGGGAAGAGCATCTTGTAATTGGCATCCATGTTGCATGAGAAGTTGAGGTGACCGGTCAGCTTGACACAGAGATATTTAAAAGGGGGATATCCCTCTAATTGGGAGCCAACCCATGAGGTGTTAACATGTCATTTCCATTACAGGGGGCCGTTGATAAACAGACATGGTGCTCTACCGTGTAGGTCACATAAGGCAGGAGAATCATAGATATAGCACATGTAATACGATATGGTACAAAAGTGAAGAAAACATAAAATTAGTTAGATATAACTTAAGGACATTTCTTCGCTGTGTTGGTTCAACAACCTCATGGCAAGTTCATATTTTTTTTGCCTTGTACAGGTCACCTAAGCATTTAAAATCCACAGCAAAAAACATGGGTTGCCATGCTTGTTTTTAAGTTACTTGGTGAGACATAATACTACTTTATGGAAAATATATGTAACGGGTCAGATTGATTTATATAGCTATAACATCAAAGTTTTACGTGTCAACATGAATGTGAAAGAAATGTGAAACAAGGACACGTCAGTTGTCATGATGTTTGTTTCATTTTGTTCTACAAATGCAACAACAACAAAAAAATACTGTGACACCCTCTTGAACTAACACTTCCAGAAATGGGGAAAATATTTGTATGTTTTTATGCATAAAATCATTTCAGTCCCATGTCATTTCCACAAAACGTGTTTGATAGATGTAGAATATAGTTGTGAACATAGCAAAAGAGAGAAATGTAGGTGTTGCCATGCTTCTTTTGGTTATATCTGCTTTCAGAGGTGGTCAGTTCAGGGCAAGAATAATTAAAAAATCCTAATGAAAAATAAAACTTGCCAGAAAACTATTCAAACAGTACAAAAAGGACATGCAGAATAACAATGACTTTTAAAGAACCAGAGTAGCCAAAAATAGACATGTGCGTAAAGCATCATGAATGATGCCAACTGCTGCAATTCTGGGAGCTTATTTCTTACTGCTATTCTGTATATATTCTTAGCTCGACATGACATCTTAGGATAAATTGTTATTCTAATAATGCTTGCACGTATTAAAAAATGTGCCAGAAGGCAGCCTTGAAATCTTTTTTTGGGTGCATTGGAAAAATGGGAAATTTGAAACACCAGGGAAAGTCTTTAAAGGCAAAGAATGGATTGAGTTACCCACAAGTTCAGTCAGATAAAGGTGATACAGTTTTCAGAAGTTGTAAGTCATGGGAGCCTGCTTTAGATAATCATGGAGTTTGTTCAAGGTATCTGGTGCATAAAATGGGAAGGATTGCCTGTTAGAATCTTTCTGCAGTGCAAAAAGATGCATCTGTCACTCCTACCAAGTGAGTGGTTTTCACCCTTTGATAGGCAGAAGAATCAAAATCCAAAAACATCCCACATGACCTCCTCTGGCATCCACTGTAGTTCCCCATTTCTTCTTTTGCCTTGCAGGGGGAGTAAGTAGGTGTCCTATAGGAGCTGTTCTGTCAGAGTTGTCTAGGTTTTTTGTTTTTGTTGTACGTTCCACCTGGTATTTGTTATTTCTTTTAGCAATGAATCACTTTCTCATTTAGTTAGCTCTGTGTCATACACACACAGATCAGCATGTCAAGCCATCACTAACCACTGGTTAGAAGATGAGCGACTTAACATAGTAGAACCTTCTAGCACATTAATGACATGAGACAGAAGGTACCTGAACTGTTTACACCTGATGCCATCAGGGATGGGTTAGTCTTGAACTGCACCAAAGAGACTGCACACTTGCCTTCTGTCTTGGGAGGACTTGTTTTGGCAGTGGCTCTGGCTTCACCAAAAGCAACCAGGACTGCCATGCTGCAGACCATTCAGATGGCAAGGCCAGTGAAATTGATACCAAAAATATCAGTTTGGGGACTCTCAACTTGTATTACTTGGCACAAGGTAATGAAAATTGCACATGTGGTAATGAAAATCGAAAGCGGGAATTTCAGAGAAATGTAGGGGCTAATACTGTCTTTGCCATTTCTACTCTGTTTGATGACCGCTGCCAATGTTCTAAGCAGAACCAGATAATCTTTTCAGGTTCAGGGACTCCAATTAGTGATCAACATCATCTCTTCAAAGAGGAGATGGCTAAAATATTAAACAAGGGTTTTCCTTGGACCTTGCAACCTTTCAGAGGGAATTTTTAAAGGCTTTTGCCCCCAAACCTGCTTCCAAACCAAAGGATAAAACTGGAAATGGGAAGCAGAGAAAAAAAGCCCCAAAAGGATCCCTATCATGAAAGATTCAGCTCTTCCATGGCCTTAAACTCCCAATAGCAGATGCTGCAGTAAACAACAAGCATTTGTCAATGCTGAATGTTCACCGCTGGAATTACCTGTTGTAACGAGTCTTGCTTATACATATTTTTATTATACATTTATGAGCAAGAAAACTACGCTCAGCACAAAAAAGCACACACTAAATACTTATGCAAATAAAACTGGGTTTATTTTAGTCTCTGACCATGAGGACTATTGCCAGCACTTTGACCAGCCATTGGTCTTCGTTTGAGGTGATGTCATAAAGGTACACAGTTCAATTTATAACCCAGCATTAGCATACTTAATTACATAATCTTGTTTCAATCAGCATTTCAATAATAACTTATATACAAAACATGCAGGCTTTTTGAGGGCCAAAGGGTGACACTTTAAGGATAATAACATACACTGCAAGGACGAATGAGGGGGGCGAGAAAAACAATAGGATAGACAAGCAAGTCAACCATTGATATGGCTATCGCACTCAATCTAATGTCGATGCAGCAAGTAAAATTCACATCATTCCAATTTTAAATACAATTGATTTGATCTTTTAATGTTAATTTCTTACTGCATTTTGTCAATTATGCAAGCTCTGATGAGACAAAAAGACACCAATGGGATGGGGAGGGGGGAGAAAATAAAAAACAAATACAAACACCAAAGGGTAAGAGGGAATGGTAAAATAAGCCAGAGAGAGTATATCCAATGCAGAGAACCAGCATAATGTATGTTACCACTGTACAAGTTCAGAAAATTCAGATTTCTAATCAAGTAATACAATAAATGTATATCGAAATAATATAACATTTAATAAAAAAAAAAGATCTGAACTATATTAAAAAAGCAACTCCAATAGTAAAGTGCATGTGGTTTTGAACCTTTTTTAGAAATCAAGTGAGCCGAGAAACCACTGGCTCATCTAAATTAACTTATTCACTTCTTAGCTTATTATTTTTTTTTTTTTTTTTTTTTACTGTTTAACATATTTCATCCTTTATTTATTTCATTTTTGTTAACCGGGTAGGTGCACTAAACAAACAATTGCCTACTTCCAGGCATGACCCGGGAGTGACACATACATAGATAATAGGTCTACAGATTTACATTTACAGTTAGGTTGGGGGGGGGGGTTGTGCAATAATTCACATACTAATTAACAGTTCAGACAGTCAGTAGTTACATATCACATTACCTACATTTAACATATGATATTAACAGCACACAAGGCAGCAGAGAACATTTAGGTAACATATATTCAAAAATAAGTGGATGGATCAACTCTAGGTATTGGGGGCGGAGAGTTGCTTTGTTGTTGTTATATACAGTGCAGTATGTCCTCAGCGATGGGGCCTAGGTGCTTGAACAGGAATATGTTTGTAGGAGGAAGTTTTTGAGTTGTTTACGAAAGATTATGGCTGTAGTGTATTGTCTCATGAGGCTAGGGACCTTGTTCCAGAGTTTAGGGGCAGTTGTTGCAAAGCCTGTAGATCCTAACTTGGTTTTAACCCTCGGTGTAGAAAGTAGCTCCAGGTTAGAGGACCTAAGAGGGTAGGCAGTTTTGTAGGGCACAAGAGAGGAGAAATGGGACCCTGGGATGTGATTGTTTAGGACACTGTGAATAGTGTTCCCAAGGGAGTAGTCCCTCAGACCAGCAGGGGGCAACCACCCTAACTTAGAATGGAGAGCACAATGGTGGACAGTTCGACTACTGGAAAATGCATATCTGCTGGTATTGTTACAGGCCACGTCCCATTTGTGGAGGCTGTGACTGGAGGTGCAAGAGAAGACAAGAAGTCCATATGTTAACTTAGGGAGTAGTATGCTCCTGGCCACTGTCAATCTAGCAGCGGGGGTGAAATTGTGACTAGTCCGGTAAGCTACAGTAGTCCCAATCTTAGGTTGACATCTTTGCAGCTGTTGGTTAAGTAGAGGAAGAATTTGAGACAGGGGTCCAGAGTGAAACACAAGTATCTTTGTACAGTGTCAAGGGAAGTGCCTGTCAAGCTAGTCACCTATAGTGGTGCTTGAAGGCTTTTTAAGCAAGGTGGGGTACCAAATAATATGGCCTGAGATTTGGTTGAGTTCATGAGTAGTTTATTTTGGAGGAGCCAATTTAGAACACTCGTTTGGTCCTCTGTCAATTTACCATTGAGGTCGGTGATGTTAGTGGAGCTCGTATAGAAGACAAGCTCATTTGCATACATAAGAGGTATGCTGTTGGTAAGGCATTGCTGGATTGTGTTGACATGAAGAGAGAAGAAGAGGGGGCCTAGTATGGATCCCTGAGGGACACCAATGTTGAGAGAGGCAGGGTTGGCTAGGAAGGGGCAAATTGTGCCATTTGCTGTCTGTTTGCCAGGTAGTTGTTGAACCAGGGTAATATGGAGTAAGAAATTACAAGTGCACTAAGTTTGTTACAGAGGGAAGAGTGGTCAATCATGTTGAAAGCTTTAGGTAAGTCAATGAATACAGCACCTGTGAGCTCTCCCTAATCTAGTGCACAAGCAATACTATTAGTCAAGGATAGTAGGGCTATAGTGGTGCTATGATGTTGACAAAAGCCATGTTGGATTGGGAAGTGGAGGTTTTAGGTCATAAGGTAGTTAATGAGTTGCATTGGTACAATTTTTTTAGAATCTTATTGGGGGTTTAGAAAATGGGTAAAAGTAATTCAGCCTTCTGATTTGCTGAGGCACTTCTTTAGGTGTGCATCTATCAGACAATAGATGCCCACCTATTAAAAATACCAGCCCAGCCAGCCACATCACCAGAATGTTTGTGCCCAGCCAGCTCTCCAATTGGCCACAACCTCTCATTTCCTATTCAAAATATCCACCATTTTTTTATCTCGCTTACCGAGAGCTGACATCCCATTCCAGTCCACAACACATTTTCTACATAAAATTGTAAACATAATCAGTACCCCTGCTGCCTTTCATATCAAATAAAGTAAAAAAACACCTTCGTTTTCTGTGACCATGATGTCGTCTTTCTCTTCACCTGCACATCGCAGTCTCACCTGGCGCTGAAGCAAGGAGTCTAAGGGGCGAGAATTATACCGCACGCAACGGAGCAAAATTAAACAGATTTTTTTGTTTTCTAAGGCACTAAGAAGTGTGTTGAGATCTCACTAGACCTCACCCTGTGCACTCCTGATCTCTCGTTAACATGCACGGCGGGGGGGGGGAGCATACATCACTGTCCTCGCTTAATCTGTCCGTCTCAGTTCCCGAGTTTCAATGTGTAGCTGACAGTTTACTCAGTGGTGGGGGGGCAGAATCTATAGAAATTATCACAGCAAATGAAAAAAAAAAAGAACTGCTAATGTAATCATTTCTCCTGTTAGTTCTGGGATCTCCACTGCCTAGGTCCCTTAAGGTCACGCTTCTGACAGCTCACAGATGCCTATTCAAATTCCTTGATACTTTCACCAAAGCAACAGTAATACACAGTAAATGTGGTTGGGGACAGTATGCAAGAAACTGCATCTTTTCTTCAGGATGAAGTGGTGGGGAGAGGTCAGTAGAAGACAATAGCTCTGTGATCTCTTTGTGTGTGAATTGGGGAGGAGCAGCAGCAGATGGAACTGCACCCAAATGGAGGGACTACTTTAACAAAAAATTTGTTTTTCCTTGTATTTGTCTTTAAACTGATTTCCTTTATTTTACTACTTAATCAAAATTTAAACAGATGCTCATTTTCTAAGTGCAATAATACCCTCCAGGGTGGGTGGTATTGTGCTATACCGTACCTTCCAGGGGCTATAAGGCCCTCTTTATGCCCCTGGGTGGTCCGGTATAGCACAATACCACCCACCCTGTCGAGCATTATTGCTTACAGGTAGGATAGTTATAGGTCTGTAGTTTAAAATTTTACTTTTGCCTTTTTGGGGTATTGGAGCGATGATTGATTGATGTTTTCCAGATCATGGGCACCATGTTTGTAGAAAATGATAAATTCATAGTTCTAGTTAACGGAGAGGACAACTCTCTAGCTGCTAATTTTAACAATCCCGGCTCTATGCCATCCATACCTACAGACTTGGACTCAGGGATATTTCTAAGGAGTTTGGTGGTCTCAGAGGCTTTTACCGTCTTGAAATAGAAAGGGAGGTGTTGTTTGGGATTTGCTTTGGGGGATGCGGCTGAGTAGTCGTAAAGGGTGGAAAGCTGAAGAGTATGCAGATAAGTTAGTGAAGAAGTTATCAAATGCATTAGAGTGCGTGGCTGGGTTGTTACAAGTATTGGCCATAATCCACTTCTTCATTATACCCACTGGTTGTACAGCATCTGAAGTCACAATCCACCTTGTTTCATGCTGAAGTAGACAGTTCACTCTATTGCTCCACCTCCCCATAGGTGGGATGTGTTCTATTCCCATGAATTTCAAAACTGAGGGATCTGAACTGTGAGCATACTTAAAGTGTGCACCCAGAGCATTCGTTTCATCACCATGTATGATGTCTCTGATGTGCTACTAGATATGCACTTTAAGCTGCCTCACAGTCCGTCCTGTTTTAGGTTGCTTATAGGTGAACCAAGCCACACATACAACAAAAGCTGTAGCACAGGACACAAGTTGTTTAATATGTACTTTTCTACCTGTACTAGGATGTTCAAATATTTCTGCCACATTGGCATATTTACATGCCATGCAGTTTCCATAATGGAAAAAAAAAAAAGCCATGAGGCCTGATTGGTAGCGAATTCCTATATGCCTGTGTATTTCTGCAAGGCACATAAAAGCTAGATGTCAGCATGTCACCCAGATTTTTTGCTTTTTTTAGACGTGACTCTTGGAGCCTTCCCAACCTCCCTTGCAAGCACTGAGTCTGTATGCAAGATTGGCCAGCATTTATGAATCAGATTCCCTGCTTTTCCTGCAAGATCATTGTACACCGTGGAAAATGTTACCACCTCTCCTTCTTTAGCAGTGTGTTTTTTAGGGGTCAACAGTGTGCCTCTATTAATCTGCTTAATTTTCTCCAAAGCTGTTTCAAGGACTGATTTCTTATAACCCCTTTCCCTAAATCTATCCAACATTTCTAAGGCCTGTTTGTCAAATTAATGTCTGATAAACCATGTATTCTACTCCATAAAAGACAACTGAAAGGAATGGACTTAACTGTTTTGGATGTGAACTTTTAGCTTGTAATAATGTATTAGCTGCTGTAGGTTTTCTGTATCCAGCAGTAGATATTATTCTTTTTGGTCTGGAATGCCAGAGAGTGTTACGTCCAGAAAGTGACAGTGTGCTTTGTTACACTGATTTGTAAACTTCAGAATATAAGATGTGCTATTTAAGCAGAGCACAAATTCACAAACTTGTTAACTTCCTTTCCATATACAGATTATATCATCAGTAAAACAAATTGAGACAGATTTTATGTCAAAGAGGCTGTCCCTGAGATAACCAGTCTCCCAGAGGGTCAACCCGATCTATATGAATCTTAGGGAGAATGTATATCGTGGGGGTGATGGGGTGCTCAGTTTTGAGAAAACCAGCCTCATCTGATGTAATCCATAAAGTTATATAACTCTAAAGTATATTTACTAGTTGGATCATTCAGCAATTCTTCATAATTGTCACATTTACATATTATATACTTTTTTACATAATCCTTTTCATTCATAATTGTGATATTTCTTCCTTTACCTGCAGATTTCATAGAAACATAGAAACATAGAAGTTGATGGCAGATAAGGACCGCAAGGCCCATCCAGTCTGCCCATCACAACCAGACCCTTTCAATCAACTTTTTTCTTGACTCCTTAACCACTCCATTTCATTGAAGCTGGACTGCTGGTGGTCCCACCTCAAGGCTCAAGTCATTTGGTGATTGAGCCTTTGGGGTGGTGGCCTCCATCATTTGAAATTCACTTCCCTACCACATTCATGCTGTCAGCTCGGTGGAGGCCTTTAAAGCCTCTTTTAAGACCTTTTTATTTGAACAAGCTTTGGATGGGACCTGATTTATTTTATATTGATTTATTTGTTATTTATTTTATCTTATTTTATCCTTGTTATTTTACGTTGCAAAGCACTCGGAGCCCTCGTAGGATTGAGCGCTATATAAATAACATTTGTCTTGCCTTACCAGGATAGAGCAGATGAGATGCAGTATCTCATTTTCAGTGGTGTGCTGCTTTGACACATTGTTAGAGTGTAATTACCCAGGATAGGACAGATGAGAGGCAATATCTACTTTTAAGTGGGCTCCCACAGTTTGACCCCCAAATGTTCAACAGTCTTTTTATGATCTGACATTATGATCAAGATGAGCTGAATTTTTAAAATTCCTTCCAAAAGGTGATTTTGCTGTGCGACTTTGGAAACAAGTTTCAGAGGGGATTTGAAAAATCACACCTGCCATGTACAAGAGGTGGGGTAACACAAGGGATATGTTGAACATTAGGGGCCAAAAATCTGCAAACAAATAAAGTTATGAGAAAATGCAGTAACAATTTGTTTCCTTATAACTTAGTTGCTTTTTCACAGTTTTACCCCAAATTTTCAACATCTTTTATGACCACTCCTTCTGAGCATGACCGGTGTCATATATAAAACAATGGCTGAAACATAATTTTGCACCACAAGTGTTAAAACACAATTGAGTAGGATTTGAGAAATGACAGCTGTCACATTCATAAGGTGGTGTGGAAAAAAAAGTGGCTGTGTTGAAAAGTTGGGGTCAAAATACTGAAAATTACCACAATTAAAAGCATGCGCTGAAAAATTGCAATGTTGTTTTCTCATTGTTACCCCATATTTTCAACATAGCCTTCTTATGACCCCACCTCATGAACAAGGGTGGAGAACATTTTCAAATCCTGCTACAAAGGTGATTTTGCGCCACAAGTGCGAAAACACATTTTGGCCAGGATTTGAAAAAATGACATCGGTCACATTCATGAGGTGCTGTGAAGAAATGGCTGTGCTGAAAATTTGAGTCAAAATATTGAAAATTACCAAAGTTATGAGCCTGTGTTCATACATTTCAATGTAGGCTCATAACATTGTTGTTTTTGCCCAGGAGGAGGGAGAGGGGTGGCACGATTGAGACTTTTAAATACTGTATACGAGGGGTATAAATAATGTTAACATTCAGGAGCTTTTCCAATTGAAAGAGAGCGGGGACGTGAGAGGGAATGACATGAAGCTGAAGGGAGGGAGGTTCAGGAGTAATACAAGGAAGTTCTTCTTTACAGAGGGTGGTGGACCCTTAGAATAGCCTACCCAAGGAGGTAGTGGGGGCCAAAACAGTAAGCGAGATCAAGAATGCATGGGATAGACATAAAGGTAGCATATGGAAAGGCAAAGGAGGAGGGGGAAAATAGCACTAAGTGTATTCTTGGACAGACTGTCATCATTTTCTATGTTTTTATGTTTTTTAATATTTTTACCCAAAATTTTCAACATAGCCTTCTTATGACTCCACCTCATGAACAAGGGTGGAGAAATTTTTTAACTCCTGCCCGAAAGGTGATTTCGCGCAGCAAGCACAAAATTGCCTTTCGGGACATGAAAACACATTTTGGCCAGGATTTGAAAAATGACAACTGTTGCATTCATGAGTTGATGTAAAGAAGTGGCTGTGTTGGAAAATTTGGGGTCAAAATATTGAAAATTACCAAAGTTACGAGCCTGTGTTCACAAATTTCTATGTAAGCTCATAACTTTTTTTTCATATTTGTACCTTAAATTTTCAACATAGCCTCCTTGTGACCCCATCACATGAACAAGGGTGAAGAAAATGTTCAACTCGTGCCTGAAAGAAGATTTCTTGCAGCAACCACAAAATCACCTTTTGAGATAGATTTGCCAATTCCACTGCCATTGTTCATAAGGTGGAGGGGGGGGCACAAAAAGCATATTGAAAATTGGGGGCCAAAACATTCAAAAATGACCAAGTTATGCCACTAAGTTCAAAACCCCATTGAAATACATTGACCTGCATACCTGATTTCCTCAGTTTGCGGTCCGGCGTTGAAGAGCGAAAACGTGTCTGCAGTCCAGAGAGGATTACAGCTTGGGTGGTGGGTGCTGAGTGGGAGGATGGGTGGAGAGGGAGACTAACAGTGCCAGCAGCAACAGACATCGATGGATGATTTTCTTTTTTTACAGGGTATATTTAAAAAAAACTACTAAGAACAGTTTTCTTTATTTCTGGTGGTGACAATGGGGAATTGGGCACCCCCAGTGTCAGTGTTATGTTTGTGGGGGGTGGGGTGTGGGTACTGAGTGGGAGGGTCAAGACGGGGGGGGACTAACAGTGGTGGCAGCAACAGACATTGATGGACAGTTTTCTTTTTTACAGGTATATTAAAAAAAATAATAGGGATAGTTTTCTTTATTTCAGGTGGTGACACCACAGGATTGGGCACCCCCAGTGCCAGTGTTATGTTTGTGGGGGGGGTTATGGGGTGGTGGGTGTTGAGTGGGAGGGTCTGGTGGGGGAACAGTAATGGTGGTGGCATCAACAGACATCGATGGTTGGTTTTCTTTGTTATGGGGTATAGGTCAACCTCAGCAGGCTGATCGTGACAGATCAGCTGTGTTTGCTGGGCATAGAGGATCAAAGGAAAGAGCCAACCTATGACGGGGTCAGCTCTGTCCTTTGAACTGCATGAAGTTTCTGCCGAGCAAGCCCAGAACACTGTTATGATCAGCCTGGCTAATGACTGTTGCAACACTGACAAGCCCCTTGCAGACCACTCTGCATTTGGACTGACAGTGTCACACCCCTCAAAAGCCACTCTTCTAACAAAATTTTTGCTGCGCGAGCATGCATGATGAACATAAAAATGACCGACAAGGGGAGTCAGGATAGACACCATAACAAACCTTGCCCAGACAATCTGACATTGGACCCACAATATATGGATGGCAGATTATTTTGCCCAGAAGACATGATTGATTGTGCCAAAAAGGTGAATGTACTGTATGTCATAACCTTTCTTAAAAGGCACACAAGACAGAGTCCACACGCTTGTTTATTTTACTAAAAAACTTCCATTTTCCCCTCTGTACTTGGCTACAGAAGCAGCTGTTGATAAAGAGTAGAGCTCTTCAGAGATTAAGAAGCCCAATCATTTACCAGCTTTATTTTGTTAAAATAAAAAGAGAAAAAGTGGGCAAGTGCCTGAAGTTGATGCTTTATCCTCCTAGCTAAGGACATAACTCTTCAAGTAGAAAAAGTTATTGGCCTTCAAGGCCCATGGACAAACTTATGGAGGGCACCTTGAAATGTGGGGTCATCACGGTCCTTCTCTAAGTCACTGCCTTGGGTATGCATAGCAAGGTCTCCAATAGAATGATGCTAAGACATCAAAGAAAAAAGTGAGGGCTTAGAAGCACCTGTCAAAAAAAAAAAAAAAAGGCCAGCCATTCAGAAATGGTGAAAACTTTCTGAACAGATGCTTGTGATGATGCCTTACAAATTGCAGCACAGGGCAGAATGTCTAATGTCATGACCAGACCAGTCTTTTGGCTAAAATAATTGAATGCAGATCAACAGCCAAGAATTTGTTGCTTCCGGCATCTTATTATTGGAAGTTACTATTGGGAGATGCACTTCAGAAAGTGATCAAAGAGTCCATTGAAAGTTGAAAGATCAAATCTTTGGGTTCGAAAAGCAACCATAATTCCTACAATAGTTACCAGCCATTTTGTGAGTCCAAAAACTACAAAAATCATCATCAGTTCTGGGGTTCAAGATCCACAAGAGCAAGATCTTTTTATATCAATCCAGATCATCTACAGGAGGCAACAAATAGGAGGTGAGAGAAACTCCCAACAGCGGTATTCCAGCCCATTCTGATGTTGCACTGGCTCATCCCCTGCTTGAAAAGAAAGACTTCAGTTTTCTTTGGGGGTAGGGGGTGTGATTCACCCAGACAGGTAGGTTCATGAAATTCTGTCAAATGGGTATCTGATCAAAATCCCCTCCTTCCTCCTTTCTAAGATTCAACAAATTCAGGTCTAGAGGAAGTGTAAAGAAAAAAAGCAGAGAAGGCAACAACCTGTGAACATCCAGTCATCACCCAATATATTTCCATAGAAGACTATCTGTGTGTATGTGTGGCGGATGTCATAGACCTGAGTTGGATCTGAAGTACCTCAATCTTTTTGTAACACCAGAGAGCATGAAGGATACACCTACGGTAAATCCATACTTGAATGACATTCTGATTAGAGTTATGTTTGGTGGATGCAGAATGAGCACTCTCCAATGCAGTGCTGGCACTTCAAGCATTCAGATGGGTGATTAGCTTTGAGAAAATTTTGCTGTGTTCTTCACAGACCTTAGAACATCTGGAAGCCCTTCTTGACACTCAAGAGACGAGAGTCTGACTGATGATGGACAGACCTCAGAGGCCCAAGTCACGCCTTATATTTCTCAGTGGAGTCTCAGCCCAGGATATTATGCAGGTGTTAGGCACTATGGTATCATGTGGGGATGGCACCATTCCAAGGACAGTTTCACCCACTACAGAATTTCCTGCTGTCAAACTGGAACCAGAGAACATGGAACCCCAACCAGTCATGGAGCCTCCCCCAAGAGATGAAGAAGCTGAGGATTTCATGTTTCAAAAACAGAAAGCTTCTAAAAGGAATGCCTCTAAAAGCTCAGAACCAGACAGAGTGTTTAAGGATGCCAGTCAGAAGGAATGGAGAACCCACCTCGACAACCATACTGTTCGGAGACATGGAACTTCTGCAACAGGAGCTGCCACATAAACGTGTTTTTGCTCAGAGGAGTGACTCTGGCACCACAATTGATTTGCTAAACTAACCAGACACAAATTGGTCATCAACAGTTGAGCTGTGGTAACATATATAAGTAGTCAGAGTGGCACAAGGGGGACAGCCCCAACTTTGAGGAGCACTAAAACTTCTAAGTTTGTCAGAGCACAGTCACTTTTCTGTCTAGGCAGTGTACCTCAAAGAAACCCTAAACAACAAAATGGATTGGTTCAGCAGGAACATAATTCTCTCAGGACAGTGGTCTGTGCACCTGAACATATTAAACAGGATAGTATCCTGGTGCTTCCGACCATGTATGGATCTGTTTACATCGAGGCACAGTCACAGACTCTCTACATTCTGTTCCTGAGTTCTGGACAGGGCGGCTCAAGCAGTGGATGTATTCAGTCTGTACGGGTTAAGAATCAAGTCGTAGCCAGATATAAGTCCCATGATAGCTATATCTATGTAGGTATTTCAAAGGAAATATATTAATTTCAATGGGATTGCCTGTGATATAGTCAGATATATCTAGATATATGCTGGCTACAACTTTATTACAGTGCAGTTTACATTAAACTGTGACCGTTGTGTTAGTTTTGTATTGTTTTCTAGAGTTGGACATGCATCAACAATTAACATTGCATTATTTTTCGAAAATGGTTTGGGGTATAGGAGTTTTCTGCTTGCGTACTGCCTCCCCCACTCTCCATCTGGCTGTCATGCAAGTGGGGATCCACATGGTGCAGGCCCCCTAGAGTTGGGTTTATATAGTTTTTTCCTTCCATTTGCCTCCCAACTCCCTGACACTGGGTAGTGCCCCATCAGGCCCCTCACACATGCAGAAACATCCCTGTGGAGGAGGAAAGCTCTGAGCCCACCGCAGGTGTTGCAGTAGCAGTAGCAGAAGAGCCACACCATTATCCCTTCCTAGCTGGGAGTGCTGCTGTGCACCAGCCCTTTCCCTGTCCCCTCGACTGCCCGACACGACTTTCATAACTGCTCCTGAACTTGGGCGGCAGGCTTGGGAGCACAATAAGTTACCTGCTTGTCCATCTGGTAGCCATTCTTTTTCAACACTTAACCAGCTCAGGAGGAACTCTTATAAAATATTTTTGCTGCTCAGATGAAATGCATCTGCAGTTGTCACAATGTGATGCAAAACTGAGTTGCAGCTCTTAGGCTACAATTTTTTTAAAGGCATTGTACTGGATCCAGCAACACATATGTAACTCAGTGAGAAATGCTAAAGGAACTAGTTGGTGAGGCAGTTCAATATGAATTATACTATACACTGCCCCACCCATTCCAACCATTTACACGGTGGTCAGGACTATAATCCAGACGAAGTAAGAGTTATTCTAGTGGCTCCATATAGGCAAAACAAGCTGCTTGGTTCAGAATCTGTGACCCAACGCTGGATCCTGCCATACAGGAGAGACCTGCTTTCAGGGTCTGGCAAGACTCCACAGTCATTACAGCGTAAGGTTGGTGGCCAGAAATTTGAACGAAGCTCACTAGGTTGTTGTGACTGTACCAGAGAGGTAGTCAAAATGGTGTTAATAAGTCCAAGACGTTGTCTATGAACAAGCTTATCACTGCATCTGAAAATGCTGCTTGAATCAAGGAATAGACATTTTTTCCCTTTCTACATTGACAAACATATTTGCAAAGGGGGACCTAGATGGGATTCAACCTTGCCACCCATTAGGTACTTGCTGCAAATCTGGGGCACTCTTGTGCACTGTGGATATACAAACTTTTGTAGTCCATCTACTCTAATCCCGGTTGTTCAAAGCAAGCTCTTTGGAAAGACTCCGATCAAACAAGAGTACCTTAATGGAATCAGACTTTGAATCTGAATGCTGTAGTGAAACAGCCTTTTCAATCACTCTGCTCAGTCTCTATGCATCTGCTTACTCTTAAGGTAGCTTTTTTGGAAGCCGTCTCTTTAGAGAGAAGATTCAGTGAGCTGGGAGCTTAACTGTTTTTGAGTTTAATCTGATTTTTGATGAGGATAAAGTTGTTTTTTGGACTGCCTCAGAGTTCACACTGAAGTTTAACTCAGTTTCACTTTAATTAAAAACTGTCTCTCCCTTCTTGTGTCCCAGTCCAAAGTCAACGTTGGAGGGAAAGTTCCATAATTTGGACATTCACAGAGCAACAGAATACTACTTGAGCAATAGTGAGCCTTACAGGAATTCATACAGTCTATGCTTTTTTGCCGTGGAAAGAAGGGCCTGAAAGCCCCAGAATCATGTTGGGTTACAGGTACAGTAGCATAGCAGAGGCGTACAAAGCAGAAGGCACATAACCCATCCACCCAGGGGCGCAGATATAACCCACTCAACCAAAGCAAAGCAGGGCGGCATCTTAGGTGAAAAGGCCCTTCATATATAGACAGTTGCAAAACTGCCACCTTGGCATCCCACCATACCTTCACAGAGCATTACAGATTATCCGTGACCACCTCTTCTGACGTGGCACTAGGCTTAAAATCCTACAGACTGTGGTGTCATAACCAGGCTGTCCCCTTACAGTGCTGTGTTACTGAACAATACGTTTGTTAGTCTACCATATTTAGGGTTGCCACCTGGCTGCTTTTCAACTGGCATGGCCATTTTTTCCAGGGAATTGCCAGTGAAACATTTAAATGTGCCGTATTTTGTTTGACAGTAACATGCATGTTTCTACAGCTGGCAGCCAGGCAGGCAGCCATGGCAGGTGTCCACTAAGCATGCTACCACAACACCCAAGCACACTGATTTGGCACCGGTGTCAGTGTAATATGAGAGCAAGCAAGGAGAGTGGAGCTGAGGAGTCAATGTGAGGTGCGGCATTTAAACTTGACTTTAATTAAGTTGTTAATGTTAACTGATAAAGTCACAAGGGGCCCATTTGTAACTAGCAGCCAGGAGAGGAGCAGGAGACATGGCGTGGTATTTAAAACAAAGTTAGATGTGTATTAATATGCATGATGGTGGTGGTGGCAGGGAAGGGGCAGGTGTCTGTTTTTCATTTTTGTTTAATTCCCAAGGTGGCAACCCTAACCATATTGTTTCATAATCATCTATCTACTCTTCTGTGACCTTTTATTTTTGATTCCTCCCATGGCTGGGGCTACAGCTACTTACATCCCACTTGTAAAGAGTGACTGAGAAAGGGAAATGTCTTACCTGTATGCAGTTCCCTTCCCTTAGCTGTGCATCTGCCACTGTTCCCTCCCCAGTTTCATACCTCATTCTTTGATTTGCTTATTGTACATTGTTGAGAGGGTTATGCTGAAATTTTACATTTGCCTGACATACTTAGTCAAAGTCATGTTTAAGCAACTGTTGAAGGTTGTGTTTCACAGTGCTACTTCAGGCTATGGAAGTACTCTCACTGAGGACTTCATGTGGAATAATAAAACATTTGTGTATTGTAAAATAAACAGGGGAGACCATATTCATAGGCCAGACAGGGAAGACCATATGCATAGACCAGCTGTGCCAAGGCTTATTTACAGCTGCATCCAAAATACAGTTTTATAAGCAGCATATTATAATATGTCATTCAGAGTTCAATACATGCATTTGGAATCATCATTTAATATTGCACAGGGAATAGTATAGGTTGGATACAAGTTGATCAGGGACAGTTTGCTTTGATTTTCCCATCTTTGGCAAAGGAAAGGGTGAACCTACTCACTTGTTAGGAGTGAGATAACAGATGCACAGTTGGGAGGATAGGAATAACCTGAAGGTAAGAATTTTTTTTTTTTGCCAAGTCACAGAAAAGTTAATGAAGCCTGAGGAACACAGAATATGTTCTTTCAGCAGTGATAAAGGAGGTTTGACCATAGCGAGGGAGAAAGCCATAACTGAATTTGTTGAGGACATTCATTGTAAGTTCTGCTGTCATGAAAGAGCAGCTGTCTACTTTAGGACAGACCTTTGTGAATGAATTCATTCAGTAAATGCTGTGCATCATGAATCGGGCTTAGTTAGAATTGTACCTCATGAGTAATGGAGCCATTATAGGAAACAGAACCCAGCCTTTCCTTTTTGTAATAACATTGTACATTTGGATTTGTGTGTAGCTACTCTAATAGCCTCACTCTACTGTATCTTGGGTTCACTTTGAAATAATCTGTGTATTTTTCCCTGCACCTTTTTAGGGTCCTTTGTTGATGCTGCCTTTTTCCTGTATGTCATTCATGTATTTTAATTGTTGATCATTTCTGTAACCTTGGTGACATTAGTTCAGTAGAAATCTAGTATGCATAAGTTCCAACGGCACATAGGTAGCAGTGGTAGGATTCCAACCTGGCATTTCAAGCTCACAGCCCTGTGCTCCCCTACCCAATAGGTTACACTGACCCCATAAAAGGCATTTAACATATTGACGTATTGAGTGCTGCATTATTATTAAAGAAGAATCATGCCATTAAACGTGTAAAAAAAAAAAAAAAAAAAATCTTCATTTTGCATCTTGAAGACGAACACGTCTAGGCTCATTTAGATTAAATCAGTAAGCTAGTAGAATTTAAAGACTTTAAAGAGAGAGTCTGAGACACCTACTATAGATGAGTGCTATTTGTAACATGATCTGTCAGGGCACTATGTGATCCCATACCATGGCACTTTAACTGTTAAGTTTTACTTCTGATGTAGTCCCTGATGAGTGATAATAATCAAAAATCCAACATCAAAGGAGTCCCAGATTCCCTTTCTTAGCTCACATCGTTCATATTTTGTACAGCTTCGAAAGGTTCATGGCGTGTAACAGTCTGATTTGTTGCATATTGTTGTAACTTGTGGTTTGAGCAATAACCAATCACAACATAATAATAAGGTTCATCTTGTAAAGCTGAGATTGTTTTGGAGCAAGAAGAAAAAAAAAAAAGATTTTTTTTTATATAGATTTGTAAACTCCTAGTCATGAGCAGTAGTCTGCAGTGGCCATTTGATTTGAAACATTTTATTCTCTTTGAAAATGCCTTTTGTGTTTAACTTTAGCAAGAATCAAAGGATTGACTAGTGAGTGGAATGCATATTACTCCATGAACATTTGTTTTTCATGATACAGTTTAGGAGGTTTGGTTTTATTCACAATGAACTGCTTTGATGCTCAATTTTATTGGGAGTCCAAGCTTAGAGGTGTAGCACATCAAGATGCATGTTGGAAAAAGAGCAGAATCTGGTATCCTTGTAGGATACAAGGAGAGAACTACAGCAGTTTCCAAATTCTTTGGTTTCTGTATCCCCCACCCCAGAGTCAGAAACCTCAACCCAGTGCCAAGCATCATAGGTATGGAAATCCTGTGTCAGGGTGGGGCAGTGGGGAGGGTTACAAGCTTCCCACAACAAAGTCACTTTTATGCAGGCTTTTACATCTGTTTCAGTTAAGGCGGAAAAAAAGTTGTGTTTCATGCACCTAAACTGATAGTACTAAGAAAAGTGTTAGCAGTCAGTTTGTCATTTAAAATGGAAAATGGTACTCTTATCACAGAACTGTGAAAGTACACTAGATAATGCAGAGCAGGCCTGCAGCATAACTATTCCACAGATTGTTTCAAAGATACAAGGCAATAATGATACTAGGAACATAGCAGTCCTGCAGGAAAACTCTTCTGCAGATTGTTTTGAAGACACAAGGCAATAATGATACTGGGAACAGAGTAGTCCTGCAGGATGACTCTTCCACAGCTTGTTTCAGAGACACAAGGCAATAGTGATACTAGGAACTGAGCAGTCCTGCAGGATAACTATTCCACAGATTGTTTCAAAGACACAAGGCAATAATAATACTAAGAACAGAGCAGTCCTGCAGGATAACTCTTCTGCAGATTGTTTTGAAGACACAAGGCAATAATGATACTGGGAAAAGAGTAGTCCTGCGGGATAACTCTTCCGCAGCTTGTTTCAGAGACACAAGGCAATAATGATACTAGGAACCTTGCAAACCCAAGGATTCTGTCCAGTGCTTTGCTCAGCCTTAATACAACCATTGCACATGTGTTTTGCTTGGCACATAAAATGAAGCTGGATTGAGACCTTGATGACGTTATCCTCTACTAGGCCCTGAGGATTAATAAAGGTGCATATGATGTATGATGCTACTGTTCAGCATTTGTTCTGCTTGTAAGAATGTCATTTGGTTGTCTTAACTCTCTCTGTCACCCATTTTCAAAACATGTGCATGTGCTACCTGGTTCCTCCAACAAATTGTAAAACATTTTTATTACAGAATTTCTAGAGGAATCACCAGAATTTGAGCGTTATAAAATCTGTTGATGTCCCCAGAAGTTCTAGACAGTCAGTTCTTCCTGCCAAAAAGGGCCCCTTTCACATTCAGAAAAGGTGGCAGTGCAAAACTGTGTGTGTGTGTGTGTGTCACCCTGTTGTGACACCGACCTTTTTGTGGTGCACATAAAGGAACCCATTACTCGCAGGGAGAGTAGTCCGTTCTGCAGCTCAGTTGCAGTGCTAATTACCGTGCCAGATCTTCACGGGTGCAAACAGGGGTTGCAGCATCCACTACCCTGATGCTCCTCATTGCACCAGCTGTGTGGCACTTCACCATGTAGTGACCAGTGCTCTCAGATGTCATGCCAAAATGCTCCCCCCATGCCCCAGTGAGCACAGTGCTTCCTCCTGTGATCAGACCTTATGACAATCATTCTTGCAGTCCAGTGGACCCAGGGATCCCTTCAGTACTTGGTGGCATCCTGTGGTCACCCACCTTATCCTTAGTTCGTTCAGTGCACTACGCTTCTGCAGTGTCTGCCCCACACACTCAGATGCAGATAGCATTTCAGAATAGGGCCCAAAGTATTGCTTTTTTTGTTTGTTTGTTGATTTACTGAAGTAATCGATTTGCATGTGCAAATCTTTTGTAAATCCTTGCTTTGAAACGTAATCAGATAATACCATGAGTGAAAAAATTGAGGTAGCTTCCAGTAAGTTGTTTCAATGAACAGTTTATTGGGTTCCTTATCTAGAGTTTCTTTCTCATCTCATTTGTCATTGATGTAAGAACCCTATAAAGTACTTTTGTTTTTTCCCTTGCTTGATAGTATCACTGACAGTGGTTCCAGTTGCAGTAGATAAGGAATTGTAAGAATGCAAGTTTGAGACCATTATCTCTGAAGTACTATAATATATACATTCATGTATGTCTAGTTTTTGGTTCCAGAAATAGGCAGCTAAGGGGGGTGGGGGCTTGACTGGTTATGTGATGTTTACCTCTCTGTGACATCTACTGAGGTAAACTATTTTTTTGCAATTGTGTAACCTGATTTTGTTTCCAGTTCTCACCAGAAACACAAATTCTGTGCTTGGTGTTGGTCGTAAAACAGATTTTTGTAACCAGATTGATAATAAAAGTCTGTATGTATTCTATAAGTAATGTACATGTAATATAACATTTCTGTATGTAATTTTGCAGAATTTACCAATTAAACAGGTTCGGCTTATAGGCTGATTTCTAGACATGCACAATCTGTACTACTATACGCCAAAGCAAACTGCTTGAGGGGTCTGAATTAAAATATGCAGACAAGTCTTCAGCCAGCAGTGGCTGAGAAAATCTACTGACCCCACAGACATTCCATTGATGCAAGTTTTAGATTTGTTGAAATATTACCTTCTCCAGTGTGAGCCAGAAAGGCTATTCATCTGAAGAGTTTATGGGTCCGATACAAAATCTATCAGTATTTTAACAGGTGTCATCAGGAGGAGGAAACCCTCTGTCACATATTCTGGGAACATCCCCCTGTCAGGAACTTGTGGGGCATCATTAAAACTAAGGCTGATCCAATATTGGGAATAGGAAACTGCCTTACCTCAGAAATCTGTTTAATTGGAAACTATGCAGAAGTTGATGTGAAAGCCAGGAGATACTACATGGCGATGATCTCTTCCTCTCTCAAAAAGCTGATTTTAAGACATTGGCTGGATGACCTCCCTCTAACTTACACAGAATGGCTTAGGGAGTTTTTATTTAATTTGAGCGTAGAAAAAATAGGGGCAAGTCTTAGGAATTGCTTCCCCAGATATAACAAAATATGGGAAAGCTTGCACACCTTATACTTACTTCAAATGGGAGTAACCCCTCCTGATCTGGCACTATGAGTTGGGAATGCTCAGACATACCGGAAGTATACTTGTATGACGCCCCATGGATGAGAGTTGCCTCAGATTGTGCTAGCAAGGCTGGGGGAGTTAGAGGAAGGGAGGGAGTGGGATGAGGAGGGAGGGAGCATGGTTACCACCTTTTAAGAAGCCCAAAGTGGGACATTTCTTACTGAAACAGACTTGTTTTCACTAAATAATCAGAATTAAGATTAAGTGTTGTGGTTTTTAGTTGTTTCTAGTGTTTCTTATCATTTTAAGGTATTTTAATAAAGGTATTATAGTTTTTTGCAACATTTAGAGGAAAGTAAGGAAATATTTTTGCTACTATAATGTCAGGACAAGTAGTATTTTTCATGTTTTTTCGCAGGACACAGCTGCCCAAATCAGGACTGTCCTGTGAAAATTGAGACAGGTGGTAACCCTAGGAGGGAGGGATTGGAGGGAGGTTAGGGAAGGGAGGAAGGTGGTTAATTTCCGATGTAATTGTTTCCTTCTATGTCTGGAATTGCTTCTTCCTCTGTGTGTGAAAAACTTAATGAACTTGAATTAAAAAAAAAAAAAATCTACCAGTATTTGGCCGGTGGGCAGTTTACGAGATCCTTCCCTGTGGTCAAAAAATATTTTTATTTGCAATTATACTGCAGTGGTTTGCTACATCAATAGAACCTATTCAGTTGCTGAGGCACATTTGTTTCATAAAAAATATTCAACACATTGTTTATCATCATTTTAACAACTTATTTACCTAGACTAGGCCAACTGAGATGCAACAGATCAGTAAGTGGGACAGTGCAGCTATACAGTTTTACAAATAAACCACAGGGAGTCCTGGTGAATTACTACAGGTCACACACTGCGCTTGTGATTGTAGTGCAGTAAGAGTCAAACCATTATTTAGCAGTGGTACATGAAAACAGCTGTAGTGGTGCGTGGAGGAGGGTTGATAACTAGAGGTGCTGTCCAGTGCTCCAGATAAGATTCTCCAGTATCATACTTCTCATTTTCGAAGGTATGAAAACCAGGTTTGAATGCCCTTAGCTGGGCTGCTCCCATGGCCTGGAATGCCCTTCAGGAATCTCTTAAATTGAGTTCACTTGTTAGCCCCAGTCACTTCTAAACCCTGCTTGGCAAATACTGTGTGGACAAATGTGTTTGCTGTTAGAATTTAGTTAATCCTTGCTTTAATTTTGAAACACTAAACCACTATGCTGTAACTCCTATATCAAAATGCTTTCATTGTCTTAGTCCTCATACTAGAGAAAAACTGATGATTTGTACCATGCAATAATCTCTAACTTTGTATTATATGAACTGTTCCGTGTACCGTCATTTAATTTGCTATACTGCAGTCTGTCCTACCCAGGACCTTCTTGTAATGAGCCCTGCTCAATGGAGCTTTTCTCCTGGTAAAATCAGTCACTCAATCAAGATAAGAAATACGCAAAAAATTTGAGACAATTATGGATAAAATAATAAAATCGGTGCATACGCTGATGATATTTTGTTTATGCTAACAAATGTTGAGGTCTCATGTCATGTTTTTACGAATGAAATCACTCTTGTTTTCTTATATGTCCAGCTATACTATGAATCGGAACAAATCAGGATGAGTATAAATGGCCAAATTATTAGATCAGTGGGGGGAAACCTAAGATAATCAGAGGGTCACAGGTGCAGTCCTCAAACACCCCCACAGGCTGCAAAACCCCCTTTGCCTCAGCCACAGCCTAGCACATATGGAAGATCCTAAAGGAAATTTTGCTCCATAGGCAAAATGGCAAGTTTTGTAATGTCTCTACACATTGAACCATTTGGGAACTAACAGTGCTTCTTTGCAAATGAGGCAAAATGGTCTTCCATGGTGGTCAGTAACAAAAAAATCCAACTGCCACCTCTCTTGAACAATCCTACCTTCATCGCCAAGCTTTTGTTTTTTGACTACACTCCCTTCACCACTTGTTGAAGCAAAAGGTGAACTGGGCTATTCACTATTCTTTTCACAGAACCTTGTAACAAATCAATCCATTTATTTTGTCTTCTTTCATAACAGAGCAGTCTGCAACTAAACTGGTGGATTTATTCAACAGAACTTTTACATGACTGAAACGCTGCTTCAGGAAAACTTGCATGTGAAATAAAACGTCATACTAAAACGTCTTTATTTGGGGGGAATGGATGTGGGGGCCACAGGTTAAGCCCTTGGATGCTGTGGGTTGCCCACTACTGCCTTAGACTGAAGAACACTTTTTTTTTTGTGGTAAACAGTGTATTATGTGATGAAATCAAACAATAATTCTTATGTGTCAGTGGTCACAGTCATTTGCCATTTCATTTTTGCAGGTTTTGTAGCACTTCTTTTTGCAGATTATTAGCCTCCACAATTCAGTCAAAATCAAATGATCAGGCACCCCATTTATAGTGAGGATCAGGATTCGAAACAAAATAGTGCTAGCCATGGCCACTGTGTTACATTCGAGTTCTTCTTCATAAAAATGTTTTCCACTTTGAGCCACATTTTTCAGCCAGGCAGTACCTTCTTTTTTTTTTGTCCTGCAGGTTTTTATCCACACTCGTAAGTCTGTCCAACCTCCTGCTCTTACCAGGATGGCCCATCCCCCACTAGTCCACCATCAGCAGAAGGGTGTGAGGTCCATGGTATGAGGCCTGAGTGTATCCCAGCCATCATTCAGACAGCTCAGAGGTTTTTCCCCCTGCCCATTCTCTATTGACTAGATCCCACTGCTGCTACTTCAGTTAGCCTTAGATGCCTTAGTGACACTCCTTTGGAGAGCAAGCCCCTTGGCCCTCCACAGGGATCACTGCAGTGCTGAAGGAGGAGCCACCCCCCTTTCAGGCTAGAAAGCATTGCCATTGGCAGCACAATCCCTCAGCCCTGGCTGGCCACCCTCTGCACTGTGGAATCCACTCCTGAACACAGGTCATCGGCACTGCTGCTGGGCCTGCAGGCCCCCAGGTAGTACTTTCTTAAGCTGATCTTACCATTTTTAACATGTCTCTTATTTTGGTCATTTATCCCTTGTCTTTTTAAACCTGGTTCCAGATTTGTGAGGCATGAGGATGAAGGCATGAGCTAAACCCTCAGCTCCAGTAAAACCCTATGATAAGGTGGCTTTTGCTGATGGTTATGGATTTGAAACTAAATATCATGCTACTGATGCTGATAAAGTCATGTTTGTCTTCATAGTACAATTTTCATATTTAGCACACATAGGATGCTGAACACACACACACACACACACACACACACACACACACACACACCCTTTACTGATGTTCAGGCTGTTTCCTGCCTGTACTGTCAACCAAAATATAA
This sequence comes from Neoceratodus forsteri, assembly GCA_016271365.2. Classification (NCBI taxonomy): domain Eukaryota; kingdom Metazoa; phylum Chordata; order Ceratodontiformes; family Ceratodontidae; genus Neoceratodus; species Neoceratodus forsteri. Next base: position 1,850,648,807 of record CM057449.1, read on the forward strand.
GCCTGCCCATCCCCTCCTCCCTTATGTCTTAGGCCGCCTGGTGTGAGATCAATCTCTCTCTCTCCTTACCTATTTCCCCTCCCTCCAACATGACAAACCCCACTGATCCAAAAATGTACCTTATTGTGCTGCCTGTAGAAGGATCTGAAATTACCATTGATCTGCACACCCCCACTCCCTTCAGCTTGCTGTATGTGATGCTTGCTCCTGTTGTACTGTGTAGGATAGCAGATGGGTATGCATGGGATTGTGGGAGCAAACAGCCATGTGGCAAGGACAAATTGATGGGCTGCATGTGCCTGAGGAGCTTCAACAAGGGAGCAGTGTGGCACCACAGAAACAGACTTTTTTTTTTTTATTACTGCCCAGCTGGTCCAATGGCACCCAACTCCTTGGGCCCCACAACCTCCTCCTGTCTGCCAATCCCCTCCCTGCTGTTGTCTGCCACTGACCTGTCCTCCAGTTGCTCTGCATTCCATGGGGCAGGCTTGTCCCTGCCAGAAGCCTCTTCTGGCCTAGCAGTGGAATGTACACCTTACCTGACGTGCTCTGTGGCCAGCTTTCCCTGCAGGAGCATCCCCTGTCCTAGAGGCGGAGCATCCAGTTAACCACGGTGTCAGCTGGAGGGGTCCATGCAGTGTACTGTAAGGATGTTGGCATGGGGGTGACAGGGCCATCATCTGTCATGCTGGTGTGGCATTTCTGCTTCTTTTCTCTAACACCCCCCACAGAGGAGAGTGTCCGTGGATGCTGTGAGCCCTCCCTGCTAGTCAAATTCCGGGATTGGTGTGAACCCAGGTGGCCAGCATGCCAGAGAGCTCCCCCATCGCTCAGCACTGCAGAGCCAGCTGTAGACTTTAGAACAAAATTGGTAGTTTCTTGCCAAAGGGAAGGAGATGAACTGTTCCCTGGAGGTGTATGGGGGGAAGCAAAAGCAATGGGTGGGCAAACTTCATGTTAAGGAATCGGTCGTTCTTCTTCCTCACATGGCACAGACTTATCCTTCTCATTTGATACACCACTTAGTAAAACAAAGATGCCTATTAACCGATTGTAGAAATGTAAATAGGGCATGCACACACCTTATCTGGAGCACTGGCTGTTACAAATATGTGGATGAACTGAGCTTTGTGAACTTGGCTGTTTTGCTTGGTTCAGACTTTAACCAACAGTTTAATGAAAAGTTTGAAAAAAATCTTCTTTTTAATATTTTGTAGTTCTCATGGGATAACATGGGTTCTCTGGTGCTTGACAGAACTCTTCGTTTGTATATGCTATGAAGTGCAAGGTACTGCACCTGGGAAACAAAAACCCAGGGGAAGAGTACACAATGGGGGGTGAGATACCAACAACAACAAAAATGGAAAGGGACCTGGGGGTAGTCATATCAGATGACTTAAAGGTGGGCAAGCAATGTGAGAGGGCAGTAAGGTGGGCTGGGCGGATCCTGGGATGCATAGGGAGAGGCATCACCAGTAGAAAACAGGAAGTTGTTATCCCTCTGTACAGACAGCTGGTGAGACCCCATCTGGAGTACTGTGTGTAGTTGTGGACACCCAATCTCTGCAAGGACATAGACAAGATGGGAGCTGTCCAGAGGAGGGCAACTAAAATGGTGCAGGGTCTGCACCAGAAGACATATGAAGAGAGACTAAAGGAGCTTAATATGTATAGCCTCGAGGAAAGGAGGGAGAGTGGGGACATGATAGAAACTTTCAGGTACCTCAAGGGAATCAACAAAGTCCAAGAGGGTAGCATCTTTCAAAAAAAGAGGTGTGCAAGAACAAGGGGGCACAATTTGAAGACAGAAGGGGGCGGCTCAGAGGTAATGTAAGGAAGTATTTTTTCACAGAGAGGGTTGTGGATGCATGGAACAGCCTTCCGGAGGAGGTTGTGGAGTCAAAAACAGTGGTTGAATTCAAGCATGCATGGGACAGTCATAAGGCAATTCTAGGGGGTTGGGGTAGAAAGAAGTAGGCTGCTGGTTAACTAGGATCTGCAGCTTATCCATTAGGTAGGGAAATGGGCAGACTGGGTGGGCCAAGCTGTCCTTATCTGCAGTCAAATTCAATGTTTCTATGTTTCTTGTTAGATCATTAAAGCAGAGATAGGTGAACAGTAACCCATGAAATGATCTACTAAAAAGCCTTTCTTAATCTTTGCCTTGTGGCGTGATCCAAGTATGCCTCTCAGTTGTCCCATATCAGGAGGGATTTCCCTCATTTTATGGCTCAGAAGCCTTCTTTGCCCCCCTTGAGTAGGTGCTTTACACATCACACAGTGAAAAACTGAAGCAAGAAGTCATTAATTCTTGTCACTCATTCATCTGTAAACTTTATAGACGTGAGCACATATTTCATGGTGTCCATAGCTTCTGTCTCTATGATATGATGATGGGTCTCAAATTTTGTTTCATTTTCCCACTTTTTGACCCACATTTGGGTAACAAAAAGGTTGAGAGATAGAGGATATGCAGTAGGCTGACTTAAAGTATACAGTTCATCTCCACAGGTGAGGGACAGGACCATAATTAACCCAAGAGTGGCAGAGCCACGAGTGAGTTACAAAAGCCCTGCCTGCTCTCAAGTTTAATCTTCAGTTTGACTCATAAATGTCATGGTTTAGCGATTCTGCTGCAGGGAAGTTTCACTTTCTATATATATTTTAGAACAGTGCTTAAACAGAAGTATAACCTTAGCCCATGCAGAGCCCCAAGCATTGGCGCAAAGTGGGTGCAAAGAGTACTTTGCAGTTGTGCTGTCTTTGCAAAGCGGATCACAAACTATTCCCTTGTGCCCACAAATAGCATTGTGTGTGCACAGGAATTTGGTTGGGAGGGGCCAGTATGCAGTTTACCTCAGGGCCATGCATAGCTCATGCAGTGGTGTCTGTCATGATCAGACACAGTGTCATGGTGTGTCTCAATTTCCTGTATGACATCTGCCATTACATTCCACTGTTTCCTGAAGAATTCTGTAAAATTCTGCAGAATATTGTAGGATCAGGTATCTGATCATGGCATGTGCCACTTTAACAGCCCTTGCATTCTGGCTGGTTGTCGGCTGTGATCACTCCAGGTTGTCACATGCTAGAAAGCTTGCTTAAACGTGGTCACAAGCATTTGGGGGGGGGGCAACAGGCAGCCACCAGAAACAGGAGTCTGGGGGTACTACTGGACTGTCAGTATTGCAAAAATGGGTGGTGAGGGAGTTGGACCAATAGGGTTTAATTGCATAAAATGTGAGAGAGTGAGGACCATTGGATCACCAGGGAGTATGTGCATGGGGGAAGAGAAGGGGGGAGAGAGGGATGAATTAGTGGACTACTATAGACCAATTGAACAGGGAAGGGAGGGAATGGCTGCTGCTGGGCTGGCTGGTCAGATGCTGGAAACAAGGCGCGTCTTTGTAGCATCATATGTGCTGGCTGCGTGTTGCAGTGCTACATTGTGCCCCTTTTCTGGGTGCATGCTAAAATGATAATTTGCACTGTGCCGCTCTCGCTGGGGAGACTCTCACCCCTGGGACTTGTAGCTTCAGGCATCAGCACAGATCTGCAGGAGCAAACTACCCATATTGTGTCACCCTGACTGTGACTCAGTATTAAGCTCCAAGTGTCAGCTTAATATACACTACATAGTAGCCACAGCATTACAACATATATTGCCACTGAATCCTCATTTTAATGCACAGAGTGAACCAAAATATTTGGTGGCAAGTCAGAATGTTTTGAAACAGTTAAAACAAAAATTGTTAATGACCTTGTACCGCAATGGGTATATACCTTTAATTAAGCCCTGAAGCCGGTGAAGTTTGCTAGCTTTTTGAAGTTCTGATCAGTGAATTTGAAAGGGTCCACATACTGTAAGTGCTGTTTCTTTCAGGCACCACTCTACCGATGGACCTCACAACCCCATCATCTGTTGCCTCAGGGTCTTATTGGCCTGCCTTTGTCCTCCATAGTGTTCCCCCTGTAGCTAAGTGATCTGGGTATCCCTAAGCCCTCTCCAGATGTTGTGCTTGATGAAGGCAGGATGTGTGCCCAGTAGGTGGTATGGGGTTTGCGACAGGCCGTCTAAAGTCATCCTATGTGCAGCAGGATGGTGCTTCTCTCTTTTCTTCCCTGAGCTACTGGGCCACTAAGTCCTTTTACTCACAGCCAGCCCCTGACAAACCAGACTCATTTCCAAAGCCTTGTTGCCGACATCATGAGCAGTAGTACTGCTGTTGTGCCAGTGGGCCAGCTTCTGTAACTTTTCTTTAGCAAGCAATAAAACACGACAGGGTGGACCTTAGGCTGAAATAAACACATGCCCTGGGGCATAGTGACGCTGTCACCTTACAGCCCATGTAAATATGTTTATCTCAGCCTAAAGCTCACCCTGGAGTGTCTTACTGCACTTTCAAAATGGGTTTTGTGTAGAAATTACAGAAAACATACTGTAACGTTTTTTTAAAAATTAGCATTGTTTTTCACTTATAATGTATTGAATTTTGTATGTTAATGCAAATATATTCAGGACAGTTATCTCATATACTGCTTAATACATCAATGTTACAGCATGGATTCATCAAAGTCCTGGAGTTTGTTGCCACATTGAGGAGATATCATATTGTCTACTGGAACAAACAAACAAAGAAAAAGCTCAGTGCCTCCTTGAGTGTGGACTTCATATTAATGTACTAAACTGTGCTCCCTGAAACATTAAGGGATAGTTGTCCCTTAAGGCTAAAGTACATATGAACATGCCAATAGATAAACGCCTTATGGTCTATCTAGTCTGCCTGATTGTGCAGCTCCCTATATATCTACAAAGGAACTGCCCCCATTTCCCATTTGACCTCCCTCTACTGCCCTCTCTTCCCCCACAATAAAGTGATGTCTGTTATTACATTTTGCCCATGTGCTTTGTTAATGGTTGCTGAGTGGTTGATTTCCTTGTATAACTTTCCAGTCTAGCAGTGTGTAGCCGCAGCTGCATTCCAGGTTGGTAGTGTGATGATCGCTTGGCGAATATGCAAGGAGTATTGGCTCAGGAAACAAGAGATGGTGATTGAGACAGTATGAGAGGTACATAGCTTCTGTGTCAAGCTGCTTGACTGAGCAAGGTATTGATGGGTCATGCACTTGAGCTAGGGAGCGAGCATGGTAGTGTATAGGTTGGCAGGAGGCAGCGCTGGTGTATGAGGTAAGGGGGAAATTAATTTCAAAGTCCAAAAAATGATGTGATTAAAAAATCGTTTAAAAGAAACAAAAGTAAAGAGGAGTAGGGCTTTTTTGTTTGTTGGATATGGGCTAGTGTAAAAATAAAAATGTTGTCCAAAGTAGCAGTGTATGCTAGTGTGAAACATTTTGACCCATACCCTTTTAATCCATTTTCAGTGCCCTTGTTCTCCTGTTTTGTAAGATGCCCTTTTGCCCAATTTTGAGTCTGCTTTAGCACTTTGTTAATGTTTGAGACAATTATAAGGAGCACTGCTTTAGGCCGCCCCAGTGGCGTGGAGGGCTGAGGTGCTCAACGTTTTACCTCCTGCCACACTGGCGACCCGGGTTCAGAAATTGTACTGGCCAGGGGTGGGATGATCGAGTGTCCCAAGGGTGGCTTTCCTCCCTCAGGAGAGAGGGGGTTGTGTGACCCGCTGCTTGTCTGCTGTCTGGAGGGGTCCAGGTGGTAGCACAGTCTGGGCACACAAGCAGACAAGCCAGTCATGGGCATTAAAGGACATCTCTGCCGAGGCGGAGCTTGTCCATCATGCCATTGCACGTCTGCAGCTTCGGGGGAAAACAGCAGTGTAGGAAAAAACCCTCTGGCTGCAGGATGACATTTGTGCCTTCGCAGGCCCCGGATACGAACGAAAATATTGACACCCCATTTCATATGTCGGATCATTTTGAGCCTCAGTCGAAAACAGGTTGGGCAGTTTTAAATGCAGATTGCCCATTTTGGTTCTAATCTCTGTGTAAACTACATGCACATTATTTGTATTTTTGTTTTGTTTCAGGAAAAGTCTGGAATCCAGAAACTTTTGGGATCCTTTTTTTTGTAACCATTTGGAATCCGTACTATAAAAAGAAAGGGTGTTGTGATGGTCGTGCTCACTGGGAAGTCTTTTGCACACTTTTTCACTGCCACCATTGGGACCTGTACAAAGGAGCAGGCATAACAGACTTCTTGCTCTCACTGGTTACGCTGAATGCTTCATCCTTGTACACCTGCCTGTGTATGGCTTGCCTGTATCGAGACTGCACATATCGGACTAGTACATTATGTGCAGTCATGTCTTCGGCATTTGGCCCTGTGTGCTGTATGAAATTCATCCACACAGACAAGATATTATAGAAGAATAAGTTTGCTTTAATGAATATTATGAAATGGGTTTAAAAAGTCTAGAACACATGATTGGCTGAGGAGCTTGGAAACCCAGTGCTGATATCCATGCACAAGAGCACTGGAAAAGATCTGTGGCCTCACTGACCTGTTTACATTAAGCAGGCACAGCTGTATCAATACACCTCAAAATATTTGCTTTTATTTTTAAAAAAAATGTAGCATTTGCCATCTACTAGCCCAACAGCAAACTTACAGTAACACAAACAAATTGTTTTTTTTGTCTTCTTTTTTTAACCCTTTTCTTATGTTTACATTATTTAAATTAATTTTCTTCTAAATTATTTCTCACAAATCCTAATGGATTTATTTTATAATTACTATAAGGCACTTCTGGGTGTGCTTTGTGCTGGGATGATGGCACTTCATGGGCAGTAGCAGCACTTAGCTGTAGGTCTTGTGCTTCAACCCACCTGAGGTGTGCTGTTATCCCAGACAAAGCACATTCTGATGTGCCTTATTGTGATAATTTACAGAGGTACCCATACAGTGCAGTTGAGTTTAACAAGACTGTACTTTTTGAAATGTAAAAACAAGTATAGCGTTCCAAAGTTTGGTCTGTTTCTTAGGATTGAAAAACTCCTCTCTGAAACAGTGAGTTAGGAAGTTAATGAGTGAGTGAGTCTCTCCCTGTCTTCTAGTCATGCATTTCTGGCACTGAGGTATGAAAAATCATCCAACATAAGTCGTCTGTCATAAACTTCTTCTCTGCGTTTTTCTGCCTCCCTGAATGTATCCTGAAATACCACCACCAGCAACCCCTGCTGTTTAATCTTCCTCTATAACCTGAGTACAATGATCCTTGACCCTTTGACACATACAAATACTGCATAGAAGGCTGCAATTAGTGCTGTTATAACTCCTGCAAAGGTAGGCTACAAGTGTTGAAGGGAAGGGAGGGGGTCTTTGAGGGCTTTTTGGACAGTGAGCACAATTGATGCTGTTTAAGCAAGTGAAGACCAAGTTTGCACTGTAATTGCATGTTTAGAGCATCGGTATTCTGGTATGCAGGCCAGACAATGGACAGTTACAGCAGTAATTCTTTTAAAAATAGAACAGGAATTTTAATAACTACCTGCTGTCACTCTGCAACGTTTGCTTAATAAAGTTCTTAGGCCTGCTCTGGAAATTTATGGAAGAACAAGCATGGTGGCATGACAGCTGTTGTGATTGTGGCATATGATTGGGGTATTTTAATCCATTAGAAATTAAATTAGGCTTATTTTCCTAAAGTGAAAATATGTGATAATGATAAATTGACTATTATGTTATAAGGACGAGAGTAGTGCTGCAAATGGTAAGGTCTATTTTAGTCTTTTATTATACACTGTTGCTAACGTCCAGGCTTGCTGTGGTCAGGGTTTTCAAGTTCCTATGTAGCAAGTGAAGCCTGAGCATTTTTAATAGTAAAATAAAAAGTGATAGAAGTTTTTCTGCATGCATGACCCCAGCTATTTAGGCAATGATCAGTTTCATAGTTTTGGCAAAGGACTGTGAAAGGTTTGAGGTGGCATAGCTACAGGATAAACTTTATGAGGATACAGGTGGCATTGTAAATGAAAATGGGCAAATTGCTCATCTGCTAACTAGTACAACAAATGAAATATCTACCAATATATGTCAGTGTATATCAATAATACACTTGTAACCGAATAAACACATGCGTATTGATGTGTATTGACATGTGTCAGACTGTATTGACAGGAGAAAATCATCCTGATATGGCTTCAAGGTGTTTTTTTATTTGTTTAGTTTCTAGCCCTACTAGTGATAGCCTTTTTCAAATACCTGTAAATTTTCCTTAGAATGGGTTAAAGCAGCAGTGCATGATAGCAGTACAAGTTTTGGTCTTTACTTTTTTATTCTATTTTGGATTTCCCCTTATCTCTTGACTTGTATGACACCCTTGTTTCGCCTTTTTATGTTTACTTTTCACATTTGAAATAATAAAAGGAGTGCTCCTCTTAACATGGCTCACACCACATTTATATCAGTATTGTCAGCTGATTTTGTACACCTCTTATCCCATGTGCTAGTTCATTATAGTCAAAAGAACAGTGATGTTAAAACAATGTTTGTTCAACAACTACAGAGAATGTGAATGAAAACCTAGTCTGAGCCATGATAAAAGGAATCCTACTCCTATTACTTCAGCTGTGGGAAAGCAGACTCAAAATGCATAAAAAGGGCATCATACATGTTGTGAGATGAGGTGCAATCCAAAATAAAATGAAAAGGTATAGGTCAAAATGTCACTGTCAGGCGCTGCTGCTTTACTTAGGAAGTGTTCAGGCTAGAAACGTTTGTCAGATTATTTCCAATAGCTTCTTATGAGGTCCAAACCGTCCATTGCTTAACCTGAGACAAAGCAGCCGCCCAGTACAGAATGAGTTTTAATGAAATTAGGAGTCTGGGAAATATAGAGCAGTTACAGTATAGTCAGTTTCATTCATACATATTTCATTTATAGATGTTTTCTTGCCACAGAGCTTTTTCTTCCTTCAGTTGATGTGGGCAAGATGTTCAGCCCTCCGCGTCCTCCCTCCTGTAGATCCCCATGGATCACTCCCCGTGGTGGGGTCAGGAAAGGAGGACCTTCTCCCTCCCGGGACTCGCATTCAGAACTGGGTTAGTGGTCCTTCATCGGCAGTGATGGACAGGCAGGCAGGGCTTCTCTGTTTCCTCCCACACCCCCAGTCACGGGGGCATGTGTGCATGGAGGCACACACACTACAGAACCACGGCTCCTTCCTTACTGCATCGCTTGTATTTTGGCGCTATCTCCTGGCCTTCAACAGGCAGCAGCCAAAGACCAAGATGGTGTGCCTTCCACCCTCAGAAAAGGAAAGCAGTCCAGTGGAAGCTCAATCCTCTGCCACCCTGGCCAACCTCCAGCAACCCAAGTTCATTCCCAAACTCAGGTCACTGACATGGGAAAAGGTAAGGCACGCAGGGGCACCTCATCACCACAGGGCCAGCTCATTTATTGACATTTTAAGATACTAGTGAACATTTTAAATTTGTTCAAAACTGTGTTTATAATATTTTTAATTCTCAAAAATACACGCCCCTATCCTGACTGGCCTACCCTATGCTGGAGGGATCAAGGGTATGTTATGGAGACATTGTGTGCTGACCACATGGGGAGGGAGAGAGCTAAGCAGCAGGGGTGTTGCTAGACCAGGGCCTCAGGGGCATGAGCTGCAGATCTTTATATATGTGTTCTGAACTGCTCTTCAGTTGAATTGTTTAAATTATTGCTTTTATAAAAAATATCTGTGGCCAATCCCAGTCTTAGAGAGCTTGGGCCCGGGATCTTTTGTTTACCCTAACAATGCCTCTGCTCCTGCAGCACAAGTGGTGGTGGCTTTGATGTTGTATTTGACCATGTGACATTGGCTCCCCCCCCCCACAGGATGGGGCCACAGGTGCCCATAGGCTCATGTTGAGGTGGGTGGAAGACCTTATGGGGAGCAAAAGGATTAGGAGCCATTAGTTGTAGGAATTTTTTTTTTTCTGAAAGCATGGAGTCATGGTAACACCATAAAAGAGACCTATCAATGCAGTTTTCAACAGGGGACAAAAGAGGCACCTGTCTACCTGTCCTGGATGCCCATTTTTCAGTGTTCGTTCCTCTGCCAGTCCTCAGGACAGGTGCCACATCAGAAGCAAACCATGGGTACTAGGGCCCAGAAACAAAAGATGCCTGTGAGATTGGGCTGACCAACATCATGTCACCCATGTGTCATGTGGTGATGGGCATTATTTAATCAGCATCTTGTGATGTCCTCACTGTCAGTGGTTCCTGCTAGTGGGTGGCAGAGAGCCACAGGATTGCTGTAGACTAGATCCATACCTTATCATGCATTCACAACTGTGAGCTCACTCTTGCACGCCACATTGTATACCTCATTTTGCTTTGTGCCTGCTTGAGGTAACAGCAAGTAGCGAGTGCATAATCACAGCAAAGTTTTCATTTTTATTTGAGAAAGAGTGAATTAAAAGCCTTACATTACTATTTGACTGAGAGCAGGGGTGTAGCCAGACATTTCAGTTTTGCACACCAAGCTGCCCCTTTGCTACCCCAGACCACTGTTGTCCATACTGCCTTTCTGCCACAAACACTTGTCCATGCCCCGCCCCTCCAACACATCATTTGCAGCATGTCTATATGACAATGTAAAGATGAAATGCACTCACATTCAGACCAAGATTGGCTTTTAGTTACAATTTCTCAATTGTGTCAAGCCTCTGTACCACGACAAGGTAGCCAGTCCCACAGAAGACCATTCACACTCCGACTTGGGAGTCAGATCCACTTTACTGAACATTTACCCACACTGCATGCCACACAGCTCACTGCAGTAAAGCTTGACACAGACACACACACCAGACACACCCACACACCCCAGACACACTTATTACATTACAAACAGACAAAGCAGGGGTCATCTTTTAGAAAAGCGCCTGTCCTGGCATGGGTCATAGTCCTTCAACAGTTGTTCCACATCAATTTCCATATCCCTGTGGATGTGCAGCAGAGCTAATCCTGTGAGATGCGATTCCCCAGTAGTGCTTCTCAGCCATGTCTTCAACCATCGCAGTGCACTAAAAGACCTCTCCACAGTTGCTACACTTACTGGCATGGTTGCCAAGATGGATAATGTGGCATTGATGTTCAGATACAGTGCCGAATTTAGGTGCAGCAGTGTCATAATTAGAGATTCTGGCCTCTGTTTTACTGTAACATTCATCCACTTTGCATGCCATCTTACAAGCTCCATCCTAAATTCTGCCATGCTGCCCAAATCCACCTTGTATGCATTATAGAGCTCCAACACCTGCTCTTCATGTTTTAGCAAATGTAACTTTTGTGGGATAAGGTACTGAGCAAGAAAGTGAGGCCGACACTCAATAAGCAGCTCTTGTAGCTCTGAAATGACATGGTCCAGAAATGGAATAAAAATGTTGAGCCTGTAATATTCCTTAGGGCTAGTGGCACTGATGTTGCTGCGTTGCGATTGTCTTCTACAGGTGCGGGGAACAGATTCCTCAGTGCACACTGAGGCTGCCAGTGACAGGATGCCTGTGTACAGTTCCCCAAAATGAGTTTCAGAGGACTCCCTCATGCCCCTCAATACTTCCCACAAAGTAGTAGCCTCCTCGGATGCTTGAATGAGGTCTATGTCCACATGCTGTAAATAAAGGTGCAAGGGTTTTGTCAAGGTCATAATGTGATCAACACAGCTCGGGGTCACGATAAAATCAAATTTGGTGATGGAATAAAGAAATCATTCAGCAGCATCCTCAAATTCTGACATCTTCTCCAGTGTGCTACAAACCACCAAGTATTTCTCCTTAAACCTTGACAGAGAGTCAACCTGGCTCATCCATCGTGTGTTGCCTGCTGCAGGAATAGTTCTGATGTGATCTGCAGGTTCATTATAATTGTTGGGGATGTTGCGAAATTCCTTCAGTTCTGTAAGGAAAATATTATTCCGTTTGGCTGATGCCTTTAATGAGGCAATAATTTTTTTCATAGTGTCAAACTTGTTCGATACTTGCCTCATGGAGCAGGAGTGAACAACTGCAGTATTGAGGCTGTGTGCTTTGCAGATTGTATATAAGGCTTCTGGCACAACAGCCTTAATGTTGGCTTGGACCCCATTAAATCTGCCACTCATATTACTGCCCTTGTCATATCCTTGCCCTCTCATCATGTTGATGACAATGCCCCAGGCAGACAGGCATCGTATAAAGAGATCTGCCAGTCCTCGTCCTGTGTTGTCGAAGCCTTCCGTGAACTCTACAAAATCTTCACATATCTCAGTGTCGCCTATGGTGTGTGGTGGACATAGCGAACACATAAGGATAGCTGTTCCTTGGTTGATACATCAGTCGTACCATCTGCAATTAGGCTGAACCATTTAGCTTGTTTGACTTTTTGTAAAATCTTTCACTGCAGTTGCAGGCCCATAAGCTGGATCAGCTCATTCTGGATTTGAGGAGATGTGTAGACTGCATTTCTGGAAGCTAGTCTCAGGTGATCTTGTAATTCTTATTCCAGTTCTGCTGTGTACTGTAATAGTTCTTGGAAGTTTTCTCCATCTGTATTTTTTCCTCGCAGGAAAATGTTGTTTCTTCCACAGAACAAGATTATTTTTACAATCCTGCGCAGTAAGTGGTTGTCTGCTGGGACACCCTTGTATTTTGGTCAGTTAGAAACTGGTAGGCAGTCACCGGCTTGCCATCACAGACAGAAAGATAACCATCTGTTTTAGCAGTGACATTCAGGTGTTCTTTACATTTGCTGTGCCTCTCAAGGGTTTTCTTGCTGTTTGATCAGTCCCTCATTGGTGGGGATTTCAACACAGAGCCACTTGTGGTACTAAACACAAGACAATGGGCACAAAACATACCATCTAAAGACTTTGAATATCTTGCAAATGTGTATGTTTGCAGGTATTGTGGATTGAATCTCCTTAAGCGTTGATTGGCTATTTCAGAACCCATTAGCCGGGAAGGAAACTGAAATCCAGATGGTGGTTGCCACTGCATTTCAAGGATGCGTTTCTTCTGTGCATCAGTGAGGTGACCACGATCCAGACAGCCAAGGTCTTTAGTGTCTGGCTGGTTCAAGTCCAACTCTCCAATGAGAGTAGGTATCTGCACATCTGTCAGTGGCACAATGTCAGGCTCGACAGGCTCCATCACAGAGTGCAGGTCAGACTCCTCAGGTTCTTGGGATGCAGGATGTGAGGTCTGGGATTCCCTGGTGGCTTCGGTTTCAGTGGCAGATGCATTTGGAATCTGCACAGGTTCTTGTGTTAAGTCTTCCTGCATCTGTGGTGTAGCTGCATTGTTACCATTAAAACAATAAGTAAATAAATTGGTAAACTGAGACTAATTAGATGTTTGTTTACTCATAAGTGGATGGATCAGTACCATCAGAAAAGCTTACCCTGAAGTGGATGTGGGTGAGATGATGAAGGACTGCATCAGCCGAGACATTTGTGCATTTTCTTCCATTCTGGCCCGTTTGGCCTTTCGCACCTGTGACCCAGATGGTTGTTTTTCTCTTAATGGACTCCATTGTTTGCTGTGTGGCACACTTTCCCCAGACACCACCGCAGCTTATGCCCCTTGTACCCAACCTCGCAGATGGCACCCTTAATTTAAAATAGAAATTAGAATTAGAATATGCCATTTTGCAATTGAAAAACTGCTTCCCTGTACAGATAAAGTTGACAGGGTTGTCCAAAGTAGCATAAAGGAACAGAAACAATTCCAGGGCTGTCTGATTTCAAGTAGCATAAAGAAACATTCCCGCTTAAATCTGAGAATACCTAGACGGCCCAGGCCCGTGCAAGCAACTGCTCTGTAACAGAGCACACAGCTCCGCAGTCTGTTAGAGACCAACTAGTTCCTTCCACATGGATGGTTACTGCAGGATCACAACTGTTTTTTTCTAAATGGGACAGCTACTGCCTGCACTCTGATGTGCAACAGCTGTACTATTCAATGCAGCACTGTGACCAGCATGTCCTCAGCACTTGAGTCACCCCCTGTCGCTGACCATCCGACTAGATCTCAGAGTCCAGACTTGTCTGTCCAACAGCAGCATTGCACAATGTCTCCCCCCCTGCACCTGGTTTATACCCTTGAGGCACTTCAATGCTGACCACAAGGTCCCTCCTCCACCAGCAAGTACATATTGAAGTCTTAGGTCTGCCTACTGATGAATAGCAGGCCAATTCTCACTTAACTGCATTAATCAGGTATCCTATGCAAGTATGCTGTAAAACCATCTACTGGCAATGTGCCACTAAACTTTATTATAAAAGTAATACATTAGCATTGCTGCATGCAGAACTGCCTTGCACGATGCAGCTCATACCGTCAAAACTCCAAACATTGGAGGCAGTATAGCGCAGTGGTTTAAAGCTTCAAATCTGGAGACCTGGGGTTGAATCCATTAGCCACCACTTGCTTACTTTGCGACCCTGAGCAAGACACTTAACTTCCCTGTGCTCCCATATCAAACACCAGTAAACAAGCTTTCAGCTTAGTGCATCTGTCCCGGTTAAACAATTGGAACCAAAAAACTCCAGTCAGTACCCCAGCCTGTCCTGAGGCAAGCATGCTGCAGAATCAACTGGATACCAAGATACTCACAGGTTGTAGTTCAGAAAGTTCAATAAATTCAGAAATTCTGTCACCTTTAACAGATTAACATGTCACTTATTTACTCAATTCCCTCACAAGTGGAAATCTACCACTGTGACACCAGTTCATAAGTCTGGGGATTGCACAATTACTGGGAGCTACAGGCCTCTCTATCCTGCCCCCCACTCTTGAAAGCTCTTGAGCATATAGTTGCTGACCAGCTGGTTAAATACTTAGAAAAATATCAGCTACAATTCCCGCAACACGAGTTCAGAAATGGTATACCGCTACCGCCCTTCTGGAATTCACAGGCTTTATTCAACACTCCTCAGATCAAGGACACCTGGTCGGTGCTGCTTTTCATTGATTTAGCCAAGTTGTGTGACAGTGAATCATGCTCTCCTGGTCGAACAGCTTACCACCATTGGCCTAGCTCATGACAGTGTAGCCTGGTTTGAAAGTTACCTGCACAGCCGTACACAGCAGGTGAAAATTGGTAACACCCACTCGGATAGCAGACCTGTCCTATCTGGAGTTCCTTGTTGGCTTTGCATCTTTTATTTTGCATTTTTCTCAACAACCTTCCTTACTTCTGTCAGGGTCACATCCTTTTATATGCTGATGATGCCGTCTTATTTACCAGTGATCCAGACCCTCAGGTTCTTGAATCCAGGCTACAGAGTAATTTCATAGTCATAGAAAGATGGTTCCATATGCACAAGTTAATTATGAATTACAACAGGACTATAACTGTGCCATTTTCCAGCTCCCCGATAGGCTCAGAACTTACCCTGTTTCCATCAACTAAAAGGCTCCAATCCAAAGGTATAAACTCATGTACCAAACATGTTTACTGTCCAAAAAAGCTTAGGCAAAAGACCCTCAGAGTGCAGAAACTTATTACCTCTACTATCAACCATCATTGCACCAGAAGCTCTACTACAAGCCAGATTTTTAATATACACCGCTGTCGCACCTCTGAGACAAAGGTCCTTTGCCTACTGTGACTGCTATGGGTTGGCAGTATAGCACAGAGGTTAGAGGAACAAGGTATGAATGAACTTGGCACATTCAGCAGACTAGACCAGAGTTTGATTCTCACAACCTCCACTTGCATACTGTGTGACTGAGCAGTGCTCCTAGGTCACCCCTAAAATGGGCACTTGTGCTAGTGGGCCTTACCCGGGTACCAAAGACTAAAATAAAGAAAAAAATTAATGAACCCGCTGCATCCATGACATCACTTCAGCATCCACCTTGGGCTCCTTCAAGGTTAAACTGGAGGTTAAACTTAAGCAACAGATAGTTGCTGATGTCAGTTTTGACAGCTTCCAATAACCCTTCATGTGACCAGCACTTATTCTAACAGCATTAACAGTAGCAGTTACTTTGGGTATTACTATTATGCATTAAGTGCTTGCTCGGGACCAAAGAACAGTAATACTAAATAAAAAAACTATACAACCACTATCAAACCTTTATTAGGTGAAAAAAAAAGAAAGCACACCACTCAAAAAAGCAGTTCCCAACGCACATATTTCTGCAGAGTGCATTTTAAACACTGACCAATAACTTATTTATTTAGTTTTTGTTAACCGGGTAGTTCCATGAATTATATCCCTATTATAAGCTAAAAAATACAGCAGAGAAAGAACACACTTCTCACTACAAAAGTAGCTTCAGCAGCAGATCAGAAGAGTGGCAACTGGGGTTTAACGCAAAGTGCAAGATCATGCACATAGGGAAGGGAAACCCTGAAGCCACCTATAGGCTGGGAGGGGAGATGCTGGCGATCACAGGGAAGAAATTAACAAGACATTAACAAAATTGAGGTAGTCCAGAGAAGGGCACCCAAAATAATGCAGGGCTGCATCAGAAAACAAGTGACAGATTAACAGTTCAATATGTATATCCTGACTAGAGCACAATATGTATACCCTGACTAGAGCAAAGGAGGGAGAAAGTTGATATGATCTAAACAGTTCAACATCTTATGGGCATTAACAAGGTGAAGGAGTCTAAACTATCATGCCAAGGGGACATAGCATGAGATTAGAGGGAGGCTGATTAAGGGGTGATGTGAGGAGTTTCTTTGTCACAGAAAGGATGGTGGATGCATGGAACAGCCTACCTCAGGAGGTGGTGGATATGAATACAGCACAGGGCTTCTAACAGGCATGGGATAGGCATAAGGGAGCAATACAGATGCGTTTGAATAGATAGGCCATTGGTAGAGCAAAATCCTAATATGGCACATTCATAATGTGCCAAAGTACTTATCTGCCGTCAACGTCACCATCTTAAAATATGTTCCTAACTTGTAGGTATTCAAGGCTAAACTGGCTTCCCATCTGAGAGAACCTTGCAGCTCCCTGCTACCCTAATGCCCTCATGATAGCATATATGAAATGAAATGTGATGGGGATATATATTACAACACACACACACACACACACACACACACACCACCCCACACACACATATTCATGTTGCACACTGTTGACTGCTGTTGTCTTCCTTGGGACCTCCGTGAAAACAAGTTGCTGCATCTCATGGGATTAGCCTGATTGGAACATTTTGTAAATAGTGAATATATAAAAACAGTAATGCCCCTACTTTGTACTTTTGAAGTGGAACATCCTCCTTTGACATCTACAACAACTATATGCAGAATAAGGTGTTCTCCGGTTCTGGACACTGATTGGCCAAAATTATGAGAGTGATTTATAATAGGTAATATTGTGGGCATAATCTGAAACTGCATTAATCTAGTAAACTACCAGGGTTTAAGCAGGACATTTAAAAAGGCAATTTGTTACTAAAATTTTGCAGCCAAAAGACATCTTTAGCCAAACCAATAAGTTAATTTTCCTGTTTATTGGTACAGAAAATGGTCTGAAATACTTGCAAGTTTCATTAGAAAGTTGGTCTTAGCATTGTAAACCAAGTGAGATAGTATGCAGTGAAACTGCAGTTGTTTCACACACACATTAAAACTGCACATTAAAATTGTTTTCAAAGTTCACAGAGGGGGGGCTTCAGTTCACGTTTAGTACAGCCTGTCATCAGTGCAAATCACTCCTCCTACCCCCAACACCCACAGTACAGTCAGATAAGTCACAGGACAAGACACAACCAATGAAATTTGCAGTAACAGAGAGACAAGGAATGGCAGTGTGTGTACAGATTTCTAGTACTACCTTCATGAACAGAACTGCCTACATTTTCTGCCTTGCCAATCTTATTTGCCCACCCACCACAAGAGCAGTGTCACACATTAACCCTCAAAAAATGTACCTGGTGAACAGATTATGGTATTTTTCACCCACTGTCAGACTCAGGTGCTGGTGTCCAAAATTCCTCTTGGCTACTGGATAGTGCAGTACAGGGCATGGCAGGCTAAGTACAGCAGCGGCAGTGAAACGCACCATTTGAGGGGGGAGTCGGATGAACTACATGTCAGTGCAGCGGCTCTTACAATCGCCTCTAGTAGTCTCTCCTCTCTCTGTCTCTACAGCAGTGCAGCTCAAAGTGGAACACAGAAGTGCAGGATAACTCTCCGTCTCTTCAGACTTGGCTTCTTCGGCATACGGCTTCTACGGCACAGTCAGCAATAACTAGACTAGTTCTCCATTGCGGCTTGACTCGCTCTCTTTCCAAAAGCTCCTCTGAACTGTGAAGAAACATTACCTACCAGGGAAATTTAAAGAGCCCACCTGGCCCACCCCTTACTAGGCACGCCTCCTCACAAGCGGTAGTGGACCTGATTGAGAACGAAGTACACATGTCTCAATCAGGGCAGCTCGGTGTAGGCATGCACGTCATCAGAGACACCTGCCCCCCCTTTCAAATTACAAATTGTGAGCACTATTAAGCCGCTGGAAAAGCACGTGAAAATAAGGGAAGACAAAGGAAATTTGTAAACGCACGCCAGCCGGCTTCTGTTACCCTCACACTGGTCTACAGCATGCCATGGCGTGACAGGCGTAACGGTAGCTATGCCCTTGATCGCCTCTAGTAGTCTCTTCTCTCTCTCTCTCGCTGTCTCTCTGTACAGCAGTGCAGCTCAAAGTGGAACATAGAAGTGCAGGATAACTCTCTGTCTCTTCAGACTTGGCTTCTTCGGTGTACGGCTTCTACTGCACAGTCGGCAATAACTAGACTAGTTCTCCATTGCTGCTTGATTTGCTCTCTTTCCAAAACTCCTCTGAACTGTGAAGAAGCATTACCTACCAGGAAATTTAAAGAGCCCACCTGGCCCACCCCTTACTAGGCATGCCTCCTCACAAGCAGCAGCGGACCTGATTGAGAACGAAGCACACATGTCTCAATCAGGGTAGCTTGGTGTAGGTGTGCACGTCATCGGAGACACCCGCCGCCCCTTTCAAATTGCAAATTGCGAGCACTCTTAGGCTCCCTGGAAAAGCCCGTGAAAATAAGGAAGACAAAGAAATTTGTAAATGCTCACGTCAGCTTCTGCTACCCTCAAGATTGGTTCACAGCACGCTGCGCGTATATCGTAGCTACGCCTTGACTGAGAGGCAGTTTATGTAAGATTATGGCAACTGATTAAAAAAGCCCTTGTAAGGGATAGAAAGGTGAAGTTCTAGCATTTAAAAGATTTTCAGCACAGTGAGCAAGAGAGGGAGACTTAGGATTAGAAAGGTGGAGAAGAACTTTAAAAAGCTAATTAAAAACCCATGTCATGTCAGGTGTAGCTTACGGAGGAGTTCTGGAAGTTGGTTACAAGTCCTTGTCAGAAATGCTCAGGGTACTCTCTAGATTCTGACTCAGGAGTCCTATGTCACTGGACTCTGGGATTCTATGTCAGTGTGACTTTGTTACATCAGGGTTTTAAATAGCTGGTATCGTGTAACAAAGCGCTACACAAAACAGGGGGTAATGCTAACCATTCCCAGAAATGCATAGCAGTAGACTGCTAACCATTTTTTGAGTGACTCCGTGGCACAGTAGGCAACATAATTTTTTAAAATTTTGCTAATCAGTTTGTGTCAAGGGCTGTGGATTTGCACAGTTGATTATCACTTTCGTGCATATTACTGCTAATCAATTTTTTTTTGTTTTATTTAATACCCTGTACATGCATCTGTAGTTACAACTTTTGAGATTTTACTAATCAGATTCAGTTATAATACTAGTAGTAGTAAAGCAGTAGGGGTGAATGGGGGAGGTGAAGTGGGAGGTTGGGGGTGGTGAGGGGAGTTCAGATGCTCGTCTGTGGCCTCGGAAAAAACAACTGAACAGCAAGCTGGCATTCTCATGGGCAAGAGACTGCAACATAGGCGAGATTTCATGGACAAAATGTTATCACAAAATATTGTCTGTGTTTTTAAGCCAGAAACCATAGTTGCTCCAGTGTTCAATTAGTAAAAATTATAGGGCAAGTAAGAATTCAGTGACATGGGCAGAAAATTCAGTGACATGGGCAGAATTGTATTCCACCTGTCCTTTGGGCAGTCATCCACACAAAATTTTTTCTAGACCTGGTTTTCAGTTATCGATACTTTTATTATTGATACATAATTTTTGCAACCTTTTTGAACACAATTTTATTTAATTTTTTTTTTAGAAATAACTTCAAATTTTCAGATTACTAACCATAGTCCACTGGCAAAATAGCATATTCCTGTCACAAAAATCTTCATTTCATGTTCAGTGATCCTAAACTCTTTCTCTGCAGAAGATAATGAAGAACTTAAAGCAGTCTTGTAAATTAAAGGCCCTGGACATGCACAGGAAATGTTGTAAAAAGCATAAATTTAACATAGTAGCGTAGTCAGAGCTGTCATACTATAGACTGCGGTGGGGGGGGGGCACATCCCCACCCATGTAGTACTTTTTAGACTGAGAAGACTGTAAAAACATAATATGCTATTTCTCTAAAGGTCATTTTCAGTTGTGTACACCGCCCCCCCCACCGGAAATTCTGTTGGCATGATGTCCCTGAGCCTAGTATTGTGACAGTAAAGGGACTTGGGATCCATTTAGGCCACCCCTGCCGCATGGTGTTGACTGTACCCTGTTTAACTATGGACAAGTAGCCACACTTCTCAGCCAGAATGCTGCCGCTGCTTGATCTCTGTACACCCCAGTGCCATTCTCTTTCAGGGCTCTGTCTTGTCCTACTTTGAAACCCTGAACAGACCTAGCTTTGACAACCTCGCTGGGTAGGTTATTCCACATATCAACCAGCTTCTGTGTGTAGTAATGATTTCTAATGTTTTCGCTTTATCCTGCCCCCCAACTTTGAGTGCCTATCCTCAAGTTCTCCTCTCACTCTCCAGCTCCAACATCTGTCTCTGTGTTTGTTCCACCCTTCCCAGTCTCTTTAGTATTTGAAACACAATCATCATGTTGGCCTTCTCTAAACTAAACCATTTGAGTATGTCCTATCTGTCCTTGTAGTTTTTGGCTGCTAGACAGCTGGGTGGCCCTGTGCTGGACCCTCGCAGCCTTTTCAATGACCTTTCTGTACAGCAGTCACCAGGACTGGAAGCAGTACTCCAGGCGTAGTCTAACAAAGACAAAAAAGCAAATATCAAGCACACTGGTCTGCACCTGGTTACTTTCCATCACTATTTCTCATTGTTTTCATCAGTAGCGCTTGCCTTGGTCAGTCGGTACCAGCATTAGAAGTGTGAACCTGTGCTTCATATCTCTTACTATTTTGGGGCAACTGTAGTGGCAGATAGACCCTCATGGCTTAGCCTGTCAGTTGCGTTATCAGAGGGCTGGCCGTGGGGGGGCTTTGGGACAGTAATGGCGGGCAGAAGATTACAGGATCAACCAGATAAAGTTCACAATTTCAACACTGAAAAGTATTTAAAAATGTACTGTGAGTGTGTTTTGCTAATCGGGACCTATAGGTCCCTTGTTTTTATTTATTTAATTAATTTTATTTATTTGATAATCAGGAAAGAGTGCTGGACCAAAGGTCCTTTTTCAAGCTCAACCAGAGCAGAAACTACAATAACAATACATGCAAAACACAAGACGATAATACAGTAAAAACAAAACACATTAACCAAAAATACAAAAACAGTTACACTGACTATACAAATACTGTAAAAAGGTTTTTTTTTATTTTAAAAAAAGGAAGCCAATTGCAGTGAATCAGAAAGACCATTCCAAAATTGAGCAGCTATGGAAAAAGCCCAAGCACCAGCCTTTGATTTACATAGCCTTTCCACTAAAACAACCCCTTTAGCTGATCTCAACCTAGGAAGTAGTGACCTACGATTTGCTAAAGATGAAAGGGGCCCAGAAACAAGCAAACAAAACAAAAAACACTTTTAAATACCAGACAACCCAAAAAAATACTTATTATGTAAGGGGGGAAAAAGCCAACCAAGGCAAGAATTTAAGGTGCAATGATGAGTACAAGTTGGTGATAACAAAACAAAATGACAAATAATATTATATACAGCAGAGAGACTTTGAAATTCCTTGACCCCCAACCAAGAGAAAAGACTTACTGCATAGTCAAAATGTGGTAAAAGATTCCCATTACCACTAATGTACTGTGTTTCCAAAGAAAATACATATTTTTTCATTTTATATAGTATTCCAGTTTTTTTTTTTATTTATTGTCCTGCGGACCATTTTTACATGTTTAGAGAAAGACATCCCTGGGTCCACTAACATTCCTAAATGCTTAAATTTGGACACCTGTTCAATTAGATTGCCACAGCTTTCTCTTAAATATAAAGGTGGAGAAACACTGATCATCCCATGAGAACCAAAAAGCATAGACATTGTTTTCTTAGAGTTGAAGTTCAGTGAATTATTCAGAAACCATGTACAAGCAGAAAGAAGATCACATTCTAAATATTTGGTGAGAGTAACCACATTTTTACCAGAAGAGTAAATAATTAAATCATCAGCATACAACAAAGATTTACAGTATTTAAAATAAGAAGGTAATGAGGGGTAATGGGATGAGGAAGCAATATAGTGTAGTGGTTAAGGGCACTGAACTGCAATCCTGGAGACCTGGGTTTGAACATTATCAGCCCCCTCTTGTGTACTGTGTGACCCTTTAACTTCCTTGTGCTGCCAGGTCGCACCTGGAAACAAGCTCCAGTTTAGTGTGCCTTTCCTAGTTAAACAATTTCCCCTTTAATAAACAAAGTAACATTAAAAGGCCAAGAACTAATGGAGGAGGCCCAAAACCTTCCTGGAAGCCCCTATTACCAAACAAGAAGTCCATTTGGTAATTGCACAGCTTCCAGTTGGTAAATCCCCAGGCCCCAGTTGGGTTTGGTGCTGAACTATATAAAAAAACTTAAAGACAAGCTCCGCCCTATGTTAGCCAAAGTCTATAATGCATGTTTGGAGGAGGGGAAGATGCCAGACTCCAGGGATGAGGCCTTGATTTCGGTTATTCCAAAACCTGGGAAAGATAAGGCTGCCTATGAAGCATACAGACCTATCTCTCTCTCTCTCTCTCTCCTGAATCAGGATTTTAAGATGCTTACAAAAATGTTATTGCTATGATTACAAAAAATATATTGACTTATTGGCACACCTTGATCAGACTGGTTTTATTCCCCATCGTTACCTGTCGGATAATATTAGAAAATTACTTAACATCCTTAAATATAAATCAGTCACCTCAACCTCACAGCTGGCCCTATTCCTCGATGCTAAAAAGCTGTTTGACTGCCTTAATTGGACATATTTATTAGAAGTTATGCAGCGTGTGGGGATAGGGAACAACTTCCTTAAGTGGGTCTCTCTTTGCTACCAGCAATCAAAAGCTAGAGTTTGGGTTAATGGCACAATTTCAGACTATTTTCATATAGAGAGAGGTACAAGACAGGGCGTTATAGTTCTCTCACCCTGCTGCTTGGCTTTCTGGCAAATAAAGAAGACCTATGCTTTTTGTGTTGGGCTAGCGAGGGGTTAAAATTTCTGCCCCAGCTCTTGCAGGGAGAGGTGCTTAAGGATTTTACAACCTTAAAAAGAGAATTTAATATACCAAGACAAGATTTTTACTGTTTTCTTCAATGTAGGCATTATGTTTTCTCGGTCATGGCGATTGAAACTTTAGTACACCCACCCATTCATCCTGTGCTTTTAACATATAGTAAGAGTCTCTTGGGAGACAGTAGAGGCTTTATTTCTTGAATTTACAAGGCTTTACAAGAGGGTATGGGTGATATAGCATTGCAAAAAATTGGAAGTTAAATGGTATGAAGAATCTGGCGCCATCCTCCCGGAAGGGTTACTGGTCCAAAATCTGGCAGGGTATCTATAAAACTACTAAGTCTCCATCATGGAGAGAGTTCCATTGGAAAATAAGTACGTGCTATTTTATAACACCAGTTATATCTAAACATTATGCTTCCCATCCATCGAATCAATGCTGGCAGAATTGTGGTCAGAAGGACTGTCACTATCATGTTTTTTGGAGCTGCCCCAACCTTCAGAGTTTTTTGGGGGAAGTGATTGAAGCCGTTTTAATAATATTCTCGCTGGAAACAAACCTTTTATTCGAGAATATGGGGTTGTTCGCTGTAGTGGAGAAAGATATTTATTCTGTATTTTGATTTTAGCGGCTTTGAAGGCCATAACTCGAAATTGGCTTACCCCTAATAAGATAACCATTTGACAGTGGCTTTCTAATCTGACACAAATTAAGCATATGGAGGCCATTATGGCCCTCTTACGGCTTCAGACAGAAAAGTTTAACTCACTGTGGCTTCCTTACTTTAATTATGTAGAAGATAGGGAGAACACTCCCGTTTTGGAGCAGCTCCTTATTCAATAATGTTGGGAAATGATGGAAAGGGAAGAAATAAGGATTCCCTAGTTTCTATAAACTATAAAGGGAAAAGTAGTTCCCACAATCTTTGTTCAAAATGGTGTTATAAATTTCTATGAAGGCTTAATCTTATCTGAATAAGCTTAAATTAAGTGAAATGTATTCATTAAGTGGTTGAATGTGTTTCTTGTTGATTGGTTATTGTTCCATTTTTTATGTTATGTTTGGCTAAAAAGGAATGAGACAAGACAATGGTTATTTAGTATTAAGCTTGAAACTTTATTTTACTGGGTCCTCGCACTTATTGATGACATGGACAACGGTTTCAATAGACAGTGACGTACAGTTTCTTTTTCACTTCCATGATCTTCATCCTGAAGGAGACATTCGGTTAATATGCTGGGGACCTAATTTATTATGCATTTATTTAAGTGGTGAAGAACCTATACATTGTCTTGGTGCATACTCTGGATCAAATGCTATATGATTTTGTAGTCTAATTTTACCTGTCTTTTATCCTTAATAAAATGTACATATTCAAAAAAAAAAGGCCAAGAACTGATCCCTGCAGAACCCCTTTTACTTATAGCACAGAAATCAGAAGAAACTGAATCAGTGCCCACAAACTGAGACCTATTAGTTAAGTAATTCAAGTAACTAGGAAGCTACACTGGAATGAAAACCAAGACAAAAGTTTATCACAAAGCTTGTTATTATCAGTAAGATCAAGTGCCTTAGTCAGGTCAACAAACGCAGCCCCCACCACGTGAGCAGAGTCCATGGCATTAAGGACTGTGTCTGTGAACCTGGCCAAGGCAGTACCAGTGCCATGGCCTTGCGAAAAAATCATGCTGTTATGGACATAACACCCTATATTTTTCTAAATAACGGTTAATCTGAACAACAACCAATTTTCCAACATTCTACTAATAGGGTTTTAAATCAAAATAGGCCAAAAATCTTTAGGAACAACAGCAAACTGTGTTTTTTCGGGCACAGGTGCAACCCGAGCACACTTACAACTCCAGAGGAACTTCTGAGAAATTAAAGATAAATTAAAAAAATACACACAGAGAGGACATTATAAAACAAGAAATGTTTAAAAAATGACCATCCAACCCTGCACCACAGTCACTCTTTTTATCCAGAAGTAAAGAAATTAAATGAGCCATGTCCAATTCAGTCACTTTCTTAAAGTAAAATTTGGGAAAATCCCAAAAAAACTGAGGTCTCAGATACTTTGGGAGAACCAACAGCAGTCAAAACAGAATCAAACCTTGATAAATCAGTAAATGTGGAATTTAAAACATTAGCTATATCGAGTGGATCACAGAGCTCTCTATCATTATCAGTTAATGTTGTAATATAACCCTTATCACAATCCTTTTTTTTTTATCGTCTTTCTGTTTTTGCCTCCTCACAGCCACTGACCTGCCATATCCTCCAGCCACCGCTCCCTTCCCCCTCGACGACCTTGGGACATAGCCGCCCGGGTCAGCTGGTATATACAGCTGTATCCATGAAAGGGACCCCCTCCTCGGTCCCTGCACCAGGCCAGGAACCAATACTGGCCCCGGTTTCATGCCCACGAGCCCAGTCGGGCTTCGGAAGCGTGGCCATCAAGCTGCCGTGGACAGTGCTGCCATTTCCACCGATTAGGTTTCCCAGGAGTGCAGACATGCAATGATGTCAAGCACAATGTGTTGACATCCGCTGCACTCCTCCCTCCATTGCACCAACTCTGGCAGGGCTCCCAGGTGTCCCCAGGGGCCGCTGCAGAGCGGTGAAGTCCCACATCCTTCCCCAGGATAGGAGAGCAGTTCTCCGGACACTCAATCCTACCCTCCCCTGCTGACCCCTGACAACCCGGGCTCGCGTCCGAACCCGGTCACCAGCATGCTGTGAGGTGTGGCATCCAGTGCCTCAACCCTCAGCGCCACCGGGCCGGCTTCCTTATCATAATCCTTAATAAGAGAATGCTCATTATTTCAAAAGCGCTGAGGATCGGACCAATTTGAGTCTAATCGTTTTCACAAAAATTCAGATTTAGCAGCGCCAATCAAATACGTAACCTTATTTCTAAGACAACGATAGTTAGCCAAAGAGCTGACAGTGGGGCAGGATTTATAATCAGACCAGGCCAATTTCCTTTGTTTTATCCAATACTTTAAATCTTTAGAAAATCATAAATTCGACACGCCATGAAATTTAACTGAAGGTCTCCTGAATGGGAAGCAGCTGTTTTAGAAAAAAAATTTCAGAGCATGATCAATATCAGGAATCAAATCCAGATAAGACCAATCAATACTGGATGATTTCATAAATAATGCATTAGAATTAAATATTTTAAAATAACGAAAGTGAACTGTATATGGAGGAATACAGGCAGTTTTAAATGTCAAAACACAGAACGTTGCCAAATGATCACTGACTGCATCATGCAAAACACCTGCCGGAGACACTTTTTTTTGTCTGTTAGTAAAAACCTAGTCCAGTAATGAATGGTGCAGACTGCCAGGATTCAACCTTGTAGGGGAACTAAGTAACTGAACCAAGTGATAAGATTGTAATAGGGACTTGTACTCATAAACACAATTACTTGTAGATTGGTGAGAGTTCCCCCTTTAAGCTTTGTGCCTGATTTGTGAGGTAGGAAGTTGAGAGGTGCATGCTGCTGTGCCAGAATATACCATCTCCCTTCCCCAAGCTGGGGCACATTGCCATTGGCAGCATGCTTCCCACAATATGGCCAACCAAGTGCCGGCCCGAGTTGGCTCCTGAGCACAAGTTGCCAACATGAAAGTGCAATGGACTTCTGATAGGCCATCGAGTGGTTCTGTGCAGTGTATTATTGTGTTTTTTTTCCTTAGTCCTGACTGTTACCTATGTCCACCATGGCGAATGCTGGTTGGGAAAGAACAAGCTGTTATGGCATCCAAATAGCACTACTGAGTGCCTGGATGGAAACAAGCTGAGAGGGTAGTAAGAAAGAGGAACATGGCAGAGAGAAGTCATATTTTATTCTTAGAAAAAAATAATTTTTAAACATGTTTTGAATTGGTGGGGCACGCAAAGAAGTGAAATTAGGATATATTTGAAATATTCTGTAATAAAAACACAAAATGCTTGCAACAGTGGCCTTCAAGGAATTGAAAATGAGTAACAGTAAATGCCCGAAACTTATTGAACCAACGTATCCCAAAAGTTGCCATCATTATGTTAAATCAGTAAAAGACTGAGGAATAAATGTTCCTATGGTGATGAATATCTATGCTAAAATGCAATCTAATTTTTAGCTGCACAAAACCAGGAATGAACTGGCCCCAAAAGTGAGAGATGTAAATGAATTGATATTTAAAAGTGCCTTAATGAAAAAAAGTAGCAGCGCAGCAGCGTCAGAGGGCAGAGCAGAGGATACAACACTTAACTTGTTTTGTTTTACAGCGGTATCTTATATGCGGGGTGAGCATTAAGGGCAAAAGCATTTGATTGTATTCTGACCTTTTCATTACTGTTCTCTTTGCTGTCCTTTTCTTGGCACTTCTTGTCACTTGTTTTTAGGGACCGGGTGCTGACGGAAAGCAGATTACAAACGGAAAGCAGACTGTAATAAGAGAGACCAGTTAAAATAAAGGGGAAAGCACGCCAAAGCGAGAGGTTTAAAAGGCTTGGCTTGGGGAAAGGCACTCAGTTCTCCCTCAGGCAGCAGCACAGCAGTGTCAGAGAGCAGAGTGGAGGATTCAACACTTAACTTGTTTTGTTTTACAGCGGTTTCTTGTATGAGAGGTGAGCAGTAAGGACAAAAGCATTTGATTGTATTCTGACCTTTTATTTACATTTCTCTCTGCTGTCCTTTTCTTGGCACTTCTCGTCGCTTGTTTTTAGGGACCGGGAGCTGGCAGAAAGCAGACTGTAATAAGAGAGACCAGTTAAAACAAAGGGGAAAGCTCACCAAAGCTGGAGGTTTAAAAGGTTTGGGGAAAGGCACTCAGTTCTCCCTCAGGCAGCAGCATCTGAGGGGAGAGCAGAGGATACAACACTTAACTTGTTTTGTTTTGTAGCAATATCTTGTACGAGGGGTGAGCATTAAGGACATGTTTCATCACAGGGTGTGGATGGGATCTCGGACTGGTGTGAGCTGATTGTTTTCTGAGAAACGATACTTCCAGGTATACCCTACCCTCGTCCCACCCTCCCCAGACAAGTGTGTACTTTTATAGGGACATCCCCAAAAGCATTTCACCACTTCCTGTCCAAACACAAGAGGGGTGATATCACACAAAGCTACCCAGGACAAACAAAACCATCTGCACCATAAAGAAACTGTAAACAGTAAACATAGTGTGAGCAATAGTTGACTCCAAGGTCCATCAGGGGTAGTGATTGACTAGAAGCTGACTAGTGTACTAAGGTGACAACGATTATTTATTTTTGCATATTTCCTAACACAGTGGCTTGATATAAAAAAAAAAGATATATCTATTTTCACTGGGGTCACTAATCTCAGTAAAGAGAAAGCAAACAAACATGATAGGAGTGGTGCAGTGGCTGCGGGACAGCAGTCTTCCAGGAGACATTCTGGAGGCTGCAGTGCTGCCCTATCTGTATGCACCTCTCTGGGTTGAGGGCAGAGGTTGCTCATCTCCAGGCAGAGTTGCCTAGGATTTGGGAAACCTCCTCCCTCACCCAAGGAGCACCAAAGCCACCCCTGCTGCCTCAGAGGATGCCAGTAAGAAGGGGCGGTTGGACAACAATGGGCTCTGGGAGGGTGAGGGAGATTGAGCAGAGGCGCATTCCACCTGTACTTCCACTAAACTCCTATGCCATTCTGGCAGAGCAAGTCTATCCCATGGAGGCGCCTGCAGTGGTGGACAAGGTGGATGCGGGGAACCTCCGTAGTTGAGACCCTGGGGGGAGGCAAGGGACCCCAGAGGAGAAGAAAGCAACTACTATTGGGGAACTCTGTTATTAGAGGGGTAGAATTTGGGGGTGGGAAAGGGAGCAGGAAGAGGGGTAAGGTACCTACCCAGCACTACAGCTTGGAGGGATAGGAGGTGAATCCTAAGGCTTGCAGGGGCAGCATCAAGGGAGAGGGAGCTAGATGTCATTATCCACCTGGGGACAAATGACCTGGCTGACAATGAGATTGGGGCAGTGCAGAGGGAGTTCACAGAGTTGGGGAAGGGTCTTAGGCAGGTGGCACGCACAGTAACTTTCTCAAAAGTGCTAACTGTCTATGGCATGGAAGAGGCCAGGATGCTCCACACCATGAAATTCAATGAATGGCTGAAGAACTGGTGCAGAGTTGAGGACTTTGACTTCATTGGGGACTGGAGTCCCACCTGGAGGGATGCAGGCTTGTACGCAAGGGATGGTCTGCATTTGTCCCAGCGGGGGACCAGGATCCTAAGCGAAAGGTTTGAATGTTTCATTTACAAACATTTAAACTGGGGGGGGTGCTGTTGAGCAGCTGTCTGGCAGGACGTGCTTGGAGAAAGCTCTGCACTTCCCATGGTTAAAAGCCAAAATAAGATGATTAACAAGCTAGATAAACTGGGTAGAAGCTACAGATTTGAAAAGCATATACTCTCCGGAATTGGTAGACCCTAAACTTAAATATGGGTCGAAACAAAAAAGTGGCTGGCAGTGGAGCTAAAAGTTCAACGGCGGCAACAGACCAGGTTGCATCCACTTTGACTAACTCAGGACCGGAGCCCCCTTGGAAAGCTCTGTAATTGGCTATGCAAGCAGTAGATCTCAAAGTCGAATCGATACTCCAGCATTTTGTGGAGCAAGGTGATAAAATTGAGTTGGCCTCCCGCACGGCGATAATGGCAGAGAAATTAGTGACCCAAGCTATGGCAACAACCACCAAACTTGTGGAGGAGAATGTGCAACTACGCTACAGACTGGAGGCCCTAGAAAACCCCAACAGGGCCTCCCACGTGCGAATCATCGGTCTCCCTGAGGAGAGCAAAGGGGCTGATCCCTTGACTTTTCTGAGAGCTTGGCTCCCTGAGGCACTGAACCTATTGGAAGACCTTGTGGCCCACCAACTGTAGAAAGCATTTCAGATAATGCCTCGATCAGCTGGCCCCTGAGGAGATACGACAAGAGTGATTCTACTGATCACCGCAAATTCCATTACTAGGGGCTCCATTCTTCAAGCTGCAAGGGCTGCAGAAGGGCTATCCTATGACAGAGCGATGGTTCATCTATTCCCTGATTTATCATTTGCCACTCATACTAGAAGGAAAAGATTTGATGTGGTCCAGGCAAGGCTCAGAGGCCTGGGGGTTGCTCACTCTCTTCTGATGCTGGCCAAGCTCCGCATACACGATAGAGGATGGGCGTTTCAGTTCAGCGACCTGACAAAAGCTGGGAAGAAGGTGGAAGTGATCGCCCGGGAGTTCCAGGCATTGGAGGGACAGCAAGCTTTTAATTCGGATGAGGAGATGTGAACCGGACTTCTGTGCCCATTATATGTCTAAGTATACTTCTACTTATTTGAGTATTTATGTTTGCTACCTACAGCTAAACAGACATTAGAGGGTCCATTTCTTTCACTGTATTGTTTAATTGAACTGCCCTTTCTTGCGAGCAGAATACTGGCTTAAAAGAAAAGTAGAGGACGTAATTACCCAGAAAGTTTTAGTTAATACTGTGGTTTCCTATTGTTGATCATCAAATGCTGGGGTGTGTGGGCTGTTTTTCTCAATGCACTTCATCTTTACGGAGCGACTATTTTGGACTTGGGGACATATCAACACTGGTCGCTGAGTTTTTCTCATTTCAGGTTTTCATTTTGGACTTGTGCCCCAAAAGCCTTAGATTGCTGTAGCTATTCAGTATTCTTAATTGGGACTACGCATTGTTTTTCCCCCTTATGCCTCACGTTATTCTGTATAGGTTGTCTATCCTAATGTACATGGAATGTATTTGCATTTTTTCTCCTGCCAGGATGCCTAACAGATGATTGTACACATTTATAAATGCAATAAACATAAAGTTAAAAAAAAAAAATTTAAACTAGGTGTGGGGGTGGACATGTGCAGGAAGAACTCAACTGCCCCCACACCCCCACAGGTTAAGGTAGTCAGACAGGAGGATACTAAGGATGAGAGAACACAAGGGACTGAAGCAGGGGGTAATGCCAGGAAAGGGAAAAGAAAGAAAGGGAAGAAATAGAGGTGAAACCATCAAAACATGGAAGGCCATGTGCACAAATGCCTGCAGCCTCAGTAACAAGATCCCTGACCTAGTGGCCTTGATGGCAGAGGAAGACCTGGATATTGTGGCAGTCACTGAAACATGGGATACAGAAAGCCATGACTGGGGTGTTAATATACCTGGGTACACAGTCTGCAGGAAAGATGGGGAGAGCAAAAAGGGAGGAAACATAGAAAACATAGACTTTGACGGCAGATAAGGACCGCTTGGCCCACCTAGTCTGCCCATTTCCCCTACCTATTGGTTAACTAGGATCTGCAGCTTATCCAACAGCCTACGTCTTCCTACCCCACCTCCAGAATTGCCTTATGTCTGTCCCATGCATTCGTGAATTCCCCCACTGTTTTTGACCCCACGATATCAGGAAGGAGAGGTAGCTATCTACATTAAAGAAGAGATCAAAGCAACTGAGATAAAGGGAAAGCAGGGAGGAGATGAGGCACTGTGGGTCAGCCTGGAGTCAGGAAATGGCACCACTATCCACACAGGGATTATCTACAAGACCCCATGGGCAAGGGGAAGAATCGGATAGCGTAATGGTAGACAGCATCCTTAAAATGGCTGAGAAAGGGGAAGTGTTGTTGGTTGGGGACCTAAATATGCCTGCTGTTAGCTGGAACACTTATGCTGCAGTCACTTCTAGGAGAAGGATCATCCTGGATACCCTGCAGGGGGCGTGCCTCACTCAACTGGTAGTGGAGCCCACCCATGAGGGGGCAATATTGGACCTCTTGCTCACAGATGGAGACAGAATAGTGATGTATCAGTGGGCAGCCAACTGGGGACCAGTGATCACTGTACGGTGTGGTTCAGGGTAAGGACAGTGGAAGATTCAAGCCGCACAAAAGCAAGAGTCCTGGAATTCAAAAAGGTCAACTTTGCAGAAATGGTGGAATGCCTCAAGAATACACTGGCAAAGGGAGAGGAAAGGGGAGTGGAGAACAGTGGGAGAACTTCAAGAGAGCCATAAAAGAGGCACGAAGCCTTTGTGTGAAGCAAGTTAACAAGCAAGAAGAAAAAGGAAACCATTACGGTTTTCAAAAGAAGTGGCAGGGAAAGTTAGAGAGAAAAAAACTGGCATTTAGAAAATACAGGGAAATGCAAAGGGAGGAAGACAAGGAACTCTATCTGAAAAAGCAGAGGGAGGCGGGGAAAGCAGTTAGATGTGCCAAGGCGCAGACAGAGGAAGGGATAGCCCAGACAGTAAAGGAGGGAGACAAAACCTTCTTCAGGTACATTAGGGAAAGAAGAAAGGCCAAGGGTGGATAGTGAGGCTAAGTAAAGCAGGGGGGAGTGAGCAGAGGGGGACCTAGACAAGATTGAGATCCTGAATGTATACTTCTGCTCAGTATTCACAAAAGAAGGGGAGGGACTGAAATTAGCCAGTAGACACACACAGAGAAGAGAGATGTACTCCAGTCCATTCACAGAAGAGAGAGTCCTAAAGGAACTCTTGAAACTGAAAATGGACAAGGCCATGGGGCAGGATAGGATAAATCCCCGAAACTAAAAGAACTACTGACACCACTGACAACCCTGTTCAACAAATCATTGGAGGAGGGAGTTGTACCAGAGGACTGGAGGAGGGCAAATGTGATACCCCTTCACAAAAGTGGAAGCAAGGCAGAAGCGGGAAACTATATACTGATCACTTTGACCTCAGTGGTGGGAAAGGTGACAGAATCACTGTTAAAGGAAAAGATTGTAGAATATCTAGAGGCCAGCAGGGCACAAGACCCAAGGCAACATGGATTCACAACAGAAAGGTCAAATGAATCTGATCAGAGTTCTTTGACTGGGTGACAAGGGTAATAGATCGGGGGGGGGGTGGCGGACATGGCCTACCTAGATCTTAACAAGGCTTTTGACACAATCCCACATAAGAGGTTGGTAAATAAGTTGGGCAGTTAGGGAGTGGGTCCCAAGGTGGTAAACTGGATCAGAAATTGGCTTAGCAACAGAACACAGAGGATGGTGGTAAATGGAGTTCAATCAGAATAGAGGGAGGTAACCAGCGGGGTGCCACAGGGTTCAGTGCTGGTGCCAGTCCTCTTTAATGACTTTATAAGTGACATTGCAGATAGACTTGAAAGAAAGGTATGCCTCTTTGTAAATGAAAACCAAGCTCTACAACAGAGTTGACACTCCAAGTGGGTGGATAAAATGTGAAGAAACTTAGGCAAGTTGGAGGACTAGTCAAGAGTGTGGCAGCTCAGATTCAGTGCCAAGAAGTGTAAAATCATGCACTTGGGGAACAAAAACCCAGGGGAGGAATACACAATTGGGGGGTACTAACAACAACCAAACAGGGAAGGGACCTGGGGGTAGTTGTAACAGATGATCTAAAGGTGGCAAAACAATGTGAGAAGGCAGTGGAGAAAACGGGGGAGATTCTGGGGTGCATAAGGAGAGGTATCACCAGTAGAAAACAGGAGGTGGTGATGCCACTTTACAGACAGTGAGACCTCATCTAGAGTACTGCTTGCAGTTCTGGAGACCTCATCTCCAGAAGGACATAGACAGGGTAGAGGCAGTCCAGAGAAGGGCAACGAAAATGGTGCAGGGACTACATCTGAAGCCATATGAGGAAAGATTGAGGGAAGTAAATGTGTATACTATGGAGGAAAGGAGGGAGAGGAGGGATATGATAGAGACATTCAAATATCTCAAGGGGGTTAACAAAGTTCAAGAGGGCAGTGTCTTTCAGAAAAAGAGGGGTCACAATATGAGGCTGGGGGGTTAGACTTAGGGGGAACGTGAGAAAGTATTTTTTTATGGACAGGGTAGTGGATGCATGAAACAGCCTCCCTGAGGAGGTTGTGGGGCCAAAACAGTAGGCAAATTCAAGAATGCATGGGTCAGGCAGAAGGCAACAGTTGTGGTAGGAAGGAGGAGGTATGGCTGCAGATCAGTTAGGATCTGGAGTTTATACAGTATGTAGGGAAATGGGCAGATTGAGTGGGTCAAGTGGTCCTTATCTGCCATCAAATTCTGTGTTTCTGTGTTTCCTGTTCCTGTGTCTAATGCCCATATTTTTATTTGTTTCTTAGTTGTTAGGCCCTGTGGGTTTTATAGCTTGTATTGTACTTACATTATTTGTTAAATTCAGCCAGTTGATTGTATTTTATGTCCAGGAAAGTCAAGCTATACTGTAGTGTACTGTATGTTGCTTATGTAATCACATGTGTAACTAATTTATAATAACTCGGTTGTGTTTTTTCCCTTAGGGAAACCTGGTTATAATTCGCTGTTATAACCCACGAGTTATAACAGCGAATACGTGCCGGGTTTCCCTTGATCTGCTCATGCGCCAGCCACAACTCTTCCCTTCCTTGGCACCGGTCACCTTTCCTTACCGCTGGACACTTTTCTGCTACTCAGACTCAGCGATAAGTTTAGAGAGATTCACCAAGTTAAATGGATAGAGATTTGCACCACACATTTCGGGGCCTTACCTCCCCAAAATGCCACTGATGTACATCTACCATAAAACTTTCCAATAGTTTACAAGTGAAATCACTTGTAAAATTTCCCCCACCAGGTCTCCGTTAGTTTCTAGTCTGTAGCTCCATCCTGATCCTTCCCGCTCATCCGTTGATGCGTGAACCCAGGAGGCGCAGGGGTTCACGTCATAATCGGCTGAGCGGGGCGGATCGAGGGTAGAGCTACAGACCCAAACTAAGAGACCCGGTGGGGAAAATTTTACGAGTGATTTCACTTGTAAACTATTGGAAATTTTTATGGCAGATGTACATCAGCATTTTGAGGAGGTAAGGCACTGAATTGTGTGGTGCATATCGTTAACTTAGTGAGACTCTTCAAAAAAAAATCACTGGGCTGCTTTATAAAAAGGTGAAAAAAAAAAAAAGAATAAAAAAGGTTAACTTTTCTTTCAGCATTCACGTCAGACCTCGGACCTTGCTGACATGACCCGACCAGACTGCAGCCGCACACTGACATCTTTTATTCTTTTATTTTCTATAATTGCTGTGGTGAAAAAATGATACCCAGCAATTATATAAAATAAAACATGGGGCTGTGTGTAAAACTCAAATTTTACACACACACTTGGTTGTTGGATGTTTAAATAAACCCCCCGAGCTTCGCTTTTGGGGGTTTATGTAGCATCCAACACCTCGGGTGTGTGTAAAATTCTTGTTAAGCACACAACCCCATGTATTATTCTGTATATAATAACTGGGTTGTGTTTTTTCCCCTTAAGGAAACCCAGTTAGAATTCGCTGATATAACCCTTGGGTTATAACGGCAAACACACGCAGAGTTTCCCTTGGTCTGCTCATGCGCCAGCCGCTGCTCTTCCTTTCCTCAGCACCGGCCACCTTTCCTTACCACTGGAGACTTCTCCTGTACTTGGACTCGGCAGTAGGTTAAAAAAAAAAAAAAATTCACTGAGCTGCTTTAAAAAATAAAAAGCTCAAGCGTCACTTTCAGGGTTTATGTAGCATCCAACACCTATGGGTGTGTGTAAAATTCTCATTAAGCACACAACCCCATGTATTATTCTGTATATACTGTAGCATGCTGATGGAATTTTTGATTTGTGTCAAATCTTACATCTTTTTATTGTATTTGTACTGCAACAATAATCTTGTAACAGTACAACTTTGTTAATAGGGCCTCACAGTCCTAATGTTTTATCCTGTGGAGGGGGGCCGTTTTGTCTGTCTGTCTGTCTATCTAAAGTCGATAGGGTTGGATATTTGCCCATGTTAAGTTGTGTGCTGCTTTAAAAACAAAGGTTTAAACCCCAGATTGTCCTATGCGATAGAATTCACTGCTAACCATTTTGTAATCCCAAATAGGGCCTCAGATTATATGCATTACTAATTACCTTGCAGAGTACAAGAGTTGGTAAAGAATAGCCGTCAACAGTGGGACACATTTCCAGTAGCCAGTGATGGCACTGTTAGGGCACTGTGACTACTTAGCATCACTGATGGCTTTGCAACCCTGTATAGCTACACTTAACAGGAGTCATCACAAGCCCATCCTGAGTGGTCACAAATGTGTTTGACATTTTGGGAAAGGGGGCAGGAGCCACCATGCAAATGGGCTGCAGTGCCATACACTACAGCATGACAGCTCCCACAAGTCGGTCGCAGCCTCCTGCACATTCTGTGCATTACTGCCGTATAAAACCAGGTGGTAGGGAGAAGGGGAGGGGGGGATTTCAGTGCTGTCACAAGGTGCAGTTGGCTGATAGGGAACAAGCTGGGGAGAACACTAATACACTAATAGAGATAAGGTATACATAAACAACTGAGGCTGCAGGGGACCACTAGATGCCAGGGACTTTTAGATGTCTGGAGAGGGAGTGGGTGGGTGGGTTACCATTAGACTACTGTGAGACTAGCCATCAGTTCACACTGGGGAACAGAAATCACTGGAGCCCAGCATAAAGGGTGGGGGGATATTCCATATGGGGCACTCATTTACTAACCCAGTTAATGGAGTTGCAGCATGGTGTTGTGCTATACACTTGGGACAGTGGCATGATGTAGCCTATGCACAGGCACAATCCAGCATGTTTAATCTAGTGCTACAGTTTGCGTTATATCTCTGTTGCCGGGGGTTGGGGCTTCTCCCACATGTGGTATGTGCTCATCTTTGTAGGCACCAGCGCAGGTCTTGAAATAACTGGCTGTCTGCCCATCTTGAGCAGGCTGGTTTTAACTGGCACAAATGATCTTCTTCATGGCTATCTCTTGCAGCAGGTCACACCTTAGGAACTGTAGCGTTGGGCACCGGGACCACATGGAAACATTTTTGCTAGCAGTCTAACTGGGGCCATCTATGGCGACGTCATCAAACCAACATCCTCCTTATATAGCCATGGGAGGCCACACAGCCTCCTCAGTTCTTTTTCCTACCATTGACCATCGCACTTCTGACTACACAGAAAATCATCTCTTCAGTCAACGCGCCATTTTACAGAATATTCCATTTTTTATTTTTCTCACCCTAGTTCTCCAATCACTATTTCCCTAAGTGAATCCCCTTTTCCTTTCATTTATGCCAAGCAGATCTGACAGTCTTTTCCATCACTGAAGCTGTGGACAGAAGATCTATGATAAGGACTACCATGAGGTCTGCATCCACTGCTTTGGCACCAACCATGATATTCAGGCCTGTGAGATCTACTGCAGCTTCAAACAGGCTACTCAGCAGCATTGCTAGAAAGAGTTAAAGTTCTTCCTTATGTAGTAGAAGGTCACTGCCTTGGAAAAGGAACTTCAGGCTAGGAGATCCTCCACTTCCCCAGCTCTGTACTCTAACTCTGATGCCACCAAAGTTAAGGACAAGTCGGCGGGCAAGCACCACCACTGGGAGAAAGACAGGTCCTCCTGTGAATGTTCTCTGTTGCTGAGCCCAGCGCTGGCCATTACAGGGTCGTCTTCCAGATCGGTGGCAACTCCTGCTGCTGCCCTCTCTACTAAGGGGTAGGCCTTGGCAGCTTTTCCCACCAGAGCTCCTTCACCTGGCATTGGTTTGTCGTCAGCGGGCATAAGCCTTCTTCCACTGATGATTCCCACTGCATACCTCACTCTGTCTGCCATGGGGGGGGGGACTCTGGCAGTACAGCCTATCGGTTCCTCTACTGCCAATGTTGGCCCATCATCACCAGGGTTTTCCTTACCCCCACAAGCATGTCCACCCTTGCTAAATGTCCATCCACCTCCTCGGGGGCCACAGACAGGGAGTGCTGCCAGCCTGCTGGTGGTAGGCAGTGGTCATGTGTCATCAAGCTTCAGACCCCTTCAGCCGATGCCCCTGACCATTCCTTCGACATCAGGGATACAGGTTCCTCAGCTGGTCCCTCAACCTGCCCCCATCTTGTTGCTGCTTCAGCCCTCCCTGCTGACTGGGGCCTCAGTGCCCACCATTGCTGCCACAGGGCTCCCTGTCAATGCCAGTGACCATTGATGTCCAGACCCTCCTTTTCTCTGTGTGGGACTTCATGCAGAGAGTTTCCCCACCTCAGGGCCCGTCACCAGCGGAGCCTTCTTGGCCAGTGTCAGCACTGTCCCACCAGGCGTCTTCGCGACCACTCCCTTCATGTTCATTGATTTCTTCAGTGCCTGTCTCTGAGCCAGGGAATGACGATGATTATCAGCCTGACTTCTTGCTATCTGATGAGAAGGATGAGGATTCTGGGGCCCACATTCCCTGTAGCACCTCTACTGTTTCCTCAGTGGGGGAGGACTCCTCCAAATAGAACCCACGGTCCCCCCCGGATGACCCCTCCTTCATAGTAGTGATGCAATAACTGCAGTCGGCTATGGGATTTGACATTAATCGGCAGAATTGGGTTGATTACCAAGATTTGCTGGATTCTCCTCCCCTCATTATTCCTCCTATGGTCAATGCATATGAGGATGCCACCATGGCTGCTTGGTACAGGCCTAGCTTGATCCCTCCCATGCCCAGAATGGCAGACAAGCTGTACCAGGCCCCTCTCTGGGAAGACCTTTTTTGAGGGGGCCCCACATGCAGAGTCTGTGGTGAGTGTGTCCCACGATAGATCTAAGAGGCTCCAGCACCTCAGTTCTCTTCCCCGGACAAGGATTCCCAGAAGTTGGACCTTATGGGCAAGAGGGTATTTGCCTCCTACACTTTGGCCATAAGCATCATCAGTTACATTAGCCATACGCTCAAATTCCAGAATGACCTCTGGAAAGGGGTCAGGTCTACAGCCCAGTTCCTTCCAGAGGGCCTTCAAAAACAGGAGATGCTCAAGATCCTCCAGACAAGTGTGAATGTGGGCAAGCACATCTTGCAGGCCACTTGTGATGCCCTAGATGCTTCCGCCAGGGCCTCTGTGGTGGAAGTTTGCCTCAGGAGGTACTCCTGGCTCAGGATGTCTGGGCTTGCCTCTGACATCCAACAGTCCATCCATCCTGAATGCTTTCTGCAGTGGCTACAAGCTCTTCCGGGCAGTTGTGTAGGATATTCTCAATGATCTGCAGGCCTAAGGGAGAACTCCATGGTCTGTTCACTCTTCCTTCCGCACCCACCAGAAGAGTGGGCAGAGGGTGCCCTATTGGCATGCCACCCATCGTCCTGGGTCTGGCAGCATACAGCCCAGCAAGTGAAAAACTGCCATGGCCCTGCCTACCCCCTCCTCCACCACAGGAAAGTCCTCAAGGGGTGGAGGAGCAGGCCCAGCCACAGGATCAGCCTCAACCTGACTCCTTACCCGACCCCCTCCATCCAGTTCCCCAGGACGTGGTGGGATCATTTCTCCCTCCATCTGGATGGGTGGTGGGAGATCACAACTGACGCCTGGGTGCTGCAGCTCTTAGAACAAGGACATGCTCTAGACTTTGTGGAGATGCCTCCAGGACTCCCTCCAGGGTCTTCCACTTACCCTCCAGACCACATACCCATGTTGCTGGAGGAGATCCAGATGCCGATACAAAAAAGGGCCATAGAACCCGGCCCCAAGAATCCACACAACACAGGGTTCTGCTCTCACTTCTTCCCCATTTCCAAGTCCACAGGGGACTTGAGTCACATCCTAGACTTACAAAACCTGAACTACTACATCCAGTACAAAACGTTCAAGATGGTCACTCTCCCAGGCCTATTGCCCTTGTTCCAGGAGGGGAACTGGATTTGCTACCTAGATATGCAGAATGTCTGCCTGCACATTAAGGTCTGTCTTCCCCACAGGAAGTACCTCAGGTTCCGGTTTCAGGAGGAGCACTACAAGTTCAGAGTCCTCCCTTTTGTCTTGTCTTAGATGCCTTGGGTCTTCACCAAATGCCTAACTGTAGTGGAAGCGGCCATCAAGAGGAAGTAGCTGTACATCTTTCCCTTTCTGGACTACTGGTTTCTCAAAGCTCAGTCCAAAGAGCAACTTTCCTTGCCCTTAGCGCATACCTTGCAACTGTTCAGCCAGCTGGGGATCACAGTCAACCTGTCCAAGTCAGTACTGACTCTGGCCTGCATCTCCAGTACATAGTTGCTATTCTGGACACGGCCCGGGGTTCCATGTTTCTGCCCCCAGACAGGGCGGAGCACCTGATAGAGCAGGCCCAGGAAATCTGTCACAGCCAGTATGTCACTGCCAGGACATACCTCAGCCTGCTGGGCCTGAGGGCTGCAGCCATTGCCATGGTTCCCTTGATTAGGCTACACATATGCATCCCTCAGTTGACTCTGAGGGTACCATGGGATCAGCAGGCCAACAATCTGGAGCAGATGGTTCTTGTCTCTTCACCAGTCAAGAAGGTTCTTCTGTGGTGTATGGAACCCAGTCATTTGCTCAAAGGGGTTCCCTTCCTCATACCCTCCCCTCATCAGATTCTCACAGCGGATGCTTCGGGGATGGGCTGAGGTGCTCATCTGGGTCCTTACCAGACTCAGGGGACATGGACTTCACTTGAGGCTTCGCTCCACATCAGTGTCCTTGAGATGAGAGCTGTCCTCTGTGACCTGCAGGCCTTTCAGTGCCACCTGTCCCTGGGCCCTGTGTTAGTGCAAATGTACAATATCAGTGTGGTGCACTACATCAACAAGCAATGGGGCACACACTCTTACCCCCTGCAGGGAGGTGATGAGGGTTTGGTACTGGGCTCTGGAACACTGCCTCGAACTGTCAGACATCCATGTTCCAGGTGCCCAAAACATCCTGGCAGACAAGCTAAGCAGGTTGCAGTCTGAATTGCACAAATGGGAACTGCTCATCTCTGTGGTATACCTGTTCGACAGGTGGGGTCATCCAGAGTTGGACATTTTTGCCTCCTCACTCAATGCAAAACTGCCACTTTTCTGCTTGCTCAATCCAGGGCCTGGAGTTTTCTGGCAAGACGCATTGCCCCTCTCTTGAAAAAGGAGGTTCCTTTATGCCTTCCCTCTGATTCAGAGTGCTAATCAAACTCCAGATGGAGGGTGCCACGCTGATTCTGGTGCCTCCCTTTTGGCCTCGGCAGATCTGGTTCCCACTGTTGCAACAGGTAGCATTGGAGCCTACAGTGCCACTTCCCCTGTGCCAAGGCTTGCTGTCACAGGATTGGGGGACCCTTCTCCATCCGAACCTCCAGTTTCTTCACCTGCATACCTGGCTCCTGAAGACATAGCCATTGCCAGGTTTGGTGTCTCTCCTAAAGTGACTGACATTGTGGTGGCCACCAGAAAGCCTTCCACTAGGGTGACTTACTCCATGAAATGGAAACACTTGGCTTTGTGGGCAGTTTCCCATCATCTGGACGCCTTCACCTGCCCAGTGAACCAGATTCTAGAGTACTTGCTGTCTTTGTCAAATGCTGGCCTGATGTATTCTTAACTGAAGGTGCATTTGCGTGTCATATCAGCCTTCCATGTGCCCATTGAGGGTCGTACAGTAGCCAGTTGGACATGGTCTGTACCTTTCTGAGAGGTATCCTACACTTAAAGCCTCCCAACCATAACCCAGTCCTGGCCCGGGACTTGAATTTTGTTTTGGAAAAAACTTACTTTAGCTGCTTTTGACCCTACTGTAACTTGTGAGCTACACTTTCTGTCATGGAAAGCATTATTTTTAGTTGCTATTACTTCTGCTTATAGGATTTCCAAGCTTCAAGCGCTCACATGTGAGCAGCTGTATTTGTTTTTCCACAAAGACAGGGTGCCTTTCCGTACTCGCCCTAAGTTTTTGCCAAAGCGGCATCTGAATGCACTCTGAATCAAACCATCCACCTACCTGTTTATTACATGGAGCATGCCAGTCCAGGAGAAGCAATGCTCCATACTGGATGTACATAGAATACTCAGATATTATGTACATTGCACAGAGGACTGCAGGAAGTCCTCGCAGCTGTTTGTTTCTTTTGCCCCTGGAAAAGAGGGTGTACCAGTTTCTAAAAAGTGTATGTCCAAATGGTTGGTCAACTGTATTATTTTCTGTTATGGGACGTATGGTAAGGAACTTCCTGGGGCTGATAAAGGCCACTCTACCAGAGGCATGGTCACTTCTTTTGCCTGTTTCAGAGGAGTCTCAGCAGTGGAGATTTGTGCTGCTGCCACTTGGGAGTACTATCCACA
This sequence comes from Neoceratodus forsteri, assembly GCA_016271365.2. Classification (NCBI taxonomy): domain Eukaryota; kingdom Metazoa; phylum Chordata; order Ceratodontiformes; family Ceratodontidae; genus Neoceratodus; species Neoceratodus forsteri. The sequence goes on from CM057449.1 coordinate 1,850,691,424, forward strand.
CTTTTTACTAGGCACTGCAGTCTGAACATCACCTCTAGAAGGAGCACAGGTTTTGGCCTGGCTGTGCTACAGGGCCTCCTTTTGTAGGGCATTAATTTCTAACCATCTGGCCTGCTTTTCCCTGTGCAGTACTGCTTGGGACTCATTCCTAAGGTGTGATCTGCTACATAAGATATCTTTGAAGTAGATAGAGCAGTTACATAAGAACTTACTGTAACAGTAGATCTTTGAGAGAATCTCTTGCAGCAGGTCATGCCGTCTCACTCACCTTCCCCCTCGCTTTTGAGTTTGTCCTTTCCTGTCCTCTTCTTTTCCAGGATGATGTGCCTTCTGCCTTACATGCTCCTTCTGATGGGTCTCTTTAGCTCTCCCGTGGCTCAGGAGCATGGCCTCGGTGGATGGTCTCCATCGGGGAACTGAGGAGGGCGTTGGGCCACTCATGGCTATACAGGGAGGACGTCGGCTCAGTGACATTGCTGTAGGTGGCCCCAGATAGACTGCTAACAGAAATGTTTCCATGTGGTCCTGGTGCCTGATGGCTGTATTTCCTAAGATGTGACCTGCTACAAGAGATTCTCTCAAAGATCTACTGTTACGGTAAGTTCTCATATAATTGTTTGGTTTGTTTTGTTTGGGGACATGGAGTTTTGTTGTAATTTTGCTACAGCTTGTAGGGCATGAAGACCCAGCCGTGTCCGACTTGTTGGGGAGAGAGGAATGTCAGGACATTGCAGAGTGCAACATCCTGACTTAGAGGCATCGCCACCCATCTGCCCCATCTTGTTGCTTTATACTGCTATAAGGAACAAGAAGAGAGAGGCAGACTCAGTCAAATACTTGTCTTGGAACCCTTTTCCTTGCTTGGAGAGATCTAAAAAATATTGAGTCTGTTGTGGGGTGGGGTGGGGTGGAGAAACAGGCCTGGGCAGATAAGTAGTGTTGTGGTTTAGGTTTTCAGGGCTTGCCTTGTTTAAAAAACAAAAAAAAGAGAGAGAAAGAATAAAAAAAAAAATCCTGACTGTTGCTACTGGTCAGACACTGCAGGACAGTCTGCACTGCAGCAGACTCGTGCCATACGCTACCAGTTGTAGAGGAGGAGGTTGTATCCTGGGCACACAGGGGTTCCAGGCTCATAGTGAATTAGAAACTGGCCCTTCTCAGAAATAAATTTGGTTTGGTTGGTTTAAATTTAAGCTGGAAAACATATTTAACAGCAGTATGCCCTACCCTGCCCTGGTTTAAAGGGAGGAAGAGGGACTAATTTTAAGCAGGAAAAAAAAATATTTCACAGCAGTATACCTTGCCCTGCCCTGCTTTAAAAGGAGGAGGGCAAACTCTGTTAAGCAGGAAAACATATTTTGCAGCAGTACACACCCTACCCTGCCCTAGTTTAACAGGAGGAGTGGAATCCTGTTAAGCAGGAAGACATATTTCACAGCAAAACGTGCCCTACCCTGCTCTAGTTTAAAAGGGGTGAAACTTTTCTATGTTAAGCAGGGAAAAGTATTTCATGATCACGAATCACAACAGTATGCCCTAGACTACCCTGCCCTAGTTGGGGGGACTTTGTTAAGCAAGTACAAAGGTTTATTGATCAGTGAAAGCCATTACAATATACTATAAATATGTCATAAATACATATGTAAATAATAAAAATGTTCATGCATTGCACAATTCATACTTATACATGTGCAAAATTAACATCACATAACCCTGCAACGGTTAAAGTGAATCTTATTTAAGAATATGTAGATCTCAAAAAATGTGTCAATTTCATGAGGACATTACTATCCTTGGAGGTAAACAAATATATTAAAATATCATCAGAGGGGAGACCGAGACCACCCAAAATATCCCCCAGCCATTTCTTCCTATTTTTCTCATGTAACGAACACAATAGTACAACATGTTTCAAATCATCAGGCACTTTCGAGTACATGATCACATTTATGTCTGTAGAATATATATTCCCCTTTATACATCTCCATTCTGAATCTCGTTAGATGGCGTCTCAGTCCTGGATCCAAGACTTCGGATACATACTCTTCGTATCCCCATTGTGTTTTCATTTGTTTATACCAATTCTGCATTTTCAATTTAGTAAGTTGTGAAAAAATAGTTTGGGCATCCATATCTCCAAGCCTAGACTTGATCTCCAGGACAACCTTGACCCAGGGTAGCAAATAAACTAAATCAAATAAAAGTCCTAACCCTGATGGGAGAGCAATATTTTTGATTATTTGCATCAGAGGGAATTGAAACCCCATATTTGAGTATCTAGTTTCTTCCTCAAAACACATTCTAGGAAGACTTATCATCAGACGATAGCAGGGACTTAAGTACAAACATAATCTGTCTTTCTTTAATTAGAGTCAAAAGAGAATATTGTCCAAGCTCTAGTTTGATAATATTAGTTGGAATTCCTTGCAGGACCATTAAGATATATCTGTATAATTTATTAAGTACTATTTCTAGGGAGCTTGAGTTTTCCATTCCCCATATCTCTGCTGCATACAATATACAAGCTTTGATTTTTGCATTAATGACTCTTTTCATTCCCTTAACCAATGTTTTCCCCATTTTGGCATTAAAGATCCTTATTGCGTTGGTTACAGATTTCATTTTGTTTTCTATGCGTTTTATGTGTATTAGCCATAATGTATTTTCCATAAACCTTACTCCTAATTACTCAAGGTAAGGCACTGATTCAAATTTTTCTCCATTTATCCAAAATCTAGGTTTTTTTCATGAATTATTCCCAAATATAACCGTTTTTGTTTTACTGAGATTAATTTTCAGTTATTTTTCATTGCATAAACCCAAAAAATGTTCCAGTTTCCTACTCAGTCCAAGGGCTGAGGTGGAAATAAAGACAATATGGTCCGTATAAGCCAATCAATCAGTACGATGATTGAAAACTTTTGGAGAATGAAAATCCAGACTGGACAAATCCAGAAGAATACTATTTATATATATATATATATATATATATATATATATATATATATATATACACACACTACGGTCAAAAGTTTTAGAACACCCCATTTTACCAGTTTTATTGAAATTTACGTAGGTTAATGTCTCAATGTACTCTGAAATTAAAGCATAGAACAAATAAACAATTGGAGATAAAAAGAAATCATAGAATCATTTTGTTTAACAAAATTTAATCTAAATTTTGACTCATCAAAGTAGCCACCTTTTGCAGATATACTGTAACATGAACACACTGTAGCATTCTTCCTACAATGGACATCAAATATTGTTAGAAGTTCTTTCCAACACTGTTGCAGAAGTTCCCACAAATGTGTTGCACTTGTAGGTTGCTTTGCTTTCACCCTTCTGTCCAGTTCATCCCAAACCAGCTCGTTGGGGTTTAAGTCTGGAGACTGTGCTGGCCATTCCATGATTTGAAGCCTACCGTCTTGTTCTTTTCCTCGAAGGTAGTTCTGACATAGCCTGGAGGTATGTTTTGGGTCATTATCTTGCTGTAAGATGAACCCCTGACCAACTAGACGTAGACCAGAGGGTATTGCATGGCGCTGCAAAATGTTGTGGTAGCCCTTTTGGTTCAGGGTGCCAGTCACTCTGTGCTGTTGTCCTGTGAGCCGCCTATCACGCAAGCTGTTGACTCTCAGAAACTTGTCTTCTGATTCTGTTGTGGCTTTGGGTCTGCCAGACCTCTTCCTGCCAGAGTTTCCTCCAGTTTCCAAGTGCCTTTTGATGGTGTAGGAAACTGTACTCACTGACACCTTGGCTTTCTTTACAATTTCTCTAAAGCAGTGTTTGCTAACGTAAACTTTTTTTTAACCTCTAGCAGTTTACCGCTTACCTTTGTACCATTTCAGGTTATTCACTGGACTGGAATTGCTTAAATTTCAATAAAAGCTGGAAAAATGGGGGTGTTCTAAAACTTTTGACCGGTAGTGTGTGTGTATGTATGTATATATATATATATATATATATATTTTTTTTAATTATTTCATTAAACTCTAGGATTACAAATACCTTTGAGCAGGAACTGCTCATTTACAAGGGTTCCATGTCAAAAATATGTTTTGAACAAGGGTTGGTGCAAGAAGGCACCCTTATCTTACTCCAAGATTTGTTTTAATAGAAGTAGTAGTATGGTCATATTGGTCATACTGGACCTTGGCCCAGTATTCTCATGAAGTCAAATCAGTATATCTAACAAACTGGGATCTAAACCCATAATTTCTAAAATTTGCTACAAAATTTTCCTGCTAATGCTATCAAAAGCTGCAGTAAAATCCACAAAACAGCAGTACAGTTCCCCTTTTTGACCTTAACATACTTCGTAATTAGATGTTGCACTATGTAACAATGTTGAATAGTCGATCTCCCTTTTCTAAATCCATTCTGAAACTCACTGATTATGAAATTTGTGTTCAACCAACCAATGAGTCTTTCCAATATAATTTTAGTAAATATTTTTTGAGAAACATCTATCAAGCTTATTGGTTGATACATCTTGGGATCTCTAGGGTTTTACTTTTTAAAAATTAGAAAAATTATTGAGCCCATCCAGCTTTCTGGAAATTCTTGTCTTTGGGCAAAAGCATTAAATGCTACCTGCAGTATTGGAACCCACCAGTCCAGAAATGCTTTGAATAAATCGCCTAATATTTTACCCAGACCTGGTGCATTATTTGAACGTAATGAGCCCAGGGCAGAACAAATTTCAAGTAGTGGAATAAAGAATGCCAGTGAGAAATAGGTTGGCAAGGGATGAATCACACAAGGTCAGATCTCTTCCTCCAGAGAATAATACAGTTCTTGAAAATGTGAAATCCCTGCATCCAGTGAAATAAAGGCTTCTACCTTAGGAGACACTTTCTGGTAACCTGCCACAACTAACTGCCAAAAATTCTTCCCATCTCTTTGATAAGTTGACTTCCTTAACTTATTCCACAACTGTACTGTATAGTTATGTTTTTCTTCTTCCAGGACTTTCTTATATTTAATTATTTCTTTAGATAGTAATATTCTCTGTTGTTTTTGAATAGAATGACATCTTCTTTTTTTCCTATCATATTTAAGCCCCATTTTGCCTTTTGGCACTTAAAATTACACCAGGCTTTTGTATTTCTTGTGGTTTTGTGGGTAATAAGTTGTGAAGTCTTACAATGAGGTCGTAGTAATAATTCTAATTTAGTCCAGTTTTTGAGAATGGAAGAAGAGTCTATGGTATTCAGGAGGTGAGATCTAAGATCAAGAATTTTCCCTCATTAAGAATTATTTTAAATTGTTCAATGGAAGAGTTTCCCCATTTAATTATTTTTTCATTAATAAACTCTAGAACTTCTTCGATATAAATAGTCATTATGGAAAATAATTTCTAACCCAGTTTTCACTAGAACTGGACAATGGACTGATTCAGCTCTTTCTAGTATTTGTAAATCTGCTACTTTAGCGGTAGCCTCCATATTAGTGCAAACGAGGTCTATGGTTGAACAGCCATTTGTTCCCGTGTATGTAAAATTTCCAGGTCTATCTCCAGGGAGTCTACCATTCAAAACACAAAAATGTAATTCAGCCAGAAGCCTTGCCATCTCTTTACCTCTTGTGTTGGTTTTATTATCCAAACAATGCCTAACTGATTCTATATGAGGATTAATGTACGGAAGAAATGAAAAAAAAGGAGACTGATTGCAGAATCTTTGCCTTATTGGAACTCGTGCATTAAAGTCTCCCAAAAGAATAACTGGAGTATTTTCCATACTCCCCATTATTCTATCAAGTTCAGCTTTTAACCCTTGAATGACTGATTTTTTATGTTTTACCAGATTTCCTTAATGGGGGTAGGTATGTATCAATGATAACAAATCTATTACCAGACAAACCATCAGACAGATTTATAATGAGATAGACCTTAGTTAAGGGACTCATCTGAGAACCTTTCAAGTTCAAAGAAGTGCGAACAAAAGTTGACAAGCCTCCTTTAAATCTCCCGTACTTTTTCCCCTTATCAGCAGGTGTCATATAACCAGTATAGGCTGGAATTGAGGGAGTCCTTGTTTCAGTACACTATGTTTCCTGGAGAAATAAAATGTCACATCTTTCAAGAAAACCTCTCAATTCTGGATCTGCAATCTTGAGGTACAATCCCTCAATATTCCAGGACAGAATGCTGATATGTGAAAGGTCAGTATTCTCAGCATCTGTTTCTCCAGGAATATTCTGTAATACCAGAAGTAAAGTTTGTCCCTATCACATTCAATAGTTCAAATTTGTCAGAATTTGTCAATTCAGCCAATGGGGTCAGAATTTTCCTATTATTATCAAGACATCTTGGATGTACAACATGTATCCCCAAGGGATCAAGTTTAGAAGCTGACTGTAAGAGGGCATTAACTAATGCTGATTTTTTTTTAAACTGAATCAGTTTGAGAGGATGGACAGAAAGTCCCATGGACTTCTACTGAATTTAAAGAACTTCTAGTCAGATTCAGTCTCAGTGCTTGCGATAGCAACTGCAATAACTCTGCCTGTATACTCTTAATGGAGTCTGTTTTACCTGTATCCCATCCAAAGATGGAACTAATCTTACATTCCCATGCATCAAACTGCTTCCTTTCAAAGTCCTCTATTACCTCAATTGTTTGATTTCTATCTTGTTCCTCCTTACCCTTAGCTCTGACCTGTAGCCATCCTGTTCAGCTGCAGAGCCTAAACCCGTACTCTTATTTGGGCACAAATTGCAATCAGACGATTTAATCAGTGGCACCAGTTGGGGAGGTTTCATCTTCATCCCTCTGAGCCTCAAAATGGATTCCTGTTCCTAGACACTCTTTGCAATCTCTTCAGATTTTCAATACAAGAGAACTGTATCTGGGTAATAAGGGTTAAGAGGTCTCATTACATAAATTTCCTCATGGCATACCTGTAAGTGCAACAGATAAATTACCCATTTGGAAATCTTGTCCTGAGTTTCCTCCTCTAACCTTTCAATTCCCCAGATTTCAACAAGATATTCAATTTCTTGTAATTCTGATGAATTTTTAATATCTGTATCTACTCCCAAGGTATGAGACTTGAAACATATCTCTTTCTTATCTGGAATAATATTAAAATCTGACTCTTCATTATCTGATATGTCCTCCTGTATATTTAAACCATTATTCAAATGTTGCACATTCTCCATTACTACAGTGGTCTGGGGAATGATGGTGGTCTCGGTCTCCCCTCTTACTACCTCACCTAAATCCTGAAATTCTAACTGCTCTTGAGAGCCTAAAATTCCATCTGCTATTTCAACATGAACTGGAAGTGCTGTTACTTCTGTACTGGCATTTCTAGATTCAGGGGAGTGTTCTAAAATATCTTCCATCTCCATTTCATTGTGAAATGTAAAACCACCTTGTCTGTTCTGCTCCTTTTTTCTGTTCTTATCTTGCTTCTATATAATATTGTAAGGCCCAAATTCTGGGTTTTCTGTCCTTTCCCATTCTTATTTTTACCTTTGCCTCTCTTTTTTCCATTATTTTTATTCCTCTTACTATCATCCAATCTACTTTGATTGTTTCCTTTATCTGTAATGAGTAGGGCATAACAATTACAAATACATTCCTTATTAAATGGAGATGGAAGGTTCACCTAGATTGCTTTGTTTTCTCTCATATAAACAGGCTGAGTAGCTTCCTCATTATTGCTGGAATTTAACCCTTTCTCCTGCATTTCATTAATCAACTGTTTCAAAAGTACCTGATTATAAAAATCATCTGATCTCAGATTACTAAATTCATCCTTAGTAACATTCACATTCTCCAGGATAGTCACATTATCCTGATATCAGTTTTTTAAAAGGTTTAGCGTTTGTTTAGAAAGAGTAGAATTCCTAATAAAGTTGTTTCTTTTGTCTGAGCCCTCATCTTGGGTCACTCCTTCTCTATCTCAAGCCACCTCTGAGATTTCCTCCTCATTTCCCTTGCATTTCTCATCCTGTTTATCAGAATTTTCTTTACCATCCAATTTCCTTAGACCCTGAATTGTAATGTTAATTTCCTGCATAATATTCTGGAGTTCTCTGTGCTTTGTTTTACTTTGTTTAGGGGGTGGTTCTGATATGGGGGAGACCTTTGAATCAGGCTCAGATACAGACACAGATTTCTGGGTCAGAATCTCTGAAGTAGTTCCAATCTCTAGGGATCCAGTCAGGTCTGTTGTCTCTTTAGTAGTAAAATCTTGGGGAGTCTGTTCATAAGACAGGGATGACAGATAATATGAAGAGTAGGAGGAGGAGGAGAATACCGCCAGTGGGCCGCCATCTAAATCCTCCATACTATCTCCTGGTTTCTTGTTTCCCAATTATAGGTATCAAAAGATATACCATCTTGCAATTCTGATACTTCCATAGGTGAATTAGGCAGAGTGTAAAGACCATTGACTAACTGTCTCTGGGGATCTTCTTTATCCAGTCTAGGCATAACAGCTATCTGGTCCTTGATCTTACCTAGCCAGTTTTTTGGTGTAGACAGGTCACATGGGCCTTCCAAATTCCCAACCCATAAATCTGTTATCTTGAGTTGTTTTCCTGTTGTTGTCCCACTCAACAATAACAGATTGGAAGACTGTTCATTCACCAAGAATTTGCCTCTCATCTGACCAGAGGTAGAGGGAGGTGAATTCTGTTCTAGATTAGGACCTACTACCCGCTTCTTTTTGCACATATCTTTGGGGGTTCTTTTGACTTTCGAAGAAAGTTGTTTCTTACATTTACTCGTAGTTGGCTGATGCCCCTCATTAGAAAATATGTCTGATACCAATTGTTCTATCAGCTCAGTACTTTCTCTTTATTGTGTGCTAGTTTTTCCACTCCTAGTGTAAACGATTGTTTATATCCGTTCTCAGAATCCACACCAAAAACTGCTCCTATATCCTCTCTACCAGTATCAGATATGCAAAAATATAGTAAGTGAACAGAACTCTACTGTTTGAGGCAAAGCACTATAACGAAAAATGAAAATTAAAATTAAAATTCAACATGCCACCACAATATCAACAGCATATAAAATTTAAATAAAGTCCAGTGAATGTCCCAGTGTCCCAGGAACTCTTCAGTACGTTCCTTGAAGGGCCAAGATGCCAGAAAACTGAATAGAGGTCAAGAAATTCTAATTGTAATTTGATTTATGATTCAGTTATCACTAAAAGTTACTTAGCTCAATCATAGCTATCTGGTCTTGTTGATGTTCCCTCTAGGTTCTAAATTCCAGTGATGGCCTGAAAGCGGCCTACTCGTCCTACACGGCTCCTTCAGATTGTTAATACTGTACTCAAAATTCATAAAAGGAGCAAATATATCCTCAAAGCTTTTTTATGAGAGTAGGTTCTAGTTTGATGAAGAAAAAGTCTTTCCAATTCCTTTGCTGACTGTTATTCAAAATGTCTGTCTCCAGTCCATTCACTAAAAATTAAAAGAAATGCTAATAATAATAATTACAACATAAAATTTTAACACCGTTTATTTAGTGTGAAAATACCAGTAAGACCATAAACCGATAGGATTTGGTCAAAAAACTCTAAAATGAAGTTAAAAACTATAAAGGCTCAGGCTTTATTTTTAAACGTAGTAAACCTAAAACAAAAAATAAAACATCAATAAAGCATTAATTAGTTAACTTAATGGCACTTAAGACAATTACTCTTATCCAGGATTCAACGAATTTAAAGGGCTTTAAAGGTCTTTAAGAGCCCAGATGCTTACAAGAAGCTTGAACAGTTTGAAGAATTCTGTTCATCCAAGGCCAGACCCCTGAAGCATAAACTGGAATGCAGCTAGGTCAACAAACTGCCAAACTCTTGTTCGTGCTGTACTGCACGCGTGGCCAAAAAAAAAAAACAAAGATCCCTTCGGTAATACTCTGTGTACAAAGCTCATTTAACTGTGCACAAATGCTCATGTAATTGCACGGGGAGATCCAATTTTGTTTTACTTTTATATCATTTAGGTATTATAAAAATGAAAGCCAGTATAAATACTCAGAAGACGCACACAAAAAAAAAGGCCAGAAAACGCCACTGAGCATCAAGCGTAATCAAATAGTCTTAGACAATCAGTTTAAATACCGGCCTTTCAGCTGCCAAGGTTATAGCTACAGCAGTTTCAGATGTTCTGTTGTTCTGCCGCTCAATGAAAAAATGCTGCCTCCTATGCTGGAACAGCTCAGCACATCTCTGCTTTACTCTGCTGTGTTGTGAGTAAAGTGCCTAGAGTAACTGATTCAAAATTACAAGCTTGCACTTTAACTTTAGATGGTCACCTGATCTTGTCAGCCTTTGGTGGGTAAATGCCTCCGTATAATTTAAATTCTTAGAAACTGGTATTTTCACTAGAAAAAAATCAGTGTTCTAAATCATTTTTCTAAAACAATAAAGATAATATAAAATACAACAAACTCAGGATTGTCCCACTGATACTGCTACACTAAATCCACTGACAGGACACCCCCCATCGTAAATTGTACATCCGCTAACCAAAAAACTAAGTAAAATTGTTAATAAAATCAGTCTCTGTAACCCAATATGGGTCTCTCTTGGAAGATCTTTTCTTTATTTCTGACGAGGAGGATATCCTGTCTTTAACAATGTGCGGCTCTTTCCCGGTGTTTTTAGCCATTTTGACCGGCCTTCTGTGTCGCTATGGATCTCGCACTGCTATGGAGCTCCTCAGTCCTCCTTGGTCCTTGAGTCATAAGCTACCTTCCACCCTCTCCTGCCTCCCAAACCTGGGCTCCTCCAATGAGATTCAGAGCTCTGTTCTCCACCACAAGCAGGCCTTCCTCCACGTAAAAAAAATAGCGAACAGAAACACACCGGGGAGCACAACACGGCAAGGACTCTCAGTAAGGTTGTCTAGAAAGGAAGGTAATATAGGCAGTGGTGGCATAACTTTTAGAAATATTTTTGTAGCTTTTAACTCCCCTGCTTCTATGCTCTCCTCCTCAAAGCATAGAGCGCGTAGAGATGTGCTTATCTCTTTCTCTCCTCCCCAGAAAGAAATTAGGAATCTGATTCTTTATGATAAGTAGCCCTATTAAATGGAGTGGTGTTTTCCCACGGATACAAGCATGTCAAATATGTCAACTGCTTTTCTGAGTCAAGGGCAACAAAATGTACAAAAAGCAACCTGGTAAGGAGCAGCTTGCACTCTCTGCACCTGACCACGCTCCACTCTTGGCTCTCTCTCTTCCTCTTGGCCCTACCGTGCTCCACTCTTAGTTCTCTCTCTCTCTCTCTCTCTCTCCCCTCCTCACCCAACTGGGCTCCACTCGTGTCCCACTCTTTCAACCTGACCCCAAGCTCTTTTCCTTTTGTGGAATAATGGGGATCGTGGCATGGGTAGACAAGAAGTTCGGTCAAAAGTCCTGCAATCCCGCCCCTGATGTCAAGAAAAATCATCCTGATCTTCTCACAGGTATGACTCCATGGAGTCCTCCAGTAGCTGGTCCTATATGTCGGTAGTGTTATTCAAGAAAGATCAGAAGCGCTGTAACTCTCTTATTTCACAGCGGTATGGCCTACCTGCCCTAGTTTAGATGAAGGACAGAGGTGCCACTGTTAAGCAGGAAAAAATATACATATGAACATACTTAAATGCCAGCATAAACAGGCCATTTTGGTCTATCTAGTCTGTTAGAGTGTGCAGCTCTCAGATTAATTTATAGGAGCTGCCCCTGCTCCCCTTTCCACGTAGTCTTTCTCCTTCCCTTCTCATCCTTGCTACTCATCTTCACACCCATTATGACTGTCCCTTTCACTCTATCCCAACCCCTTTTAAAGTGACTCCACTGTTTTCGATGATACTACCTCCTCCGGCAATGTGTTCAGTTTGCGGCAGTTTGCAGCACTACTTTAACTCTCCTGGCTGCTGCCCTAGTTTATTGGAGGAGCCAGGGAAGCATGTTTCTTTTACTAAGTGACACAGTCACTCACACAGACATCAATTAGCAAGTGTACTACAAACAATCACAAAACAGTCAAGCAGCAACAATGTCTTTGTTACACTTTGCATTTATTGATAAGCCTCCTAGCAAAAGGTTTGGAGGAGGAGAAAGTCCTGCTTTCTCTATTCCACTACCACAAGCAGAAAGTAACCCCATTGTTAAAATTGCTGCGGTGCCTGCAGCTGTCGCAGATGGCAGTGCTGCTGCGTTTGCTACTTCTGGTAGTAGTGGAACAAAAAGAAAAAGGGGTTTCGAGGACAGCTGGAAGTAAAGTACTTCTTTACAGAAAGGGTGGTGGATGCTTGAACAGCCTCCTTGCAGGGGTGATGGGGGCCAAAACAATGGAGGAATTCAAATAGGTGTGGGACAGACATAAGGGAACCTTATAGACAGGGAAGAGCGGGAAGGCCGTTGATTGTCTTTGGTCTGTAGTGTGAGTTAAAGATAGGGAAAAGGGGCAGACTAGATGGGCCTGGAGGTCCTTATCTGCTGACAAATTCTGTTATCTATATAAAATAGGTATGGGCCTGATCTGGCCATGGCTTGCTCCTGTTGCAAAAAATATCTAAAAGAAACCAACAGTTCCGTGAGTGGGTATAAGAGTATGTGACTAGAAAATGTGAGAGCCTATGAACTGTTGCAACCTTATGGATTATCCACAGCAAAAAATACTGTTGTGGGGGGCGTGGCCTGCCTAGGTAGAAAATGGCAGCATAGATCTCCTTCTCTCCAGGGAACATAAGAAATCAAACCTCATCCTTCTTGCTACGGACCTTACGGATGCGTTAACTCTGCTTATCTGGTTCTACATAACTCATTACAGATTTCCTGTAAGTCATTTTGCTCTTCGGTCTGTTGCAAACCTATATTTTAATCCTTTTAGAATTTGGGCCTGTACAGCAGTAATATGGCTGACCCTCATCTACAACAAATCTCTCTTGCAAGAGTAGAAGCTATGTTTTCAAAACTTGTAGAAGATATAAATGACTTGAAAATCTCTACACAACACACTTCTATAACTCTAGATTCCTTTGATAAGAGAATAAGCTCCTCTGAAACCCAGACAAGCTCTAATACAAAATCCATTCAGGAGCTACAGGCCACTGTCAGAAACCAAGATCACACTATCAGATTACTACAAAATAAACTTGATGACCTTGAAAATCGTAATTGCAGGAATAATCTGTTATTTCTGGGTTTCCCAGAGGGTTCTGAGCTTGGAGACACTACAGTATTTTTATATCATGTTTTGCCAGCTGTGTTGAAACTGCCCCCTGAGCAGCAACTGATTATTGAGTGCTCCCACCGCACTCTTAGTCGGAGGCCCAGTAAAGATCAAAGGCCCAGACCGATTGTGGCCAGGTTTTTGAACTATGCCCATACAGAGCTCATCTTAAAAAGGGCCAGATATATTATTTTATTATTTATTTAGTGATTCGGAAAAAAACTTTGAGCACAAGCACTTTTACAAAGGTTCCACTTCATAGATTGCAAAACAAAGTACAGTAGGAGAAAGCAAAGGTACATTACAATGAACTATACAGCTTGGATTCAGAACGTACAGAATAACTCAAAACATAGGTACAAGTTAAATAACACTTTATGAGGGTGGGGGATAAGCAGCCACAATGTGCCTTGTTAGTAGTTCAGAGGAACAGGGATAGCTGGCAGAGGGGTAAAGAAGGGAGGTATGGGAGAGAGAGAGAGAGAGGTAAGTACTGGGTGGAGGTGAGAGGGTGGCAGAAGAGGGACGATAAGGTGTAGGGAGAATTGGTGGGGTGAGGGGAGACTGAGTGGAGAGGACATGCTAGAGTAAAATGGTGGGGTGTGAGGGGGCATGGTCAGGCAGCCAGCATTAGTAGTGACTGTTTGGAAAACTCATGGGACTGTCAGTTGGGGGAAGGGGAGGAGGGTGGCAGGTGCTGAAGGAGCATGACGCAAACTGATTGCTGGGGCAAGTCTTGAGATGGGACAGAGAGGGAGAGGGTACCTGAGGCCTGCCTAGTGCATGCTGGGGGGGCAGAGAGAGCAGATTGGCTGGACTCAGAGGCGGGTGGACTTAGAGAATGTTATTAGGTGCTGTTTGAGGTCAGTTTTGAATTGTGCCAAACAGTTGGTAGCCACAAGGTTCCCAGGAAGTTCATTCATCCATGGGGGGGCCTGGTAGGCAAATGCATGTTGCCCAAGTGAGGTGCGATGGAAGGGGATCACCAAGGCCCCTCTAGTCCTCCCTCTGGTGACCTGTAATGAGTTGGCTGCCTTGATCAAACTGCCTACACAAGGTGGTGTTTTACCCAATATAGCCTTCTTCCCTAGGATGCAAGTCTGGAATTTGATCGTGATTCTTAATGACAGCCAATTTGCACATTCATACAGAGTACAGGTGTGAGTACCACGCTCAGCATCCAGGGTGAGTCTGCAGGCTTTGTTGAACACAGTCTGAACCTTCTTGAGCACTGTATCTGTTGCCACCCCATAGACTACTAGTCCATAGTCAATAGTAGATATAATTGAGCTGTGGACTGAGAGGTGGAGGGCCCCTGGAGAGAGATATTGCCCGTGCCTGTACAGGACACCTATCTTGATACTGACTGTCTTGACCAGAAAGTCAATATGTTGTGCAAACGTGATGGTATCATCTATTATGACCCCCAGATACTTGAACAAGTGAACTTGTTCTAGTGGCTCACTGCATGAGTTGGAGAAGATGGGGGGGGGTGGTGGTGCTTGTTTTTGTGGCAGGGGACGGACATAAGCAAGGCATTGGTGGTCTTGTAGTTTAGTAGCAACTTATGACTACAGAACCAGTCCTCGAGTTTGGAGAAGGAGTTCTGCAGCTCAGATTGTAAGGCAGTCTGAGATGTGCTGCTGCTCAGGAGCACAGCATCATCTGCTTACAGTGTGAGTTTGGTGTTGCAGGCTGTGGGAAGGTCATTTAAAAAGAGGCTGAAGAGTAGGGGCCCCGGTATTGATCCCTGGGGTACCCCAATTATATCTTTCTTGTGCTGGATACTGTTTGCCCAATTTTGACACATTGATTTCTCTGTATCAGGTAGTCTTGGAACCAGCAAAGGGCATTGGGCACCACACCCATGTTTCGCAGTTGGGTCAGCAACAGGGAGTGGTTGACTATATTGAAGGCTTTGGTGAGGTCAATAAAGACAGACCCCACCAGTTTACCTTCATCCAGGGCCTTATGTGCATAGTTTGTGTAGTCCAGCAGGGTAGTGGTGATACTGTGACTTTGCCTGAAGCCATGCTGGTTGAGGCATAGTAGATTATACTTACTGAGGTAGTCAACGAGTTGACTCACCACAATCTCTTCCAGTGCCTTGGACTTGGGGGAGAGGATCGAGGTGGGTCTGTAGTCGGCTACCAGAAACTTGTCACCTCCTTTATGCACTGGTGTAACTTTGCCTGCTTCCAAACCACCGGGAATTGGGCCAGGGCCTTATTGTACAGCGTGGTAATGGGCACTATAAGAACATCCAGGATGAGGGATACAAGTTTCCTGTCTATCCCATCACTAACCAGTCCGGTCTTACCTAGTATTTTCTTGACCATAGTGAGGGCCTCCTTCACCATCACCCTTTTAAAGTAGAAGGTTGGTTAATAACACTGGGTGGATACATTGTTGGAGTGGTTCAAGCCATGCTGAAAGTAGGCAGGTGGTAGCACTGGGGTAAGGTCAGTGAAGGTCTTATTGAAGGCTTCTGCAATAGCTAGAGGGTTTGTAGTGGGGATGCTACTGGTACTGAGCAGCTGAGGGTGTTTCTTGTCCACCTTTCCAAGGATGCTTTTGATGTTATCCCACAATATTTTCCCATCACCCTAAGATCACATTGGCACAGAGAAAGACATCACAGATAAAAGGAAAGCATACAACCCATTAAAACCACTGCTGCATCGAAACGGGATAAGGTTTGCATTACGCTACCCTGCCGCTATGCGTTTATTTTTGGGTTCCTCCTTCAAAGATTTCAACACTCCAGATGCCCTGTCTGCATTCCTGGGTTCTACTTCGGGTGATCCCCCACTGTTTAATCCATTGGAAAAAGCACTCTTGACCTCCGACAACACGCCACCTCGAAGTAGCATTGCAGTGGCACAAGTCAGCTGAGGAAGCCCAGTTGCATTAGCAACCCCTGCGGATGCAGCACCCTCAGTTCCTGTGACAAGACATTCAAACAGACTGAAAGACAAATCTACATTGAGCAGCCATAAACGTACTTGTTCCTGCTGCCCAAATCCAGACTGCTCAAAACCTCCCTCCCATGCACCTGTACATACCAGCATCAACCCTGATATCCCGATAAACAATAAGTTCTCCCTTCTTGCCGACAATCTTCACTCGTCTCAGGAGGACTTGCAGTCCCACACTGACGTTGCTCATTTGCCCGGTCCTAGTACAGCCCTGCAAGGTATTGTGTCTGTGGACTCTTCTTGGGCTGAAGTTGTTTCAAGTTCCCCCCTTAAACACTTGAAGCCACCCAAGAAGAAAAGGAACGCTAAAGTGAAAAACAAGTACTCAAAGGCCAAAATTAAAGCTTCTTGGTCAATGATAACCTGAAGCTAGTGTAACAGATTTGCTATTGTTTTCTTCCTGGCTTATTGTACAGCCAGGACTCAGTGCTGTTCCTTTTCATTTTAACTGCCATACATCGAGCTGTGCAGTCTTCTCATTCAGACACTCCCTTCCAGCTGGTCATGATTCAGGAAGGCCGTACGTTGTGATAAGTTATACTTATTAACCAGGTCTATTTTTCTTTTATTTTTTCAATGTGGTACCACTGGTGTTTGGTCCTATGCTGTGTGGTTAATGTTACCATGTTCAGTATGTCTTTGGGACTGCATTTCATTAGTCCATCCTATTTCTACTGCATATTTAATCTATATACAATTTATATTATAAGGCAAACCGCCTTATCCTGTTCACTTTTACACAATACCTGTTATTGGAGCTAATGTCTTTTTCCTGGAGCTACCCCTATTCTCACAGATATAAATCTCATTCTCTCCCATATATGGCCCCCTTATTTACTTCATTTATCTCTCACATACCCTACTTTTCATATAACAAACTGCTAGTTACTACTGTTGGAGTATTGAACTGGTGGAGACACTGCCTATTTCATATGTGTTGGCTCCAGTCACTCGAAGCCTAATGAATGTTTCAGTTTTATTTCTGATATTTTTCTGGTTCTGGGGTTTGTTAGGACTATGACATAGACCTGACTACTCCTCAACCTAATCACTGTAGGTTATTTTTGAGTGTGTGATGCCCTTATTAATTGCAGGAATCTCCACTACTATCATTCTTTTCTCTTTTATTGAAACCAGATTACTTGGCTCCATTTAAGATAGGGTGCCCAATTTGATGACTAGACCACACAATGATTTCACATATTTGCATGAAGCCTTTTGGCGCTACTATTTCACACTACCCACCTACTCTTACTGACGCTGGATGCCTTCTTTTTCTAATGTACTGCTCCAATATTTTGAATTTTATATTTCCCTTAGATCGTTGATACTCCTATTGCCTCAGCCTAATACCAGGCTCCCTGGTACCATCTCTAGGCAACTCTGGTCCTAATGATCACAGCACTAATGTGTATTGTATAGGGTTAACATGTCTTTTAATACTTAGTTTCATGTTTTTTCTAGTAATGTCTGTTATAATTATATTTGTTCTGTACATCTGTCCCTTACCAGTTGAGGTGTGGTTACTATCTTATGTTCCCCACTATACTCAAGAGAGTTAGCTCACTGTTATAGGTAGTTGTTTATTAATGTGATAACTGTTCTTTAAAAGTTATAAGTCCTAGTTTTTCAGACCTTACCTGGTCTACATGGGACTTTTTCTAGGTATATATGCCCTGTGGTGTGGTGGAGAATCTGTTGTGCTGGTTACCAACTCTAATCCTCCTATACTTACAAGAAGTTAACTTCGGATTTCTATTAATAGTTTTTGTCTTACAGATATTAATATGCTATTTCACTCTCACTTTTCTTTTACTTTGTACTATTTTACAGAGATATCCATGTTCTTGATAACTGATATACAATTCCTCATATGCCTGTCAGATCCTGCCCTCCTCTGTGTGAGCATAATATTATACTCATCAGCTTGGAACTTCCTCTGTTTGGAATATTGGTCCCTCACGATTCCTTTAGTATTATTTTCCCCTTAAGCTATTACTATGAATGATCTATTGCTATACTCATGGAATGTGAAGGGACTTAATTCCCCTTGTAAGAGGAAGCATATTATACTGTTACTTTTCTCAAAAAACACAAAGCAGATATTGCCTTCCTCCAAGAAACAAAATTACTAGCAGAGGATGTTAATAGGCTTAGAAAGGATTGGGTCGGTCAAATGTATGACACCTCGTTTTCCTCCAAAAAAAAAAAAAAAAAAAAGAGGGTAGCTATTCTGATCCATAAAAAAATCAAATGGACCTTGATTAAGTCTATATCAGATCTAGAAGGGTTATTGTTACAGGTAATTTAAATACCCTCTCTGGTCCTATTATGCTAATCAATGTTTATGCCCCCAATGCTGATTCTCCTGCATTTTTTCATAATTTATCCCAACATATTCTGTCTAACCACTCAAATAACACTCCAATAATATTTGGAGGTGATTTTAATTTGGCACTAACACCACAAATGGATAGAAGTAATTACTCTACTGACTCTCACCCCAGAGGTATTAAGACTCTGTCTTTATTACTGAATGAGTTCGACCTGCCAGATATTTGGCGGCTACTTTGTTCCTGTGACCGTGACTTCACCTTCTACTCAAATCTTCATAAATCATACAGTCGCATTGACTACTGGTTCGCTTCCCCTTCTATAATTGAGAAAACTATCGTCGACTCTATCCTCCCCATAATAATATCAGATCATGCACCAATTAAACTACACCACGTATGGAGACCTCCTATAACAAAGTCTACCTCCTGGCATCGACCCCCTTCTCCTTAGGGATCTGGATTTCCTACCCTAGATTAGATCTCAAATTCAAGACTTCCTATCATATGGTAACCCTGTGGACACATCAGTGTCTACTGTTTGGGAAGCTTTAAAAACTATGCTACGCGGGAAAATAATTAGCTTCACAGCCCATAAAAAAAAAAAAAGGCAGGGAACAACTACTTGCAGATTTAGAAAAAACACATAAGAGTAAAGAACAACTGTACTTTAAAAATAATAAACCAAACCCCAGTTCTCAACTCCATCTAGCGATATTACAACTCAGAACCAAAATAAACGACCTTGTCTCTCGTAAAATGGAACTTGCTCTATTCAGACTTAAACACAAATTTTGGGAGCAAGGGGAGACAAGTGGGAAACTTCTTTCCTATCAACTTAAAGTGCAACAAATTGAGTGCCATATCACCAATCTTAAGGACCTGCATGGTAAGGTACATACTGGTAACCTCTCCATAAATCATATTATGAGATCTGTTTATCAGAATCTATATTCAGTTGTCAGTCCTGCACTCACCCCACATATACAGCATTTTTTGAACAGCTTGCCTTTACCTCACCTCTCCTCTCTCCTGATGAAAAAAATACTCTAGATGAACCCTTTACCCTGCAAGAAATTTGAAAAGCATTATCCTCACTAAAAATCAGGCAATTCTCCGGGAAGAGATGGATTCCCCATAGACTTCTATGAAGTACTTTATGATTCCCTTTGCCCCCTACTTTTTTAAGTCTTTAAGGAAGCTTCAGACAAAGGCAACCTCCCTCCTAATTTTACTGAAGCAATTATTACATTAATCCCAAAAAAGATAAAGAGCCTTCTCTTCCTGCTAGCTATAGACCAATTTCATTACTTAATGATGGGAAAATACTAGCTAAACTTTTATCCACGCGCCTTGAACCCCTTCTTTCTAAACTAACTCATCGTTCTCAAGCAGGCTTTGTCAAGAACAGATCTGGCTCAGACCACTTGCGCTCCTTGTTTAATTTAATTCACAAGGCCAAATTCCTTAAATCTCCTGCTGCAGCAATAGCTATTGATTTCGAGAAGGCTTTTGATTCCCTTATCTGGAATTATCTATACCAGGTTCTCTCCTACTTCGGCCTCCCTTCAAATTTCTGCACATGGATCAAGTTACTTTATACATCACCCTCCGCTAAAATCTTCACTAATTCTACTCTTTCCTTCTCTTTCCCTCTATTAAGAGGAACTAGACAGGTTAATTGGTAATTTCATTTGGGAGGGCAAGACACCGAGATTTAGCTGTGCCAAACTTCGATCACCCCGGACAAAAGGAGTATTCAGCCTTCCCTGGTTCAAAGGTTATTTCTGGGCTTTTTGTACTTCTCAGACCATTAAATGGTTTGGCAAAATGTCATCCCATACACCTCTCTGGGTAGAGATGGAGTCTGCATTATGCCCTGGTGGTATTTCCACATCATTCATCTTTAGTGCCCTCCCTCCTAAACTAAAAGCCCATCCAACTATTTCTGCAACTGTTCTTTATTGGAAGTTGATACAGAAGCACTTAAAATCCAATCCCATTCCATTCTTCTATACTCCTCTTTGGGGGAATTCTTTGCTTTCCCTAGAAGGACAACCTGTTTTCTGCCGCACGTGGAAGAATAAAGGCCTATTCTTCTTAGGAGATATTTTTGATAAAAACTCTTCTAATCTTGACTCTTTCTCAAACTTGCAGCTAAAATGGGATCTCCCCAAACAGGACTTCTGGAAGTATCTTCAAATTTGAGCTGCCTATAAATCCATTGCACCTTACATTCACAACCTCTCTCCACATGATCATTACATCTCGCACTGGATTCACTTATCAGCAAAGTGGAATAGTGTCATCTATAAAGATATCATGGAAAAACTACTCAACCAGTCTCTTTATATGAAAAATAAATGGTGCACGCTTCTTAACTATAATGTATCCAAAACCCAATGGAGTGACTGCTGGTGCTCCTCTCATAGCTTTTTTAAAGGGAAACAGTGGAAAAGACGCAGCTTTCCTCAGACACTACAGAAACTCTCAGTTAGTGCTTTCAGACAGTAACAACTTTATTTACTGATTTAGAACAGTTACCCATAACTTCCACTTCCTGTTGCTGGCAGCAGCCATTTCATGAGCAGCAGTGAGCTTCCTGAGCTCACTGTATGCTAATATGCCTGTTTGACCTCAGCTGTTGGTTGGCAGGACATATTAGCATAAAGTGAGCTCAGGAAGCTCTCTGCTACTCATGAAATGGTGGCTGCCAGCAATAGAAAGTGAAAGTTGAAGGCCACTGCTTAAATCACTAAAAAATCAATTAGAGTAATTTAAAAAAAAAAAATGTTACTGTCTGAAAGCACTGTAATCAGGAATTGTTGTAATGCCAGGGTAAAGCTGTGCCTTTTCCATTGTTTCCCTTTAAGGATGCTCGCAGTTCTTTAATACAAATCAAGATATTACACTTGTGGTATAGAACTCCCTCCGTATTAAATCGTATGGGTCTCCTAAACAACATTAATTGCTGGCGTTGCAACTCCCCTAACGCAGATCTCCTTCATATATTATGGTCCTGTGTTCCAATTCACAAACTGTGGCATAGGATTCATTCCTTTGCTATAAAGGTGAGACATCATATTGCCCTTGACCACTCTTTTTGCTTGGTATCTCTCCTCCTAACAACACTACTATATCTCATACTCATTTCAGATAGCTAAGTATATTATTTCTTCAAGTCAAACGCCTTATTCTTATGAATTGGAAATCCCATAATATTCCTTCCCTCGCTGATGTCCTCCAAAACCTCTCCCATTATGCCTCTTTGGACTGGATAGCTCATCTCTCCTCTGATCAGCTCAACATCTACGATAGATGTTGGCAGGATTATTTCTCCTACTTCAATATCTCTGATATCCCTAACTAGTATATTATACTATATCATACAGCTCAGGTTATGTATGGAATATCCCCTCATTATTTCCTCATCTCTGTTTCTCTCTTTTCTTTCTTTCTTTCCTTCCTTATTCCTCTTTGTCTTTAGAATTGTGCTCTATATATTATACAACTTATACAACTTTCTACAGCTCCTATTTTACACATACAGTCTGTTATAAATGCATACAATTATGCATAAAGTTATGATAATGGCTCTATTGTATTTATAGCATGTTTCTTATTACTGTAATTATACCATCTGTTAATCTCCTACTTATATAGATACAGAAATTAAGAGACACATTCTCTTCCTTCCACTTACTTCCAAACACTGTATGCTCAGATATTAGCCTAAGTTCATTTTTTATAGCTTATACTTTCTATATAGGTGGCAATCATATTCATATGAAAGTTGTTTTGTGTCATATCTGTAATCAGTGTGTTCTTTTGTTGAAAATTAATAAAAAGATAAAGTGGGAAGCATGAATAATAAAGGTAGCAAGAGTTGCCAGGAGTGTCTAAAAAAAAAAAAAAAATACTGTTGCAACCTAGCAATAAAAAGAATTGGAAAAAAAATAAAGTGACACATGTCAAACATTTGTTAACTCTTTTTTTAATAAATTCAGAATGTCCTTTTACAGATTTTTCAGGTTATAATTGCAACATGCAAATTACACAAACATGGAAATCAGTTACAGAACAGAGAAACTGGCAACAACATTCACACATTTTATTTCTGAATTAGTGAGGCTATACAATTCAGAACTGTTTAACAGTAATAACTTTTGTCCATGTGCTATGGGATTCCTGCACTGATTCATCAGGAATAGAGGAGGAGGCAGTTTGTATTAGGACAGTGGAAATGTCCATCCATTTAACAGATTTCTCTTCGGTCAATCTCTATTCCAAATGGTGAACACATATATAAAGTAATAACTGATGCTCTGGAAGTCACTCTGGACCATTTTTCAGAGATGTTTAAATATCTTTGGAACAGGCACTTGCTCTACACACTGAGGTTCAGCTGAATCTCTTAGCCTGTCCATGGCCTCCTACTCCTGATGGCTACAGAATCTCACAGGCTTTAATGGCTGGGTCACCAGGCTAAATCAAGTGCAACTAGCCCAAACCCAAGATGCCACACTGTTTGAAAAACAGGTGGATCCTAATACCTGGTGGAATCCACTGTCCCAAAAGAGTGGAAGGAATGGGTGCATGTGGCTGCCTATGTTGTTAAACACAAATACATCAACTTTATGTTCATGCACCACACTTACTCTATCCCTGGCAGACAAAGCTCCAGATAAGAGCTTACAAGCCTATTTACGCAGCTGGAAAGGGCTTTTACAAACCTCTGTCTGTGTGTTTTGTGCATGAAATATGTATGAAATATGCTGCGTTTCTTTGCTGGTCATCAGTATTTTTTGTCATCCCCCGAACCATGTCTTGTGCCTATAGTTCATTTAGATCCCAGTGCACTGCCTGCTGTACATGCCAGAGGGTTTTTTTTTAGGTCTCTCTGTTGGGTGTTGGTTGGACAAGTGCACCATGTGCATGCCAGCATATGGCTGCAGGCATCTCATCATTTCTTCCCACTGGAACACACATGTGTTGTTTCCATTTTGTGACTCTGAGCAAGAGCAAGCGTCACGTGTTGCTGGCAGAATCAGAAGGCAAGAGCCATGCAAGAGTGGAGCAGAGGTTGGCAGCCAGGTGAACGAGGAACCATCCACATCCCAGCTGTGGCCCTGGCTAAAAAGAGGCCTCTACAATTGTAAACAGTGTCAGCCTTAGTCAGACCATGGATCGGGGCATCACCCGAGAGAGAGGGTGAGGGCAAGGCAGAGAGAAGTGCCGGCCACTCTCCAAAACATTTTTTTTTTCCAATTGTTTAACCAGGTGAGACACACTAAGCTGAAAGCTTGTTTACAGGTGCAACCTGGGAGCACAGGGAAGTTAAGTGACTTGCTCAGGGTAACACAGTATGCAAGTGGGATTCAACCCAGGTCTCCAGATTTGCAGCTGAGCGCCTTAAACCACTGCGCTTTACTGCTATGTTGGAAAGATCCAACATAAAGAGAAATGAAAGAAACATCTTTCGTATATACTACAGGGAGTGATACTAGCACTGTCTTTTTAAGTTCTTTGTGTGCCCAACTAAGTTTCGGTTCTTACAGATCACTTTACATATGGATCTTTCCATCTACATGCTTTGGATGTATTGGTACTGTACAAGGATGGACCTTATGTGGGGTTCATTTGTACAGGTATGTGACAAATCCACTATATACGGGTGAATTAACCCAGTACAAATGACTTGCACATTGCTCATTTGAACTTCACTGACTTGCGACATCTCTCTTATCTCCGCCTCTATATTAAGTCTTGCTTTGGAATTGTAATAATATTCATTTGTCCTATAGGGACAGGGGACTGATAAATGTAGCCTGCTGTTACTTTTTTCCCAGTGAGCTTTAACATTGTGTTGTTGGGGGCTGCTGCATATGAGTGAATGGGGGTACTGTGTGACAGTGTCACACACTGCGAGTCTGACAGTGTTAGTCTGTGGTCAGCTACAAATGCACATTGTCAAAAATGACTCACTGAAGTCACTGTCATACACCATGAGTGTGATATACACTCACATCATACAAATGTATTGTTTTTATTGCATGAAGAAAATGCTTTGTTTTTAAAAAGGTACTTGTCACTCAGTGCCATTTCACATTTTATACTAATCTGAGTTTGGTTATACTCGACTCACTTTGAAACTGAGGAGTACAGTACTCACTCCAGGGGTTGAAATTGGCACCAGCCCGCTAGCAAAATGCTGATAGATTTTGTATCGGGCTATTAAGATTTTTATTTAATGTGCAGTCAGGGTATAGAGTGCACTGGGTTGGGGTGCCGGAATAAAGCAAACATCCAAAAGCACAGAAAATCCCGCACTCACCACCACATCATAAAAGCTGCTCACAAGTAGAAATGGTGTGCAAAAATGTTTATTTAACTAGCCCTTTGGGCTTATACTGGAGAAGGCAACACTTCAGTATGTACACCAATTGGGCCAGTGGAAATGTCTGTGGGGCCAGTGGATTTTCCTAATCACTAGCCCTGCTGACTAGTGACTGCAGAACTCAACTTCGCCCCCTGTACTCCAAGAAATCTTATCTAGAGCACTGCCGGTGGACACTACCAGATAAATCATTGAATACTGAAGGGGTGCCATGGCATGGAACTGCCCAAAATGCACTCCTTTTTCGATAGAAGTGCAGAAGACCTTCTCAAAATGACCTGGGGACCACCTGAGGCAGAAGACTTCTTAATTGAAGATCCTGGCTTTCACCTTTGCAGTGGCAAAGAACTGCATCATGCTTACATTGAAGTCCTCCAGACCCCCAAGAGCTGTGGATTGGGCAGTGACCTCCTTGCTACATACAGAACATATATGTATTTTGCTAGGCTTCATGAACCCAGGAAGGCTCGGCACTGGGGAACACTAATTGAGAAAAATTGAATCTCCTGGCCTAAGACCTCCTGAATAGGGGGGATGTAGAACTTGGTGAATGGCCGCCACCCCTCTCTATCCATCTCTTTCCCCCCTTGTTCCCAGCCCTGGTGATGGAACAGAATATTTATTATTTGTTTGAAAACTGTCACACTGAGCCAAGATTTGTTTCTTGGGGGTGATGAGAGAAAAGGAGGTGCATTAATATGAGCAATGTGATGCAAGGTACATAGTAACCACAGAAGAAATTGATCAAGCACTGAAAACCTTGAGCAACTATATAAAACCTGAATCTTTTTGGTAAGCATTCCTGCTGCTGTGGTGCATCTCTGGGTGTGGAGGAGGGATGGCATGATCCAGATACCCTCAGGGAAGGCTAATGCCTCTGACCACCAGAAATGGACGGAAGAGCACGCAAACAGATAGTTCAGTCTGCTTCCAACCTGTAAGCTAAGGCTATGTTATCTTACTGATCACTTTGTCCTTTTGTGAGATGGTTGTATGTTTAGAGTAGCAGCTGTGAATTTGTGTATGTGCTTTGTGTGCATGAAAAACTGTCAGTTACAATGAATGATTAAAAAAATAGAAAAGAATGTTTATTCTTAGTTGGAACAGCCATTAGTATCTTCCGACCATGCCCAAAAGTAGTGTATTATGATATTTCATAATGCTTGAAATTCAATTTTAATAGCTGTAGTATTTGAACTGTTAATCATAGAAACGTAAGTTTATTTTTTTTTAATTAAAGCTTGGAGTCTGTTCAGCATGCAAGATCCTAATAACACAGTTGTACTGTGTTGCCACATGTCGATGTATGTTGATATGATATGTTACTAAAAATGACAGGACTTTAAACATTTAGTGAACCACTTCTTTATGTCTATCTCACCTCCTTGCCTGAAGTTATCCGGTACTGCTGTGTATATATTATGTATATACTGTATACAAGTGCATACTGTATCTCTCTTGCTATATTGCTTGTATCCTAGCATACCATGTACATACTTGTTACTTTGTGAGTTTTTTGGGGGTATGATTTTTTCAATTTTCATGTATCATATGTTATTATTGTGTCAAGATCCAGGTCCATCTTGTAAATGAGTTTTTCTCAATGGTGTTTCACCTGGTAAGATAAAGATTGATTGATTGATATCAGTGTGTAACATTTTGTGTTTGTCTGTATTGATACATGGTCACTGTACCATACTGATATATTAACTGGCTCACTCAAAGGTTTTATTTAAAAAAAATGTGTAGCACTAACAGTTCCAAAGTGCATTTACACTCTTTGGATTGTATTTGCTCCTTTGTCACTTTGTGTAACAGGTCCATCTTGTAAATGAGCTTTTTTTTTTTTTTTTTTTAGTTGTTTAACCAGGAGTAGCACACTAAGCTGAAAGCTTTTTTACAGGAACGGCCTGGGAGCACAGGGAAGTTAAGTGACTTGCTCAGAGTCACACAGTATGCAAGTGGAAGCTGTGGGATTCAAACCCAGGTCTGGTCTGCTGGATGTCACCAGATTTGTAGCTCAGAGCCTTAAACCACTGGGCTATACTGCCTCCCATTGCTCAACCTCCTCCTCTTGGAGTCTTTGGGCCTGCACGCACTCCACCACCCCTCCTTAGTAGTTTAAATTAAGTGTAGCAGTTATGTATTCCTTTGGTTTGTCCCTGAGTACCCTAGAACCCTCCCTACTCAGGTGTAGCCTGTCTGGTGAAAAGAGTGCTTTGTTTGACCAGGTCTCCTCCCAGTCCTCCAAACTCAGAAAATCATGCATTCACCACCTAGAGTAAAAACTGCTGACAATGTCTGCTGGTGCTGAAAATTTTATTAAATTATATTAAAGTGCTGGTGCAGGACACACCACTCAGCACGCCTTAACACGTTTAGGAAATAGTCCTTTATCAAAAAGCATGTGGTACAAATGTAAGTTGCATCTTTTATACAGAAAATTATGTCATCAACCATGGATACAAGAAAGTGACATCACACAGTGCAGTGAAAAAATGCATAAATATAAAGGCACATATATTAAAATCACGTCCAAAAACCAAAATGCATCAGGTGATGAATAAGCATTTGTCAATGCCAAACGTTCGCTTGCTGGTATTTGCATTGGTGTTTGACATTTATGTAGGCCCCCCACCACCATTGTATCCATGTCCCTTCAGCATCCATATCCCAACAGAATACCTCTCTGCAACTCCTCTTGCTTCTGATTAACATTCCACCCTCATACTTCTTAAGTGTCTGTCTTAGGAACCCTAATGCCCTGGCTGTGCTCAAGGGAACGAGCCTGTGTGGAAACTGCAGAACGCATGCTTGTAACACAGTCATTCAGTGGAATTATTTCACCAAATTTTCAACATAGTTATTTTGTAACCTCTGGTCATGAACACTGCCACTATGATTTTCTTACTGTGTACCGAACATTTCCACGGGGACCATGCTATTCTGCGCCGGAAGTGTGAAAACACATTTCGACCAGCATGTGAAAAATTACAGCTGTCCTGTTCGTAAGAAGGTGTGGGAAAATGCAAATGTTGAAAGTCTGGAGTGAAAATATTACAAATTTGCGAAGTTATGAGTGCATGTGGGAACTGCGCAACGCACGCTTGTAAAACAGTCATTTTATGGAATATTTCACTGAAATTTTAACATAGGCATTTTAGGACATCTGCTCATGAACAATGTCACTGTGATTTTGTTGCTCTGTACCGAACAGTGATTTCCCACAGCG
Organism: Neoceratodus forsteri; assembly: GCA_016271365.2. Classification (NCBI taxonomy): domain Eukaryota; kingdom Metazoa; phylum Chordata; order Ceratodontiformes; family Ceratodontidae; genus Neoceratodus; species Neoceratodus forsteri. Next base: position 1,850,719,558 of record CM057449.1, read on the forward strand.
ACTGCGCTATTGTGCACCGGAAGCGTAAAAAGACATTTCAGCCAGGTTGTGAAAAATGGCAACTGCACTGTTCATAAGGAGGTGTGGAAATATATCTATGTTGAAAATCTGGAGTGAAAATATTACAAATTTGCAAACTTACGAGTGTGCATTGAAACAGTGCAATGCTCGCTCTTAAAACAGTAATTTTGGGGAATTTTTTCAGCAAATTTGCAACACAGGCTTTTTGAGAGCCCACCTCATGAACACTGACACTGTTGTTTCATTAATCGGTCCTGAAAGGAGATTCCGTACAGTGACCACGAAATCACCTTTCGGGATCGAATAAACACCATGACAGTGACTGAATTCATGAGAAGGGGTGTCAAGAACCCCATATTGAAAATTTGGTGCCAAAAGTCAAAAAAATGGCTGAGATATCCACCTAAGTTGGAAAAACCCTATTTATGCCATTATACAGCTTATCGGCATTTCCTCAGTTCACGGTCGGCTTTGAAGAGTGCAGACATGTTACCAGTCCACCGAAGATCATTGCGATGCGCTCTGGAGGTAAGTATGGGGTGAGGGGATATGGGGAGTTGGCACGCAGAGGGTGGGCGGATTGGGGGCAGGGACTCACTGAGGGACTGTTTCTTCTTTCACAGGACTTGGGGAGAAAGAACGTGATGCTTTTGGTATTCTGGGGTGGGCTCCAGCATGCCACCTACATGTTTGTTGGGGGGGAGTGGAGTCGGAGGGGATTGGGCACCCCCACTGGCCATACAGTGTAAGTGGGGGAGAAGGCATGAGCACGCTGGGGTGGGCTCCCAGCGTGCCAACTGGTTGTTTGTTGGGAGGGCCTGCAGCCGATGGGGGATTGGGCACCAACGTCGGCCACACAGTGTGCTGGGGGGTGCATAAGCCGAGGGGGATTGGGCACCCCCCTTGGCACACAATGTGGGGCTGGGGAGAACACTAATGAGGGAAGGGGAGGAGATTAGCAGTGGGAAGGATTTCATGCCGAGCTGTGCATGACAGCAGTTCAGCTGACGTAGGTATGCAAATTGCATACACGCTACCACTGCTGATTGCAGTGAACCTTTTATTAGAAGTGAAGACCAACACAGCCAAACTGCTGTCGTACACAGCTCGGCATGTATTGGTCCCCTAGGGTCACACCTGCTACACTGAGCACTGCATTGGCAAGGAGGGTTAACACCTCCAAACGCCCCACCGTTGCAAGACATTCCTTGTGCATGCGCAAAGCGAATGTAAAAAATGAGCTTGCATTAATATGTAGAGACAGTTACAGTTTCACATAATACAAAGAATAAATAAATATGTACACACAACCAGTAAAAAATCTTTAGAGTCTGATCTTTGCATATTATAAAGTCTTGTGGAGACACAGAGACATGTAGAAGGTGGGCCGGCTCCCTCAAAGATTTTCTCCCCTAAATGAAAGATATTATCTGAAAAAAGAAAGAACACAATGGTTATATAAAATGGTACAGATGTTTGAAGCATATAATTTATATCTCAGTCAAATACGAACTATAGTATATGATATTCTAAACATTGTATTGCCTTTAATTTATTTGTATTTTTACAGTTTATTTCATTTTATTTTCTCACTGTAAAATCACTATCATTTTGACATATACCATATTTCATATTTCATTTTGACAGGTAGGGAGATAAATCAGATTGTTCATTAAGGCCTGGATATTTAAAAGCTTTCAACATATAAATCCAGAATCCTTCTCTTTGTAAAATCAATTTATTAAAATCACCCTCTCCCCACCAGGCATGGGGAAACAAATGATCCGCTTTGTTTCTAGCTGTCTCAGCATGTAGAGCTGTAGCATAAGTTTCATCTCCATTTCCGATTGCCCTACAGTGTTCCCCCACCTGGGTTTTGAATAGTCATTTGGTCTTTCCAATGTAGAAAGCTCCACATTTCTATTCATCTTGTAGATCACCCCATTTGACTCGCATGTAATGAGTTGTCATCAAAAAGTTCTCTGTACATTGGGGCTGGTGAAATCTTTTTCCTGTACAGTTACCTGGCAATTAATGTATTTGTGGCACTTATAGCACTCCACATATGTTTTTGTTAACCAAGTGTGTTGTGTGAGTTTTACCTGCCTACTATGGACCAAATGATCCCTAGGGTTTGCAGCTCCCCTATATGAAATTCTCAGTACATTCACATGAGTCTTTCAGTCCAGAGTCCCCCCTCAGAATATTCCAATTTCTGTTTATTATATCACCTACTCTAGTAGCATGTACTATGTACATTGTTATAAAATTCAGCTATCCAGAATCACTTCTATCATTGTGTTTTTGTGTTGTAACATTTGTGTTCTCCCAGTATTCCTAATGTCCTGACATGTCTTTGAAACTGCATTTGTGCTATATCCTCTCTCAATAAATCTCCTGTTCAAGTCTGCTGCAGCTCTGTCATAAGATTCTGTTGTGCTGCAGTTCCTCCGAAGTCTTAGAAATTGTCCTTTTGGAATATTTTAGACAATATGGCAGCTGGAGGAAACAAGGAGGGCATTCTGTTCACATTCCTTCCTATACGGTGTATGTATGTATATATATATATATATATATCTCCATTGTGATATTGCCTGTGCTGTCCTTCTTTATACATAAGTCCATAAAATTTATTTCATTTTTGCTTGCTCTATATGTGAAATGAAGATTCGGGTTTGAGCAGTGCAAATAATCTACAAAAGCATCAAATTCTTGCAGTGTGCCTTTCCGTACAATGATTACATCATCTATAATGTGACAATATAAATCTATGTAGAAAAAGAAGGGATTAGACTCTCTGTCTGTAATTGTTTTGTACTCCCACTTTTTGACATATAAATTAGCTACGCTGGGGACAGAAGTTGCCCCCATAGCCATGCCTTTCATTTGTAAGAAGAAGTCGCCTGAAAAGGTGAAGGTGTTGAATTTTAACACAAACTCAAAGTTTAAGTAAAAACTCTATTGTGGGTTCAGTCTGAATGTCTCTTGAGTTCAGAAAAAATGCAAGGTTGTCGAGGGCATCCTCCTGTGGGATATTTGTGTACAGAGATCCTGTATCCATTGGAGGCAGTATAGCGCAGTGGTTTAAGGCTCTGCGCTGCAAATCTGGTGACATCCAGCAGACCAGACCTGGGTTTGAATCCCACAGCTTCCACTTGCATACTGTGTGACCCTGAGCAAGTCACTTAACTTCCCTGTGCTCCCAGGTTGCACCTGTAAAAAAGCTTTCAGCTTAGTGTGTCTCACCTGGTTAAATAACTAAATAAAAAAAAATAAATAAAAAATAATATATGAATCTCTGTCCACCACAATATCCTCTATGTCTATAAAATATCTGTTGTATCTTTAATATAAGATAACAAATGTTCAACAAAAGGTCGAATGAAGAAGTCCACATACTGTGAGAGGGGTTCTGTAAGAGAACCCATCCCACTGACTATTGGCCTCCCTAGGGAAGGGGGGGCCATGAACTCTTTGTGGACTTTGGCAGCGTATACATCATCGGTCTTATAGGGTGCTCTACAGTAAGGAAATTTTTAGTATCAGAATCAATCCATCCGTTCTGAAAGACTGACATGACATATTCGTCAATCCTAAGCTTGAATTCAGTAGCTGGATAAGCATTCAATTTACTGTAAAAACTAACATTATTCAGTTGTCTTTTGACCTTGCAGATGTAGTCGGAGGTATTCTGAATAACAACCACCCCACCCTTATCTGCGGGTTTAATGACAATATTCTGGTCACACTTTAGTTTCTCTAGAGCATCTCTCTGATTCTTAGATATGTTATTATAATGTACAGATGGTAAATTACTGAATAAATCCTCTAACTCCCTTTTCCATACTTCCTGAAACATGGCTGTTGCTACAGTGGGAGCAAGAGAAAACTTAGATTTACCTCTAAATCAATGCACATGTTCATTCTCAGTACTAGTGGAATCACCCATAACATAACATTGCTGCTAGACTCAGGGTCACCATCATCTGTAGGACAGTGCTGTGCTTCTTTTCTACCCAAAAATTATTTTAAACTTAAATTCCTGCAAAACCTCTCTGTAAATCAATAAATATCTCAAATTTGTTTATCCCTGTCATGGGTACAAAAGACAAACCCTTGCTGAGCACCTCAATTTCAATATCAGACAAAGTTTTGTCAGAGAGGTTTATTACCTTCTGTGAAGGTTTGAGCGTGTTTGAGGGGGATAAGTGTGCTGTTGTTCATGTCCTTGTTGTGGAGGGTGCATGTTCATGGGGGCCTGATGGTATTGTTGTTGTCGTTTGAGCTGTTCTTGTCTGTCTGTTCCTCTGTCTCTTCGCTCGCCGCATCTTCCTCTTCTTCCACTGTTTCCACCCCTCTCTGGTATGGCAACTGAAAACCCTGATAAATATTTTGTCTTGGGCTACATCTAGGTATTGGAGCCTGTGTTGTAGTTTCAACTTGTTCCATATATCCGTCTCTAGCTGTAGCTGACTCTGAACTGCTCATATCTGTATTAAAGTTAAAGGACACTCTCCTTTCCTGTTGGAGAATGCACTTAGATTGTTTATTTAATTTTTTCCAATTGTGTTTCCACCCCAGTTAATAGTCCTCAAAGTTTCCCTTGAATATAATGAGTGTCTTTGTTTTTAAATCAAAGTACAATTTGTCTATTGTTTCTTTAAGTTTTGCATTGCATCTATCAAAATCGGAGTGGTCTTTAAATGTCAAGACGACCATTTCTTGTTCCTTAATCTGTTTAGTAAGCATCTCACCCACCTCTTTACCATAATTGATGATGAGTTTAATTAGTTGATTAGACACCTCATCTAGAATTTCAAGCCACTTTTTCATGAAAGGCTCTACATCAGTGCCAAAAGACGGATTTTGTTTAATAGTCTTAAGCCATGAGGTATTCTTTGCACCTGTAAATATGCATCTAAATTCATTATAATTCCAGTGAATTTTTCTTGATTTAGTTAATGTCTTTTCCACAGTTTTAAATGTTTCCATTAACGTGCCTGCAGTCCTGTTGTTTGGGCTAACTGGGTCAAGAGGTCAGCAAGAAACTGATTTGCTCTACTGGCTTCTGCCAGCAATCCATTGATGAAGGAAAAAGGATCCAGATCCTCTGTAAGTTCTGAAAACATCTGTGGTGTCCTTTCCAATGACATCCTATATCCAAATCCGCAGTGGTCCAAATTCCAGCAAATTCTTATACGTAGTTCAGCACAGTACTGTAGAAGTGACTCTGAGCAAGCAAAAGGTTTTACACTGTGATTGTCAATAACCCGTGCAGAACCACTCAGCAAGGTAATTGTCATTGCTGCTGGCAGCCGAACTCAGTAAGGTAACACTCCAACTCTTCATGTAAAAGATCCGACCTTGGTCGCGGGTGCCGCGTAGAGGGTGGGAGCAGGACTGAGTGAAGGCTCTCCTCCTCGGGGAGGGGTTCACCCGCCCGTAGTCCTGCTGTCACGGGTGGAGGTTCAGTGATGGACATAGCGGCAGTGGTGCAACGGTAGGGTGAGGGTTCTGCAAGGCATGCGTATGCATGCCTCACATCGGGGACACGCGTGAGTGGGACTAAAGGGGAAAAAGACCCAAAGTATGTATGGAAAAAAAGCTCCAACTCCAAAGATAAGTTCAGCTTTTTATTCAGCCATCAACAGAAGTACAGTGCTATGCCCAGTGCTTCAGTCCTTCGACCTTTTTCAGGGGATCAGACGAAGAGAGGATCCATCACAGAATGCGTCGGCACTACGAGGAGCTCATGTGGCATCAGCTCATGTTTACCAGGGTCAAACCACTTCTGACCCCCACCATGGCTCTTCTGTGGCTTCCACCACCCAGGCCTTAGCTGGCTCCTGCTTGGCCTGTTCTGGCTTTTTTCTACCCATCTAGGTGGAGCCGCCACCTAAACAGCCACTAGTGGATCCTCCCCCCTAAGGATGTCTGTACCACTTCCAGGCTTCTTTGGTGTTTGTTGGTCACTGTGACTTCTGATGGACCCCATAGGGTCAGTGGGGACTCTGGTGGTCAACCGCTTTTTGACGAATCCTTGGAGTCAGAGGGCTCTGCCCTACACTCCCGTTAGTTGGACGCTGAGTTGGGAGAGGATTTGTTGATGAAGCATGGTCCCACCTCTTTCGCCGGCCTTCTCTGGCTGATCTCTAAATCAATGGGTCTCCAGATGGAGATCTTCCAGAAACGGGCTAAGTATCCATTGACCAAGATTCTGGACTGGGGCAGTTCCCCCCTGGGGAGGTCTTCCTGGTCGCTGAGGCCATTCTTGGCCCCACTCTGGAGCTTTGGCAGCACCCTGCCTGTTATCCTGTGCTGTCGGCTCAGATGGCCTGCAAGTTTGTGGTCCCTACCGGATCTCTGTTGGGTTTCATCGAACACCCCTTGGCTGAGGGTCTGGTGGCTGACTCGTTCTTCTGGCACTCTGGCAATGTCGGGGATGTGGATAAGCCTTCCTACATAGAATCCAAGAAATTGGATCACATTGCCAAAAAGGTATATGCTTCCTCCTCTCTCAGCCTTCGGCAGGCGAGTTTGGCCCTTTTCATGGCCCACTGTGTTCATGCCCTTTTAGGCACGCTTGATGAGGTGCTTCTCCAGCTTCTGGCTGACTTACAGACCACGGTCAAGAAAAGTCCGGGACCAGGGCCAAGCAGTGGCTAAGCAGCAGCTCCAGACAGGCATGGACATCGGCAACTCTTGGGTCTGGGCCATGGCTGCCATGGTCTCCATGCGCTGCAGGACTTGGCTGAGGATCTCGTCCTTTATGGTGGATACCCAGCACAAGTTGATGGATGTCCCCTTCTTGGGCACCGACCTGTTCAGGCCGGGGGTCGAAGGACATCTTACTCACACTGAGAAGTCCAGTGCCACCCTGGACTCTGTGACATCCAACCAGAGGGATCCCAAGGGCGATAAGCCTCAATAGAAGAAGCCCTTTCGGCTCATCCCTGCCCCTGAGGCCAAGCCAACGAATGGGCAGCAGGCCCAGGCTTGGCATCCTCGACTGAAGTCTTTAGCTTTGGTTGTCCCGAACACCAGGTGGTCGAGGAACCATTGCTTCCTCAGCCAGTCCCTCCTCTGCCTTCAAGCCTGCCTAGTGACGGGATGGGGGGTACCTCCCCTATATCCATCCTGTCTCCCCAGGGCCCTCCCATGGGGGTCCAGCTCCACCCTTTCCTTTCTGCCTGGTCTATTGTCACCACGGACATGTGGGTCCTCAAGGTGGTCTTTCAGGGTCTGCCTCTAGAGTCTGAAGCTTTACCTGCTTTTCAGAGCCCATGCCCTGTAGGAGTACATGGTGTCTGCCGACATGCTGTGAGCCCTTCAGGAAAACATCACCCAGCTCCTCCAGAAAGAGATAGTAGCTCCAATCTTGAACCCTCCAGTAACCCCAGGATATGTCTCCAGGTACTTCCTGGTGCCGAAACGGATGGGGGGCTGGTGCCCCATCTTAGATCTGCACGACCTGAACAAGTTTCTCTGGTTCTGCACCTTCAGGATGGCCACTCTGTCTCAGATCATTCCATCTCTGGAACAGGACATATGATTCTACTTCCTGGATCTTCAGGATGCATTATTCCATGTCCCTATCTATCTATCCCACCACCGGTTCCTTCAGTTCCAAGTGGAGGGGATTCTTTAAGAGTTCCAGGCCATGCCGTTCAGCCTCTCCTTGGCTCCCAGAATCTTCACCAAAATACATTGCGGTGGTGGCAGCCTTCCTGAGGCACCAAGGGGTCCAGTTGTACCCCTACCTGGACAACTGGCTTAAACTGCGTCCCTCTATTGAGGAGGTGGAGCAGTCAAGGGACCTGGCCCTCCAGACCTGCTCGTCCCTTGGCCTCCTGGTGAATGAGCCAAGTTGGAACTCATACCTTCACAGGTGATTCGCTTCATCGGGGTGGAGATCGGCTCTTGCAGAGCCAAGGCTCAGCTTCCAGTGGACCGGACAGAGGCTCTCTCCTCCTTTGCCCAGTCATTTCAGGTTGGGTATCTGCACCCTGCTTGGGACTCCCTGCACCTCTTGGGATACATGGCAGCATATACCAGCGTGGTCCATTGGACCCGGTGGAAAATGTGCTGTCTGCAATGGGAGCTTGCCCATTAATGGCCTCAGTGCCAGGGTCACTTCGACCAGCCAGTCACTGTGATCCAGCCAATGTGGGACATCTTCCAGTGGTGCTTAGTCCTGGAACAACTGCAGGAAGTGATCCAGTTTGTCCGCCTGGAACCAACAGTCACCATCATGACCGATGCCTCCCTGATGGGCTGTGGTTCCCACCTGGGGGACCACAGGGTCCATGGACTCTGGACCCCCGCGGAGTCCCGATGCCTTATCAACCTGCTGGAGCTTCTGGCAGTTCGAATGGCCCTGTCAACCTTTGCTCTGCACATTCAGGGTCAGGTCATTCAGGTCCAGATGGACAACACCATGACCCATGTACTACCTCAAAAAATGGTGAGACGCACTCCCTTCCTCTGTGCAGAGAAGCTCTCTGCATCTGGACCATCGTGCACAGCCTGGACACTGATCTTCTGGCCATCCATGTGACCAGTATTTCCAGCCAGCTGGTGGACATTCTCAGCCATGTGGGTGAAGTGTCTCATGAGTGGGCTCTCCATCCCAAGGTAGTACACAGCCTATTCTCCCAGTGCAGCACCCTTCTGGTGGACCTGTTTGCCTCCAGGGAGAACACAAAGCTGAGGCTGTATTGTGCCTGCTGCCCTCAGCAGAGAACACTGCAGGGGGATGCCTTCTCGAGGCCATGGACCCCGGGCCTTCTCTGTGCCTTCCCTCCATTTCCTCTGACCCAGAAAGGTGCTACTCATGGCCAGGAGGGACAAGGCACATATGATCCTGATGGCGCCGGACTGGCCCCGCCAGTTTTGGTACCCCATGTCCTCAGCTGCAGGCTCCTGAGGTGTCTCTCTCTTCACCCAGACCTGCTCTCTTGCAATCGGGGGAAAGTTTTCCATCCGGACCTTCAGTCCCTGCACCTGACAGCCTGGTTCCTGAGTGGCTAGAGTTCCAGGCTTTGGGTGTCTCCAGATGTGTCCTCACTGTGGTCAATGCTTCTCAGAAGGAGTCGACCCGAAAATGCTATGCCTTCAAATGGAAGAGGTTTTCCATTTGGTGTCAGGGCAAGGGGCTCGACCCTTTTCTTGTCCAGTGGCTAGCATTCTCGATTACCTTTGGTTCCTCTCTGTTGGGCCTCTAGTCAGCAACTCTTAAGGTGCACCTGGCAGCCATCTCTGCATACCGGGTGCGGGCTGGTATACAGACAGCGGCACAATAGAAGGTGGTCTGGTGCTTATTCAAAGGTCTTGACCACATTTCCCCTCTGGTGCGTAAATCATCACCACCTTGGGACTGGTTGCTGGTGTTGGCAAAGCTAATGGGCAAGCCATTTGACTCAGTGCACAGGTGTGAAATGTCTCACCTGTCATGGCAGAGCACCATCCTGGTGGCTATCATATTATCACATCAGCCATAAGGATCAGTGAGCTCCAGGTGCTCTTGGTGGAGTCTCCTTACCTAGTCTTTCACAGGGACAAGGTTGTCCTTCGCCCCAACCTGACATTCCACCTGTAGGTTGTGTCTGAGTTTCACCTTAACCAGGTGATCAATCTCCTGGTGTGTTTCACCAGCTACACCTCTGAGGCTGAGAACAAGCTTCATACTTTGGACCTGCAGTGAGCACTTGTCTATTACAAGGAGAGCAGAGCTGGAGTTTAGGGAGAGGTTCACCAGCTATTTATCATGTATGCTGAAGTCACGCCTGGCAGACCGGCAGCTAAGCAGATGCTTGGCAGGTGGATTGTTTCCTGCATTGACCTCTGCTATAGGTTGGTGGGTAGGGAGCCTCCCGTAGGGCTAAGGGCTCATTCCACCCATCATAACATTACTTCAGTGGCTGCTTCCAGGGATATCCCTATCTAGGAGATCTGCAGGGCTGCTTCCTGGAAGTCAGTACACACGTTTTTTTCCCACCACCACTACGTCGCCCTTGAGTCACACCGGGATGCTGGTTTTGGGGCCTCAGTTCTCCAATCTCTTTTCCCTAAGTAGGGGGCGTGTGCCTTGCCCCCTCCTCCTGGAGAAGTGCTAGGAGTCTGCCAGAAATGTGGATAAGTACACCATATCCATGTCCCTACAAAAAACTGGTCACTCACCTGTAACAGTAGATTTTTTTTTTTTGGTAAGTGTCCCATTTTCCCATTAGCAAGTTATACTGTACTGCCGCTAGAGGGACATAATCTTTATCTAAGTGATCCCTGGCTGTTGTTCATATAGATACCTTCCTAAACTTCAGCTCCTCCCTCCATCTGACCACCCCCTCCTCCGCACTCCCTGCTTACAAATTCTTCCTCTTCCTAAATCAATCATTCATTAATTTCTCTGCCTTATGAACAATGCATCCCCTACTCTCCTCTCTCCCTCTTGTTCTGCTCATATCCCTCTCTTTACCACCTCCACTTGTTCTCTACTCACCTATTCCTAATAACTCTCCCAACCCCATCAGTTACTATCTCCAATCCCCTACCCACATCCATGCTATCACGCCGTCCCTGCTATTTGAAATGTGGTCTCACTCTGCTTTGATAACGGTGTCCACTTTCACTGCTTTTCTCAACCTTCCTCTTCCTCACTCGTCCACTCCCTTCTCCTCAAAACTCCCAATCTCCTTGCCAGTCCCCTCAAAATCCTCTAAGCTCCACTTTCTCACACTCGCCCTCCTCTTGCTCTCCACTGGGGATATCCACCACAACCCAGGCCCTATTGCCCCTTGCTCCTCTGGTGCCTTCTCCTCTACTACCTCCCCCTGCACTCTTCTCTCAGCCCTCCCAAAGGGCTTAAAGATCCTACATCTAAACACCCGCAGCTTGTTGCAAAAAATAGTCCAGATTCAGACCATGGTGTGCACTCTAAAACCAGACATTCCAATCATCTCAGAAACTTGGCTAAAGAGCACTATCCCTGACCACTCGGTCTCCATTCCTGGCTACTCACTGCTAAGGCAAGACCTTGCTGGCAAAGGTGGTGGTATGGCCATTTATGTCCTAGCCTCCATACACTATTCCATCATCTACTCATCCTCCAATCCTGAGACCCATGATGCCCTAGCTATCTATGTGACCCTCCCCTTCACTCTCCCAGTCTTCGTAGCTGGCATATACTGCTGCCCAAATGTCCATCCTTCAGTCGCGCTAGACCTCCTAACCTCCATCATTTCTCTTGCTCACTCTGGGGAATTACACATTCTAGGCGACTTCAGTATAAATTGGTTGTCACCTAAAACTACCAAAACTAAAAATGAAATCAGAGCCGTAAACTTCTCCCGACTTATCTCCGAACCCACCCGCCCAAACCACAAGACACAACAACACTCCATACTCGACTGGGCCCTAACCTCCCACCCCCACCGCGTCAACACCTCTGGCATCCTCCCCGATGCTCTCAGTGACCATAACCCAATATTCATAGTTAGGAAAGTCCACAGAACTAAATCACCACACAAAATCATACAACTACACTCTTTCAAGTCTCATGACCTTGAACCTCTCTTGAGTAACCTTGCCACTTATGACTGGTCCCCCCAACCTCCATCCCCTCAGTTGATAAGGCCCTTGTCTACTTCAAATAAATATTTCTTGTAAACTGGAATGTTTTTGCCCCACTCAAACAAACCAGAGTCAGAGGTAACCACTTACCTTGGATAACCCCTGAACTTATGGCCTGCTTCAGGGCTAGAGATCGAACCTAGAAGCATCATAAAGCTACCCAGCATCCTAGTGACCTTGCAAACTTCCGCATGCTCAGAAATGCTTGCACCAGGGCTACAAGGTTAGCCAAGTCCGAATATTTCAAATCTGCCTTCATCATCAACATAAATTCCACTTCAAAGTTCTAGAAGGTGGTCCAGACCCTATTTACCCCCTCATCTCGCCCATCGCCCCAGGTACTTAAAGTAAATAGCTCACTAGTGTCTGACCCACCAGCTGTAGCTGCAGAATTTAACTACTCCTATTCCTCCTATGCCACTGAGCTACTGAAATCCCTCCAGTGTGCCCCTTCCACCACTCTCCCACCTTCCCTTTTCTTTCGCTACTGTAACCCCAAACGATGCCCTTAGTGCCCTCTTCACCATCAATCCCTCTAAAGGTGATTCCCCTGATGGCCTTGACCCAAAACACCTCTCCTTCTTCACTTCGGCCATTGCCTAGCCCTCTCAATAATCCTAAATCTCTCATTCTCTACTGCATTGGTCCCCTCTTCATGGAAACATTGTGTGGTCTTCCCTCTACCCAAAGTGGGTGACCCCCTCATCCCCAGGCAACTATTGCCCCATTTCTCTCCTCCCTACCCTTGCCAAGATTCAAGATCACATTGTCCTCTCCCAACTCACCTCTCTTCTGTCTGACACCTCCTTTTTCACCCCTTTCCAGTCTAGTTTCAGGAAAAAACACTCAGCTGCCACCTCTCTCCTACGGCTCACAGACTCCATCCTAACCAAGATGGACAATGGCCAAATTACCTCTGCCATTTTTGTTGACCTGACCAATGCCTTCGACACTGTCTCTCACTCCCTTCTCCTTGACTCAATCCCAGCAGCTGGCCTGTCTCCCTTCGCCACAAACTGGTTCAAGGCCTACCTTATTGGTAGAACCCAATCAGTTAAGATCTTAGATGCCACTTCCCTCCCGATCAGCACTGGAGTCCCCCAGGGCTTGGTATTAGGGCCCCTCCTATTCTCCATTTTCTTAAATCACCTTCCCCCTGTTTGCTCCCCATCCTCCGCTACACATATGTATGCCGATGATATAGTCCTGTATACATCTGGCTCCTGTCCTGATGAGGTTACAACCAGCTTACAGCAAGACTTTGGCAAGGTTCAGCTCTGGTTTGCTAACCATAATCCTTTCTTCAACACCAAGAAGACTGTCTCCATGACCTTTGACACAAGGCAGAGACTCTCAAGGCTTCCCTTCCTACCCACTTTTCACACCCTTGAGGGGACTTTACTTGAGGACACATCCTCCTTCAGGTATTTAGGTGTTTGGTTGGACCAACACCTAAACTCCTCTGTACATATTGATGCCATCCAGAAAAAACTACACCCCAAGCTTGGTGCCCTGTTCAAGAACTGTAGTTGCATCCCTCCTATGGCTAGGAGTAAACTTGTTTAGAAGATGATACTGCCCATTTTCAACTACTGTGACGTAGTCTATGGTGCTGCCACTAAATCCTCCTTAGCCAGACTAGACACCCTCTTCAATTCCTTCTGCCGCTTTGCCCTGGATGTCCCCCCTCACACCCATCACTGCGATCTTTATCATGCCCTGTCCTTCCCCCCACTTACAAATAGGTGAGACTCCCACTGTGCTAAATTCACCTCTAAGCACTGGTTGGGTGAGCTCCCTTTCTACCTCACCTCCTCCTTTATAACCCCCCAATACCCATTCCCTTAGATCAACCAACTCCCATACCCTGGTTGTCCCCCGCAGATCCACCCAAATTAGTCAGTCGGTTACTCTCACTGCCTCCCAAAAATCTGGAATTCTCTCCACTCTCAAATCCAGCACTCATCCTCTGCCTACTCCATCAGCTCTACCCTCAATAATTACCTTGCACCTAGGTGCTCCTGCCATGTCCTTCCCTAGTTCCCTCCTCCAAGCTGTGGACAAACCCTACTTCCCTACCCTCACCTTCATTTTACCCTGTGCACACCCATCCCCCAAATCTCTAGCCCGCCTCCCCTTCCCACTAATTGTTCCCCCTTACTGGCTTCACTTGATCTCTCATGTAAAGGACACCCAATGCTCTCCATGGGTCCCTCTCCTACCCCCCAAGGGGCTTGTATCTCTTATCTACTCCCTTCCCCCACCATCTTAAAGGAGTCTGTCTGGGACACTGCCTTATCCCCGTCTCTCTGGTTCCCCCAGACCCCTTGTAGGATTCCTTGCATCCTGATGGGGTCTCCAGGGACACGACTCTTCCCCCTCCCCCCACCTCACCCCTCAGTCCCCTTCCCCCTTTTCTTTCACAAAAGCACTTGTTTACTTATTAACCTGGCACTTATTATTGTCCACTCTTTCTATATGTTATGTGCAACACTGTTGTAACATTATTTATAACACCTGCCTTACAACTGTATGTTAATGTTGATCTTGGAACTTGAATGTTTAATGTCTCATTCCAATTGTACCCCTTCCCCCAGGTCGCACTGGGAGACGAGCGATCTGTTGCTCAATGTGCCTTCCTGGCAAAACATTTCAATAAATAAATAAATCTTCCCTTGGGATAATCTCTTGCAGCAGGTAATACACGTGGGTTGTCACCAGAGGGCACTGTGGTGTACGGCAGCTCTCTTCTAGCAGTCTTTTTCCAGGGGCAGCCCACACAACAACATCACTCTGCTCCTATATAAGTGTGAGCGGTCCCTGGTATCCTCTGTTCATTTTCCCACCATCTTCAGCTTGCACGCAGCAGCTAGTGCATAGAGCAGCAGTCATCGACGAGAACTTGAGCTGGAAATGGACTTTCCCTCTATTTTCAGCCTTCATCAATGAATGTCCAAAGAATCTACAAGCAAATCAGCACTACTGTGGTCATGTTGTTGTGGTAGGGAGATCTACCGTTATGACAGCCCCACCATTTGTGTTAGGTGTCTGAGTCCCACACACAACACCATCTCCTGCAAACACTGCCAGGAATTCAACTAGGCAATCCGTCGACAACTGCTATAGGAGATTGAAGCTCACCTTATAGAGCAGAAATTGTCTCTCTTGGAGAAGGAGGCCCATCCCAAGGAGCCCACCGATGCTGCTTCACACAAGAAGCATAAACATGACAAGGATAAATTATCCTCATCATCGGGAAGGCACTCTTCGATAGCCATCATCACAGGTGCTCCACCATCGACGATGCCCTCCAGAACTGCTTCCTTGTTGATGGGCATTTACACCCTCTCATCGACTGCGCTTTCTGGCGCCCTTTCAGCAGTTTCTATTGAACCCTATTTAAGTTCCGACACCCCGTCGATGGGGACTCATCTCCCGTCTTCAACATCTGCTTTTAGGCATTCAAATGCCGCCTCCTTCACTGCCCTGTTGACGACAGGCCAGGTTTTTATGGGGAGAACTAGTGGGTTTGCCATTTCTACTGCCCCACCTCCTTCACAACCATTCTGTCACTGGGGCCAGTTGGACAGGGACTGGGACCCTGGTCTTTATTACCCAGGGGCTAGACCTTTTATACCTCACATCGTATTTCTTCCACAGTCCCTCTGGTTTCCCAGAAACCCCCTACTCCTCCCTCTACTACCTCATTGGATGTAGCTACAGTGGTACAACAGGTTCTAGAAGTGATGAGGCATTCTCAACCCCCAACTCCGGGGGAGGTGGGTCGCCCTTCCCGTTCTGCGCCTCTGCCTAAGCACTTCCAAGACGACAGGGAGCACTCTCTGCCCTGGTTCCCTCCCTCATATGAGGAAGTCTATTTTTCAGAAGAGGCAGAATTTCTGGAAGGTTTTCCTGGAGATCTAGAGGATATTGATCTGCAGGACTTAGACTCCTGTCCCCGTCTTCTCTTTCTACTATCTCCTCCTTCTCCTTACACAAGGATGTCTCTCAACATGCTGCTGCCTCCCTGCCTAATGACCCATCCTTTCACAAGATGATGGTCCAGATTCAGAAAATCATGGGATTTTCAACTATGAAACATGATAAACAAAGAAAGGATATGGCAGATTATCTCAAACTGCCTGAAGAGCCTGTAGTAGTGGTACCCCCACTTATACAAACTTACCAAAATGCTGTACTGGCGGCTTGGAACCAACCCTCAGCTGTTCTGGCCAGCCCTAAAAAGGCAGATCGCCTTTACCAGGCTCCTGTTGATCATCCCTTTCTTTCTACTTCCCCGAAGTGGATTTGGTGGTGATCACTGCGGCTCATGATCGTACCAAACAACCAAAACACATGAGCTCATTACCTCCTGACAAGGAGTCCCACCGGTTCAATTACCTCTGGAAGAAGGTATTCCAGGTGGGTACCACAAATCTCAGAATCCTAAATTATACGGGACACATGGCAAAACACAACTGTACCCTCTGGTCTTCTGCTATAGAACTAGTCAATAAACTCCCTGCATCTCAGGAGAAGACCAATTTTTGGCAACAATTTCCACTGGCAGTTCTATCTCTTGACACCTGCTCTGCCCAGGATATGAAGCAGTGGATACATCTGCCCGCGTGTCAGCTATGGGTGTTACCCTGAGATGAAACGCCTGGTTACTGTGGTGAGGTCTCTGGATGTGGTGTGGCTTCTGACTCAGAATGACAGCAGTTGTAACTAAACCGGATACCTCTAACAAAATATTTTGGAGACTTATAGGTCAGGAAGCATGAGCAGTCCAGGAGAAGTTGTAGAAAAACCACAAGTGGCGATTTATTGTACACAAAACAAAAACAAATAAACTAATTGGAGAATATCAGCATCTCTCATCTAGTGTCTCCAGATCAATCTGTCCAGCAGGAAATAAAGTAGCCTGTCCTCTGCTGAAAATTTCTCTCCTTCTCCTCAGTGGCTGCAGGTGAGTCTCCACACAGACACAAACTCAGGCACACACTATGACAGACTCAGGCACAGACTGACGAATTCAGTTCAGGACATCAGATTATATAGACAACATGATGTCTCAATTAGTATGACATCACAACCAGCATTATTACAGCCACAGCTGCTGGTTGCCAGGCATGTGACCAGTTTTGTCGCTAGGCCAACCACTGTGATCGATTTACATCAGTCTGCTGATGTAAAACTCTGTCATAGCTGCCTGTCTCAGCCATCATTTCACTATCTCTGTGTTATGGAGCAGGGAACCCAGCAAGTAAGAAACCACTCCCAGTATTCTTTTCAATCAAAGAGAAGCGGCAAACATAGAGGCACCTACAGAGGTGGATTCCATGGTCAATCCAGCCTTCTTTTAGGATTGCCACTGCTACCTCTAAGGGCTCCTGCTTCCACCCCCGGTGGAGTCAGTCAGCCAGTCCACTTCCCAGTGACCAACTGGGGCATTGCCCGGGCTTCCTCGACCAGGCCTCAGAAGCTGTGAGCAATCACTTTGCCCTCCATTTAGAGGCTTGGCATGTGATAAATTAAGACGAGTGGGTGCTTCAGATCATAAAGATGGGGCACATGCTAGAACTCACCTCAGTGCCTCCCCCTCATCCTCCCCGCTCAGTCCTTTCACAAGAAGGCCATCTATCCAGTTCCTCCTTTGGAATACCATCAGGGATTCTACTCCCATTTTCTCCTGGTACACAGACGCACTGGAGATCTCAGACCTATATTAGGCCTCAGACAACTAAATCTACACATTCAGTACAAAAGGTTCTGGATGGTCACTTTAACATCCATTATGCCGATGTTAAAACAAGGCCGTTGGCTACGCCCATTGAACATGAAAGATACCTACTTACATATCCCCATCCATCCCACCCATCACCAGTTCCATCGCTTTTACCTGCTAGGACAACATTACCAATTTCGGGCACTCCCATTTGGTCTCTCTTCTGCCCCGAGAGTCTTTACCAGGTGCCTAGCAGTGGTGGCGGCGGTGTCCCTGAGGAGGGACAGACACTTTGTCTTCCCATACCTAGATGATTGATTCATAAAAGTAGACTCTGAAACCTCTCTACTTCTGTCTCTCCGGGAGACCCTCACTCTGTTGCAGTCCCTAGGAATTATGGTCAACTGGCCCAAGTCCAGTCCAACTCCTAACCAGCCGCTGCAGTATATAGGAGCTGTTCTGGACACCGCCTCCACCAGGGCTTATCTTCCAGCTGACAGACAAGACAGACTTCTGTCTCTGGCTTCCCAGATACAAACTCAACAGTTTGTCACAGCCAGCCGTCTCTTATGCCTTCTGGGACATATGGCCCCAGCCATACCCATGGTTGGCCTTTGCCCATCTACATATGAGACCAGTCCAATGGACTCTTCAAAATCAGTGGTGGCAAAAGACAGAGGATTTTAAAGACAGAATCAGAGTCACTCCCATTCTACACTCGGCCCTAGACTGGTGGACCCATCGTGCCAACCTATCTCAAGGCATGACCTTCTGGTCCCCTCCTCCCCAGCTGACGTTAACCACGGATGCTTCCCTCGAGGGCTGGGGAGGGCGTACTTGGGTCCCTACAGGACACAGGGTAGGTGGCCCTGATTCTCCATTCCCCCCTCATATAAATCTTCTAGAAATGAGAGCAGTCTGCCATGCCCTTCAAGCTTTCTACCCCCATCTTTCCCCAGGACCTCTACTGATTCAATCAGAGAACACCTCAGTGGTGCATTACCTGAACAAATAAGGAGGTACCAAGTCCCGCACCCTCTGCAGGGAGACAATGGTGGTTCGGCAGGACGCCATACTTCAACAGCTATCGTTGATTGCCATAAATCTACTGGAACACCACAATACCCTGGTTGACATTCTCCATTGCCAGTCCTCCACACGAGTGGACACTTCATCCGAAGTTCTTCAGATGATCTTTTGATTGTGGGGGACTCCGCACCTCAACGTTTTTGCCTCCCCCAGCAGTCACCAACTCCGCAGATACTGTTCCATTATCCCTAACAGAAAGGGACTGTCTATAGATACCCTGTCCCAACCATGGACAGGACTCTTCTTATATGCTTCCCCCATCCCGCTCCTGCAAAGGACTCTATTGAAACTACAGCTTGAACCTGCCACCATGATCCTCATGGCCCTTCTGTGGCCCCGGCAGGTGTGGTTTCCCCTACTTCAACAGTTCTCAGTAGCAGATCCCATTCCGTTGCTGATCGGGTCAGATCTGTTGACTCAAGATCAGCAGATCCTTCTTCATCCCAACCTGAAGTCACTACACCTTCGTGCTTGGCTCCTGAAGATGCCTTCATTGCCTATCTTCAAGTCTCCTCACCAGTGGCCAATATTCTATTGGCTTCACGTAAACCATCTACCAAGGAAAACTACAAGACAGCTCATCCAGTGAACAGAGTGTGCGAGTCAAAAAGCAATATACACTGAAACGACAAAAACCGCACCACTCAGAGCTCCAAAAAACGGCAATGTTTAATAATGAAAAAACCGCAATTACAAGTACATGCAGGTAGGTGAGTAGTACAACCTCTACCGGTTTCGCACAATTTGCATCATCAGGAGGATGACCATCCATCTACATAGACCCCTTTTATACTACATTAACAACCTAAATTTAAAGTGCCAGTACAACAAAAAATATATACACATAACATAAGATCCATGTATTAATAGTCCTGTCTTTATATCTACTAATAAAAACTATGAAAATATAGTTAAAGCAGGCGAGAAATTAGAGCGCTATCTATAATTATCCTTCAATAACACATAGTGTATTACATAGCACTCATCGTAATTTGGAGACAAATATCTAACAAAAAATAAAATAAAATAAAAAATAACAATATATATTAATCTAAGGAGCCAAAATCATTTTAAATGCAATTAACAATACCAATAAAGGAGTAAAAATAAATATTATGTCCATAGTGAAAAATGAAGAAGCAGAAACAGAAGATACTGACATTCACTGTAACCTGAAAAATAAGCAAAGAAACATTTTTATAATAATTTTTGTAACAAAACATTATTTTCAATTAGCTATTAACAAAAATATATATATATATATATATATATATATATAATTCAGTATGTACCATACAAAAATATATGGAACAGGGAGGATATCCTATATAATTAATACAGGTTCTAATCCCACCAGGGGCCACCAAATCCAAGAAAACATTTATTTTCTCCTAATACATGATAATAGCTCAATCCTATCATTCAGACCAGGAAATTTTAAAGCTCCCAAAGTATAAATCCTGTTTTTCGCAGGGGTAGAAACATTAGAGATAGACTAGTACATAGTCACTTTATTGATAAAGCAGTACCTGCGTTTAGAACTTGGTTGCCACCCTTACCAGCTGGAAGTTTCAGCTGTGGGAATTGTAAGTGTTGCCCTTTCATTTTGAAAACTGACAAATTTACTACGCATAACAATTTAAAAGAATTCCAGATTAGGGAAATTTTTAATTGTAATGTAATAATGTTATATATTTGGCTATATGCGAGTGTGGGTCTTTTTATGTGGGCAAAACTGGTAGACAATTCAAAATAAGGGTAGGTGAACATCTTCGATCTATTGCAAATAAGTGAAGAATGCATTAGCAGTTCATATCGACAGTGCAAGAGGTGGCAAGCATGGTTTCAAATTTTGTGCCTTTGAAAGGGTAGTGTTAGGACCACGTGGTGGGAACTTGGATGAAAAATTACTTTATCGAGAATCTTTTTGGATTTATACTTTGGGAGCTTTAAAATTTCCTGGTCTGAATGATAGGATTGAGCTATTATCATGTATTAGGAGAAAATAAATGTTTTCTTGGATTTGGTGGCCCCTGGTGGGATTAGAACCTGTATTAATTATATAGGATATCCTCCCTGTTCCATATATTTTTGTATGGTACATACTGAATTATATATATTTTGTTAATAGCTAATTGAAAAATAATGTTTTGTTACAAAAATTATTATAAAAAATGTTTCTTTGCTTATTTTTCAGGTTACAGTGAAAATGTGCGTATCTTCTGTTTCTGCTTCTTCGTTTTTTCACTATGGACATAATATTTATTTTGCTCCTTTATTGGTATTGTTCATTGCATTTAAAATGATTTTGGCTCTTTAGATTAAATATATATTGTTATTTTTTTTTATTTTGTTAGATATTTGTCTCCAAATTACATTATGAGTGCTATGTATACACTATGTGTTATTGAAGGATAATTATAGATAGCGTTCTAATTTCTCAACCGTTTAACTATTTTCATAGTTTTTATTAGTAGATATAAAGACAGGACTATTAATACATGGATCTTATGTTATGTATATATTTTTGTTGTACTGGCACTTTAAATTTAGGTTGTTAATTTAGTATAAAAGGGGTCTATGTAGATGGATGGTCATCCTCCTGATGACGCAAATTGTGTGAAACCGGTAGAGGTTGTACTACTCACCTACCTGCATGTACTTGTAATTGCGATTTTTTCATTATTAAACATTGCCGTTTTTTGGAGCTCTGAGTGGTGCGGTTTTTGTCGTTTCAGTGCATCTACCAAGGAAACAGATAATGCTAAATGGAAATGCTTCTCCATATGGGCCGCTTCCCGGTCGTTGGATCCTCATTCATGTCCACTGATTAAAGTGTTGGACTACCTAGCCTCACTTGCTGAGACAGTTTGAGCTACTCCTCTATTAAAGTTAATTTGGCCTCTATCTCGGCCTTCCATGAGCCCTTAGAAGGGAAACTACTGTATGAACATCATCTTGCCAAAATGTTCTTAAGAGGAATGTTACACATCAAACCTCCCATTAGACAACCCACCTCTCCCATTAGACAACCCACCCCTCCATGGGATTTGAATTTCCTATTGGAAAAACTGACCCTCAAACCTTTTGAACCGGTGGCCACTTGTGTCCTCTGCTTCCTTTCATGTAAGACAGTATTTTTAGTGTCTGTCACTTCTG
Organism: Neoceratodus forsteri; assembly: GCA_016271365.2. NCBI lineage: Eukaryota > Metazoa > Chordata > Ceratodontiformes > Ceratodontidae > Neoceratodus > Neoceratodus forsteri. The sequence continues at coordinate 1,850,741,183 of CM057449.1, forward strand.
CTTGCCGGATAGCTGTGCTTCATGCCCTAGAGAAGAATTAGTTAACTCTACCTTCTGTGGAGAGAGTTAGCGTGGTGGGAATTTTTATAAGTTTTGCTATTGTTTTTTAAACTGCAGGAGAGAAGGATTAGTTAATTCTACTTGCTGTGGAGAGAGTTTTTGTAAGTGTTGCTTTTTTTTTTATTTAGCTTAAAGTGGAATTTAGCTTAAAGGTTTCTGTGGCTGGAGGGATTGTAAAGTTCTCCTCACGCCTTCCCAACAGTCTTTCTTGAATACTGAAATGCCACGGGGTTGGATTTGAAGGCTGTGAGGAGGAGTTGCAACTGACCTGAGCCCTCAGGGCAGGTCAGGAGGAAGAAACAAAGAATAGCCATATGAGCTCATTTTTAAAGATATATATAACTATATATATAACTTATGAGTAGGATTGTGGTTTCCACTTATTATTCTGGTTGGCTGTTTTAGGCTGCATGCAAGGGCTTTTGGTATTACAATTTCATTTAGATGTTGGGCTAGGATTAGTTAATTCTACTTGCTGCAGAGAGGATTTTTGTAAGTTTTGCTATTTTTTTTTTTTAATTTAGCTTAAAGGTTGCTGTGGCTGTGTTTTTTTAATTAAGCTTAAAGGTTTCTGTGACTGTGTCTTTTGAATTTCTCTTAAAGGTTTCTGTGCCTGCATGTTTTGAATTAAGCTCAACAGGGGGCACAACGGCCCACTTAAAGCTGGGGGGAGGGGCCTAAAGAGGACCTGGGGCAAACATCTGATTTCTGGACTCTGTGTGTTTGTGAGACTTGGGAAAGCTATTGGTGGGTTTGTAATTGTGTTCGTAAACAACTACAATCAGTACAAAGAGACTGTATTTCATTGTCCTGTATAGGTAGTGTGAACCATGGGTAGGATTGTGGGGTAGCAGTGTGGATGAACATACTGTGGAGGCTGAGAGGGTGCCCAATATGCCACAGGCTAAGGAGGCTTAAGGAAGAGGTTCAGTGGCTTGGCAGGGAGCTGGGGAGGTTGAGGGGTGAGGGGAGTGTTGGTAGAAGTGCTGACATCTAAGAGTATCGGGGGCACCACAGAGAAGGAACAGTGGGTCAAGGGAGGGGTCAGGGGGAAGGGGCAAACTAGACAGGATGCCAGCTGATAAAGGGTGGGCTCTGGTAGGGCCTAGCAAAAGAGGAGCAGCAGTAGGCAGGAAGGAGGAGAAAACACATAGTAATGTAAAGAAGGTAGGGAACGTGTTTGCTGTACCAGTGACACATGGGGAAGAGGATGCAGAAGGAGATTGCACAAGGGATGGTACTCATGAAGAGGAGGGAGTGAGGGGCATTACTAGTGGAGAGATTGAGCATGGTGTGGCAGGGGGAGGGATAATACTCAGAGAGGTGAGGAGGGAGAGGGAGGTTGGCAGTCAAACAGGAGGAGGGGGATGGGTCTCACTTTAGAGGGGCCAGAGGGGGAAGACACTGGGGCAAATGGTAAAAGCACTACCTTGAGTGGCCACAGGAATGAGAACCTAGGTGGGGGGGTGGTGATGGGCACAAGGAAAGAGGAGGGGTTGTACTAGTGTTGGGGGACTCCATACTCAGGGGGATCAGATGGGGCAGCAAGAGGGAGAGGCATAGTCGGATATGGGTGGAGTCCATACTGGGACTAAAGCTAGACAAGGCAGGACAGGCAATCCTAAGGTGTGCAAGGAAGGTTAGGAGGAAACTGCACATTGTGGTACCTGTGGGGACAAATGACCTAGCGGGGGAAATGGTGGAGGTAAGAAGGGAGAGGTTTGAGGAAGTGGGAAGGTTGTGCGAGGAGACTGGGGAGTCTGTGGCCTTCTCAGAGGTGCTCCCAGTACCTTGCACAAGCACAGTGAGAAAGGAGAGGGTTGGGTAGTTGAATGCATGGTTGGTAGAATGGTGTCGAACTAAGGGGTACAGGGTTGTGGGCAGCTGGGGCAGTACCTGGGATAATAATCTGTTTGCAAGGGATAGGCTGCACCTGAGCAGGGAGGGGACGGAGGTGTTAAAGTAAAGACTGGGAGGTATATTGTGACAAAGGTGGATTTAAACTAGATGGGGTGGCAAGTGGACGGCAGGTAGGCAGGGATCCAATAGAGTGGGGTCACAGCCTACCCCCCAGGCTGGCAGGGAAGGACTAAGGGCCGCCGAAGAGGGAGGAGGGTAGAAGTAGAAGATGGAAGGCAGTGATGGGAAGGGGTCAGGATGGAGGGTGGTCTCACTGAATGCGAGATGCTTAGGCAACAAATCAGCTGAGCTACAGGCATGCTTGGCAATGTGAAGGGTAGATATTGCAGCTGTCATGGAAATGTGGGCAACCAAGACCAGAACTGGGATCTGGCAATCCCAGGGTACAAATTATACAGGAAGGACTGTAAGGAGGAGAGAGTGGGTGGGGTGGCAGTCTGTGTGAGGGATGGGATCAAATGCACAAGGGAGGGATGAGGGGGAGGAAAGGAGAACAGAGGCAATCTGGCTCCAGCTCCTAGACTTAAGGTGTAGGAAACTGAGGTTTGGGGTGGTATACAGGCTGCCATCCCAGTCTGAGGAGCTTGACAGGGAATTAGCAGGACAAATCAGAAAGGTATGTAGAAAAGGGAAGGTGGTCGTTGTGGGGGATTTCAACTTGCTGGGAGTTGACTGGAGCATTCTGGTCACCTCCAGTGCTAGGGAGGAAGTGCTTCTGGACGCGATCCAGGAGGGACTCCTGATGCAGTTGGTCAGTGTATACCTACTAGGCTAAAGAACACTTTAGATTTAGTATCGACGAATGGGGAAGCAGTAAGGGAAATAAAGGTGGAGGACCCACTAGCCGACAGCGATCACCAAACAGTGTGGTTTAATATCACGATATGCAGGGAGCCAGAGAAATTAGTAACCCGTGTGGTAAACTTCACTGGGGGCAGACTTTGGGATGATGCGGGAAGTACTGAAAGGGAAGCTGGAGGGCATAAGGCAGGAGATGGATGTGGAACAGAAATGGGATATTATTAAATGGGATTACAGAGGCAACAGAAGCCTGCACCAAGACACAGAGTATGAAGAACAGAGCAAAGAAACCATACTGGTTGAACAGTGATGTGGTGAGGGCAAAACAAGAGGCTCACAAAAGGTGTAGGAGGATAGGGAAGGAAGGGGACAGGGAGGAGTATGCAAGATGATCCAGGAGGTGACCAAAAAGTGAGAGAAGCCAAGGCCCAGAGGAGCTGAGATTAGTGCGGGGAATTAATGGCGGGGAATACTTTTCAGATACATCAGAGAAAAGGAAGAGCAAGGAGACAATAGTGAGGTTAGAAAAGGGTGGGAGTGGACGGAAAAGGGGGGAAACAGGTAGAAGCACTGAATGAATACTTTGCTCAGTGTTCACGGAAGACATGGGGGACTGCTGCCACCATGGGCTGGGAGGGTGGGGATGGGGGAGAGGAGGTGACAGATAGAAGAATTGAGGGAAGTAGAGTCCTAGAGGGACTGAGGACACTAAAGGTAGACAAAGGCACCAGGGCCAGATGGTATCCACCCGAGTGTGCTGAGAGAGATGGTGGAGGTGTTGGTGGAGCAGCTGGCAGATCTGTACAGCACCTCACTGGAGTCGGGATGTGTGCCACTGGACTGGAGGATGGCACATGTAGTGCCGTTACACAAGAGTGGACCAAGGGACAAACTGGGTGATTAGCGTCTGGTAAGTCTCACCTCCATAGTGTGCAAACTCATGGAAACGATACTAAAAGAAAGACTGGTGTCGTACCTGGAGGACAGCGGCCTCCAGGATATGAGGCAGCATGGGTTCATTTTGGGGAAGTCTTGGGAAGTCTTGCAAACCAACCTGATACAATATTATGACTGGGTGACAGGAGAGCTGGATAAGGGTCTTGCGGTGGATCTTCTTTACTTGGACTTCAGCAAGGCCTTTGATTCAGTGCCTCATGGACGGCTTGTGGGGAAGCGAACTGGTGTAGGGGTAGGGGCAAAAATTACGACTGGATTACAAGCTGGCTGAGTGGGAGGCTGCAACGGGTGGTGGTGGGATGTGAGCTCTCAACTCTGAAACCAGTGACGAGCGGGGTGCCACAGGGCTCTGTGCTGGGACATATCAGACATTGTGCAAGGGGGAGTGAGCAAGGTAAGTCTGTTCGCAGATGACACCAAAATGGGAGCAATTGTGGATGGAGGGGAGGGATTGAAGCAGCTGCAGGGGGACCTAAGCAAGCTAGGGAAGTGGTCAGAGAAGTGGCAGCTGGGATTTAGTGCAAAGAAGTGTAAGGTTATGCACTTTTGGAGTGTAGAACCCAAGGAGGGAATACTGGCTGGGGGAGGGGATTAAGTTGGGGATCACTGAGGAGAAGAAGGACTTAGAGGTAGTTGTAACAGGGACCATGAACAACATTGCTCAGTGCAGGAGAGCGGCTGCAAAAGCGAACAAAATGCTGGGGTGCATAGCGAGGGGGGTTTTGTCCAAGCGAAGAGAGGTGATCTTGCCCCTCTACAGGTCAGTGGTAAGGCCGCACTTGGAGTATTGTGTGCAGTTTTGGAGGCCATACCTGAAGTGTGATTATCAGGCTACTGGAGGGGGTGCAGAGGAGGGCAGTGAAGATGATATATGGAATGGAGGGGATAGACTGAGAGCAGGAGGGGAGACCTGAATATGTACACTCTGGAGGATAGAAGGGACAGGGGGCACATGACAGAGACATTCAAGTATCTGAGGGGAATCAGTAAGGATGGGGCAGATGGGGTCTTTAAGCTAAGGAGGGGGAGGGACATCAGGGAGCATGGGTTAAGAATAGAGGGGAGGAGAGTTATGAGGGAAATGAGGAGACAGTATTTTATGGAGAGGGTGGTAACAAAATGGAATGCACTGCCTGAATGGGTGGTATCATGTAAATCTGTGAACAGCTTTAAAAGGGCATGGGACAGGGAACAGGGGAGAGTGAGTGTGGGGGAGCTGGGGGCGGCAGTGGGATGACAAAGGGGGGGATGGGGCAGCTGCAAACTAGGGGTGCTAGCTGCACAGTCGAGCAGACTTAGGTAGACCAGGTGGTCTGTTTCTGCTGGCACATTCATATGTTCATAATGTGTAGGGAGCCTTGCCTAATCTTTCACAAAGACAGAGTGGCTCTTTGAACCAATCCTTCCTTTTTACCTAAGGTGGTCTAGGAACACACCTTAAATCAGTCTGTAGAATTGCCAGTTTACTACCCGGAGCACTCTAATCAGGGAGAATACCTCCTACACACCTTAGATGTCCATTGTATTTTGAGATTTATTAATCGTACCAAATCTGTTAGAAAAACTCCTCAGCTTTTTGTTACCTTCGCCTCAACCAGGGAAGGTTTCCCAGTCATTAAACAGACCTTCTCCAACTGGTTGGCACATTGTATAACCTTTTGTTATAAGAAATATAACAAGCCATTACCAGGACCTGTCCAAGCCCATTCTACCCGAGCCATGGCCACTACAGCGGCCTGCTTCAAAGGGGCTTCCATCACAGATATCTGCAATGCAGCCACATGGTCCACAGTACATACTTTCACAAAGCACTACAACTTAGACATTGCTTCGTGCCATAGGACAGCCTTTGGCTGCACTGTCCTACAAGGACTTCTGTCATAACTTTCCACCCTTCCTAGGTTTACTGCTTCACAGTCATCCCAAGTGTATTACCTACTGCAAGAAATTATCCCCGTGGAAGATAGTACAGCTGCGTACTTACCGTAATGGTAGATCTTCGAGGGGTATCTCTTCCAGCGGGTATGATCCCTCCCTCCATCCCCCTCCTTCTCTAAGAGAACAACTTCTGATCCAAATATATATGGGACGGGATACCAATGGTACTTTGGCTGTCCCTCGGTTCTCACTTAGCAAGCTGAATCCGGTGGGGAACTGAGGATACTAGGGACCGCCCACTCCTCCTATATAGGAGCAGAGTGATGATGTCATGTGTGGGCAGCCCCTGGAAAAAGACTGTTAGAAGGGAGCTGCCATGCACCACAGTGCCCTCTGGCAACAACCCAAGTGTATTACCTGCTCTAAGAGACACCGCTCCGAAGATCTACCATTACGGTAAATATGCAGCTGTACTTTCTAGGAGTAGTATATGGTGTACATCCACACTGACCCACCTGACCTCCCCTGGCAAGTGGCACACTGGTTTTGCTTCCAGCAGGTAAGATCTGACATTACAGGGCAGTGCCTAGGGAGTTACCACTCGCGTGAGTGGGAGGAGCCAGTTTGAAGACATTCTGGCAAGCCTTAAAGGGAAGGAACACTGCCAGAAGTGTGGATATACCACTCCTAACTACTGTTACAGGTGAGTAACCTGTTTTTACAGCCCCTTGGGCCTAGTAGTAAAAAAAAACTGGTATTAAAGAAAAAAAAAAAGTTGATCACTAACTTAGCTGCCTCTTGTCAGTAAAAAATCCAATATATAGTAACAAAACAATAGCTCTGCTTAACAAGTGTATTAGCTCACCTTGGGTTCTGGTGACATTTGAGACAAAAGTATATTTATATACCACTTACTTACACTGCTGCCATCCACTTTGCTGCAGCCACGCAGTCTGCACTGCCGCTAACCGCTTTCACACACTGAAGCTCTGCACTGTTGCAGAGCACTTTAGTGTTCTTCTGGTGTTGTAACTGCCTAGCTTCTTCGAGGATATCTCTTTCATCAGGCCACTCCTGTGGAACTATAGCAGCCAGGTACTAGGACCACATGGAAACATTTTGCAAGCAGTCCACAAGGGGCCGCCCACAACGACGTCTTATGTCGACATCCTCTGTATATAAACGTGGGTGGCCCCCTCCCTCCTCCATTTTTTTCCCGCCAAATACCCTATTCGGCGGACTCCACAGAGTTACTGCCACTATAGTCAACTGCTTTATCTAACATTTTTTGTTTGCTCACCCTAGAAGTTAATCACTTTTATTTAAAAGTGATTGCTGTTGGCATGTATGTCTTTGAAAGATCCCACTAAACTCTTTTGATACTGCGAGAGTGGTGGTAAGATTTATTCAGGTGACCAACATGACATCTGTGTGTGTGCTGTCTCTGAGAAGCACAGAAATTTAAGGCCTTTGAGATCTACCTGAAGTTTAATAAAGCTACCTGGCAATGCTGTCAATAAACCCTGCACACATTCCTTCTGGAGCAGCAGGAAGCCAGAATGGAGAGAGAGCTTCAGGCGGAGAACTCCACCACATTGCCGGCCCATTCCTCAGGCTCGCAGTTCTCCAAGGCCCAAGAAATGTCCTCTGTAAAGCACAAATACTTGGGAGATGGGGTGAAGAGTAAGGGCAAATACCTCTCTGGTGTGCTGTCGGTCGCCGCTTTGCTTAGCGCTGACTGCTGAAGCACCGTTAACTGCTTCAGCAGCGATGCCTCCTGCTGCTCAGACTCAGAAACCACAAGGTTGGCTCAGGCAGTGAGTTCCGTGGGCCTACTATGGCTGGTGAAGACCCATCAACATTGGAGCTGCAGACACCCCCATAGACATCTCAAGGTGCCTCTGCAGTACAGGCCGTCAATGTGCAGATTATGCACTCCTCCTTTGCAGAGATACTACAGTGCCTTATATATCCTCATCCTCCTACACCAGGCACAAGGATGACAGAGCCTATCAGACCAGCCCCAGTGCTGATGCCTACTAGGTTGACGCGCCTGACGCACTCCTGGGCATTGACATCCTCTCTTCCTCTCCTGCAGCCTTCAGAGCCCATCGACAAGGATCAGGAATACAACACTGACCTCCTTTTACAAAAGGAAGAAGAGAAGGAGGAAGATGTGGGAAGCCCATCTGAGGGATATGGCTGCCCTATCTCTTTCCACCAGGAGTGAGGACTCCACCTTATATACGCCAAGGTCCCCTCCTTAAGACTCCTCTTTCATCTCTATGATGCAGCAACTCCACGCTGCAATGGGGTTTGATGCAGAGGAGCAAGATATCACTAAAAGGAATTTGGTGGTGTTCCTAGAGTTGCCAGATTCTCCACCCAGTGTCATTCCTCCTCTATTAGCTGCACTAGAGGGTGCCACCATGGCTGCCTGGCACAGACCAAACATGATTCCTGCCATGCCCAGAAAGGCAGAGAAGCTGTACCAGGCCAACCTGAGGCTGATTTCAGTGGTGATAAATGCAGCCCATGATAGGTCTCAGGTGCCTAAGCATCTCAGTTCTCCCCCAACCGTTGCTCTGCCACATTGGGCCTAAGAATAGCAAATTACCAGGCCCATATCGTCAGATACCAGAATACTTTCTGGAAAAAAGGCTAAACATGCATCCCAGTCTCTCTCAGAGGGTACCCAGAAGCAGGAGATACTCAAGGCCCTCCAGACCGGGGCTGATGTAGGTGTAACCCCCCCTACAAATGGGGGTTCCTGAAAAGTCTTCCTTGAGCTTGCCTAAATGCTCACTGCCAGGCTGGTATTCTGCGTTTTAGCAGTTTAAATGTATTGTCAGAGAGTGCCTATATAGCCTCTGTGTACTGTCTCTTTAAGAGCTGCCTGGATTGCAGTCATAATTAATCTGAGAGGGAGCTCTGTTAGAAGATGTACTTGTTTGCTAATCATTTGTTAGAGTAGTAATAAAATTGCTGTTTGTTCTAACCTGCCTTCTTTGCAGCATGGACAGTTCTTTTTGTTTCCATCATCTTTGTCCTGGACTGCAGAATGGGCCAATCAGTACATTTGGGACTCTAAAATGGAGCCTGCCTACAGGGGCTTGATGGGGTCAAAACTTGTAAGAATTGTAGTTTTGGGCTTTTGGTGCCTAAAATAACCTGGAGGGGGAACCCTTGTTGTGACTGACTGACAGACAGACAGATCAACCAACCAAACCTTTTGGATCTTGGGGAAAATCCCACATTGCTTGCAGTTTCAGTTAGATCCGAGTTGAGAAGAGAAGAAGTAACAGCTCGAGATGGTTCGAGCAGCAATGCATAGTGGATTCGTCTGGGAGAACTGTGGAAAGCCCTGCGTTTGGCCTGCATGCCTACCTGTTGTTCCTGAGAGGGAACTTATGTTTTTTCTTTCGGACTAAATCCGAATTTGGAGAGCGAATTAAACCACTGGATTGTGACCAAGCTTTAACCTGAAGAAGACGGCAGATTTGCTGAATGCGATTGGCCTGTCAGGACTTCCAGCTATCTCTGAACTCTTGGATTGTGCATAGACTCTGTAATTGCAACCGGAGAGTCATTTGTCTGGTTCAGTGGAATTTCCTTACATGTGAATGTGCTGTGTGCTTATAGTGGGTCATGATTTGATTCCCCACTGTGTGTCTGAACTGTGTTTTGCTTGCTGGAGGCTGTATCCAACTCCACGGACTGAATCCGTATCCATTTCCATCTACCTGGACCTTGCTACACTGGCCCAGCCAGAATACCTGCTATGCAGAGAAAGTCATCGACGAGAGACCGGCCTGGGGATCAGCCCCCTGCTCAACGCTTTGAACAGGAATGACACCTCGATGATTCTTGTGGGCCCTGCTTCTCCGGGCACTCCAGCTCAACAGCCTGCAGTCTCGATTTCATTCTGCCTATGTGCAGTATTGGGTGTCGTGAGTAAACATCAACATAAACTCCCTGCAACAACAGCTAAATCTAAAAGTGCTGTTGTCTGATTGTCTTGTTGCCTTTTCTTTCACGAACTGAGCCATCAGGCTCCAGATTTCAAATAGTGTGTGTTGTGCATGTTGCTTTCTTCCATCACAGGGCCCCAACCAGCTTCAACGTTCCTGGATAGCACACTGTTTTCCTATCTGGGTACCCAGAGTGTGTGACTGTGTAGGAACTCTGAACTGCATGCATAACTGTCTGATTAATATAGTTTTTAAGCAAATCAACCTGATTATGCCCCTCCCTTGTTCAAGTCCCCTGAATAAATCGGATTTAACTTTATTTGCATTTAACCTGACTGTGGTTCCAGTTTGTGCCAAGAGTATTGTACTGTTGTTATTTGCTGTGCTTAACCTTGTTTCACAGGGGTCCCCAGGGTCAAGCTAGAAGAACCAGCCCTGGTGGTAAGTGCTAACAGTGTGGGTAATTGCCTGGTGAATAAGGGTCATTGTGAAAGCAATTATTGTATATTGTTCAGGCCACTAGAAGGGAAAGAGGTGGGTTAAAGTGTCCTGAAGGGCTATGCCCAGGTTAGCTTGACCACTAACAACCCTGACCTCCAGGTGGAGGCACCTGTTTCATTACTCAGGCCCCTTGACCTGCTACTAGCCAAGCAGGCCGGGGTAGTAGCCATTGGGATAGCGCCACCTAGGGGTTACATAGGTAAACACCTGTTAAAGTCTACCTGTGGAGTTTCTGATGCCTCAGCCAGAGCAGTTGCGGCTGCCATCTGCTTAAGGAGGCATTCTTGGTTGAGGGTGGCAGGATTTGCTACTGATGTCCAACAGTTAATCACGAATGCCCCTTTCAGGGGACCTAGGCTATTTGGGGCAGATGTACAGGACATCCTCTCTGACCTGCAAGCCTCAGGAAGGACTCTTGGGTCAGCCATTCCCTCTACCCTTCACACCCAAGAGGCAGGCAGAGCGTACCCTTGTGCTGGGCTGCCAACAGACCTAGGTCAGGGGCCAGACAACAGAGCAGAAGCAGAGCCGGGTCAGCTTTGCAGGCCCCAGCCTCCTCCACAAGTGCCCACTCTAATGCCCCTAGAGGTGGAGGTGCGGCTGCTGGATCTGCTTTAGCATAACTCCTTCTTAGACCCCCACCCTCCAGCACTAAATCTGGAGCTAGTGGTAGGGGGTTGCCTTTCCCTCCACCTGGAACAGTAAAGAGAAGTTACAGTAGATGCATGGGTTCTGCAATAAATAAAACTGGGCCACACTCTAGAATTTCTGGAGTTGCCTTCAGACCTTCCACTTATTCCCTCAACTTGTCCTCTACACCACATACCAGTGCTACCAGAGAAAGTTTGTACACTGCTGCAGCAGAGGGCTATGGAACCAGCTCCCTGGGAACAAAGGAATAGGGGGTTCTGTTCTCAGTTCTTTCTCATCCCCAAATCCACAGGGGACTTGAGGCTCATTCTGGATTTGAGGAATCTGAACTTCTGCTTTCAATACCAGAAGTTCAGAATGGTCACACTTCAAGGCCTGCTGCCCCTTCTGCAAAAAGGTGACTGGATATGCTCCCTGGACATGTAGGATGCTTACCTGCATATCAAGATGTGTCCCTCTCTCCACAGGAAGTACCTCAGGTTCCTGTTCCAGGGGAACATTTCCAGTTCAGGGTATTGCCTTTTGGCTTGTTATCTGCACCATGGCTATTTACCAAATGATTGGTGGTTGTGGCAGCAGCTGTCAGAAGAGAGGGACTGTATGTCTTCCCCTATCTAGACTGGTTGCTCAAAGCTCAGTCCAAGGAGCAACTGTCTTAGATCCTAGCGCATACCAGACAACTGTTCAATACCCTAGGGATTACGGTCAGTCTGCCCAAGTCAGTTTTTACCCCTTGTCAGCATCTGCAGTACATAGGGGCAGTACTGGACACTGCCCAAGGCTTAGCCTTCCTGCCCCAGGACACTGCAGAGCACCTCGTGGCACAGGCCCAGATGGTTTCCAACAACAGGTATGTCACAGTCTGGACATTCCTGAGACAGCTGGGCCTGATGGCAGCAGCCATTGTCACGGTACCCCTGGCCAGGCTGCACATGAGGATCCCTCAGTGGACATTAACAGTCCAGTGGGATCAGCGCACCGACGATCTAGAATAGCAGGTTCTGGTAACTTCCTGTGTCTGAAAGGTGCTCTGGTGGTGGATGGAACCCAGCAATCTGCTGAAAGGGGTTCCCTTCCTTATCCCCTCCCTTCGGCAGATTCTCACCACAGATGCTTTGGGGTTGGGCTGGGGGGCACATCTGGGGCCTCACCAGACACAAGGAACATGGACCAGAGTGGATACTTCCTCCACATAAACGTCCTGGAGATCAGGGCCTTTCTGTATGTATCGTATGCAAGCCTTCCAGAAACATGTGTCCTTGTGGCTCTTCTCATGCAGACTGACTATATCAGTGTAGTACACTACCTAAACAAGTAAGGGGGGACTCATTCTTACCCCCTGTGCAGGAAAGCAATGAGGGTTTGGTACTGTGCTCTAGAACATGATCTAGAACTGTTCACCATCCATGTTCCAAGCATCCAAAATGTCCTGGCAGGCAGGCTAAGCAGGTTGCAGTCCAGAATGCATGAGTGGGAACTGCTGACCTCAGTAGTAGAAGACCTGTTCGACAGGTGGGGTCATCCAGAGTTGCCTCTTTTTGCGTAACCACTCAACACAAAACTATCGCTTTTCTGCTTGCTTGTTCCACGGCCTGGAGATTTCTGGTGAGGCACCTTGTCTCTCTCTTAGAAAGGGAGGTTCCTTTATGCCTTCCCTCCCTTTCCTCTGATTCAGAGGATTTATTTATTTATAAGTTTCACCAGGAGAGCGTACTGAGCGGACTACCGCTCAATTCCAGATGTGACCTGGGGATAGAGAGCTGGGTAGACAACAAACAGAAATTTCAAATACAATGTTAAATACATAATGCAGGTATAAACATCAATTGCAGAGGTTCAGTATATGCAGGTGAGTTGGTGAGGATGTTAATCAAGCTCCAAGTGAGGGAGCTACTCTAATTCTTGAGGCTCTCTTTTGGCTTCGACAGATCTGGTTTCCTTGCTGCAACAGTTAACAGTTGAACCTCTAGTACCCATGCACCAGTGCAAGGGCTTGTTGTCAAAGGAACGGGGAATCCTGGTCCATCCAGACCTCAAGTTACTCCATCTCCATGCCTCGCTCCTGAAGACATAACCATTGCATCATTTGGAGTGTCCCCAAAGGTGGCTGATGTTCTGGTGGCTGCCAGGAAACCTTCCACCAGAGCCACTTACTCCACGAAGTGGAAGCAGTTTGCCTTGTGGGCTGCTTCCCATCACTTGGATCCCTTCACCTGCCCAGCGAATCAGATTCTGGAGTATTTATTGTCCTTGTCCGACACCAGACTACAATACTCTTCTATCAAAGTTCAGTTGGCTGCTATTTCCATGTGCCTATTGATGGCCGTATGGTGGCACAGCTAGAGGTGGCTCGTAAATTTTTGTGAGGCGTCCTGCACTTGAAGCCTCTCAGCTTGGGATCTGAATTTTATCCTAGAGAATCTCACTTTGGTCACTTTTGAGCCAGCTGCTACTTGTGGCTTATGCTTCTGTCTCTTGGAAGGCATTACTTTTAGTTGCTATTACTTCTGCTCAAAGGATTTCAAAGCTTCAGGCTCTTATGTGTGAGCCTCTTTATTTGATTTGTCATAAACATTTATTTATCTATTATTCTTCGGAAAATACCTTTGAGCCAGAGGTTCGTTTATAGAGGTTCCACGTCAAATACAATTTATACAGAAGACTAATAACACAACATAAAATTTAGAGCATTAGAGTAGTAGAGAGAGAAGGGGTAGTATAGCAAGATGGGGAGGTAGGAAGAAGCGAAGAGGTGAGAGATAGTGCAAGATCTGCTGACATGGTGTCTTTACGGGCCGGTCCTAGGTTTCTTGCTATGGTGGTGTAAGAGTTTGCTTTGAATCAAACCATCCACCTACCAGCTTATTTTCCTGAGCATACCAATCCATGGGAAGCATTGCTCCGTACCTTAGATGTACATAGAATACTCAGATATTATGTTCACTGTATGAAGGACTGCTAGAAATCCTTGTAGCTTTTTGTTTCCTTTGCTCCTGGGAAAGAGAGTGTGCTGGTTTCTAAACAGTGCCTGTCCAGATGGCTGGCTAACTATATTACTTTTGTTATAGGAAGTACGGTAAGGAACTTCCTGGGGTTGTTTGTAGCGATTCAGTCAGAGACATGGCCACTTCCGTTGTCTGTTTCAGGAATGTATCAGCTGGAGAAATTTGTGCTGCTGCATTTTGGAGTACTGTCCACACTTTCACAAAACACTACAGTCTGGACATTGTCTTTCAAAGAAGAGAGGGCTTCAGCCTGGCTGTGCTTCAAGACCTCCTTTCTTAGGCCTGTAGTCTCCAGCCACCCAGACTGTGTCTCTTTCAGTACTGCTTGGGACTGGTTCCACAGGTCTGGCCTGATGAGATTTATCCTTGAAGAAGATAGAACAGTTGTGTACTTTCCATAACAGTACATCTTCAAGAGAATCTCTTTTATCAGGCCATGCCATCCCCCTTAGACTCTGAGCTTCTTTGCTTCTCTCTCTCTCTCTCTCTCTCTCTCTCCAGGATGGACTACCTGCTCTGTTACCAGCCTTGCCTGGTTGCTGGAACCTTCAGCTCTCTCCTGGTTCCCTAGAGGGAGGTTCTTTGAGTATGATCTCTTGGGGGGTTGGGGGAGGGCCCACTCACATTTATGTACTGAGAATGTTTACGCAAGGCGTCATTTTTGGGCAGTCCTTAGTGGACTGCTTGCAAAAAAGTTTCCATGTGGTTCTAGCACCTGGTGGCTATAGTTCCATAAGTGTGGCTGATGAAAGAGATTCTCTCGAAGAGTTCTGCTGTTATGGTAAGTATGTAACTGTTCTTTCCAGCTGGCGGGGACCAAGAGTAGAGTGGGTAGGGACACGAGTGCTGTGAATGCAAGTTGCTGCCATAACTTTTGGAGATTTTTAAACACTATGGGAAACAAATCCCTTAAAAAGAAATTCCTAGGATGGAGAACTAAGGCAGCATGACACCTACCTTATCTGCAGAGGTCAGGTTACCATTGGGGCTGTTATCCAAGGAACAGGTAGTGCACAGAGATGCATAGGTAAATAGTCTTTTACAGGGCTGTCAGATGTAAACGAGGGGGGTGGTTTGGCAGGCGCAATGTGTTGCAGGGTATGCACTAGTGTAGACAGAGCAGGATGTTTACACGCTAGGTAAAAACACTTGCACTGGTACATGATCCCACCAAAACAGGAGTTGCAGCTTGCTACGACGGAGTGACCTACAGCACTTCTCAGGTTGTTTACGCTACCTGATCTGCACTGGTGCAGATCAATCTGCACCACTGGCAGCCGTGCAAATCAGGGTTGTATAAGTGGGCCGTACGATGTCACATGGATGCTGTGTGTGCTGTCACAGTTATTTACAACTAACTGTTCATTATTCAGTGTGTGTGTCTGTCTGTGTCTGTAACATATAATAAATTATATGTAACACAAGGTAACCCTGTACTGTCACAATTATGTATCCAGGCTGCTCTTGGAAATGAGAGCTGAGTCTCAATGGGACCCTACCTGGTAAAAATACTGGCTGAATACCTATACAAAAAAGTCTAAATCTTCACCACTTCTCTACAGCCTCAGTTTACTGCTTCTGGAGTCATAGATTTGCCTTCATATGCCAAACAATGAGGGGATGTGTATGTAAATTGATTTCGCATTTTAAAGCTGGAGGTAAATGTATCAATAGAAGGCTGTCGTGGTTAAAAAAGAAACTTGAAAACTATTTGGTGAATTGTTTTACTTTAATTGTATGTACTGACCCACATTCCATTGTTTATTATGATGCCATTTCACATGAAACTGAAGCTTGATCAGATGGCAGAGCAGCCTGTACTCGACTGAGAACATCATCGCTTTGCAGCTCCTGAGCGAGGAACCTGGTTCTTTGGTTTCTTTGTTCCTGCTCAGACAACTCCTAAGCCATTTTAGCAGTGCATTTTACATACTAATGGAGTCTGGGGAAGTGCTGTTGGCAGCTATTCATGGGACAATAATGAAACGCACTGTTTTAGTACTACATGCTTCTGCTGTAAAATGCGGGAAGTATTTTATAGAGATCATGGGGAGCAGAACTGCATCCACACTGAGCACTGTGCAAGCACTGTGTTTGAACTGTAACTGAGGAAGTTCAGATTACCGTGAGAGCTAACCTGGTGTTGTTTTCCTTGTGCAGGTAAAGAAAACGCGCATAGAGTCCGATGTTTCAGAGCCTCAAAACTCCAGGTACCGTCAGTCCAACTACATTTTTTTGTGAGTACAGGAATGAGCAGGGAATGTGAATAAAATGGCATGACTCATGTATCTGTTCTTTCACGCTGGTTTCAGGGAATAAAACTGGCTTTCGTGGCCCTTGCTTTTACCATCTGTGCACAAATATGCTTCTCTCTAAGTCAGTATCTTTATTTACATGCATGCCTTTAATAAGGTACCCCAGCTCTCCTGAGAATTTAACTATCGGTACAGAAGGAAATCAGTTTGAAAAATGGCTATCACATGTAGTATAGTATTTTTACATTGTGTTTTATCTTCGAAGGAATTTTTTTAAACTATGTTTTACCTTGTTTCCCCCCCCCCTTTTGTCTTCCTTTGTTCCGCAACTGGACGATGGTCACCATGTCGGCAACATGCTTCTGGTGGGTGAACATCTCCCTTCACAGCAGACTCCAATGTTACTCCTTGTCCAGCCACTAGAGGGTGCAGGAATGCCAAATGGGCTGCATCTACCGTTCTTCCCTTCCCAGGAGTGTAGTGCCTCATGTGTGCCATGCACCCTGCCTCTAGCTGGTATCCTTGAATGATTTTTTAACACTTGATTGTTTCTTTGTCAGACAATACCATGTTTTTCTTTCTAAAAATTGGCCATAAAAATCCTGTAACCTCATTGATTGAAACATGTCACATGACCATTGATTATTTTCTAACGGCAATACACCTCACCTGAACTACAGATTTTGTTAACAAAAGTCCATTTTATAAGAGGAAAGACATACTCCAGGGTGCGTGATCATAAAAAAATAATGCAGTTCTCATGTGGTTGCAGTATTCAGCTGTGCCTCCTGCCTAAGAACCACTCAAGGTTTACATTATTCTTTTATAACCACACATCCTGTCATGTGTTATCCCTTACAAATACCACCACACACTTGGTTTCCTTGTAAGTATGTTACAGGCAGAATAATATACGGTGGGGTTCATGCATTACAGGGCACCATATCTGTATACATCTGAGGTTTATAAGGAGGTCCTTGTATTTTAAAATACTGTCCTGTTTTGGACTCATCATGGTCCAGACACTAACCTCATGAAACGGGTTCCCCCTCCTTCTGGAGGATGCCACAGCTATGGCATACTGAAGAGTCCTAACAAGAATAAAACAAGTATTTGTTGTCTGCTGTTTTCTGGCTCTGCAGACTGAGGCCTTTTGGTACCATGCCTATACTACTTAAAGAGAAGCCAGTCAGCAGTCCTTCATGGTGATTTGCTTTTAGTGCAAAAGTGATGGTCAAAATGAAAGCTCAAACAAAAATTATGTGGAGCCTTTCGGCTATGTGGTGTAGTTTAAATGTTACTTTTATTATGTGACTAGTGTGCTTCTGGAATATGTATTAGCGAGATTTTTTAAATGTTACGGCTTTTGCCATTTTTTGTATGCATGTGTTAATCTCATGATAGTTATGTAAAATGTGTGTATGTATTGAACTTCAACCTGCCACAGTTTTGGTTGGTTGCAGTCGTGATTTAAATGAACATATACTACCCAAGCCATGATGCTTTGCATCAGGGCTGTATACTTGCATATTTCTCTGAAACTTTGCTTGCTTGCCAGTACCCTTCCAGTGTTACCTGTGCTTCATTCCTTATGCACTGAGGTCCTTGTCTTTTAAAATGGGGCTTATAATGGTCTCATGTACTCAAAGCTTATGTTTATACTGCCCACCAGGTTACAGTATATTTATTTTTATATAACTTATTTTAATTCTTTCAGTAAACTAGCAACATAAGTATGTCAAAATAAATGGACCTCAACAGGTGTAGGAGCTACTGCTAGGATTTGGTAGTTGTAAGTGAGAGATTCAGTAGGTGCTCATGTAATGTTTCATTTGTGGGAGTAAAAGAGGGAACTCGATGAAAAGAAAGCAACGGGCTCTATTATAACATTCCAGAAATCCTGTTATGCATGGGTAAGACATCACAAACATGTATAACAGGATTTGTGATGTCATATCTGTGTGTAGCAACCATCTACAATTTCTGAAAGCTGATTAGAATCACCCACATATTGTAGACATATTATATATGAAGCACTTACACTAGCTCCTGGCTTCTGACGTCTAATATGAGGTATTTTTTTTACTAGCCTTATGGGGTGTTGATTTGGGATTAGAAAATGTTAAAAATAAATGCAGATGGAAAGTTTTTACAGTAGGGAAGTTATTAAATTGGGTGTGGGAACTTTGTCAGAGGAATTCTTGAAGTGACATGCAGATATCAGCAGATTCTTTGTCTTGCCTGGCCTTCATTCCCTACAAGGAAAGGCTTGTTGGAGTTGCAGATGTTGCTGGTAAATTCAGGTTTGCGTGTTTACTAACATGCATAATACATACGTTTGAGAGGAGCTCACACAGATGTCCTTCTAGGGAAAGCAAACCTTGCTGAAATTCATTGTTTCTCTAGAGTCGGCTGCAAAAACAGTTTTAAGTAACTTTTCAGCAACTGGCTCCCCTGGATGTGAACTGAAGTTCAGCGGGTGAACTGAGGAGTTTCAGCTGGACCTTAAGTTGTGGTGTGTTTTCATCAACTGAGAGCTTGTCAGACCGGTGACGTTTGTGGCTTGGGTTTTAGGATTTAGGTGTTGTATGCCGTTTCGTGCTGAGACTTCAGTGGTAAGCCTATTTTGACATTCATTATTACAGTGCATGTGAATTGTCCGATTTGGGTGTTTTGATTATCTTGGAGGAGCAGGTTCATTTGCTATAACTTATTTCCTTGTTATGGCTCCATATATAGGATTCTTTTTTTTTGGGAGGGGGGGGGACTTCCTTTTTTTTTTTTTTTTACTACTAGACGAGTTTTGTCTACCTCCATGTGAAAAGTGTCATAGGAGGTTTATTTTACATAGAAGAACCAATTAATGTTTAATCATTGTGGCATGTGTGGCCATTATAATTAGTTTGAATGCTGAATTATTTTAAGGGTTATTCTGCATTTTGTTTGTGGAAAGTGAGCAGTCTGCCTGCTTAAACTAGGAACTCTCATGTCCATGCAGTAAGAACACTAAGATTCATGATACATAAAAGAAGCTACAGTCATTTACCAGAAAAAAAGAATTCAAACACAAAATAGTTTATAAAAAAAAAAATAATAATAATTGTCAAATGGCCCACCTGCACAGCGGTAGTGCTACATCTTGCAGCACTGATGACTTATGTTCTGTAGCAAGCACGATGCATCAGAGGGCCAGCCGGGGGGATGGAGGTTGGATGAGCATCCCAGAGACAGCTCTCCGCCTTCGGGGGTGGAGGGGTTGTGGTTTCCTGGCACACTTGCGACACCCAGTGGAGACTGGGTGTCCACCAGCCGGGGCCACTTGACACAGCGGAGGGGTGGCAGAAGTCTATGGAATAGGTGCGGGAATGTGCCTGTCCCGTGCTGACGTCATTGAATGTCCATGCCCCCTAGGAGTAACCAAGGAAACACCCCTGGTCACAGAGCTTCATGAAGCCCCCAGACCACCTCCCAAATGGCGCCACAGTTGTAAGCCTCGGCTGGGGCCTCTGGTTGATCTCGGTCTCTCCCATAGCTGCCTGGGGAAGCCCCACCGTAAGGGGCAAGCTGTGGTCCACCCAGCTGGGCAGCCTGGAGGAAGATGTCGGGAGAGCAGTGTGGGTGCTAAATTGGGGGGGGGGGGTACATCGACCCTGCCCATCCAGAAGAAGAAACAGAAGTTAAACAAAAAAAAAAGTGCCTTGGAGGCAGGTCAGCCGTGTAACTCCAGGTGCAGGGCTCTGCTTCTCTGGGCCAGTGAACTGTACACGCATTAGGGAGGGCAATGTGTTGATTAAGTAACATGACTCCTGGGACAGGACTTGGCTTTGGCCTTAGAGGAGACCAACTGCCCGTGCTGCTAGTGGCTGATGTAGGTAGAAACCGGTGGTGGTGGTTTTGAGGGGAAGGCAGTAAGGGGAATAAAGTGGCGCCAAAACAAATGAGAAGAAAATAAGTAAAACAAAATTTGAATAAATAAATAAGCAAAAGATAAGATTATAATTGTAGCCCTCTCTGATTTGCATTGCTGCAATGTTTATGGATGGAATCTGATATATTTATATATATCACACCAGTGGTCACTAAAGTGAGTAAATAAATCATATTATTTTGGGATATTTATTTTCACTTAGAACACAATTTATTTAACTTAGAACATGATTTATTGTGTTTGCCTGAGTAATTTTTGCCTGTGCATGTGCACAACAAACATTTTGTTACAAAGAATTACATTTCAGAAGTGTTTCACTGTTGGGTCTGGTGCAGCTCAGGCTGCAGGGAGCTCGGCAGTGACAGCCCAATGATCATGTAAACTGATTGTGATGCATTTTTCTTTTTGAGGGACAGAAACTTCTCATAATTGAAAGGAACCAACCGCTGCATTCACAGAGTGACTGGCATCTTTTATCTGCACAAACCCTCCTGTTCTATTTCTTATTCCTTCCACTTCCCGGTTGCTTCCCATGCCTGGTACGTAAAATGAACTCTCTTCCACTGCCAAGTATCCCTCCCACCTCCCATTGTTTCCCATGCTGCTTTTCTGATGCCAGAGTGCTGCCCGATCCCTGGTGCCGACTAGTACACTCCATCCTACCCATTTCCACTATTTGATACCTGGAAGCCCAGCCCTGGCGTTGCCAAACATGACACCGACACTGGGGTGTCCAGTCCCCGGAGTTGGTACCTGAAATTAAGAAAACCATGCCTCATAGTTTTTTCTTTTGAAATTTTTTTTTATCACTGTAAAAAAGAAGACAGTCCATCAGTGTCTGCTGCTGCCTCCATCATTGCCTCTTTGCCACTGTTACCCTCCCCCACCCCACCCCTTAGCTATCAGTGTCCAGTGTCATAATCCTCTCTGGACTGCAGAAACACCTTCACTCTTTAATGCAGGACCGGGAACTGAGGAAGTCAGGTATGCAGCCAGTGTATTTAAATGTTTTTTTTTTGGGGGGGGAGCCTAGCAGCCCAGCAAGAAAGCTGTTTTTTTTTTTATTTAGCTCCTGAAACAGATATCAGATTGTGGTTAAACATCTTTGACAGTTTATGCAGACAATATGAGGTGTTTTCAGTAGAGTTTTCATATCTCTATACCTTTTGAGCAACTTTGGTGAAGATGGGATGACCCAAAGCCATGAATAATTAAGGTACTAATCATGGACCCTCCAAGCACAGTGAGCCACATCTGCCTCAACCATTACTCACCTCCAACCAGCCAGTGACCATCTCTGACCCCAGCTGACCACACTGGAGACTTTACATCAAGCCATTACTGCTCACACACGATTGAACCCATCGTATACACAGAGCAGCTGGTGGCAATCAAAAATAGAATTAAATGAATGGTCAACACAGTATCAGAATCTTTTGCAATGGCAGGAAAAGCTCTGGCAGCTGCAGCTTCTTTGGTTAAGGAACAGGGACTAATCAGCACCCAGCTGGAACAACTAAGAAATACCATCTGGGCCCCCACTGTTTGTGTTTTGGGGGTACCGGAGGGTACCATTCTGAAGGAGAGGCTGGTAGACTTTCTGGAAGCCAGTGGTCTCCAGGATGAAAGGCAGCATGGGTTTGTCTTGGGGGGGTCATGCCAGACAAACCTAATAGACATTTTTGATTGGGTCACAAGGTCACTTGTCAAGGGCCATGTGGTGGATGTCCTGTATCTGGACTTCAGCAAGGCCTTTGACTCTGTGCCACACAGTAGGATGCTCAGTAAACTTGTGATCCTGGGGAGTCTGGGAGAAACTGGTGGGGCGGGTCAGGAGCTGGCTGCAGGACAGGATGCAGATGGTAACTGTGGGGAGAAGGGGGGAGTATTGAAACCCAGTCCTGTAACAAATGGGATCCCACAGGGCTCGGTACTCGGTCTGGTGCTATTTAACATCTTTATTGGGGACATAGCAGAAGGGATCGATAGTAAAATCTGCCTATTCACAGATGACACTAAGATCTATGTGAGAGTGGACAGTGAGGAGGGGAAGCAGGAGCTCATGGAGGATCTCGCTAAGCTTGAGCATTGGTCAGGCATCTGGCAATTGGGGTTTAACGCTAAGTGTAAGTAAGGTCATGCACCTAGGAGCCAGGAACCCTCGGACTAGCTACTGGCTGGGGGGAGTACAGGTAGCCATTTCAGAGGAAGAAAAGGATCTAGGGGTGATTGTCACAGGGGGCATGAAACATACTGCTCAGTGCCATAAAGCGGCTGCCAAAGCAAACAAAATGTTGGGGTGCATCGCCAGAGGAATCACCTCAAGGAATGAGGAAGTCATCATGCCATTGTACAGATCCCTGATTAGACCACACTTAGAGTACTGTGTGCAGTACTGATGCCCATATTTGAAGAGGGATATCAAATTGCTGGAGGGGGTGCAGCGAAGGGTGACCAAGATGATCCAGGGCCTGGGGGACAAACCCTATGAGGAGAGACTGAGGGAGCTTAACATGTACTCCCTGGAGGATAAGAGGGAGAGGAGGGACATGATAAAAAAACTTTAAAATATATGAAAGGTATGAATAAGGTTAGAACAGAGGACCTTTTCAACCTAAAGGGGGAGGGGTCCACAAGGGGGCACAGTCTAAAATTTGTGGGGGCAAGGTTTAGAAGGGAAATGAGGAGGCACTATTTCACAGAAAGGGTGGTGGCAAGGTGGAATGAATTTTCAAAAGAAGTAATCTCACTGAAAACTGGGGGCAGTTTTAAGAGGGGGTGGGACAGGGTCAAAGGGAAGGTCAATTCTATGGGAAGGATGGGGAGGGGGAAGAAGAGGATGGGGTAATAAATTTAGGATGGAAGTGGGTGGGGGCAGCTACAGCAGAATAAACTGTGTGCTGCACACTCGAGCAGACTTGATAGACCATAATGGCCTGTTTCTGCTAACATTTTCGTATGTTTGTATGTACAGAGGGGCCAACACAGCCACGTTCCTGGATAGGTGGCTCCCTGAAACCCTGGGACTCATCCATACTCCACATATTACTAAGGCCTACAAAATTAACCAGATGAGAACCCAGGTGCAGAACAAGGGACCATGTATTATCTTAATGGTCACTGATCAGTCGGAGAGAGGGCTCAGAAACTTCAACAGGCCTGAGAACATGCATTTATCTTAGATGATTCAATAATGATTTTTTTTCTCAGACTACACATGTGCTACTCACCTCCACATAGCGGCCTTTGAAGGAGTCATGGCCAAACTACATGAGTGGGGCATCCATTATCACAAGTTTTCCTGCTCATCTGCAATTTACTGTTGGGGACAAAATGCACAGCTTTACTGATCTGAAAGCTGCTGGAACTTTCACCGAAAAACTGAACTGTCATCCGGCAGAACAGGAGGTGAATGAGTCGGGACAATGAACTGTGTCTGACTTATGTTGCTGTTGGGACCTTGCTTTATTAAGCCAATAGAAGGGATGCAGTAAGTACTGTTCTATCGACCTGCGTTCCCCAATGAATGGCTGTACAGTTTTACATTTGGATGATCTTATCTGTTCGGTTCATGTAAAACATTGTTACTAATAATGATGGCATACTAAGAATCCACATCAGACTCTAGCAACATGGTGATTCCAGCCAACGAGACTACCTTTGGACTAAAGTACCAGAAAATGCAGGATGTACTTGTTCACCAAGTCACCTATTACTTGGTTACATGCGGGTTTACCTCTGTATTGTCATTCAAGGAAGCTTTAGTTGAAAGCCCAACGATGAGTGATGAGTCAAATGTTTGAATTACCTCGTAAGTGCCTCTTAGGCAGGTCACAAATCTATTTGCCTTTTTTTTTTGATATTTACCAAAGTATTGGCAGCATTATGGGCTGCATATGTAAAATTACGTAAATGTCATGCTAGTGGTTGACCCTGACTAAGAGTAGATCCAGAAGCAAATGATTTGATACCTTTTAATGGACCAACATAGATGTAACAACAAGAACAAAGTGCTCTAGCTTTCGGACCAACCAGTCCTTCTTCAGAAGCTCATGGCAGTTGTTTAGAAAATACAATACTTATAACAGCTAGATAATGCAGAGAAAAACAGAAAAAAATCCCCATTGGTTTAAAATACTCATTTAAAAAAAAAAAAAAAACAGAAGATGATGTCAGAGAAGTTTAACAGTACCATACTGCCTTCAGCCAGAAGCCACCCTGGGTCAAACGTGCTTGGTGGAACACACATACAAAGAATCCTACTGCATATAAATTTAATTGACATAAGATAACACTGCTGAAGCAGATAACTCCTAAATCAAGCTATGAGTATCACAGTTTGTATAAGGATGTGATTACTGAAAGGCAACACCCCCACCCAGATTAAAGACAAACTAAGATTGTTATAGGGCTCATGAAGTTTAAATGTCTGCATTATAGACAAGAATTTACCAGTAAAGTTGTCTTAAAAACATCAGTGCACACTGTGTGATGTGTAAAACCTAGCTGGACCTGTCACCCAGCTGTACTCTCCAGCTAGATATAAGACCCAAGAAATTTCAAAAACCTCAGGACTATATAAATGATAATTTAAATATAAATTGATAATATTAGTGTCAAACAAAAAACTCTAGTCGAGGAACCTCAAGGAATTAAGACCATGTAGCCTGATATGTACTGATGTCAATATACACTGAGAATGTAACAACTTGATGTACCACAAGTGTCTAAGGAATCTGAAAAAGAGATAAAAATGTAATTTCTCTCCTCCCCTTCATACAAACAATACACCCTAACCCACGTCACATCACCATAACGTGGGTGGGGGAGATACATAGCTTTAAGGAGATGTTGTCTCTCTGTCCCCCCTTTTTTCCCCTCTCTCTCCCACAGACACACACACACACACACACACACACACTCTCTCCCTCTCTCTCCTAGTGAACCTATATTCACTTCAGCCACTGCAATTGTTCCCCAAAGGAATTCAACTTGTCATGAAATCCTGAGTAAAAGGGCTTATGTCTCCTAATACCTACAGAGCAAAAATGTGACACTATTTAACCGTACTACTATCTGCATAGTAACATTTCCAAGGATACTGGATAGAACTACCATGAAATAAACCTGCCACCCTCCCCAGGATAAGGTAACTAGAAGTAAATATAAAGTATGTGTGTAAGACCAGAGGTCTAGCATACCTACATATCTACAAATTACTACAATATTAGCCTAATGTAAAAAGATCTGTGCAGCACCCCCATGCAAATGAGATCACACACCCCAATATGTACAGAGTTACAAAAATTATATGTGACAGTATATGATAACACTCCTGTATGTACAGTAGCAGGCTAGGTAATCTGAATATGGTGCAGTGGAATCAATCCCACCCCCAGGCAAAGATAAAAAGTAAGGAGGAATTAATATTCATTATGTGTGTGAAGTAAGAATAGTAACACATTATAACTCCATATATCTAAATAGAGACTTACCTCAATGTGACAGCAAGCCACACATCTGTTACATCACATACCTCACAATGTATACCCACACACATACATACACACGCACCCACATCCCACACATGCTGAAGTCCTATAATATGTCAGTCTGAAGAAGAAGAGGTCTGTGGATGTTAGTTTCTGTAGTGTCCCATAAAACCAAGATCAGCGTTCATCCCATCTGCTACCATATTGAGATGTAAAATAAGTTTAATCTCAAAAGCTCGTCTCTGTTGTGTGTTTTTGAGATTTCCTTTTAAGACCATTACTGACATATCTGAGATTGAGTGGTCAGGCTGGAGAAGTGGGTGCCCACTGGTTTTCAGTCTTCTTTGCTGTAATAGTATGTTCTGCGAGAGTTCATCCTAGTGGGAGCTGTTGGCGTGTCTCCAACATAACCTGTTTGTGGACATCTCTTGCACTGAATGAAATAAACAACATGTCGTGACATGCATGTATAACTCCCATGCACCTGGAATTGTCTGTTTTGTGATGTAACCACACAGTCTGAGGTAGAAATGAGCCCACAAGTCTTACAGGGGCATTGATTACAGGGTCGTGTCCCATTGTGTGACATGGTATTCTGTTCTGGTGAAAGTTTGCTCCTAATAATTAGGCTGGATAAATTTGGTGGTTGTTTAAAAGATAGTAGTGGGAGTTCTTTAAAAATATAATTAAGGGTTTCATCCTCACTAAATATTGTTGTTACATCTATGTTGGTCCATTAAAAGGTATCAAATCATTTGCTTCTGGATCTATTCTTGCAAGGACCAATACGGCAACTACTAAATCTAGATTCCTGACTAAGAGGTAACACTGAGGAATGAGTGACTGCCATTTTTTTGGTTTGTTGTTGGAGTATATAACAAGCAAATGCCTTTCCTTGATCTGCACATTGTTGCATGTTTTGTAGGCAATAATTTATTAAAAATAAAGTTTTTAAAAACGTATTTCAATGGGTTTTGAACTTGTACTCAAAAATTGGCCATTTTTAATATTTTCCCCCTAAATTTTCAACATGGCTTTTTTGGGACCCCATCTTGTGAACAAGAAGGTGAAATTCTTCAAATGCAGACCAGAAGGTGATTTCGCAGTTACTCTGTGAAGTCATCTTTTGGGATGGATTTGAAGAAAGTTACCTACCTTGTTCATGAGGTAGAGTCCCAAAAAAGACAATGTTGAAAATGTGAGGTAGCTGTTCTATGAGGAGCTGTTTTCTTTGCTGCAGTCTGCGGCAAGAGTTGGTGTTTGGCTGCATTGGTGGCAGAACCGGAGGATGAGAAGCTGTTTCCTGGCCGTGGCTGGTGGCAAGGGGAGGAGATCGGCCACATCGGTGGCAGGGCCAGGGACCGGCGCGGCATCCGGGAAGCAGCACGAGGGATTCACCGCATCGGCAGGAAAAACGAAGGGCCACTGAGAGAGAGAGAGGCACCCTGATTGGCCAACAAAGTCAGCTAGCCAATCAGGGCAGGAGGTGCCAATGTGGCCTGGCTTTAAAAAGCCCAGAGCTAGGCCACAGGAGCTGTGCTACACGGACCTGTTTTTTTACAGCCCTCATGCCCCGGTCTCCCGCCCTGCCCAGCCCTATTAAATGTCGGTGGGAGGAGGAGCAAGCTAAACGGAGGAGGAGCAAGCAAAGCTGAAGGAACGAGGAGTGACCAGGTGACAAAGAGGAAAGCTGGATGAACAGGGTGCTGCATTGTAAACAAATAACTAGGACTGCTTGATCTTTTACTCAGATCTATTCTAAAGGATTAAACTGTACTCTGAGCTGGTCTGTGGAAATTGTTGAAAAGGAGCTGTATTTGCGGGATTTACCTGGACTTCAAGCAAGGGATTACATCACTACTTTCTGCCAAGCTTGTGATCTATGCACAACTGCTGTGGTGGGGAGGTGGCCAGGGTGCTTGATGAAATTACTGAAGTCTTGTAAAGTTGCTATCATGGGGTGAAGGACTGGGACTAAATTTCATACTGTGGGGGACCTATACGGCCATTTTATTGCTGATCTGTATAGGTTAGGTATCTTGCATTATTCCAAATCTATTGGTAGAGCAGACAGTAGCAATGGAAAGGCAGTGCAGCTGGAGGGGCAGCCAAAGGGGAGGACTCTTTGGCAGAATGGTAGGGTGTAGCGGGTGCAGGATGGCCATGGTTTTAAATTGGCCTTGAGGATGGGAGGATGCATGGTGTGTAAACAGCTTACACAGCTAAGGGAGGGAGTGGGGTGGCTGAGGTGGGCAAAGTACGGAGGGGGGAGAAATGGAGAGGAGGGGTGGAGAAGCAGGGACAATACCAGCTGGGAAGGGTGATGGAGGTAATAGGGGGGTCCACCAGGGGATTAGGCACATGGTTTGAGGAGACAAAGGTGTGGAGGAATAAGGACAGGAGGTGGTCCAGGGGATGCAACAGAGCGCTGGGAGAAGATAGCAGCAACACTGGGGCGAGACAAGGGGCCTTGAGACAGGAGGTAAAGAGGAAACTAGGGGTCAGGAGGTGTGGAAGGTAGTAGGTTCAGAAAAAAGAAGGCAGAAACCTGCAGCTTGGGGGCGGACTTCAACTAGGGGCACAACCAACAAAGGAAAGAGAAGCATGGGAGCAGAGCAGGAAAACAGATTTACACCCCTCGCTATACTAGTGGAGCATGTTATGGAGGAGAGCAGCTGTGAGGAGCCGTCAGAGGGGGGGGAGCAGGGGCAAGGAAGTTGGGAGAGAAGGGGAAAGATCTTTAGGGAGCAGGGAAATTGGAAGAAAAGGGGATAGACCATTTGGGGCCAAAGCAGGGTGAGGCACTAGCAGAGGCTGGTCTCAGGGTAGGTGGCAGCAAGGAGCCCATGGTGATAGGGGCAAAGGCAGGGGAAGCAAAAGAGCTGGAGATAGGACCTTTGGAGGCCATCCATGGAAATGAGTGCATAAAGAAGGAAGAAAGTAAAAGGCATGAAATGGTGGAGGACAGGTCTGAGAGGGAAAAGAGAAGGGGCAGGGAGGAGACACGGAGATGGTCCCAGGCATAGCAGGAAGAAGGGAAGGGGCTGAGGTGGACGGGTCAGTGAGGAGGAAGACCTGGAGGCAGGGGGGAGCCCTTGTTCCCGGGAGAAGAGTGGGAATGGACCAGGGTGCTACAGCAGGTAGGGAAGAGGCCAGGAAGGTCAGGTCAGTATATGATAAGGGTTGGAGTGGGAGGGACAGGCAGGATTTTGGCATAAGGGGGAAGGGACGTACAGGGCAGCGGGAGGGGAAACTGAGTCAGTAAGTGTACGTCTCCTGGGGACTCCATAATTAGGGGGATCGGGGGGAGCGACTTCCGGGGATGTTAAGTCCAGGAGTATATCAGGCTTGATGGTGCATAAGGCAAAACATCTGGTCTATTCTCTAGCACAGGAGTGTGGTGGGACCCCTGACATATTAGTGCACCTGGGTACAAACGATATAGAGGGGAACAGTGAGCTGGAGATTCATGCTATATTTAGGGAACTGGCCAGGGTCTGTCAGGATGTGGGGTGCTCGGTCTCCTTCCCAGAGATACTACCAGTGCCTAGGGCCAGTGTGGAGAACAAACAAAAAAATAAGGGATGTAAATGTATGGCTCAGAATGGTGTGGTGCCAAGGGGTATGAGTGGGTGGGGGACTGGGGTACAACCTGGGAGGACAAGGAATTGTATGCAAGGAGCATGGGAAACAAGATGCCAGAGCTTCAGGCGCTGTTAGTGGAGGGGGTGTGTGGTTGTGGCAGCTGTCACAGAGACTTGGGCCACTTCCAGACATGACTGGGATCCAAACCTACCAGGGTACACCACGTGCAGAAGGAATAGGGTGGAGGGAAGGGGAAGGGGTAGCTTTTATCATTAGGGATGGCATAGGGATAAGCAGGAGTGAGGAAGCAGGGGATCAGGTGGAGGCCTTATGGGTCACCCTGCAGGGGGAAGAGGGGGAAGATGGGGTAGTATATAGACCACCTGCGCTGGGGCAGGAACAGGAGGATGGCCTGGTGGCTAGCCTTAGGGATCACTGTGGTAGGGGAGAGAGCAAACCTGTGGTTCTGGGAGACCTGAATATGCCAGGAGCAGACTGGGGAACTGAGCGTCCTCATCGGGCAGGGAGCAGCGCCTGCTGGACGTCTTCCAGGATGCGTTCCTTGCCCAGCTGGTGACTAATCCAATGAGGGAGGGCACATCCAGTATGTGGTCCTGTCCTATGGCAAGCTCATCAGGGACCTAGTTGTTGGGGACCCACTGGCAGGGAGTGACTATGCCATGGTTTGGTTCTCCCTTGACCTAGGGGCGGGGTAGAACACACTAAAATGACAGTGGTTTTAGAGGGGCAGACTTTGGGGGGATGGAGAGGTTCCTTAGGGACTACCTAGATGAGATCAGGCCAAGCATGGGCACAGAGGCCCAGTGGGAAGTTATTAAAAAGGGGCTCCTGGAGGCTACCAAAGCCAGCACAAGGGAGAGACGCAAGTGGGGCAAAACAAAGAGGCCAAGCTCATGGACAAGGGAGGTCCAGGGTGTGGTGAGGGGAAAAAAGGCTGCTTATAACTGATACAAACAATCTCGGGGCTATATCCAAGGGGAGTATGATATGGTAGCCAGGAGAGTCACCAGAGTAGTGAGAGCAGCCACGGCGGCGGTGGAGTTGAGATTGGCACAGGGGATTTGGGGGGAAGGGGTTCTTCAGGTATATCGGGGAAAGAAGAAAAGGGAAGGGGCAGATTAGTAGGTTGAAGATGGGGAGTGGGTGGGTGGAGTAGGCAGGGGAGAAGGCGGAGGTATTAAATGACTTTTTGCCTTTCTTTACCAAGGAGGATGGGGGAACGGCACTGCAAGGGGAGAGGGAGAGGAGACCGGCAGATGAAGAGGGGGAAATGGATATTGAAATCCCCAGTGGGAGGGTGAGGGAAGCTGTCAAGGCCCTAAGGGGTGATAAAGCACCGGATCCAGACAGGAAACATCCCAGAGTGCTTAAGGAGATGGCCAAAACCCTGGCAGCACCCCTGGTGGGCCTATTTAACTCCTCCCTGCAGTCAGGATGGGTACCTCATGACTGGATGATGGCCCATACCATGCCTATGCACAAGGTCTGCTCACGAGAGGAGCCAGGAAACTATAGGCTAGTTAGCCTGACATCGGTGGTGGGCAAAGTGATGGAGGCCATCTTGAAGGAGAGGCTGGAGGGGTTTCTGAAGGCACGGGGTAATCTAGATGATCACAGAATGGCTTTGTTGGGGCAGATCATGTCAGACCAACCTGGTGTTCTACGAAGGGGTGACTAGTGCACAGGATCAGGGCAGGCCGGTGGATGTCTTCTTTCTGGACTTCAGCAGGGCATTTGACTCGAGTCACATCCCAGGCTACTGGGAAAGCTGGAGGATATGGGTGTTTGGGGCTGATGGTCAGATGGATAGGAAACTGGCTAGCAGGGTGTGTACAGAATGTGAGGATTGGGGGGAGGTCTTATCCTGTAGGAGGGTCATTAATGGAGTCCCTCGGCTCGGTACTGGGTCCACTCCTGTTTAACGCCTATATCTCAGACATCAGAAGCAGTATCAGGAGCGGGATGAGCCTCTTTGCTGATGACTCAAAGCTGTGGGCAGTGGTAGAAGGGGAGGAGGGGAAGCTAGCTCTCCAGGAGGACCTAGAGGCTCTGGGGAGGTGGTCAGGAGCATGGAAAATAAAGTTCAGTGCTGGGAAATGCAGGGTTCTACACCTGGGGGCCAATAACCTGGCTCATGAATACACCTGGGGGGAGAGGCAGTGCAGGTTTCTAGGGGGTAGAAGGACCTCAGGGTGGTGGTGGATGCCAAAATGAATAACTCTGAGCAGTGTAGAAGGGCTGTGGCCCAAGCAAATAAAATGCGGGGTGCATAGCCAGGGGGATAACCTCAAGGAGTAGAGAGGTGCTCCTTCCGCTGTACAATTGCCTGGTTAGACCACACCTTGAATACTGCATGCAGTTTTGGTGTCCGTACTTAAAAAGGGACATTGCTCTTCTGGAGAAGGTCCAGAGGAGAGTGACTAGGATGATACTGGGACTGGGGGGAGGCCCTATGAGGAGAGACTGGAGGAGCTCAACCTGTACTCGCTGGAGGAGAGAAGGAACAGGGGGTATATACACAGATACACAGAAATGTGACAGCAGAGAAAGGCCCCATGGCCCATCTAGTCTGCCCAACACCCTACCCCCCCTTCTGTTATGCTTCCACCCTCTTTTCCCAACCCCTTAAATCTATCCCAAGTCCTCTTGAACCCCTCCACCGTTTCAGCTGCCACTACCTCCTCCGGCAGCTTGTTCCAGGCCTCCACCACCCTCTCCATGAAAAACTGCCCCCTGACATTACTTCCGTATTGCCCACCTTCCAGTTTGAGGCTATGTCCCCTCGTGTTCGCTCCCTTCTTCATTTTGAACAAGCTATCACCCTCCACCTTATTTCTTCTCTTCAGATACTTAAAGGTCTCAATCATGTCCCCCCTCTCCCTCCTACTCTCCAGAGGGTACAAATTCAGCCCTCTTAATCTTCTCTCATAGGGTACATCCTGCATCCCTCGTACCATTTTGGTTGCCCTTCTCTGTACCCTTTCCATCAACTCAACATCTCTTCGTAGGTGAGGCCTCCAGAACTGCACCCCATACTCCAGATGCGGCCTGACCATGGTTCTGTATAACGGCATTAGCACCTCCCTCTTTCTGCTATTAAAACCCCTCGCAATGCAGGCCGACATTCCATTTGCCTTTCATACCGCCCTGCTACATTGACTGCCCACCTTGAGGTCTCGTGATACCATAATCCCCAGTTCTCTTTCCGGTTTCTTCTCCTTAATCACCACCTGCCCAATGGAGTAAGTTTCTCTCCTATTCCTCCTCCCCAGGTGCATCAGCGAGCACTTTTGTGCATTAAACTTTAATTTCCAGGTGTCAGACCACCTCTCCATTCTCTCCAGGTCCTGCCTCATGGCTTGCACCCCACTAGGTGAATCCACCCTATTGCAGACCTTTGTATCGTCTACGAACAGGTACCCCTGTCCCTCCAGACCCTCCGCTAGGTCACTAACATAGATGTTAAAAAGTATTGGTTCTAGCACTGACCCCTGTGACACCCCAATGTTCACTGCCTGTTCCCTGGAATGTGTCCCATTTACCACCACAATCTGACTCCTTCCCTTCAACCAGTTTTTCACCCACCTGGTGATCGTGAGGTCCACCCAGTCTGTCAGCTTATGCACCATTCCGTGCGGGAAGCGATTGATCAGGCTATATTTAAATCCAGATAGGCGCCACCGCCTCCTCCCTGGTCCACTATCTGTGTCACCCCATCGAAAAACTCTATCAGGTTAGTCTGACAGGACCTCCCTTGGTGAAGCCATGCTGCCTGTCATCCTGCATGCCATTCATCTCCAAGTATTCTATCAACCTGATCTTAAGCAGTGTTTCCATTACCTTCCCCACCACTGAGGTAAGACTAATGGGATGGTGGTTTTTGGCCTTGTCCTTCGCCCCCCCCCATGTAGTGTGACCACCTCTGCCCTCTTCCAGTCTGTTGGCACCACCCCTGTGACCAAGGACAAGTTAAACAGCCTCGCCAGATGCAGCACCATTTCATCCTTCACTTCCTTGAGAACCCTTGGGTATATTCCATCAGGCCCCATTGCCTTGTCCACCCTAAGTCTACCCAGCTCTTCCCTTACTCCTTCAGCTGTGAATTTTGCCACACCCACCTGCCTGTGGCTGTCACCCTCCCCAGCCCATCCTGGTCCCCTGCCCTCTCTTTCCTCCATAAAGATTGAGGTGAAATAGCTATTTAATGCCTCTGCTTTTTCAAAATCCCCTTCCACTTCCCCCCCTTATCCTCCCAATCCATGCTGTGCCCTTCTCCTTTCTCCAACGTACCTAAAGAAGGTTTTGTCCCCCCTCTTTGCCTGCTTTGCTATCCTCTCCTCAGTGGCTTCCTTAGCCCTTCTTATCTTTTGCCCTGCCTCCTTTCATTTTTCCCTGTAGGTTTCCCTGTCCTTATCCTTTTGTGTCCTCCTGTACCTCTTGAATGCTGTAGTCTTCTTCTTGACCCCCTAACATCACCTCTCTAGTGAACCATGGAGGTCTTTTCTGTCTTCTATTTTTCCTTACCCTTCTTATACATGAGTCCATGGCTTTAAATACCCCTCTCTTGATGGTTGCCCGTAATTCCTCCACCCCTGCACATCCCCTATCCTCAACATTTCTTCCCCAACTACCTTCCTCATTCCATGAAAGTTAGCCTTCCTGAAGTCCATTACCTTGGTTCTCATCCTAACCATCACCCTGCCCACTCTCACCCTGAACCTGACAGCCCTGTGGTCACTGGTGCCAAGCTCTTCCCCCACCTCCACCTCCTCCACACTGTCCCCATTTGTAAGGAGCACATCCAACAGGTTTACACCCCTCACTGACTCTTTGCTGCAGGAATATGCCGTGAAGAGCCTCTAAGATGCCCCTGCTCCTTGCGGAGATTGCTGCCTGGGCCTCCCAGTTGATGCCCGGAAGTTTTAAGTCCCCAACTAGCACAATTTCCCCTTTCTGTGCCATCCTCGCTACGGATTCCACAAAGTGTCTATCCCCTTCCTTCCCCTGCATAGGAGGCCTGTAGACTACCCCAATGCGCAGGTTTTCTCCCTGTCCGCTGTCTAGGGTGACCCACATTATCTCTGCTTCCCCCTTCTCACCCTGCCATTCCATGGCCCCAATCCCTTCCCTGACATATAATGCCACCCCTCCCCCCTCCTGATCCTTCCTAAACAAACGATACCCTGGGATCACTGTCTTCCAGGCGTGGTGCTCGTTCCACCAAGTCTCACTCACTGCTACAGTGTGTAGGTTGTCCTCCATCATGGTGGCCTCCAGTACTCCCACTGGCATTTGCAACCAAAGCCCT
Source organism: Neoceratodus forsteri (assembly GCA_016271365.2). Lineage (NCBI taxonomy): Eukaryota > Metazoa > Chordata > Ceratodontiformes > Ceratodontidae > Neoceratodus > Neoceratodus forsteri. The sequence goes on from CM057449.1 coordinate 1,850,775,516, forward strand.
CCAACATGTAGCCCCATCCCGTCCTTCCCTGCTGCCGACTGTTCCCTTGATGAGTGTTGTGACTTGAGGGGAGGCTGATAGCCTCTCTGCTCTGCCTCACGTAAGGATGGCCCTGTCCTTAGGCGCCCCCCCCCATTTAGATTAAATTGAACTTCCTTGCCATGAAATCTCCCAGTTTACTCTGTAGTGCAGCTGCCCCTGAAGAGTTCAGGTGCAGTCTGTCTTGGGCATACAGTCCCTCCTCCTCCCTTGTAAAGCCCCGGTCACCTATCCAGCTGAACCCCATCTGACTGCACCAACCTTGTAGCCAATTGTTGAATGCCCTTATGTTCTCCTTTTTGGGTGTGCTCGCTCTTGGTACTGGCAACACCTCAGAGAAGGAAATGGAAGGAAAAACAGTGTTGCTCCTACAGAACCAAGTGAGTTCCTCGAACCTTGCCTGTACCTCCATCAGACTGTTTCCCTCCAAGTCATTTGTACCCAGGTGAAACACCAGATGTGTCCTTTCATCCTGCTACTTACCCCAGGAAGGAATATGATGCCTCACCGCCAGCGGCATCCCTGGCATGCACTGTACCCATACTGCATTGTTTTTTTGCTCCCTTCCTTCACCATTTTAGCCCCTTAATTATTGAGTCGCCCAAGAGTGCCACCCTACTGCCCCCTGCTTCCTTGGTGTCCATTTGACCTCTAGCTTTGTGTCGCAGGGTTTGGCTCCCTTTGGGCTCCTCCTCATGTTCCATCCTGACTTGGTTTCTGCCCCTGCTCATCTTTTGTTCCCCATCACTTAACCTATCCTGATTTTTACCCACACCCAGCATCTGTCCCTCTTTACCCTCTCCCTTTAGCCTTTCCTCAGACTACCCCCTCCCCCGTACCTCTTCAGCCCTTGTACTTCTGCCTGGCTTCCTTCATCCCTGCAAACCCCTCCTGTATCACTGCTTGAGCATGAGCCAACATCACCTGACCCCCCTCTGTCTGCTCCTGGCCCTCCTCTGTCTGCAGCACTGTACCTCTTTATCCCTTTTACTTCCGCCTGGCTTCCTTCATCCCTGCAAACCCCTCCTGCATCACTGCTTGAGCATGAGCCAACTTCACCTGACCTCCCTCTATCTGCTCCTGTCCTTCCCCCATCTGCATCACTGTGCGAGATTGTGCCAACTGTGCTTGATCCCCTTCCAACTGTTCCTGTCCCGCCCATCTTTGCAGAAGGTTTTGAGCACCGTGCCTCACTTGGGAAGTCTTCCTCCTCACCACCTGCCCTGTCTGCATATTTCCCCTCTCCGGCACCCTGCCCGGTGCATGCCCCAGTCTCCTACTGCAGCTTCTGCCCTGCAGGGTTTCCTCCCATTCATTTTCAGCCTCCCAGGAGCTCAATTGCAGCTCTTCCAGTGCTTCCTTCCTGCCCCTTTCCTTATGCCACAGTTCCCCTAGTGCCACTCTCTGGTGTGTCCCTAATGTGCCCGTCCCCTCCTCCACACCTTCCCCATGCATGCAATGTGCCTGCCCCCTCTTCCCCCCCTTCCACTGCACCTGAGATCTTCCCCCCACGTCCCCCAGCCGCTCTGCCCTGCCCTTCTCTAATGGCCCCTGCCGGACCCCTTCCTCCAAAATGTCCTCGAGTAGGATACCTAGGGGGGGAGAAACTATTTGTTACTTCCACCCTCTGCCCCATTTTACCTGTGCCTACGTCATCCTTCATTCTGGGCATCCGGCTGCCTTTTCCTGAGCCTACTGTCTTCCACTTCTTCTGATCCCCGACTGACCCCTTTTTTCTAGCTACAGGCATCATTTTTGTGCCTCTAGACCTCCTGCTGTCAGTTCCCACTGACCATTTTCCTCCTATCTCGGGCATCCCTGTCCCAACTCTGGACTTGCTCTGGTCTGTCCCCTCTGGATCCTCTTCCATCCTTTCCCTCCCAAGCCCTTGTCTTCCGGAACAGTGCATCTGATCCTCCAGTGAATCCACTCAGCCCTTCCCACTCCTTCCTTGGCTTATACCATCCCTGCCTCTCTAGCCCCTTTTCCCAGCTTCCCTCCCCCTCCATTTAACCCCCACCTTAGTCTCGCCACTTCCTCCCTCAGCTGAGTGAGCTGCTTACACATCATACAACCCCCCATCCTCCGAGCCCAATTTAGGATCATAGCCGTTCCACAGCCACCGTACCCCACCATCCTGCCAAAGATCCCCCTCCTTTGGTTGTCCCTCCCTCTGTGCTGCCCTACCATTTCTTCCGTGATACTCGGATATAGTCCTAAAATCACACCTTATGTATTTTTGGGCCCCTGACCCTCACCCCCAACTGACAGTCAAGACTTTTTAGAAATAATAAAGCATGTGCAAACCATAGGCATCAAGAATTAATAACCATAGTCATCAAGTTCAAGTCCCCAGTACCTCCAGCGTCAGTAGTCCAAGATCAAGTGACCTGTAGACCTGTGACCTGTTAGCTCCTCCACCTGTAAACCTGTGATCTGTTAGCTCATCCACTTTACATATGGCTCCTCCTCTCCCTCCATATTTAATAGGGGTCGGGGAGGGAGGACAGGAACAAACACAGATCTCAGTTCTGCGATCTGGCTGGCTTTTTACAGCCTGACCGCCTTGGCACCTCTCTCCCTGATTGGCCCGATCCTACACCACAGACTGCGGTTGGCCAGCTGTCCTTGCTTCAGTCGCCGAACTACAACCTGCGCCCCTTGCTAGTTCAGCTCCAAACAGCTCAGCTCTCCTTCCTCTGGTCGTCAACTGCGACCCCGCTGCCAACTGCAGCTACAGCTCTGTGCAGCTTTACGCTCTCCTTTCTCTGGTTGCTGACTGTATCCCACTCCCCCACTGCTGACACAGCTAACAAACACAGAAATGCACAGTCTGATTTCTTTCTGTGCCACCTGGGCTATGGGATATGATAGAGGTTTTCAAATGTCTCAAGGGAATAAACAGGGTAAGCCTTGAGGGGGTGCTTCAGCTGAGGGAGGTGGGGACCACCAGGGGTCACTCAGTGAAGTGGGAAGGGTGGAGGCTGAGAGGGGAAACAAGGAGATGCAATTTCACTGAGAGGGTGGTGGAGTTCTGGAATGCGCTGCCCGGGGACTTGGTGGCTGCAGCAACTGTGGACGGGTTCAAGAAAGGCTGGGATAGGTTTCGGGGGAAGATGCATCCCAGAGTCTCGCTGGGGGGTGGGGGTGAGGGACCTTGTAAGGAGGGAGGGGCATATAACGGTGCCCTGGGAAGGCACTGATTATCGAGCAGACTTGATAGACCATAGGGGCTAATCTGCTGACTTCTTAGTATGCTAATATTATTAAAAACAACAAAGTTATGAATGTACGTTGAGCTTCTTCAGCACTCACTCATAACTTTGGCAATTTTCAGTATTTTAACTCCAAATTTCTGCATAGACATTTTTTCATACTACCCCGTGAACATGACAGCTGTCGTTTTTCAAATCCTGACCAAAATGTATTTTAGCGCCTGTGCCGTGAAATGACATTTCATCTGGGATTTGAACATTTTCACCTACCAGATTTATAAGATAGGGTCGTAAGAAGACTGCATTGAAAATTTGGGGTCAGAATAGTAAAACAACAGCAAAGTTATGAAGGTACATTGACATTTTGCTGCGCTTGCAAAACTTTGGCAATTTTTCAATATTTTGACACCAAACTTTCAACATAGCCATTTTTTTCACACCACCTTAAGAACCCGACAACTGTCATTTTTGAATCCTTGCTCAGATGTGATTTTTGCACTTGTTGCGCAAAATGGCGTATCATCCAGTATTATAAATGACACCTGTTCTGTTCAGAAGGTGGGGGGTGTCATGAGAAGACTATGTTGAAATTGTGGAGTCAAAACTGTTGCCCCAAAAAAAAAGAAATTATAGGTAATGTTTGCAGGAATGGCCTTCGGTCCAGTGAGGACCCTGTGGCCTTCTGTGCCACTGGCCAGAATTCGGGTGCCAGCTCAGTGAGCCTGCTGAATAGGCAGAGGCTGGAGGAAAGGTATTGCAGCACGTGGCACTGGTCCCAGCCTGGTGTGGGACAGAGCCATGTTCTGGCACACACAGGACACCTTGTGGCAGGCCAGGAAGCCTTCTCTCGCAAGGAGTTGACGTGCATGCCGAGGCCTAATGGACCAGTGCACTGCATCTGGACAAGTAGGTTAGCCTGACAGTTTTAAATTACAGCACGGGTACAGACCTACAATTAGTAGGAAGTCAGGATCCACCACAAATTACTCATCTCACTACACATGCCGGCCACATGCACCATACATGCAAACATTCAGCATTGACAAATTCTTGTTTCTCTTAGAGCATGTTATTTCCACTTAGAATCTGGAAATAGAACACAGAGAACAATGGATCAGAGAGCTTACAGTGGAAAGAAAGACAATTTTAAGCTAAACAAGGTGAACACTAATAAAATCATTGCAAATAGTGTGGTATATATCAAATACGTAATGGGTTGCTGTAGAATAACACATTTATAGATGTAACCCCTAGGTGGCGCTATCCCAAGGGCTGCTACCCCTGCCTGCTTGGCTAGTAGCAGGTTGAGGGGCCTGAGTTCTGAACTGGGTGCCTCCCAGGATACTGTAACCCCCCTCTTTCCCCTCTAGTGGCCTGAACACTGTACAATAATCACTTTCACAAAACCCCTGGTACACCACACAAGTACCCACACTGTTTGCACTTACCACCAGGGCTGGTTCCTCTGGCTTGACCCTGGGAACCCCCTGTAAAACAAGGTTAAGCGCAGCAAATAGCAACAGTACAGTACTTTGAGCACAAACTGGAACCACAGTCAGATTACATGCAGAAAAAGTTAGATCTGATTTATTCAGGGGACTTGAACAAGGGAGGGGCAAAATCAGGTTAATTAGCTTAAAGGTCATATCAGTCAAGCACTTATGCATGCGCTTTGAGTCCCCCCATGCAGTCCACCTCTTGGTACCCATGTGGAGAAGAGATGGGCTAGCCAGGACAGTTACCCGGGGTTGCAGCTGGTTGGGGCCCTGTGATGGAAAACCCAACATGCACAGTACACAATATTTGTAATCCGGAGCCAGAGGGCTCAGCTCATAAAGGAAATAGAACAACAAGACAATCAGATGACACACTCAGATTAAGCTGTTGGTACAGGGAGCTACCCTGGTATTTACTCACGATACCCAAGTCTGGACACAGGCTGGACGAAAATAGAGACCACAGGTGGTTGATCTGGAATGCCAGGAGAAGCAGGGCCCACACAAGTCTCAGAGGCGTTGTTCCTGTTAAAGTGTGGAGCAGGGGGCTGATCCCCAGGTAGGTCTCTCGTTGATGGCTTCTCTGTGCAGTGGGTAGTCTGGCTGGGCCAGTCTGGCAAAGCCCAGACTGCATGAGACAAGTTTGGATGCAGTCCGTTTTGGGCTGGATACAGCTTCCAGCAAGCAGAACACAGTTCACACAGTGGGGAACTAACTCACAACCCACTAGCAGCTCATAGCACATTTACATGTACGGGAATTCTACTGTACCAGGCAAAGTGCTCCCCGGTCACAATCGCAAAGTCTCTACACACACCCCAGGAGCTTAGGTGTAGCTGGAACTCCTGACAGGCCAATCGCATTCAGCAAAAATATTCGGCCTTCTTCAGATTGAGCCTGGCCCACTTCAGTAGCTTACTTTAGTCACACAGACTTGGATTTAGTCCAAAATAATTCTCTTTTCTCCCTCTCATGGAGCAGCAGCAGACATGCAGCCAAAAACTCAGCCCCTTCACAGTTTTCCCATGCGAATCCACTCAGGATTGCTGCCCAAAAATTACTTCAGCTCCTTCTTCTTGAGCTTTCAGCTCAGAACTTAACTGAAAAACTGCAAGCAGCCCAGGACTTCCCCCAGGATCCAAAAGATTTGGTTGGCTGATTTGGCTGTCAGTCAAAGCAAGAGCTCCCCCTTCAGTTGCAAAAAAGGCGCAAAAAAGTTCAAACTACAGTTCCTACAGATTTTGAATTCAGACAGCTCCTGTAGTCTGGCTACATTTTAGGTCCCACCAGTACTGTTTGTTCCAATTTGCAGTCCAGGACCAAGATAGTGGAGACAAACAAAACAGTCCTTGCTACAAAGAAAGCAGGTTAGACAAACTACATTATCATTATCACTCTAAATGATTTTCAGTAAATAGTTACATCTTTCAACAGGGCTCCCTCTCAGATTACTTAAACTGCAATTAGGTAGCTCTTAAAGAGAGAGTACACAGAGGCTATACAAGCTCTGGTAATCACATTTAAACTGCTAAAACGCAGGACACCAGCCTGGCAGTGAGCATTTAGGCAAGCTCAAGGAAGACTTTTTGGGAACCCCCATTTGTAGGGGGGGGTTACATAGATATTGACAAAGGGTTTTTGCATCCTGCATATGCCCCAGGCCACCGTTCAGCACCCTCAGGAATGTTTTTTTTTTCTTTTTATATTCTGTTTTTCCCTCCTGTGGCCAGCCAGGAAAGGCTGAGCTCCCATTCAACCCAGCTGATCTCCTTCCATCCAGCACCTCTTGCCTGAGCCCAGAGTACTCCCACAGATCCCCCCCACCACCAAAGCAAAATCCCGTTGCAGTCCAGGGTCCTGGCGATGCAGCAGGTGAGAGCCGGTGAGCAGGCTTCCTGAACACCTGCCCTGCCACTTTTCCACCATTTGTAGCCCATTCTCCATGCTGGAGTGTGCACGCTGTGGAGTCCCACAGTACCTCCCTACTACTGCCCTCCTCGACCCACACTGCCATTAGGCCTCCACCTGATGGCAGTCATTCGGCAGAGAGTGCAGATCCCTTCCCTGGGAAAGGAGAGCAGTCCTGTGGGTTCTCAGTCCTCTCCCCTCCTTGGCTGACCCCTGGTAACCTGCACTTGTTCCTGAACATGGGTTGCCAGCATGGCTACAGGTAAGGTGCTAAAGTGCCTCAGCCCTCTGTGTCACTGGGCTGGCTGTTACCTTCAGCAGTTTAACCCATTCAGTGTCTTTGGTCAACAATAGCAGTTTATTGGGTCTCAGCAGTTAATCATTTCCTTTGGATTTGAAATTTTTTTTTTACCATTTTATTCCTGGTCTCTTGGACAAGACATATTTCACATCTGAACTCACATTTCTTAAAGCAGCTTACCTACCTTTGTGTTTACTGGAATAGCAGTTTTTCCCAGCATATACAGTGCATGTTGAAAGCACTGGTTCCATTTCTCACCTGCCTCATCAGATTGCACTTGAGAGTCTTAATTGGGATTACCTTGAGCTGTAGTGGGGGGAAGAGTGCTTCCTCCATCTCTTGACTGAGATGGAGTAGAAGGATACCCCCTCACACCCAGTTACCCACTGTATGAGACACCTTGGGGCTTCCTAGTACTGGTTTGCTTCTCTGGGCAGCATCCCAGTTCGGCTTTTTTAGTACACAGGTTTTGCTGGACTTCACTTTCTATCCTGGTCTACCTGCAGTGGTGTCCTGAATGATGCAGGCACTGAAGAACAGCCCCCCTCCATCACCAGCATGGCCACTGTCTGATTTCATATGGTTTGGTGCACTGGAAGGTCAAGTGTTCAGACTACACACTCTGTGCATTTCATGCTGATAATCTTAGAACTGTAATGTTCTGTTCCAGAACTTTTTAGGGCTTATTTATTGAACTGTACTAACTTATTACACCAATAGACTTTCTCACCCATGAAAGTGTCTGTTTGCAACCTTGCTAACTCGGGTACACACTGAGAATCTTAGAACTGGGGGCAGTCATATCAGATGACCTAAAGGTTAGCAAACAATGTGAGAAGGCAGTGGGGATGGCTGGGGGATACTGGGATGTATAGGGAGAGGCATCACCAGTAGAAAACAGGAAGCTGTCATCCCTCTGTACAGACAGTTGGTGAGACCCCATCTGAGTATCATGTAGAATCTGGAGACTCCATCTCTGCAAGGACATAAACAGGATGGAGGCAGTCCAGAGGAGGGCAACTAAAATGGTGCAGGGTCTGTACCAGAAGCCATATGAAGAGAGAGACTAAAGGAGCTTTATATGTATACCCTTGAGGAAAGGAGGGAGAGGGGGGACATGAAAGAAACTTTTAAGTACCTCAAGGGAATCAACAAAGTCCAAGAGGATAACATCTTTCAGAAAAAGAGATGTGCGAGAACAAGGGGACACCATTTGAAGATAATGGGGGGATCGCTCAGGGGCAGTATGAGGAAGTATTTTTTCACAGAGAGGGTGGTGGATACATGGAATGGCCTTCCGGAGGAGGTCATGGGCAGGGCCACTGGAAAATTGCGGGTGCAATTTTTCCACAGTTTCCGCAATCTTCACCCTTCTCCGCACAAAATGCGCAATTTCTTGCAATTTCTTACATTTATGGAATTTTTGACTGAAATTGTATAAAAATACTTAAATTCTCAAGGAAATCTACTCAGATATGGTACATAGACTTGGATTTGACCAAAACGGTACAGTGTGAGGTGAGAAGGGGTCAAATGTGACTCAGCTTTCATGTGATTCACTTCCCTGCTTTGGTTTCAGAATTCTCTGGTCATGCATATATAGACCTGAACACTTAAAATCTGTGTTAAAGCAAACTATCAGAGAACTTTTTGCTGTCACAGATACTGAAACAATAGTTGTGAGAAGAGGTGCAAAGTGCTCCATTCACCTAAATGAAGCCTTGACCACAATGCTTGTTTTTGAATGGTAGGGTAGATTTTCCTTGTATAAATACTTTCAATCTGAAAGGATTTTGGTTCAAATGTGTCAAAAGTTTGGATGGCCCTGCTGATTATAAACTTGAATGTGCTTCTGAGGGGGTTGGTGACAGTGATTCCTTACATGTCAGTCTGCCACAACTGTATACTCGCATACAAAGCCTACAAAAATCAAACATTTGTGAAAACATGCTGAACAGGTTAAGTATAGTTAAACAGTTACCTTCAAATAGACAAAATAATTGCAACCCAAGTAAAAGCACTGCAAATCGAGTAGAACAAAAGTACAATGTACTGAAAACTGTCGTATGATGTAATGAAAAGCTATTGGTATGATTTGATACTTTTATCATATGATTTTAAAATGTACTTACAGTGCTGATTAAGAACAGTAATCATTTTAACAAAATAAATATTTTTCTTACTAGACCTTTATTAGGCACCCTGGTTATCTGTTTATTTTTTTCTTGCACCAAAGCAAGTAGTTTAAACAGGCTTCATTATTTAACATCTAGAAACTAGCAAAATATGTTGTTTCAGGATGTATTCAGTACAGACTAACTGTAAATTGCTGAATAAAATCTAGTTAGCATTGCATGACTTAGATGTCTTGATTTTTTAGAAGATATGCTACATAATGATTAGTTTACAGTGGATTTCAAAAACACACATCTTTCTTCATATTAAAAGCGTTTACAAGTGGCAATACATTTGTCTCACAATTTCTGTGATCAATACATGCTGCAGCAAACAATAAAATATTTATTAGGGGGCAGTGGGGATCTATAGTGAACCCCCACAATTTTCTGCAATTTTTGCAAGAAAATCCCCACATTTTTGGGTAAAAGTTTCCGCAATTTTCCAGTGGCCCTGGTCATGGGGTCAAAAACAGTGGGGGAATTCAAGAATGCATGGGACAGACATAAGGCAGTTCTGGTGAAGTAGGCTGTTTGTTAACTAGGATCTGCAGCTTATCCAGTAGGTAGGGAAATGGGCAGACTAGGTGGGCCAAGCGGTCCTTATCTGCCATCAAAGTTTATGTTTCTATGTAATGTTCTGCTCAAAAGCCTTTCAGGTCTTATTTCTTGGGCTGCACTTACTTGCACCAAGACACTTCCTCACCCACAAAAGTGACTGCTACCTTGCTAACTCGGGTATCCTGGCTACACCCCATCCGGGTATAGCCAGATTTCAGATTTTTGCTTCAATTTATTTGCCATTACCTTATTGTATTTTGCTGTTTGGATTATCTGCCCTTTTTACTTTTTTTGTTGTTGTTACGCTGTTTCTCACTGCCTGACTAGCTCCAAGCATATTGCTGTTGTAGCTTGTCTTCATTGTTAAGGTATTTGCCATAGATCCATTTGCGTTAGTCACCTGGCTCAAACTTAACCTTACTATGCTACATACCCTTCCTGTCTACACCACCTTTCTCTCTCTCCTCTATTCCTAACCCCGCTATTCTGCTCTTCTCCCTCCCTTCAGGCCCCTTCATTTGTAGCCTCATCTCTGCCCCGTTCTCCTACCCTAGCTTTGTCTCCCCTCATTCTCCCCTACAATACCCTACCTCCTTCCTCTTTTCCTGTTCCTCTCCTCCCCTTCTCCCTACTCTACCTCTCCTGTCCACCCTGGGTTCCTTTAGCCCCACTCCCTTAGCCTTGAAGTTCTCCACCAGGCCCTCCTACCTTTTCCTCTCTCCCGTTCTTCCTCCTCCCCTTGCTCAACTGGGTGAAAGTAGACTTATTTTCTACTAGCGTCTCTCAGCCACCCCTTGTTTTCCCTAAAGTCTGCTTGTATCTGTACACATCTATTTTCATTTTCGCCAGATGTCTGTATCTCTGTCTCCTCCTCCCACATTTGTCACCTTTCAGCCTTCTTACTAGGCCCTGTTAATTAGTCCCCACCTGGTGACTTCTCTAGCTCATTCACTGCTATTATGCCTTGTCATTCCCTTCATCACCTTTTTAGTTTCCAGATTCTCTTTATCTTGCCATTTATCACTTCTCCTAGAGCCTCACCCTTTTTTTCTTTCCCTGCATATATATATATATATAGATTCCTTATTTTACCTCTCCTCTACACTAACTTTGCTTTTTTCCATTTTAGATATTTCCTGAAGAAGACCAAAATTGACAAGTCATTTTTTTTTTTTTTTTTTTTTAACTATTTTCAGCATGCATTTAATATTACCATTTGTTTTGCTTTCAAACAACATGCTGACTCAGCACCTTGTTTTTACATTGAAAGTCCCACTCTATTCTCCTTCTTTTCTTCATTCTTTTCCTCCTTACTAGCGATGTCGTACCTAACTCTGGCCCTCCTCCTTCCTCATGCCCCCCCTACTTTCCTTAAAGGCCTAAGCATCTTCTTCCTAAATGCTAGGAGCCTCCTCCCTAAGCTTGATTCTCTTAAAGTCTAGATCTCTCAGTTTTCCTCTGGCCTCCTGTGCATATCCGAATCCTGGCTCTCATCCAGGATACCAGACGCCAACTTAGCTCTTCTTGACTACAACCTCTTCCGTCAGAACCATGGCAAGCAAGGTGGAGTGGAGTGGCATTGTATGTCCACCAAAACCTGTCCTGCTCTGTCACCTTCAGTGAATCAGTTCCTTCCTCCCTCCCATGTGCTCCTTCTATCCCTTCCTTCCACCCTCCTATTTATGTTGGTGTTTTTCTATGTCTCTCGTAAGTTCTCTTCCTCCTTCCTGGTTGACTCACTCTCATCTCTTGTCTCCCATGCTGACTCTGGTGATCTTATCTTCTTGGGAGACCTCAAATTAAATTGGCTCTCCCCTACATCCAGACCCACCCACCACAAGACTGAGTCCTTGAACCTCACCCAACTAATAGCCGAACCCACCCGACTCGGACTTCATTCTTCTAATCACTTCCCCCTGGATTGGGTGCTCACGTCACACCCCTATCATATTATTGAATCAGGCACTCTGTGTGACCCCTTCAGTGACCACAGCAAAACCTACTGTATCAGGAAAGAGAGGTCCACTCACTCTGCCCCCAAATAGATTTGTTCCATTTCACTCAAGGACTCTGGATTTGAATGCCCTTCTACATGACCTTACTTCTTCTGACTGGCCCCCGGTCTATTCTGCCACAGACATTGACACTATCATCTCCCACTTCCTCCTCATTTTTGCCACACCTGGAACATCGTGCCCCCCCTACAAAAATCTAGAGTCAGGCTCTCTATTCACTTCAGATTACTCCTGAAATTATCGATCTTTGTAAGTCCCATGACCAAGCGAGGTAATAAGGGATACACAGTGGGACCTACAAAAAGAGAGGGGTGGTCAAAAGACTGACAGTTAACATTCAGTGCCAGAAAATGCAAGGTAATGCACCAAGGGAAAAGGAACCCAAAGATGGAGTACTGGATGGGTGGGGTGAATCTTAGCACTACAGAAGAGAAACAGGATCTAGGAGTTATCATCAGTAACCCCCTTAAAGAGCAGGTTCTTTCCTCTTGTCAGGTTCTGTTTCTGCCCCTGATTGCAGCCTGAAACCTCTGATTAAGCATTCAGTGTTGTGGCTTTGTAAGAAAATAAAGTTTTACTATCCCAATTGTGTATATTAATTCCGTGCCACCTCCATCTGCAGTGCACGCTGAACCTTGCTGCATGTTTCAGTATCATGAGACTCTGTCTGCAACATCACTAAATGAACAGCAGGATGTCTCAGTGCTTCCTAGTCTAGCATTCCCTGTAGGTGTGCAGTGTGTTCTGCAGTGCAGCTGTTAGTCTAACATTTTGTGTATCTCGTCTGAATATATGTCCTCGTTTTCAACAAACTAACTTTGTTAAATAAAATAAAGAAAATTTTTTGGATACATTCCATGCTGTTCTGTGCTGTCAAAAAGTCATGTTGTGGGAGGCGTGGCTTGGCTGAACTGAAGATGGCTGTTTAATTCTGTTGCTCCTGGGTTCACCAATTATCATCATCCATCCATCCATCTCTACCCAGACATTCATTCTCTGCCAAATACTGGGTCTTTACTCTACCTGCATCAAAGTTCAGCTCTGGTATAGTATTTTTGCTATCTCGCAGTTATAGAATTTTATGTCTGCAATCAGACAGCTGCTCTATTTTCGGCCTGCGACAATGGCCGACCAACCTTTGCATAGCAGCTCTCTCAACAGAATTGAATCCATGTTTCAGCAACTAATCAATGAGTTAAATGACTTAAAAATAACCTCACAACAAAATGTTACTAATGTACAATTGCTTGACCAAAAATCTCTGCTACAGAAACTAAAACAATTCAAAATGAAGGCTCTATTATGGATCTGAAAGCTACAGAGAGCGGGATAGAATTATTAAAAATCTTCAGGATAAAATTGATGACATCGAAAACAGAAACAGATGTAACAACCTTAGATTTCTGGGATTTCCTGAAGGTGCAGAGCTCGGAGATACCAGCACACTTCTGAAACACGCACTTCCAATGTTGCTTAAACTTCCACCCGACCAAGACCTCACTACTGAGAGATCTCATGCATTCTAAGCCCAAGGCCTGGTCCTACTCAAAAACCAAGGCCCATCATGCGATTTCTGAACTATGCACACACAGAATTAATTATTCAAAAAGCAAGGCAAGTGGGTACGCTTACTTGCAGGATCATAAAATATCAATTTTAGAGCTTTCTCAAGAGAACTATCTAATAAGCGCAGACTTTACAATCCTATCAAAACTGTTTTGCATCAGCGGGGTATTAAGTTTGCTCTACGCTACCCAACCACAATGCTTCTATTTCTGAATGATTCATTTAAAGACTTTCACACACCTGAAGCTTTATCAGCATTTCTCAATATACCTCAAACTACACATACCATACCCATTGATTGTGCTGCAGTCGATCTAAATATTGACTCGAATTCTTCTCAAGAGGTCCTACGGTCTCCAGCGAACGTTTTTGAAACTAATCAAAAAACTATAGAGAAGCCTGCACAAACCACAACTAAAACTTCAGTTCCTGACCGAGCTTCAACGCGCATACAAGAAAAAAAGTCTGTTCAATCTCTGCATTCTAAACACTTGTGCTGCTCGAATGATACTCCTTCAATGTCGGACTTGCAAACCGAAAAGCATGTTGACTTCTCTACCTCTTTTGCGTTGTCTAATAAATACACTCCACTCTGTGAAGATTCACTCTCATCTCATGAAGAACTTCGAGAAGATGACTTAGATCCACCTGCCGACACCCATGCGAATGCCTACCTATCACCAATTCACCTGACTCCTCTTGGGCAGAGCTGGTATCTAGCTCCCCATCTAAATCAGCAGAACCTCCCAAAAAGAAAAGAAAGGGGAAACTAAAGAACAGAATCCATAATACTGCTTCCCAAATGAATAATCGTTACAAGCATTGACTGATACGAGGTTCTGATATTATTTGCGAATATCTATATTAAGCCACTGAAATCTTATACTAAATTGTGTAATACTATTACACCCAGCCGGTTTGGACTGAGTAAGGCTGTAAACCGCGCCGGAATTATAGGGGTTGTATTAAAAGTTTTTCTTTTTTTTGTTTGCTTACTTGAAACGCATCTGCATTTCTTAACACACCTTGAACTGCACCTGTCACATCTGTTAACTGTGCTGCATTAGATCTAGTTATTGCCTCAAATCCCTCTTAGGAGGACCGGCGTTTCCCAGCTATTGCCTATGAAAATGGAAGGAACTCAGAGAAACCTGCACAGTTTACAACTAATCCATCTGCTCCTGCCCAAGTCTCTGCGTATATAAGAATGAAAGAAATGTGCTGGTTTTCTACATACCAGACATTTGCGATGCTGGAATAACATCCCTCATCGTTCTACTTGGAGTCTGTAAACACGTCGTTTTCCTCTTCTTGCGCTGTCTAACAGGTGTGCTCACTTCACAATGTTTCATTACCACGTTCGTGAAGCGCTCAAGTGATGACTAGAGCCACTTGCTGATGCCCTCACAAATGTGCTCCCTACATTTAATTCCCTTTCCTCCTGGGCAGAACTGGTGGCTGATTCCCCATACCCCTGAAAGAAAACTAAGGGAGGCTGAAGAACAACGTAATTAACACTGTCTATCAGGTTGCAGAACTGTAAGGTGCATTGATTGCCATGTGTTTCTGACTTTGTGTGTGAACATTTATGTGGAGCTCTTTACTTCAGTATCATATTTGGTTACTCCTTTTTTCTCTTTTTCTTTTGTTCAAATTCGATGCCTATCTTAACTTGGTAGCGCGATCACATTCAGCCGGTTTGGTCGTATCAAGGCTGTAAATCACGTTTTAAACTTAGGGGCTGTTTTTTTTCAATGAATCGAATTTACAAGTATATTCTTGCTGAACTTATCAGACCAGACTTGGGCTTGAATCCCACAGCTTCCACTTGCATACTGTGTGACCCTGAGCAAGTCACTTAACCTCCTTGTGCTCCCAGGTCGCTCCTGTAAAAAAGCTTTCAGCTTAATGTGCTATACCTGGTTAAACAACTAAATAAAAAAAAAATGTGTAACCTATTTACACAGATATATACAAATTTTTTTTTTCTTTTAGGTCTTTCCCAGGCCCATAGATGTTCTCTAGCTATCAGCTTATTAATAAAATAAAAAAGTGAAAAATAAAACATGCCGTAACGCCATGTGTGTTTAGTACATTTAAAGATTCACTTTCACTTTATGGCAAGTGCTATATACATATATTTACATAGTGGTTATCTATATATCTTTTTTAGTGTACCTACTACTTTAAGTCAATAGCACACATATATCACATATCCATTTTTTAATAAGGTTATGTGGATGTCTACATATCTTATAAGCCTTTATCTTCTGGATTATGCTGTTTAGTGAAATGTGATGTTATATTGGCATATTATCCTTTTTATTGAACTAATATGATATAGTTCAACATGTCTGGTTTTATTACCACTTTAAAAATGTTTTTTGCATTATTTGGTATGATGTTTATTGGTCTTTCCCAGGGTTCTAGCTTAACTACCTGAGTTCTAGTCATAATAATTATTTATAAGATATTGTTACACATAGTTAATTCCTTAGGAATATAGCGTGTTGCTTTTTCTTAAGTGTTATCTATGTTTTTACATGCCTAGTAGTGTGGCGAGAGAGTCTCTGGTATGTATACCGACTCTTATCTCTCCACACTTCACAAATGTTCTTACTGTAATATACAAGTTTTCGTTGTTTTTATGAATATTCTCTCTACTATTTTATCCCTGTATCTCTCTTTAGTGAGACTCAATAGATATATTTATCATATCATTTTGAATCCATATATTTCAAGGATCCTGCTCACATTTGTACAACCTATTCACCTGCCTTTAGAACCTTTGACATTCTCTGACTTAGTTTTTTATGAGTCCCTCATTCCGTTTTGTAACTTCCTATTTTACCGTTTACCATTATGAGTGATTTGATATTACATTCATGGAATGTTAAGGGACTCAATTCACCTTGTAAGCGCAAACAAATACTTACCTACCTTAAGAAGCATAAAACACATATTGCTTTCTTACAAGAAACTAAACTTATGTCAGAGGATGTTGACAGGTTAAAAAAGGATTGGGTCGGTCAAGTATTTGCATCCTCTGCCTCCTCTAAAAAACGAGGTGTCGCTATTCTATTACATAAGTCCCTTAATTGGACTCCAAAGAAAACTATCACGGATTCGGACGGTAGATGGATTATAATTCAATTATCTTCCACTGCAGGTATTTTTATGTTAGTTAATGTGTATGCTCCTAACTCTGACTCCCCTGAATTTTTTCATAACTTGGCTCAACAAATTATGTTTAATAACAACAATAACTCACCCGTTCTTATAGGTGGGGATTTTAATTTAACCTTAGAAGTACACCTAGATAGAAGTAATAAGTCATACGATGCTCATCCACGGAGCATTAATGCCTTGACATTGCTAATGGAAGATCTGGGCCTTGCTGACATTTGGAGACTTTCCCACCCTAGACAGCATGACTATACATTTTACTCCCCATTACACAAATCTTACAGCCGTATTGATTATTGGCTTTCATCCCCTCTTATTACAGAAAAAACTATTAATACAGACATCCTCCCAATTACCATATCAGACCACTCTCCTATAAGTTTACATCCACTTTGGGGTCCACCCCCTTCTAAATCTCCTTCTTGGCGTTTAGATCCACTTTTACTGAGGGACACAGAATTTATTCCTTGGATTACAGCCCAGATTCAAGACTTTCTCTCATTTAATGATACCTCTGAGGTATCTCAAGACACAGTTTGGGAAGCATTAAAGGCAACAATTAGAGGCAAAATTATTAGTTTCACAGCTCACAGGAAAAAGCTAAGAGAGCAACAACTAGCAAATTTAGAGAAATCCCTTATAGAGAAAGAAACTCAGTACTATAAAACAAAAAAAAAAACCAATCATGACTCACCACTACATCTTGAAATTCTTCAATTAAGAATTAAAATAAACAAACTAATATCTAGGAAAGCTGAACTTGCCCTTTTAAGGCTTAAACACCGCTACTGGGAACAAGGAGACAGATGTGGGAAGTTGCTTTCTTATCAGCTCAAAACTCAATAGATAGAGAGATATATTGCTGGTTTGAAAGACCCATCAGGCCAAATTTATACAGACAACCTTACAATAAACCATATTATGCGTTCTTTCTACCAGCAACTATATTCTCATCCAAATTCCAGTTCTTCCAATCAAATACATGAATTTCTCGATAAATTGCAGCTTCCTCACCTCTCTCATCAAGATATGGCCATACTGGATGAACCCTTTACCCTACAAGAGATCCAAACAGCACTATCATCTTTAAAAAATGGTAAATCCCCTGGCAGTGATGGTTTCCCTGTTGATTTCTATAAATCCCTATCTGGTACTCTTTGCCCTTTACTTCTTAAGGTCTATTTGGAAGCATTTTCTAATGGTAAACTACCCCACACTATGATCGAGGCTATTATTACTGTTTTACCAAAAAAAGATAAAGATCCCTCTCTTCCCTCAAGTTACAGACTGATATCACTGCTCAATACAGACGGAAAAATCTTTGCTAAATTATTAACCCTTCGCTTAGATTCATTAATTTCAAAACTTATCCATCCTTCTCAAGCTGGATTTATTAAACATAGAACTGGTTCTGATCATCTTCGTTCCTTGTTTAACTTAATTTACAAAGCAAAAACTCTTAAATCACCAGCGTGCCATAGCCATTGATTTTGAGAAAGCATTTGATTCCTTAATTGGAACTATTTATACCAAGTTTTATCACATTTTGGTTTCAGTAACGATTTCTGCGCCTGTATCAAATTATTGTACACTCTCCCTTCTGCTCGAATTCTTACTAACACAACTCTATCCCCCTCCTTTCATCTTGCAAGAGGCACTAGACAGGGATGCCCCTTATCACCATATTTGTTTATACTTGCCGTGGAGCCTCTCTCTGCAGCTCTTCGTCAATCCTGCATAATTAAAGGCATCCCTATCGGTAACTCTTGCTATGCTTCATTCTCTTATGCAGATGATCTTCTTATTCTCCTAGAAAATCTCCAATCTTCAGGGCAACCTTTAGTTAAACTTCTTAACGAATTCACCTTTATCTCGGGACTTGCTCTAAATCTTAATAAATCTGAAATGCTACCATTAAACAACCTTTGTACATCTTATATGAATGATCCTTTGGGCTTCCGCTGGGCTCCCCAAGGTATCTCATATTTAGGTATCTGGATCATCCCATCATTGGATAAAGTATGGGATGCTAATTTCCCTCCTCTACTAACTAACATTAAAAATATATTTGACAGATGGAAATTGCTTAATCTTACCTTTAATGGGAAAATTTCTGCTATTAAAATGACAATAACTCCTAAAATATTGTATCTTTTTTCTAATATCCCTCTAAAACTTCCCTCTTGTTTCCTTATCAAAATTGGCAAATTAATAGGTAGTTTTATTTGGGATGGCAAAATCCCCCGATTTAGTCGTAACAAACTTAGATCACATTGGTCAAGAGGTGGATTTGACCTCCCTTGGTTTCAGGCCTACTTTTGGGTTTTTCATGCAGCCCAGACTATCAAATGGTTTATTCAACCTGACGCCATTTCACCTTTATGGGTTAATATGGAAGCCTTTCTTTGTGCTAACAACATTGCTACCTCTTTTTTTTTTATAATCCCATCCCGTCTAAATTAAAATCTCACCCCAATATAGTACCATCCAGGTTTTACTGGAAAATAATTCATAAACATCTCAAATCAAACCCTACCCCTCTTGCTTATGCTCCTATCTGGGGAAATTGCCAAATATCTCTCGAAAACCATCCAATCTACTGTCGATCCTGGAAAAATAGAGGCATACTTTTTTTAAGAGACATACTTGAACCCCATACGTTAAGAATAAAATCTTATTCTGATCTATGTACTCAATGGAATCCTCCCCGCCAGGATTTTTGGAAATATCTACAGCTTTGTACAGCATGCACTTATTATTTCTCACTTATTGCGAATCAATAATTTTATGATCAGCACATCTCCAAATGGATAAAAACAACATGTAAATTGAATAGTGTCATCTATAAAGATATTAGAGAATTACTACCGGACCAGTCCATTAGTGCAAAAAATAAATGGAGCAACTTGTTACACTATAACATTACAAATGAGCAATGGCATAGATGTTGGCTTTCTTGCCACAGATCTTTTAAGGATAAATGTAGCTCAGTCATTCAGACTAAAATTCTTCATTTATGGTATCAGACCCCAACTGTATTGCATAAAATGGGATTAACGGATAATGACAACTGCTGGCGATGTAACTCGCCCAATGGCGATTTACTTCATATTTTATGGGACTGTCCCCTCATACAAATATTTTGGCATCGTATTCTTATACTTGCAATGAAAGTGACTGGTCAACCCTTTGTATTAGATCCCAAACACTGTATACTTGGTATTTTTGACCCTCATCCCCATAATATTCCCCAATCCCTGAACAGATGGTTAACCATACTTTTTCTTCTAGCTAAACATAGTATACTTATGTATTGGAGATCTAATATAATCCCCACTCTCCCTGATATTCTTAATCATTTATCTCAGTATGCCTCCCTGGATCGTATGACACATATTTCTTTCAACCGACTCAATATGTATAATAAATGTTGGCAGGAATATTTTAAATATTTGGATTCATCTAGCCATTCTGGCACTTAAAGTATGGATTGAAATACTTTATATAATATATATCTCTCTCCTCCTATTGAAATCCTCCATTGCCTTTGGTTGTGATCTCGCTTTTTCTCTACTTACTTTATACTCTCTTTCTCTTCGCTATTTCTTCCTCTTCTCTTGTTATTCTTAATCCTTTCTATATAAGTTTTAGTAGCACTCTAAAGATATATATATTATAGTAATGTACAACTATGACTATTCATATCTCCTCTCTCAGCTTCTACTTTTTCTATTTTCACTCTGCATTATGTAGTGCTAAGCCTTTTTTTTTTCATTATAATATTGAAACTGTCTAGTTTAGGTCGTTAATCCAAAATTATTATACTACCACTGAATAGTCTTTTTTTTTTCCTCCTTTGTTAGATGTTATGCTACTTAGTTTATTATTATTTATATAACCTTATATAGTATTGTTATAGGGTATACTTGTTGTTTGTTTATCTTTTAAATACTTCAATAAAAAGATTAACTGCAAAAAAAAGTCATATGGTATTGAACAGGAACATAATGCAGTAGGTCAGTCAGTTTGGCAGTACCTGATAATGGTTTCCCAAGCATGGGGTCCAGTGTAATGTTTGTCAGTTGGCAACTGTCTTAGTGGTCCTTTTGTAAAGTCCAGCTATTGTCTACAGTTTTTCATAGTTGCAAAATTCAGATCCCTTATTTCTGTAAAGTGACAGTAACCGTGTATAGAAATGTGCTTCTTGGACAATACTGTTTTACAGTGTTGATGTGTGTATAGTAACCTGCACCTTTTTCTCCTAGTTAATTTCTGGTATTGCATATTTAGTTTTAGCTTTTGGTGTCATGTGCTATCGGCAAGCTTCATTTCAGAGGAAGTTAAAACTGTACACAGTTTCACAGTATTGCGTTGTTCAGCAGTCAAAGGTGCCACTTCGGGTGACCCAAGTATCAGTTCCTCTGCAAATACATATTCTTTTTTTTGATTCTGTGAGTTTCAGTTGTGTAGGCTATTAATTAAACTTTGGATCCCTTTGTATTCTATTTTTCTAGTAACAGAGGCATGTAATTGCATTTGCGACTTTGGTTGTTTGCAGACGCGGTTTGTTTCAGATAGGTTACATCGTGTTATTCTAAGTGCCGAATATAAATATTTGTTAGCAATTTCTGTGCACAACATTGCTGTCTGCCATCCATATTTCATTGCGTTATATGATCATGACATAGTTCCACAGTGGTTCGTTCTTTGTCAGTCCATTGTTACCAGCTGCTGTTCAACCAAGTATAGGCTCCAGTGGCAAGTTAGGCTAATGTCTACAGTGCATGCTGTCCAGAGGTTTTCTGTAGTTGGGCTAACTTGCTATTATTAGTTCTCATTAACAGATCCTGCAAATCTCATTTTATACTTAGGCTGCCAGCATTGCAGAGCTAATATTAGCGGCCTTGGGGAGTGAGTGTACAGATAGACAGTTTTGGATACTGTGTGGGTAGTGTTCTCTACAGTGCTGACTGCAAGCACTATTTCAGATTTCTTTCTTATGATTTTATATGCTTCCCCTTAGTACTTCAGTGTAAGGGTCCAGTGTCAATTATTTAACTGACTATTGTTTTCTGGAACCCTGCATTTTTTCTTTTTTTGCTCCAGTCCTTACTGGTAATTGACATTGCTTGGTACCAGGAAGGACTTGCAGAACTTGCCATCATGGTGATTTATGGGGACCATTCTAATCAGCTCGGGCAATTTGTTTGACAGATTTGTTGATTTAATACTATGTTTTTAGCTGCCTTCTGTTCGGCACTGTGCTGGCTGCAAGAGCTAATTATTTTTACTACGTATTTTTTTAGATGCTGCCCCACAAGGTCATTGTTAGGTCCATGGTACCAGCTGAGGGTGAAATGCTATAAAGGTCATACATGATTTGCACTGTTTGTGCATGGAGAAACAGAAATTTTTATTATACATGTGCACACACCACAAGTCTCAATCCCTTGTAACATAATATCCATTAACCACCATCATTCATTGCAACATACAGTTTGACAGGTGGTGGGGGATGAAGAACCAGCTCCCAATGACGGGTCACAAATTGACTTGCCCACAGTGCAGTCCATGAAAGCAATCCCTACATAGATAAATATGCAATCTCATTACGTAGTATGTGAAAACTGAGGGATTTCACATTACTAATGATTGGCATAGCACCCTGCACAATGTAAAAGTGAGTTACACCGCATTTGGTTGTAGGCAAACAGACGGATTTCTGGCAAGTGAAGTGGGCTGGGGAAAATACTGTAACAGAGCAATACAGGACTTTCTCAATGCACTCTCATATGTGGCTTCTAAACATGCTTTATGACTGTTTATTAGCTCAGTATTTGATACGCATGGGACTACAGCAATCTATTGATGGACTGCACAGCAGAAGTCCCGAAACACACAATGCATGAAACGACTGCCGTATTTAGCACAACATAACAGAAAGACTTAATGCAAACTAATGGAGGGGCAGTAAAACAAAGGAGTAAATGAAGTAGCAAGTAGAAGACAAGAAGAACTGACCGAGGACGTATCAGGGATAGAACTCAAAAATGTATTTATTGGTACCAGTGAAAGTAGCAAAGGCAAACAATGACAAAACCGGAGCTCACACCCCAAGGATAGCCTCAGGTGAAACAGGCAAGTAGACAATGCCACCATACAAACTGGACGTTTGTGCAAATTGTGGAAAATGCAGTTTTCAAATGAAATACCACAGTTAGAAAACATGGCAAACAGGACAACATAAATTTCACCAGGGCACATACAGAATACACTAAAAAGTACTTCTTCTAAAAGCCATTCAGTTCAACAAATGCCCGTTCCGCTTATGGCTATTCATCTGACTTGCTATGAACCTACATAAGCATAGCTTCTCAGATAGTCACGGTAGACAGAATAAATGCATGGCATAGAGAGTGCAGCAAAAGTGAAAAATAAACAATTGCACCAAATAATTCTGCTGCAGATCCGTTGGCTGGAACGCTCAGTGGGGCAACATTCCAGTCAGTGGACATGCAGCAGAATTATCTGAGGAAATCCTTTATTTTTTAATTTTGCTGCATTCTCTATGCAATCTCTTTCCATCAGCATTGTCTAATAACATAGAATGCCATGATGTATTTATTCTGTCTGCTGTGACCACCTGAAAAGCTATGCTTATTCGTGAAGGTTCGTAGCATATCTGGTGTATACTCCACAGGGGTTTGTTTTTCATTTACTGACATCATGCGGACTTCCGGTTTGGCACTGCAGGGAATACTGATTTTTCAGGGTGGGCTTAACGTGGGACATAAAATAAAAAAGGTAAAATAACCATTTTATGCCACAGACAGGAAAAGACAGACTACATGAATGCCCATTTCCACATCAACATTTAAAACCAACATAAAAAATGAGAACCTGCTCTTTAAACAAATGAACCAGTGCAAGAAGGTCTATTGCAAGGCTAACAGGATGCTGGGATGTATCAGGAGGGGTGTTGATAGCAGAAGAAAAGAGGTAATACTTCCCCCATACAGATCCATGGTGAGGCCTCACCTGGAGGACTGCGTCCATTTCTGGAGCCCTCATCTCAGAAAGGACAAGGATAGGTTGGAAGCAGTGCAGTGCAGAATAACAAAAAATGATTCAGGGTCAGCAGGGCAGATACTGTGAGGAGCCCCTCAAAGCACTAAATACATATTCGGTGGAAACCGAAAGGGAGAGGAGAGATATGGCAAAGGCTTTTAAGTTCCTTAAAGGAATTAACAAGGCAAACTGTGGGGAATTATTTACCCTGAATACCAGCTCGAGGCCATGTGGTCACGAGTGGAAATTAACGAGAAGGAGGTTCAGAAGGGACTTGGGGAAGTACTTCTTTATGGAAATGGTGGTGGAACCTTGGAACAGTCGGTCAGCTGAGGTGGTGGGTGCAGACACATTGATGATCCAAGCAGGCATGGGATAGAATGAAGGGAATAGTGGTTGCCTGGGGTGACAAGACCAGGGAGTAAAATAGGGATAGGATGGGGAGGGTTAGTACCCTGGGGTAGTCTGTTAATGTGCCACCGGGGTGTTGTCAGGACAGTAATGTCACACGCATCTTGTGCAACTTGGATTTCTTGCCGTCGGCCACTGTTGCTGATCTCCAGATTGCCCTTCTTCCCACCAGGGTGTGACACAGAGTTATGTAAATATATGGGAGATGCAAGGGGCGTTTCCCCCCACAGTCGCTGGTGCTCCGATTCCCAGGTGGCAGATTGTCGGAGCACTCTGCCAGGTGTCGACCAAGTGCTGGCAACATAATTTACGCTGGCAGCTTGATTGTCGCTCTGGCATGGATGAACTGTACCCTGGAGGAACAGTAGGTTCCAGGGATTATAAGGAGTATGGGCATACTGGATGGACCTCTGGTCTTTTTCTGCCGTCATGGTCTATGTTTCTGTAGTCATTGAACTGTCAAAAGCCTTTGACTCAGTGTCCCACCCTCTCCTCCTCAACAAGCTGAGCTCTTCAGGCCTGTCAGTGTCTGCTGTTGTCTGGTTCTGCTAATACCTCACATGCCAGCAGCAGTCGGTATAAGTGGGTGGTGTCTTGTCCCCTACTCTCCCCATCCTAGCAGGTGTCCCTTAAGTCTCCATCCTGGGCCCTGTTCTCCATTTTCCTAAATGACCTTCCCTCTGCCTGTGTTCCTTCACATATCCAAATGTATGCAGATGGTATGGTCATTTACATCTCCTGCCCTTCATCTTCAGCTGTGGAAGTTCTGCTCCAAAAGGACTTCACAATGTCCTGCATTGATTCAACACCAACCAACTCCAGGTCAACACAAAGATAGGGGTACAAGATTTTGGGATGCTAAAAAGAAGACACTTAGTCCCTCTCCCATTGAGCCCTTGTGCCAGACCCTGAGTAAATATGTTTAAAGTCTCCACCACTTTCACAGCTCATTTACAAGGAGTTCCTGGGTAGGAGAGAGTAAAAAAAAATTATAAAAATAATAATAATACAACAGGATAGGGAAGGTACATGAAGAATATCTGGCAGCTGGAAAAGAGGACATGTCCTCATAAAAGAGGACATGTGGTAACCCTACACAAAGAAGACTGTCACTATGACCTTTGGTACCAGTCTGAAACTGGCTAGGATGTCATGTCCCCCTGCTTTCTCCATGCTTGATGGCACTCCTTTGAAGGCTATCCCCACCGTCAAGTACCTTG
Organism: Neoceratodus forsteri; assembly: GCA_016271365.2. Lineage (NCBI taxonomy): Eukaryota > Metazoa > Chordata > Ceratodontiformes > Ceratodontidae > Neoceratodus > Neoceratodus forsteri. The sequence goes on from CM057449.1 coordinate 1,850,800,676, forward strand.
GAGTCTGGCTTGACATCAAGCTCAATTTCTCCATCCATTCGATGCCATTCATGCAAAACTTCACCAGAAAACTTGGTGTCTTGTACTGTAACAAGGACTGCCTCTCCCTCCAGATCCACCGAGTGCTGGTAACCAAAATAGTCCTCTCAATCTTTGATTATGCTGACATGGTCTTTGGTACTGCCCCCTCCTCCCCCCTTACCAAACTGTATACCCTCTTTAATACCTTCTGTGTTTAGCCACCAACTCTCCCTCCACACTTATCACTGCTCCCTTTATTCCTCCCTCTCCATCCTCCTCCCTTCACATTGCCTATCCCACTGTGCCGTCTTCATCGCCAAATATTGGCTCAGATCCTTTCCATTCTACCTGTTTTATTATTTTTTTATTTATTTACTTTGTTCACTGGGTAAGTACACTGAGCAACTAACTTTCAGCTTTGCCACATGTGAGTTATGGGTCTTACCACTCACTAGTGGAGATAAATATGTTGTTCACTGCAACCCATTATGTATCTACTATTTATTCATTTTTCACTTTTGCTATTTACCTGTGGAGGAGTGCCCCCCCTCCCAGCTGGAAGCCATGAAAAATAATGAGAGGACCCCCCCCCCGGACATGTTTGTGCAAATAGATGACTATTGCAACAGGATTCTGCTGCCCCATACTCTGTTGGTATCGAAGGCAGTGCAAAACGGGCAGGTTTTGAATGCACAGTTGTATCGCCAGTAGTGGTATACACAAAGGATGTGCATGCCACTGGGAGAGGCACTGCAAATTCCAAATGCAGCTGTTGGGAGTATGTAACCTGGATTTGAACATGCTAACAGTCTGATTTACACTTGTGATCAGGTTGCATCTTGGCACTAAACCAGGTGTGTGTTGCAGTCGAGATGCAGCCTGGTCTAACTGGCAAACCCATGGGTGTCCAGATAGTAAGTATCCCACCTTCATAACCTTCCTTTCATTTTAGAGCCAGGTGGGTCCCCCTCCCAAGTCGGTCCCTCCCAGCCACATTATGGCCAGTCTTCTGTTGGTCTACATAACCTTCACCTGCTCTCTCCCAAATGGGATTGATTCAGGATGTCCTCTGTAGCCCCACAGTGTACCTGAACCTGATGATCCAGTGGTTCCCCCAAATCCTGGCTGTCATCCTCTGGTCTCCTGCACTGGTTTGCAGCACTGTGCTCCTTGTTGGTAACCTCTTGAAGGCACAGGAACCAGTGGCCGGGCTTGCAGGGGCTGCCACGCACAAAGTTCATGCTTGACTCTGTGGGCCTGTAGCATTGCAATCCCACTCCCTTTCTGACCTGACCACAAAGCCATTGCGACTGCTCAGGAAGGGCATTGAGCATGTTACAGCAACCATTGCAACAGTCTTAGTGCATTTTGCCTCATCAGTGTTTATGCTGTCTGTTTCTGGATTTCCCAAACACATTGTGGTGTCAGCAAGGCAGAGCCTGTGAGGAATGGCTGTTGACGCTGAACTTTCTGGAGTGCAGACTTGAGAAGGGGAACATGACAGAGACGTACAATATTCTGAGGGGTATAAACATGGTTAATAGTGAAGACCTGTTTATTAGCAAAAGGGGCCAAATCACAAGAGGACACGATTGGCAGTTAGTGAGGGGGGGTAAATTCAGGAAGGTTGTGAGGAAGCTTTACTTCACTGAGAGGGTGGTGGAGCTGAGGAACAGATTGCTGACCCAAGCGGTGGGGGCAGGTACCCTACATGGGTACAAACATGGCTGCAGCACAACAAGAGGATTTATAGTCTCACGGAATAACAGAAGGGAGGGTTGTTGGTGGGGGGGGGCAAAGGTGGTCAGCCCCCCCCCGGCACTAGGTTGGGGGTCAGGTGGTATAATACAGGCAGGCTCAGTGGACCCTTCGGTCTCTTTCTGACGACAGCTTGTATGTTACTTGTTTATCAAATACTCCATTTTTCATTAATAGATGCGTTGCCTGAGCTCCTGTTTTTCAGAAAATATGACAAGAGCTGTAATTATGCTTGGCAGGATTAGATTTAACTGGTAAACGTCAATAAATGTTGATTTCTCTGCACACACAGAGAACATGTGAAAACATGTTGAAAACATTTTTCCATCGATATCCTAAATTTACAGATAGGCAAAGTAAGTTCTATTGCTATTTTGACGTGTGATAATTTGTGTTTTTATCAGTTTGAAAATCCTCAGTGTTTACTGTAATTAACTGCAGCTGTGAAACTTATATTGCCACAAATCGAAATAAATGCTTAAAAACCCATCATTTCATTCAACTGTAAAAATTTAAATCGATAAAACTCAGGAAAAAGGTTTAAAAATAAAAATCGATATTTTCCATCGAAATTATAAAAAAATTAAAATATAATTCTGCAAACCCTAGCTATAATAAATGTTTTATTATTAAATCACGCTTAAAAAATTAAATTTTTCTCTCTAAGGATTGTGCTGTCCTGCCTCCAGTCCATGTCACTTTGTTGCGTATTTGAAACGCCTAAGCAACTTGGATTTGCTGAAAATATGGATGCTGTATGGCTATTTACGCATGCAAATAGCCCCAGTGTGTTTGAAATTTGGGCTGGCTATGTTGTCTGAAAATTTGTACTCATGCTTTCACTGATAGACTCCATCTGAGGGGAATGAGCTGCCAGTTTTCTGATTGCATCTTGCATTGTCCTGAATTGTGAAAAAGATAAAGATGGGATGCAGCTTATTGGTGAAAGGTTTTGTCAAGGATAGATCGCGAAGAGATTCTGGCCTAGTTAGGTATTTTTTCACACAGCCAAATAAAATCATTGATCTCACTTTGAGAGGCTCTTGCAGCAGGTTACACCACAAAGTTGAAGCTGGCTGGTGCCAAGACTCACAAGCAGCAGCTTAGCAGTCTGTATGGCGGGGACCGCTCCCTGGCGTTGGCCCGCCCTAACGTCCCTTGTGGTATAAAAGGGGTGGTCCCCCAGCACCACCTCAGTTATTTTTCTGCTGTCGACCCGTGCCAGTCACCTCCATGGACGTCGACCTGCCATTTTCTGTGTTACCCACACTTTCTTATTTTTCAGTATTTTGTGCATGTCTTCTCCTTCTTTGTCAAACGGCGGCAAACAAAATGCACTTGTGACAAACAGCTGCCCCACAAGGATGGCTGTTCGGCGTGCTTATTCTACATAGGCCCGAGTCATGTCATTGAGGCTTGCCAGCACTGCCAAGTCTTCAATCAACGCACACGGCTTCGCTGCCAAAAGACCTTGGAATCCTTCCTGCTGCAGCAGAAACTTTTTTCGATGGAGAAGGAGCTTCACCAGAGTACCTCCTCTTTGGCGATGGAGCTGAAGAAATCTTCAGGAAAACACAAGCACCGAGAGAAGCATAGAATGAAACCACCGGAACTCTTCATGGTCCAGGTTCCCGTGTAAGTCGGGCTCTGACCATGGGTCTTCTTCCTGCATGGGGGTCGGCCCCCTCCACTCCATCAGCCCACTATCCCTCTTGGCTGCTAGTGGTCAAACCACCTGCTCTGGTTTCTGTTATGAGTGGTGGTTCCTTGGGATTGAGGTCTCCAACCTCAGTCTCTTAGCCCCTGAAGCTCAGGCCCATTCTGAATACGGGTTTTCACCCAGGTGGCTCAACCAGGTCTTCTGCTTTGGGTGGTGGGTCCTTGCCCGTCACCCTCTTGGTCAAGGCATCTGTGAAGTCAGTTCCTAAATCTGGGACTGACATCACCTTGTGCTACCCGGGGTGTGCAGTCTCTTCCCCCAGGCATCATGACACCTCTACCCCACTCAAGAGTCAGCTCCTCTATTCGGGCTTCTCCCTCAAGGTCGGCATTGGCTGCTTCCCCAGACTGGCGTCAGCCGACACCCGTCTCGTCGATGCCAGCTTCACCAGCACCAACTCCGACAACACCACAACCGTCATTCCCCCTTAGAGTAAAGACAATAATAGTGGCTCAGGTCGGCATCTCAAAGCTGGAGCCCAGCTACAAATACCGAAACTAGGAAAAAAGCAAAAACGCGGGCTCAACAGCGATAGTAGAAGAAAAAAGTCCTCACGCTAGGACACTATAAAACTGCTTTTAATAATACAAAAATTCAGTAAAAACAAGACGTTGTGGAAGGTACAAATAAGTGATAGCAACACCCCAGTAACCGTCACGGTTGAGCCCGCGTTTTTGCTTTTTCCTATCCACTAACCTTATACAACCGACGCCAGTGGGATCAATGCCCGTCCTTTCGACCCCAGTCACACCGTTGACAGAGGGTCTTTACCTAGGAACTGGACACCAGTGAAGCCAATGCCAGAGATACTGAACCTGATGAACTGATGCCGAGGCTTTTCAAGCTTTCCCCTCAGACGCCGGTTACCCCAACCTCGCCCCAGTTCCCACTTACAGAGATTAATGCCCTTTTTGCTGCCTGGTGGGCATATTTTAAGGACAATTAGGCCCTGAAGAAGCCCCCAACTCCTCAGGCCCCTCCTAAGAAAGCTCAGATGCCTACTTCTAGGGAGTCTACACTGCAACCAGACACAGGTCATTCTAGGCCTCGTAAGCCTAGGCCTCAGTGCTCACCCTCTCCCTCACCAGATGCGGGTAAGTTGGGAGGGTATTCTTCCTCCTCCTCATACAATGACTCTGGAGATTCAGATGTTCCTTCAGAGCTAGAGGAACCTAGGGACACTCTGCGATCTCCTCTGGATGACCCTATGTTCATGGATGTGATGAGGCACATCCAGGCCCTTGTGGGCTGGGACTCTGAGGAACCGGACCCCGAATGATGTAAGTTGGCCACTTTTCTTTGTAAGAAGGAGTCCTTACCTCTAGTGGTTCCACCTCTCATAGACTCCTTTAAGGCTGTTACAGAGCAGCCTGGAAGTGTCCGTCCTCTACTCCGGTGATGTCCAAACAATCAGATTACTTGTATAATGGCCCTAGGGATGAGCCCTTCTACGGCGTGCACCCAGAGGCTCAGTCGTTATCAGTGTGGCTCATGACCATTCAAAACTACCATGACATTGTAGTATTCAGCCTCCTGACAAGGACTCTAGGCAGATAGACTATTTTGGCAAAAAGGTCTACTTCTTGGCCACTTGTGCCATCCGTTCCCTTAACTTTTTGGCCCACATGGTTCAATATCAGAATGCACTGTGGGAGAAGGCCTTAGAGGTGATTCAAGCTCATTCTGATCTCCCCAGGAAAACCCAATTACGTACCTTCTCAAGTCGGGCTCCTATGTGGGGACCCACGTCCTCAGAGTCTCCTGTGATTCTGCAGACTCCGCAGGATGGGCTGCGGCTACAGGAATTTGCTTACGCCGCCACTCACGGCTTAGGGTCTGTGGGTTTGCCCTGGACTTCCAATCAAAGATCCTGGATGCCCCCTTGTTTGGTGAGGATTCCCAAAACATAATCACTTGCCTCCAAGAATCAGGTAGGGCTGTTTGATCGGTTCATACCCTATATCGGTCTCAGCCTAACTCTTCCCCATGGCAGCCCTTTCATCGCAGCTTCAAGCAACAACCTAGAGGTCAGCAGCCCAGGGAGCCTTTAAGAGAAATGCCACCTCCCAGGCCACAGGAGGTTCAGCATCCAGAGCTCTAAGACTGCATTGCATGTCCACAGCTCCTCTGTCTGACTCCTTGCCCAATCCCTCTCCTCCGGCAGAATCCCTGGAGGAGGCAGTAGGGGGTCTCTTTTCTCTTTACAGAGAAGGTTGGGGCAGAATAACTTTGGACCAGTACGTCCTACAGTTAGTGGAACAGGGACATACCTTAGAATTGTTGGAGATTCCTCCGGACAATCCTTCAGCTCCCTCCCATTACCCTAGGCTCATCTCGAGTTGATCCAAGATGAGATACAAACTCTGCTACAAAAACTGACCATCGAATCTGTTCCCTTGGCATAACACAGGAAGGGATTTTACTTGCATTTCTTCCTGGTGCCCAAGAAAACAGGAGATCTGCGCCCCATTCTGTACCTCAGTCATCTGAACAAATTCATAAAGTACAAAAGGTTCAGGGTGGTTACTCTCCCTGGCCTCCTCCCCTTATTGCATCAAAGGGATTGGCTCTGCTCCCTGGATATGCAGGACGCTTACTTCCACATATTGGTGTTTCCACCCTACAGGAGGTTCCTGCACTTCACTTCCAAAGAAACCATTACCAGTTTCAGGCCTTGCCCTTCGGCCTATCCTCTGCCCCAAGAGTCTCTACAAAGTGCCTAGCGGTGGTGGCAGTGGCCTTAAGGAGGGATGGTCATTACGTCTTACCGTACATAGACGACTGGCTTCTGACAGCTCCTACCAAGAAGTTGTTCAGAACCATGTAGGCCACCTTTTTCCTGTTTTGGGATCTGGGGATAACCTTCAATCTTCCAAAATCATCCTCTTGGCCAGTCAAAAACAATGCCTTTCTTCTGCCACACAGACAGAATGCCTTCATACTCAGATTCAGCTGGTCACATCATCTCGGCAAGTCTCAGCCAGAACAGTTCTCAGACTTCTTGGACATATGGCAGTGGCCGGGTTCAGTGGGACCAATGTTCAGGTGGCTTGGACCTCCCCATGTCCATGTCCAACTCAGTCCGTCAGACCATGGCGTGATGGCTGAACTCTTCCAACCTTTCCAAGGGAGTACCCTTCCTGTCGGAGTCTCCTCAGCAAATTCTGACCACAGATGCATCAAGCCAAGCCAGGCCAGGGCTGTGGTGCCCAACTAGCAGACCGTCAAACTCAGGGGATTTGGTTCCCATTGGAGAAGCATCTCCATATCAATATTTTGGAGATGTGGGCAATACTGTATGCTCTCCAAGCCTTTCAGATGTATTTGCTCCCGGGTCACCTCTTGATCTAGACAGACAACATTTCAGTGGTCTTTTACATAAACAAGCAGAGAGGAACACTCTCTTACCCCCTCTGCAGGGAAGCCATGAGAGTGTGGTACTGGGCCATAGAACATCACCCGAGCCTGATGGCTATGCATGTTCCAGGTGTTCAGAACACCTTGGCCAACAGTCTAAGCCATTCTTCATCCAAGGTACATGAATGGGAATTTCTTACCGCAGTGGCCGAAGGTCTCTTCAACAGATGGGGCCAGCCAGAGTTGGATCTATTCACGTCCCCATCCAATGCAAAATTGCCCAGTTTCTGCTCACTAGATCCAGGGCCTGGTGTTTTTTGGCAAGACATGTTGTCCCTCTCTTGAACAGGGAGATTTCTGTATGCTTTTCCTCCCTTTCCATTGCTGCAGAAAGTTCTGCTCAAATTGCAGTCAGAAGGGGCAGAAATGATCCTGATAGCCCCCTTCTGGCCTCAGCAGATTTGGTTTCCACTTCTCCAATAGCTTGCAGTGGAACCACTGATTCCCCTGCCTCAGTGCTCCAACCTGCTCTCACAGGAGCAGGGCTCCCTGGTCCATCCGGATGTAAAGTCTCTGCACCTCCATGCATGGCTCCTGAAGACTTAGCAGTTGCAAAGTCCTAGTGGCTGCCAGAAAACCCTCCACTAGATCTGCTTATGCTGTTAAGTGGAAGCAGTTCTGCATATGGGCCACTGCTCATCACCTAGATCCCATTACTTGTCCAGAGAATCTCATTCTAGAGTATATCCTTTCCTTGTCTAACTCAGGCCTGAGCTACTCATCCATTAAGGTGCATCTTTCTGCATACCATGCACCCACTAAAGGCAAGACGCTTGCCCAACTTGACATTTCCCACACATTCTTGTGGGGTATTCTGCATCTAATGCCTCACATACACGGGACCCTGTCCCTCATTGGGATCTGTTGCTCATCTTAGAGAAACTTACGTTGCATCCCTTCGAGTCTGCTGCAAGTTGCAAGCTTCACTTTCTGTTGTGGAAAGTGTTATTTTTAGTTGCTATTACTTCTGCTCAAAGGATTTCTGAGCTCCAGGCTCTGATGTGTAAAGAGCCTTATTAAGTTTTTCACAAGGACAAGGTGTCCTTGAGAACCAATCCTAAGTTCCTTCCTAAGGTGGTGCCCGAGTTTACTCTGAATCAGGACATCTATCTTCCTGTGTATTACCAGAGTATTCTAACTCGGGGGAGGCTTTACTTCTAAAGATATATTCAGCCTTTAGGGAGTAGATATATTTGTGTATAATTTTGTTTAATTGCACACCTCCTAAAATAAAACCTGTATTTGTAAAATGCTTGGCAACCTTATGCATATGTAAGAATAATAACATTTATGGTAAACAATTCTAACAGACCATTTATGGTGTAGTAAATTGGTTGAGTCGCTGGAAAGCTGACCCCAAATTAAAGTATAAGGATTTAATAAAGTAAATGAAAGCATCTCACTGCAAAGTTTGCAGTTTGTTATTCATATAGGAATTTATTTGAAAGTTTCATACCATTATTGTTCTGTGTGGATTATTGGCTATGCGCTTTAAATAATAAAATAAATAGAGCAAATGCCATATGTTTTAACCAAGTGTTGAAATTAATATGCATGGGGATGTGTATGTCTAATTATTGTGTGTTTTACATCTAACATTCTTTGCACTGTTTGTATTTGTACTACATGTTAGAAAGAATTCAGAGCACTTTTCAAATGAGTAAGTTCTAATGGTGTTTATTCAAAACATGACTTTTTTGAATAATTGTATAGATTATTTAATTGGATAATTAAGGAATTGATTAAAAGGTTTTATCTAAAATGGTGCTAGTATGATGTGACTCCACCCCCCGATGAAGAGGGTTGATACCTTTGAAGCGCCAAGGAACCCACGGGTGTGTTCTTTTTAATGTATTAAAAGTTTTTGTTGAGATGCCACTTTCTGCGTGTCACTTTATTTCTTTTTGTGTATGTTTGCATTTGCCGTATAATTCAGCAGACCACAAAAAATTGAACCGCACAGCATACCGACTTTTGTGTTTTTCTTGACATGAACTGGTTTGGCTTTCCTGTCGGAGCAGCTGTTAGCAGTCATGTTTTACAGTACCTTGTAAGCTGTAATGTATCTCGAGAAAGCCTCTTAGAGTTGATAAATAGAGGTGATATTTGGAACTTGTGGAACCAAGTGATTTGAGTTCCTCTACGAAATGGGACTGTGAACTATCCCGATGTGGTTTTTCTGCACCTCTGACTGCATTTACCACTTAATTGCTGAACTGCCCCACAATAAGTAATTTACAATGAGCAACCCATGAGGGTCTTATCCTTATTGGCACCTACCATGTTTAAACATTGTAAATGGATGCCGAGGAAGTTGGTGTATAGCATTTTTCCCCCTTTCTCTTTACAAGGCTCACTCAAGTTCCCTGAGAATTCCTGCTGAGATGTATGGTGTAACGTAGACTTTGAAATATAGCAGTAGCGGTGAGACTGGGAAGTCTATTTGCGAACCCGAAAGAAATCAAACATGAGCAGTGACGGATTTCCGGTTCCGCACCCCCCCCCCAAGTAATGGCAGCCTAGAGAAAGAACTGCGTCTACCCCGAGCTAAAAAGCTACACTTCGGCTGTAATTCTCCATATTTCTTATACAGATTTCTCATTATAGAATCAGCAGAAAGTGCAGAGTACTAGAGAGACTGAATTTAGCAACAAAACATAGCATGATGGAAGAGACAGCTGATGGAACCGAATCGGAGGCCTCAGTCGCATCAAATAACCGTGACTCTGCAGACCTCAAAAAGGGCTTGATTAAATCTCAGCGGAAACAACCAAAGGCTAAAGCGAAGAAGGCAAAACTTGACTTAATTTATCAAGAGATACTTGCTTTTCGTGCTGAAATCAAGGAAATGTACAGTGAGTTACGAAGAGATGTGATACAATTAGAGCAGAGAGTAGACGAACAAGAGAGAACTGTGATGGCAACAAAGAATAGAGTAGACGAGCTGGAACAAATGGTACAGCAGATGAAAGAGATGCAAGAACAAATAATTGATCGCCAAGAAGATTTTGAGAACCGAGCATGTTGCAAAAACATCAGAATTTATTGCCTACCAGAGGATTCTGAGGGGACTAACATTAAAGAATTTGTTGAAGCGTTGCTGCACACAGCCTTAGAACTGCCAAAAGATTTCAACCTCCACCTAGAGAGAGTGTATAGGGAATTGGCACCTAAACCTACTTTTGCAAACATACCGCCAAGGTCAGTAATTCTTCGTTTCAACAGTTATGCAACAAAAGAACACATTCTGCTCACATCATGGTGGTGCCAGAAAGTTTTCTATGGCCCAACTCGCATATATCTCGATCATGATTATGCACCAAAAAACTACTCGCCTGCAACATGCCTATCTACCGTTACTTCCAGTACTGAAAGCAGCAGGACATAAATTTACCACCCCATATCCAGCGCGGTTAATTGTTCATCTACCTTATGGAAAGAGGGAGTTTGACACGGCTCAAGAGGCAAAAGAACTTACAAAAATGGGCCTGCACTTTCCCAAATGAAGTCTGAGTGACAACAGTCCAGAAAAATGCCAAGTTGGCTGGCAGTCTAATTCGAACAGACGACAGGGAAAACAGCAAGAACTGGGAACAGTCAAATCTACCTTAGCAGTTTACTGGAGGGAGGCAAAAAGTGACAATACTTGAAACTTACGGAGAAGCTCGTTCGCATGAGTGAACAGGAAAGAGAGGGTTTGAAAATCTGTGCTGCACCATCTGTTTTTTCAGGCCTGAAGTATGCTCTCTACATTAATGAGCTGCTCTGAGCCTGGAATAGGTGACTGCACGATGAAAAGATATTACCTTACATAAACTGCTAGATAAGTAACAGCCAGTACCTAAATAACATAAGTGCCTTCTAATAGTGGACTAAAAGCTATAGATATAATTATTTGATTATGTTAATTGCTGGCTTCTTCTTCTTCCTTCGATATTTGGTGTAACATAAGGGGGAACATTTTTCAGAAAGCTTGGGGAACAGGGAATGGGGAAAGGAGCAGTCTTTGAGCTCTATGCTGCTTTTGGGGGACATCCCTAAATTTTTTCTTTGGCGTTATCTACTCCTTTCCTCTGTTGATTTTGCCTTATTTAAAGGGGAACAGTTTACTGGCTCCTCGAAGGCCCCTAACAACAATGTTAATGGATTGCCTTCAATTTTAGGGAGAGTTCAAATGCTCCAGGAGCAGTTTCTACTGGAAATTTGGAGTTTTTCATTTCTCTCCCCACATTTGGAAGTCCTAAGGATTATACAGCATAGAATATTACCAAAAGCAATGTCTATATGTATATATGTTTATGATTTATTGTTAATCATTACTGGACAGCTATCTTTCCAGATTAGTAGATATACCACGTACATTAGCATTTTACAGTGGCAAATTACTGTTATGTATGTGATAATAAGTTATTGTTGGTTGATAAGGGGCAGTAGAAAAACTTTAGTTAGATTACGAAGCATCGGTCAGATAACAGGATATATAAGACAGGATAGGGCATTTTCTGGTGGAACCATTGTTAGGACATTCAGGAGACTTTATGGATCCTTATGGAGATCGGGGGAGTAGTTGTGGAGGGGAGAAATTGCAATAATCAGTAATACTTTACAAAATGAAAATCTAGTATTGTATTAGAAACAACTAGGATACTGTCACTAAATATTAATGGCATTAAACATCCCATAAAAAGAGCTAGACTACAACAGTATCTGCGGAAGCAGAACGCAGATTGCATCTATTTACAGGAGACACATTTGTTGCAAGGTGAACATGTTAAGCTTGCTGCAGGTGGCAGATACACTGTTTTCTCTTCTTCCAGTAAGTCGGGGAAAAGGCGTGGAGTGGCAATTTTGATTCCAGCTACTACTACATTTACTAAGGGGGAGGTATATTCAGATAATAATGGGTATTTTGTCATAGTACAAGGGCGTTTGTATGAGACTGAAGTAACAATGGCGAGTGTGTCTCTGCCGCCAGGAGCTTCTCCCTCATTACTGAGACAGTTCTTTAATAGACTGCTTGAAAAGCAAAAGGGGGTAATGCTGATAGGAGGCGACTTCAACTTAATAATGTCCTCACAGAAAGACTCCACTTTTCCTAAACAACATAGGTTTACTCCCACTCAAAAACTTTTAAAAATCCAGATACCTAAGATGAGTCTTACATAGGGGTGTCATGCAACCAGATATTTTGGAGGGGCACAAAATCCAAACCTTTCTAGGGGGGTCCGGGGGCATGCCCCCACAGGAAAATTTTGAAAAATTGAAGTCAAGTGGTGCATTTTGGTGACTTTCAGCAGGCCAGAAAGCTGTTCCACACCATGCTAAATGCCATCATAATGGTAGAGCAATGATACATTTTTTTTCTGTCTTTGTTTAGTCTGTGAACAGTGGCCTTTTATAGTTTCCTCAGCAATGCAACTCACTTGATGATAGAGCAGGTTACCATACACCCAATAAAGCAAATAAGGACATTTTTTTTTACACTTTGTTTCTTCTTCTGCACACCGAGGCACCTCTTGACTCTAACCCCTGCTACTCCTCACCGTGACACACCACTCCAGTTCTCCCTTCCTTTTGAGGGACTTCACAGTGCCCTGGCTCATCCCCCCCCCCCAGGGCAGGGCCCTCCACTACTACCTTGGTGGCATCTTTCTGAGATTAGAGGGTCCATCCCTCTAAGGAAGTCGGCTTTGGATCCCTAGTGTGGCTTGTCCGGTGTTGGGGATGTGAGGGAGGTCCCTGAGGCCCTCGTTGCCTCCTCAGCATGCCAGGGTATTTCTTGTTTTTTTGGTCCCCAGACGTGGGTCATGCAGTGCCACTCAGTCCATGATGTGGATGCTCCCACCCACATCCAGAAGGCAGCCGCCCAATGTCTTTCCCCCTGCCTGCTAGCCTTGAGCATTGCAGTGCCTTCAGTCTCCACTGGGGGCTGCTGCAGTGCCAGGCTGTCCCTGGATCCCTCCCAGAGACAGGAAAACAGTCCTCTGGATGCTCAACCCTGTCTCTACTCTGCTGACCCCGGTGGCCCAGGCTCGTTTCCAAACCTTGGTCGCCAATGTGGTGCCAGGTGTGGCATTCAGTGCTTCAACCCTCAGCATCACCGGGCCAAGACAAATAAGGACATTGAATGATAAAATATACCAGTCCCAGAGCTGTCTGACCCCTCAGAGACCACAGACAGCAAGTTGGGGCTGTGGTAGCCATCCATCCCTACCTTGCACTGCAACAGACAACCTTTAGGATCAAGAGGCCTCAGCAATAGATCAAAAATATGCACAACATTTAAAAATGACTATGGCTACTATCAAGGACCTAGTACAGCACTCTGATCGTAGAGCAAGATGACTCAGTCACTCTGAAGTTGTAGATGAGTATTAACTGGTGAAATTCACATATATTTGATTTCCCTAAACTGCACCTATACAGCCAGTACCTGCCACCCCACCAACACAGTCAGTCCCCTGCACCTACATGGCCAGTGAATTCTACCATTTCAAGCATTCAGCTGTCAAGTAAAACACCACCAGCTCCTCACCTCTGCAGCAACACAAACAGCCCCTGTACCAGTGCAGCCAGTATCGACCACCACACCAGCACAGCCAATCCCCTGCACCAATGACCAGTGAGCCCTCCCCATCCAAGTGACCAGCTCCCACTCCACATGGCCAGCTTTCTAAAATGAACACAACCAGCTCCCACAAACAGCATCTGTACCAATGTGGTCAGTACACTCCACCACAACACAGCCAGTCTCCTGCACCAACACAGTTAGTCCCCATCCAGAGTGTTTAACCCTACTATTCCTGGGAAGACCCCTCAAAATGAACACAGTCAGCTTTCTAGTTCCCACACTGCAGCAACATAAACAGACCCTGTACTAACATGACCCATACCACCAGTCCACCAGCATGAAGGGCCAGTTCCTCCAACCCACTCAAGCAAACCTGGCCAGCATCTGCATGAGAGATGCCCTGCTTCTATGCAGGTAAGGAGCCAGTGTATTAGGACAGAAGCTGGATGCACCAGTCAATACATTTTTAACTATTCAAGGGAAGGAAGTGTAACCCATGGAGCACATAAGAACACACAATGAGAGCCTAGCTGGCTCTTCCCAGTACATATAAAACATGATAACATAGGTGAAGCAGGTAAGGGACATCTTGTCAGTAGTGGGAAATCAAAATTCAACAGGACTAAGAGGGCAAGAGGCAGGAGCAAAGGTAAATGCAGAGTAATGTCTACAAATAGGCAACAAAAAAGGAAGGGTGGTTATCTAGTCCAGGAGGAAAAAGTCCTACATTGGTAAGTGGCCAGCCTATAAGTGCCCATTACAGCTTCCTCTAACAATCTCCAGGTCAGAATTCCCTTATCTCACTCCTCATGAAACAAAACTTCAATTGGTGTAGGATGAAAACTATTATTTGGTATCCTTTAAACCAAGGTAGGCCTAGTCCTCCTACTGACCTGTGTGCCTGAGCTTGTTGTAGGCCAACCACAGGTTCCCTCTCCCCATATAAAATTCTTCAATAATTTATCTTATCCAGTGCTCCAAAATATCTTGCTCTCTCAGGGATTGACTATGTAATAAAAGCAAGGAACTGCTACCACCTGACTTTGACAAATATTGACTCTGTCTGCCCCGTAGTGTATGATCAGATTAATTTTCTTTTTCTCCCACCTTTTTAGTTCAGACTAATGTGAATGTCATCATCAATCATCATGGTCAAGATTGAAAAATTAACTGTGATAAATCACCCTGCAATGGCGTCTTTATTCATAATCCCAGGCATGCCACTTGCAAGATGGGTACTGTGTTACCAACTTAGTCCAATTCTTACCAGGCTTCAAAGATGTGTGGCCCCCCTGTTCCTCGCTAGGCCTAATACCAATGGCATGCGATGCGATTTGTGCACTGCTGTGGCTCAGACTTGGCTGAGTTGGCTCCCACAATCAGAGAGATGTTGTCCAGTCCGACTCTATCTGTACTGGATGCAGGACACCTGCCGGGCTGCCGCGGTGTTTTTTCCCCTGACTCCTGATCCTTACACAGATAATTGAAACAGTCAAATGCTCCTTTCCTGGCCAGGTCACCTCACCAGTCTGGGTGACTGCTACCACGTGCGTCCATCTGCTAGCCTGCTGTCCTGTTGGTTGCTGATGCCAGCTGCTCTGCAGACTTTTTCCGAATCCAGGAACTTGTCTTTGGGAACACTGCTCTCTCTCTCTCTCTCTCTCTCTCTGAGTCTCTCACCAGTCTGCTGCATGACAGTGTGTCCAACCGAGATGGTGCTCAAAAACTAACCACTTTGCCGTGCAAGATATTTCTTTGCACCTCATGGTGATTGGTTGGTTGGCAGTGGCTGGAAAAAAAAACCTTGCCGGAGAAAAAGGATAAGTGATTGGTAAGTTTATGTTGATTGTCAGCATGGACTACCAATCACTGTATGTCTCTTTGTGTCTTCTATATTTACTTTTACAGCCAGGCGCCAGCGAGCAACACAAGACAAGAAGGTGGCAAGAGACAGACTGAGTGCATCTTTTGAAACTTGCCGTGGCCCCGCCTGGCAACCCAGACCAATTGAAATCGGACCCCCCCTCCACACACACACAAAAGACTTTAAAAAACAGCATTGATTTTTTTTGTCTCTCCACATAATAAAATAAAGTACTAAATCAGTGAATTTATTTTTACAGATTGCACCACAATATTGGGGGGGCACATGCCCCCTCTGGCCCTATGGGCATGACGCCACTGGTCTTACATATGTATGGCACAATTTCTACCCCTCTGTGGAGAGACACACATTTGTCTCCCCTAGATATCACACATCAGCTAGAATAGATTATTTTTTTAAATCTACAGAGCACTTGGGTATGATCCAAGATATATCCCTGGAAGCTTGCCTCCTCTCAGACCATATACCTCTCTTAATTAAGGTGGGATTAAACAAAACTCATAAAACAACCTTATGGAGATTGAATCTTTCTCTTTTGAAGGATCCAGTGTTTAAGACCAGAATGGTAGACAGCATCAAACAAATCCTAGAGGAGAATACAGGCCCTTCTATTTCAGCTACTATCCTCTGGGATACTCTGAAGGTTGTGATTAGAGGAGAGATCATCTGTTATTCCTCCAGACTAAATAAACAGAGAGAATCCAGATACAAATTATTACAAGTTAAGTTGCAAGAATTACAGCAGATGAGAGACAGAGGGGAACAAGTTACACAAATTGAGCTCAGACAAATCCAATCAGAATTGTAATCCATTTTAGATTATAAGACGCAAATGTCTTTACTATATCTTAAAAGATTCTATTATGAGGGAGGCCCTAAAGGTGCCAGAAATTTAGCTAGGTGTACTAGAGGATTTAAGCAGACTGCCACTATCACAAAGATTAGAGACCCCTTAACAGGATATATTCTTAACAAAACTCCTGCAGTTCTGAAAGCATTCCAGCAATATTACGCAGATTTGTATTCTGATCCCCCACCCCCCTACCTGGAGGATATAAAAAATGTTTTGTCCCCCCTTAACTTTCCACACTTGTCTGAGTCCAAGCAGGCTTCACTTTTACATCCTGTCTCCACTATAGAGATCCAGAGAACAGTTAAAAATTCTAAAACATTAAAAAACCCTGGCCCAGATGGCTTTGGAGCCGAATGGTATAAGTCATTTCTTTCAAAATTGATCCAGCCGATGCAAAAGGCTTTTGGGAGGTGCAGGATGAGGTGCCCCCCCCTCATGGTCATATGCAGCTGTCTCAGCTATCCTGAAACAGGTAAGGATCCATTAAATTTACAGCCATACAGACCCATCTCTGTTTTAAATAATGATTATAAGCTATAGATGGCAATGTGGGCACATAGGTTGGAGACTATATTACCTACCCTGATACATTCAAATCAGACAGGATTTCTGCGCATGCGTCAGACTGCAGATAATGTACAAAGAACAATCCACTTGATGGATTGTATAGCTAACTCAGCCACCCCCTCGGCTTTAGTCAGTTGATGCCTGTAAAGCTTTTCGACAGGGTGTCCTGGAGATTTTTATGGGGAACACTAATGTCATTTGGGTTTCCGAGGGAATTTGTGAATTGACTGGAGCAAATATATTCGGAACCAAGGGCTTATATAAAACTTAATGGTGGTATCACACCTCATATCATGTTACAGCAAGGCACTAGACAGGGATGTCCCTTATCCCCTTTGCTATTTGCCATCTATATTGAGCCTTTGGCTATGATGCTTAGAAATTCAGAAAAAATTGAGGGCATTCAGGTGGGCAGTCAATCTTGGAAGTTGGCTTTATATGCGGATTACATTTTATTGTCAGTATCGGATCCAGAGTCCTTTATCCCAGCAATATGGGATGTACTTGAGCAATTTACTCAGTTCTCTGGATACAAAATAAATTCTTCTAAAATGGAGGTTCTCCCCTTCCATTTCTCCCCCTCGCAAACACTGAAAAGCAGTTTACCTTTGCGCTGGAGCAGCATCAAGATAAAATATTTAGGTATACAGTTACCAAACCAGTTAATACACCTCACTATGGTGAACTACAAACCCCTAACACAAAAAATAGAGTCTGATCTACATTAGTGATCCCAACTTCGTTTATCATTATATTCTAAGGTGGATCTTATTAGGATGAATATCCTTCCACGGCTGCTATATCTTTTTCCGACCATACCGGTGATGCCAGATGGAAGGTACTTTCCCTCCTGGAATAAGTCTCTTGCAAGATTTGTCTGGGCTGGGAAAAAACCTCGAATCAAGTGGTCCACATTAATGTTACCAAAAAATAAGGGAGGCTTAAATTTGCCTGATCTTCAGATGTATGCATATGCCACTGCGATAGCTTGAGTTTTAATTGGAACAACCCAATGTATGACATTCCCTGGAAGAACCTGGACTTTACCCTTAATGGAGTGAGGGAGGGGGGCGACCTTCTACAATTGATGTATACCCCAGTAAATAAAATACCTAGACTTATTTATAGTACAAATTCTACTATAGAGACTTGGAGGAAACTCATCCATTTAAGAGAGTTAGAACCAGTAGGTACCTATCTTAATCTATTAAATTTCGGAATCCAGTCTCTTACTGTGGAACAGGAGGGTACTTTGGCTCAATGGAGACAAAAGGGTTTTAAATTTATATTCCACTTGGTGGATGCCAGAGGGGTCCTCTCAGTTTCCAAACTCCAAGAAACTTACAATCTTTCACAACAAGACTTTCCAATATATACAAGCTTAAGAGAGGGCATTGAACAGAGGGGACCAGCCTATAGTAGGTTCCTGGATCCCCCTTCATTGCTTACCTTAGCTATGACCACAGGGAGAGGGCAGCTGTGGCCCACTTTTGGGACTAATATATGGGGTTTGAGGAATTATCAAAATTCTACTCGGAGAATTCTGAATGTCTGGAATGAAGAGCTTCCACTCCAGGTATCAAAGGAGGATTGGGAAAAGTATACTAAATTCTCAATGGGACTTTTGGGAGCCCCCTATTGGCGAGAATTTGCCTGGAAAGCAAGAAGTAGATTTTTCAATACACTGGCAAGGCTGGCCAGGTTCATATCTGGGACGCCAAACTATTGCTGGAGAGATTGTGGAGAAATATCTGCAGATCAGTTCCATGTTTTTTGGGCCTGCCCACAGTTAGCAGGTTACTGGAGAGGTATTTCAGAGGCATTAAAAGAACTGGTAGATGTGGAAGCTGTATTGACTCCTGAGCTAGTATTACTCTCAGTTCCGCCAGAGGATCTCCCAATACCTAGAGGATCATTGTTAATCACTTATATACTGGCAGCTAAAAAAGCAATTACTAGAAATTAGTGAAAGAAGATGTCCCCAAACATTCAGAGGTGGTGGGGAATAATGGGAGAAATTTATGTATTGGAGAGATTAATAATCAAAAGCACAGATAAATGGTCTACCTTTGAGCTTAAATGGAGGAAATGGATTATATACATTTCATCCTTAGATCCTACTTTTGTACCTTGGAAATATATTGACCCTGATGATGGTTTCTGTAAATATCTTAGCGCTCATTATATGAACTGCTTTGTAAATTATGTAAGTTGTCCTGAGACCTTTGAATTATGTATTGCTACGTACCTGGCTGATGTAATTATCTGCTTTCTTAACTTATGTACTGTAAAAACTGTCCTATGGTTTTGTGAATGAAAATATAATAAATACAAAGTATAAAAAAAAATATGAGCAGTGACAGGGATCCAGAAGAGCATTCGAGCCTGGACGAGGAGACGGAATTATCGTTAGAAGAGGAAGTAACTTGTCTGGAGTCATTATAGGACAGAGTAAGGAGGCGAGAATGTAAACCCGCCCCCTCCCCCATCACAGTAAGTGTGCCAACTGAGAACACTGAAGAAATTAAAATAATTTTTTTAAAGCTAGAAAAATGATTAAAAACAAAACTGTCTCTATATTATAACACTAAACAATAACAGTCTGGGTGGGGAGTATTCGGATAACAACAGAGTACCAAGGGGACTAAGGCTGGATATTGAGCCCACGGTGGGAATTGAGAATTTCAAACATAAGGACAAATGAGAGACTCTATTGAGTACATGTTCTAGTGAGTTTATTAACATTTTGGTTAAAGAAGATTAATTGAATTATGAGGAAGTAACGCAGCAAATTGAAAGAGTACAGAATGGCTTGGAGCCGTTTAAGACACACCCATTGTTTAAACATAAAGAGATAGAACTGAATAAAAGTTGGGACTTGCATGAAAAGGGAGCGGTAAAAACGAAACACACCAAACATGAATGTGATTTAAATGATTATAACTTAGGAGAAATCTTTGTTTGGGATAGGCAAAATAAAGGGGGCGCTCTGGGCAGAAACAGAAATATTAGTCAAGAAATAGAGGGCGAAGTAACAGTAGAAGCAACTCCAGAAATTGGAGAAAAAACTAAAATAAGGGCAAAGGTGCACAGACATAGGAACAACAAGGGAACACAGAAACTGCACCATTAACCACAGAGACACAACCAAGCACTTCAACACAGAATGAAAAGGTTCTTTTTTTAGACAGAAAAAACAGGAGATACAGGAAACAAGCGCAAAACAAGGAGAGGAAAACGAGGGGGCAAGGCTGAAAAAAGACGACAAAACAACAAAAAAAACAACAACAGCAATTTCAACAACAAGATGAATCAAGTGATTCAAAAGAAGTGATTAATTTAAGTTCTTATGATTTAAGCCCTTTAGAAATTAGTGTGCTGAGTAAGGGCTTTTCTTTTGTCCCCTCACCTAAGGTAAATAGGTTCAAAATTCAAGTAGAACTGTTTAAGGCATTTAGAAAAATAAATCTAAAACATTTTTTTGAAGAAAGAAAAATGGGTGGTTCAGATTTGTTTGAAACAACAATGGTCAACCATGATACAGAAACCTTTAATTTGTTGTTAGAATCAATGGATGCATCAAACTTGAGTACTTAGCCAGAGGAAGGTGAACAGGGTTTGAATCCCACCACTGAAAACTCTGAAAATGTGGATCCCCTGGACCTAATAACATTGAATGATGCCGGACATATGGTTGTAGAAAACACACAATAAATTCTGGATGAATGTGCACACCATGTTTCTGTTGCTTTGTCCAATCAAAATAGAGAGGATAAGTTTAGACAGAAATCTACGTTCTGCCCAAAGAGTTTCAATCCTGCTGTCCATACATATCAGAAGGCAGTATTAAAAGAAGTAGATGCACTGTTTAAGAAAATATGGTATTATATGAATCATTTAACACCCACTGAAAGTAAGGTTTTGGAACATCTTAGACAACTGGAGAATGTCATTTTTAAGCAGTCTGACAAGGGGGGCAACATAGTCCTTCTCGACAGAGTGGACTATGAAAAAGAATCTGCCAGACTGTTGTCAGACGAGAGACATACATAGTTCTTCAGGGGGATCCAGCAATAAAGTTTCAGAAACAACTGGGAGAACTGATAGATGGGGCGACCAGGAGGGGTTTTATTACAGAAAAAGAAAGTGCTTTTCTAAAGGTAGAAACACCAGTAATTTGCAATGTTTTATTATTTACCAAAAGTACATAAAAATAAACAGAACCCACCCTGGTCGCCCCATCATATCAGGAATTGGATTCGTTTCTAAAAATATGTCTAAATTCTGTGACTTTTTTTCTTCAACCGATAGTAGTACAACTTCCATCATATACAAGAGATTCATTACATATTTTGGAAAAGTTAAATGGTATACAGTGGAAAGATAATTATTTGTGACTTACCATAGATGTTTGCTCTCTATATACATGTATAGCCCATGATATGGGCCTTGAAGCACTTGAATTTTTTCTAAACAAGGTACAGTTTAAAAATGCACCCCCCCATGTTTTTATTGATGCAATAGAGTATATTCTAATACAATTATTTTTTGTTTAAAAGCAAGTTTTTTTGCAACAGAAAAGGTACTGCAATGGGTACTATAGTAGCACTGACATACGTAAATTTATTCTTAGGATGGTGGGAAGCGAGGTATATTTTTGATGCAGAAAGTGAACATAAAGACAAAATTGTATTTTGGAGCAGATTTATTGATGATTTTCTGGTGATTTGGGATGGAACAGAAGAAGCCAACATTTTTGTTAACAGCTTAGATAACAATGACATGAATATAACATTCACCCATGAAATAAGTAAAAATTAGACTGAATTTTTGGATTTGAAAATACAAATACCAGAGGATTGTAGTATTGAAACTATGTGTTTTAGAAAGGAAACAGCTGGCAACTCCGTGTTGCATGAACACAGTGCACGCACCCCAGCATCAATTTCATCAGTACCGTATGGACAGTTCCTACGGTTAAGGAGAAATTGTTCTTCTAAGGAATCTTTTGATATGCAATCAGCAGAAATGATGGAAAGATTTCTCCAAAGGGGTTATGATAAAATAACACTGCTGAATGCTAGAGAGAAAGCAAGGTCGCAGAATAGACAGACACTGTTGGTTCCAAAGAATAAATGTAGCAATACATCAGATAAAATGACTTTCATATTAGAATATAATGTCATTGCACCACAGATAAAATGAATATTGTTAAATAATTGGAAGCTATTGGAACATTGTAACACACCGGAGATATTCAGAGATCCCCCCAGAATCACGTTTAGAAGAGCAAAAAATTTCGGTGACTTAGTTTTCCCTAGCCACTACAGTACTAGCATTCAACCACAGATGTGGCTACCACAAAGGCTGACTGGTTGTTTCCAGTGCGGCCCTTGTATTGCATGTAAATATGTGACTGAAGGAACGTTTTTTAAACATCCAACTAAGGATATCCAGGTAGATAGTTTGGATTTAAACCCTCGGTAAAACAGGTGTAACTTAGAAAGTAAGGTATTAGTATAATCCAATCTAACCATCAGGAACAGCTAATGCATGGAATAAGGAAGTTGGGTGGTGCCAGGAAATGAAGAACAAGGATGGACTGACCAACTGATACTGATGAACTCGCGCCACGATACGTTGAATTAATTCTTAAAATATAACCCTGTACTTATGGATTCTTGTAAGTAACCTCCTTTTTACCCAGTCGACTATAACATAAAGTGAAACCTATAATAAAGATGATATTTAAAAAAAAAATAGTTTGGATTTCTTAAATTGCTCCCCGGAATTCACAGTGTGTGTGTGGCTCAGTGCCCATGCCCAGCATTGTATGTTGGGAGAGCGGTAAGGCAAGCCAAAGAGAGGCTCTTGGAGCACATTAGAGACATGAAAAACAAGAATTTGGAATCAACAATAGCACAACATTTTTGTGATTACCATAATAGCAGTGCCTCTTTAATAGAATTTATGATTATTGATCATGTGAAAGCATTGCCTCGAAAAGGAGATAGAAGGCAGCTTCTCCTTCAGAAAGAGTCCAGATGGATTTTTACACTGGACAGTTTACATCCGATAGGACTAAATAAAGAACTTGATTTAACAGTATACTTATAAATCATAATATACATATTTGTGTATAATTTTGTTCAATTGCACGCCTCCTAAAATAAAACCTGTATTTGTAAAATGCTTGGCACCCTTATGCATATGTAAGAATAATAACATTTATGGTAAACAATTCTAACAGAGCATTTATGGTGTAGTGAATTGGTTGAGTCGCTGGAAAGCTGTCCCCAAATTAAAGTATAAGGATTTAGTAAATTAAATGAAAACATCTCACTGCAAAGTTTGCAGTGTGTTATTCATATAGGAATTTATTTGAAAGTTTCATACCATTATTGCTCTGTGTGAATTCTTGGCTATGCACTTTAAATAATAAAATAAATAGAGCAAATGCCATATGTTTTAACCAAGTGTTGAAATTAATATGCATGGGGATGTGTATGTCTAATTATTGTGTGTTTTACATCTAACATTCTTTGCACTGTTTGTATTTGCACTACATGTTAGAAAGAATTCAGAGCACTTTTCAAATGAGTAAGTTCTAATGGTGTTTATTCAAAACATGACTTTTTTGAATAATTGTATAGATTATTTGTTTTGAATAATTAAGGAATTGATTAAAAGGTTTAATATAAAATGGAATGGTGCTAGTATGATATGACTCCACCCACCCACCCCACCCACCCACCCCGATGAAGAGGTTTATACCCTCGAAGCACCAAGAACATCATGCGGGTGTGTTCTTTTTAATGTATTAAATTTTTTTTTTGAGATGCCAGTTTCTGCGTGAGTCACTTTATTTCTTTTTGTGTATATTTGCATTTGCCGTATAATTCAGCAGACCGCAGAAAATGAACCGCACAGAGCACCGACTTTTGTGTTTTTCTTACTGCATACTCTGGTTGTTCACTGGGTTCTTCATTATTATTTGGACTGCACCCAAGCCATCCGAAGACTGATCAGTTGTTTGTTTCCTTCACCTGAGAAAAGAAGGGGCTTAAGTTTCTAAACAGTGTGTGTCCAAATGGTTAGTTAATTGCATTGTTTGCTGCTACCGAAAATACAACAGGCCTTTACCAGGTTCGGTTAAAGGCCATTCTACCAGGGGGCGTAGCTACCTCATTTGCATCTTTCAGAAATGTGTCCATTGCTGACATCTGTGCAGCGGCCACTAGGAGTTCTGCCCACACCTTCATCTGACATTGCAGTCTGGATATTGCTTCTAGGCGTAGGGCAGGTTTTGGACTGGCTGTCCTTCAGGGCCTGCTCTCTTGAGATCTTTATTCTGACCTCTACCTCCTCCCTGCTGACTGGGATCAGTCCCCTCACTGCTTGGGAATTGGTCCTTATGGTGTAACCTGCTGCAAGAGCCCCCTTGAAGTGAGATAGTACAGTTACCTAAGAACTTACCATAACAGTAGATCTTCGAGAGGAGCTCTTGCAGCAGGTGCTGCTTTCCCTTCCTCCATCCCCCTGGTGACTGCTTCTCATTGAAACATAGAATTTGATGGCAGACAAGGACCGCTTGGCCCACCCAGTCTGCCCATTTTCCTACCTAACAGATAAGCTGCAGATCCTAGTTAACCAACAGCTTACTTCCTCCTACTCCATTTTTCTTCCTCGGTTTCAGAGGAACGCCTCAGTTCTCCATTTTTTTTTATGCTTTCCAGGGTCTCCAGTAGGAGAACTGAGGTGGTGCTGAGGGGACCGCCCCAATATACCACAAGGGACGTCTGAGGCAGGCCAACATCAGAGGGCGGTCCCCTGCTATAACTGCTAGCTAGAAGTTTTCCATGGGGTCGGTCCTTATGTGTAACCTGCTGCTAGAGTTCCTCTCAAAGATCTACTGTTACAGTAAGTTCTTACGTAACTTTACTTTTCTTTTATTGCTTATTGTCCAGACTTTATGCCTCCAAATACTCATCTGTTTCAAGCCTTCCACCCTGGGAAGCTTTTAAACTAGTCTGTTTTAAAAATATTCTAAATGACCTTCCAGCTAGTCAGCTTTCATATATAAACTGCAGCAGATCCATGTCTTGTGGCATTATGATAAATAGATACACAGATGGTATGAGACCAATACAGACTAAATGTCCATTCAGTCACCCTGTTGTTCTTACTAGAGCTACATGTTATAAGTGTCTTCTCATTCACATATTTTGAGAGTGAAAGAAGACCAGTGGAACCAGACTGAATGGTTTTGACTTTGTGTAGGTCACATACAGTATCACACAGACTGTCGACAGAAAAGGACCCTATGGCCCATTCAGTCTGCCCATACCCCTCCCTCACTAGGAAGCCCCCCTCCCTCCCTTACCAGCCTGTCTCTTGCCCGTCAGGCCCATATACCTATCCCAGGCTCTTTTGAAGGTGCCCACCGTATCCACCCCCACCACCTATTCCAGCAGGCTGTTCCATGGCCTCACCACCCTCTCAGTAAAGAACTCCCCCAACATCCCCACTGAATCTTCCCCCCTTTAGTTTATAGGCATGCCTTCTAGTGGAGTTGATCTTACTCATTCTGAAGATGCTATCGACTCTCATCTTGTTCATGCCCTTCAAATACTTGAATACCTCCACCATGTTCCCCCTCTCCCTCCTCTCCTTCAGTGTGTACAAGCCCAGCTCTTCCAGCCTCTCCCTCATGAGATGTCCCCTGCAGCCCCTTCACCATCTTGGTTGCCTATCTCTGGACCCTTTCCAGCCTGGCCTTGTCCCCTTGTAGATATGGTCTCCAAAACTGGACCCCATATTCCATATGTGGTCTGACCATGGTTTTGTAAAGTGGCAGGCTCACCTCCCTCCTCCTGCTTGTGAATCCTCTCCCTATGCATACCAGCATTCTGAGTGCCTTTCCTGCAGCTCTGTCACACTGATTCTGGGCTTTCAGGTTGTCTGAAATAATGATCCCCAGGTATCTTTCCTGTTCGGTTACCCCCAGCTCCTCCCCACCAAGCCGGTACTTTGCCTTTGGATCATTTTGCCCTATGTGCATAATTTTACACTTTTTGATATTGAACTGTAGCTGTCACTTTTCTGACCACTCCCCCAGTCTAGCCAAGTCCTCCTTCATATCTTCCACCCCCCCATATCAACCCTATTGCTGCATATCTTCGTGTCATCAGCAAAGAGACACACTTTCCCCCGAAGACCCTCCGTGATGTCCCTGATGTATGTGTTGAAAAGTATGGGTCCCAACACAGACACCTGGGGAACCTCACTCATCATCTTCTCTTCCTTAGAGTGCACCCCATTCACCACAACCCTCTGTGTCCTCCACTCTAGTCAATGTTCTAACCATCTTGTGAGCTTGCTCTCCACTCCTAAACTATCTATCTTCCCTATCAGCCTCCTGTGGGGGACAGTGTCAGATGCCTTCCTGAAGTCCAGGTAGGCCACATCCACCGCCACCCGCTTGATCCCATATCTCTGTCACTCTGTCAGAGAATTCAATCAGGTTGGTCTGGCATGACCTCCACCTGTGAATCCATGTTGGTCCTCATTTAGGAAGCCCTCCCCCTCTAGATATTTTATCATTCTTTCCTTTTAAGCACCTCCATTAATTTTCTGATCACTGAGGTTAGGCTAACTGGGTGGTAGTTTCCTGGCTCATTCCTTCCTCCCCCTCTTATGCAGGGTTACTACCTCTGTCCTCTTCCAGTCCCCAGGAACCTTTCTCTTGTGCAATGACAGATTAAATAGCCTCATGAGTGGTGCTGCCAGTTCTTGTCTTAATTCTTTGAGTACCCTCGTGTGAATCCCATCCAGTCTCATCGCTTTATCCATCCGCAGCTTTCCTAATTCTTCCAGTACCCTAGCCTCTGTGAAAGGACTTGAGTCCATCTCACTACCCAGTCTCCCCCTGCTTCCAAACTTCAGTCCCTTCCCCATCTCCACCATGAAGACTGATGTGAAGTAATTATTCAGGACCTCAGCTTTTTCTGTATCTCCTTCCACCATTGCCTCCCCCTTGAGCTTCGTAATCCCGCACTTCCCCTTCCTTCTGTCACTCACGTATCTGAAAACCCTCTTGTCTCCCCTTTTTGCCTCCCTTGATATATGCTCCTCTGTTTCACCCTTTGCCCATTTGATCACCTTCCCCGCTTCCCATAATTTTTCCTTATATACTTCCCTGTCAGCCTCCCTCTGTGATGCTTTATATGCCTTGAATGCCCTCCATTTCTCCCTAACTGCACGCCTCACTTCAGTTACGAACAAAAGTGGTTTCCTCCTTTTCTTGCTAACCATCTTAATGTACAGTTCTGTCACCTTTAGTATTCCTCTCTTTATTCCTCCCAGAGCTTCTCCACATCTTTCAAGTCTTTCTTCCCCTCTAGTTCCTCCAGTACCATTGCCCTCATCCTCCTAAAATCTGCCTTTCTAAAGTCTAATACTCTAGTGTTTGAACTGCTCTTACCCTGACCTATTCTGATTGTAAAGTTTACTGTCCTGTGGTCACTGTGGCCTAAATTTTCCCCCAACCTCCACCCCCTCGACACTGTCCCCTTTCGTCATAACCAGGTCGAGCATGGTGCTTCCCCTAGTTGGTTCCATTACCACATGGCTGATGAACACTCCTTGCAAGGCTTCCAGCAACACCCTGCTCCTTTCTGTGGATGCTGCTTGAATGTCCCAATCCACATCTGATAGGTTTAGATCTCCCACCACCACGATTTCTCCTTTACTGACCATCCCCTGTATCTCCCTTGCCATCTGCCTATCTACTTCCTCCCCTGATTCGGTGGTCTGTAGACCACCCCTACCTTCACTGCCCTGCCCCCCGGTTTTGCTTAAAGTGACCCATAGAGTCTCTGTTGGTCCATCCCCTTTCCCGCACATAATCACCCTAATCCCATCCTTTACACAAAGGGCAACCCCTCCCTCTTTTTTCTGCCCTGTCCCTCCTGTAGAATACATACCCAGGTATTTCCACCTCCCAACTGTGGTTTTCAGTCCACCAGGTCTCCGTGACTGCAGTTAGGTCCAGGTCATGCTCCACCACCACCGCCAATAGATCGCCCATCTTATTACGCAGACTCCTGGCATTTGTTAGCAAGCTCCTCCACCAGCACTGTTTCTCTCCCCTTCCCCTCTTTCAGCTTCTCTCACCCCCATCTGTGGGGGTGAGTGAGTTAGGTCAGTTACTCCCGCCACTCACAATGATCATCACATACTGCCAGGAGCCACAGATGTGCTGCCATTTATGTAGATCATTTCTTTCTTAAATTAAAATCCAGATTTGTGGAACTGGTCCCCTTCATTGCCACCTGCTAAACTGCAACATTTTTAGAATATTGTGTAATCTGTTAAATTTAAATTCTAAAATGTTTACTTAGTGCACGGTAAAGATGGCATTGTTCAGCATGCGATTAGATTGTACTTGTGTATTAACGTGTAGAATAAATAATGGGTAGGGGTGGTATACAAGGATGTATACCCATCAAAGGGGGGCTAATTAGGGCTATAAGGCCATGAGCCCGAAGGACGAGTGACTTTATTGCCCTAATTAGCCTCCGAGATGGGTATACATCCAAGTGTTCCACCCTAGCACTTTGTTTGCTATATATAATTCATTAGAATGGTTATTGTTATGGAGATCACATTTGCAATCATGTTATGGCACCTGAAAGTCTCTTGCAGCAGAATGGAGGAAAAGGTGTGTAGTGAGTGCAGGTAGGAGTTTGGGGGATTTCTAGGTTTGGGAGGGTTTTTTCCAGGTTCTTTTACAGCTTGTTAATTGGTTTGGCTAGCTTCTTAATGCTGTGTTAATTGTGTTATTAGTGGTGTCCCATAGGGTTTAATGTAATTTGGGGTGTGTACCTTTTGCTACTGCAGGTACTGGTATATACTTTTAATTGTTTGATAAGTGAAGGTGTTATAATTTTAATTAGTGTAGGTATATAGATGTCATTGTTTAATTAGTGCAGGTATATAATTTAAATTGATAGATTAGTCACATGTATACTTTTAATTGATAGACTAGTCACAGGTATACAGGGAAATAAATGATAGTCTTTTCTATGGGGAAAAGTTCCCATCCATGTATTGTAAAAAAGTTATCTAAGGCTGGTAGTATGCTTACAGCCAATCAGAAAGCTCTATTTTATATAGCTAGACACATAACTACATAGAAGTTGATGGCAGGTAAGGACCATTTAGCCCACCCAGTTTGCCCTGTTTATCCCTATCTAGTGTGAGGCTTGATGCCCAAACTGACCTCTGTAGCATGCTCCCCCTCCCATCTCCAAGGGGACAGATCCCATGTCTGTCCCACTCCTTAAATCCTGTGACTGTTTTAGCCCTTATTACCTCCTCTGGGAGGCTATTCCAAACATCCACCACCCTCTTCATGAAAAAATATTTTCTCACATTTCCCCTAAGCCGTCCCCCCTGCAACTTCATTCTGTGCTCCCGTGTCTTGGCGCATCTCATACTTTGGAAGATGCTTCCTTCTTGTACTCTGTTTATACTAATGAAGTATTTGTATGTCTCTATCATGTCTCCCCTCTCCCTCCTTTCCTCCAGGGAGTACATATTCAACTCCTTTAGTCTATCATCTATTTTCAGACCCTGTTTATACTCCATAAAACAAACTAAATGTTATACTTAATTTGGATGCAGTTCTAATCAATCCCCCAACCCCTTTTTATTACACTGCTGCTTAGAAAATCACAAACCCTTACATCCTACACAACTAGTTCAGTCTCCAGTAGGGCTCTGCAGGATCCAAATATTATAACCCGAATGCCACAAATAGTAGGGCTCCTGAATACTTGGAAGCCCTTCCTGAGTAGGGGACTATTCGTATTCAAGAAAGAGTATTCGGCCAGCTACAAAATTTAAAAAAAATAATACATTTTTATAAGCTCTTTTCTCTGCTTCCCAGTCCCAAAAAACTCAGTAAACTGTAACTCCCATTCCCCACCCTCTATCAGCAGTTCAGTCCCACCCTCCCCCCCGTACCCAGTTTGTTATATTTAATTACAAAATGTTAAATAAATCCCTCAGTGGACGACCAGCACAACCCATCCACCTCCATGGCCAGCCGCCATCTTTCTTATCGTATATCTCGTTTTGGGGAAAAAAAATCAGTTATGTTCCCCCACCCTGGCAGCACCCACTTCCACCCTTCACCCCCCTCAGCACCCAATTCTTGATAGGAAATGGCGACCTTCACAGACCTGCCCTCCTACACAGCCAGACACCTCTCATGAATGAAAGCGCTCGGACTCGTTTTATTAAAAATAATTAATCAGTTATGTCCCCTCACCCTGGCAGCTCCCACCCTCCACTCCCCAGCACCTAGTTTTTTTATTTATTTAGCTTTTGTTTGCCAGGTAAGTGCATTAGGCAAAAACCTGCCTATTTTCAGGCACAAACCAGGAGAGTTCATTACAGATAACATACACTAGTGCAAAGAATGGAATTACAGGTAATTTAGAGCAACAGTATATCAAACACTCAGATATAGAAAGAAATGCAATAACTACATCCTAAAAGAAATGGAGCATGTATTGATAGAGTGATCAAAACAGTGGTATTAGAGCAAACAGTAATTGCCTTGAATAGCATAACAGTGATGTCGAAAACAGAGGAGGAGAAGTGCTAATCACCTAGAATAGAATGTCGACAATGTAGGACAAAGAAGAAGTATTTGGTGTGTACAATATAAGGTTTGTATTGAGCTTGAGTACAGTTATGGTCACATAGCCAGCAGGGACAGTATTAGGCAGTCGCTAAAAAGTCCGAGGGGAAGGGAGATGAGAATCAGTTATCAACAGTAGGTCTGGCAGTACAGTACCAGCAATGATGTAGGTGCAGTGTGAGACAGGGTGGGATAAGTAAACACACAAAGTAATGACACATTGAGGACCGAACTGAGATAGTTTCAGAGGTAAATGAGTATGGGGCAGAGAAAGTCTGGGTCGTAATTAGGCTGTGAGGGATTTACAATGGCCTGCCGCCTCTCATGAATGAAAGCGCTTGTGCTGTCTCTATATAGTAAAACCAGCTGACTGGCTTTACTCTACAGAGAAAGAGCGTGAGCGCTTTCTTTCATGAGAGGCAGCTGGCCATGGAGGAGGAGAGCATGTTAGTGCTGGTCGCCTTTCCCATCAAGAATTAGGTGCTGGGGGTTGGAGGATGGGAGTGGGTGCTGCCGGGGTGGGGGAGAGAACGAATCTGATTTTGAGCTATACAATTAGAAAGATGCAGCCAGCTGTGGAGGTGGCAGATTGTGCCAGTCATCCATTGAGGATTTATTTAACATTTTATAATTTAATACAACAAAACTTGGTTGCTGTGGGGAGGGGAGGGTGGACTGGACTGCTGATAGAGTGTAGGGGATGGGGTTATATTTTACTGTTTTTGGGGCTGGAAAGATGGGGAGAGTTTATTTTATTTTTCATGGGCTTTGAATATGAATATCAGGTTGCTGAATACGAATGTTCGGACCGAACAGTTGGAAAAAGGTATTCACATAGCCCTAGCCTCCAAACAGGAGGTCAGCTTTAGGAATATAGGAAAAGCTAGATCAATAAAGATCTTAGGAGGCCCATCTGATTCACCTTCTGCCTACAAGGCAGCCGCAGCACTTGCAGAGCGCTCTCTGTACCTATGTATTTCAGTTTCATGTTGGGACATTTGAATTTCTAATCCCTTCAAGGTGTGCAACACAATTCTTCTGGTACAGTAAGGAAATCATTTCTTAACCAGCAAAACATTTATTGATGTAGTGTAATGCCCCAAAGTATGGGGGTACTACAGAAATGGGGGGGCTTATTTAATACAGTAGTGTGCCCTGGGGTCCCCGCTGTGTTGCAGGCTCAGAGGGCAGTTGAAGGGGCCCCTTTGTAGTGTCTCCCTCCTCCCCCTCGCTATGGCCAGGCAGGGCCAAGATAGAAAGAAAAGAAAAGTTTTTTTTCCCCCGTTTCTGTGCTGCCTGCTCTGCTCTGCTCTGTTCTATCTCTTCCCCCCACCCCTTGAAGCAGGCAGCATGAGAGTGGGCACACACATGCTGCGACCACTGTCCCTGGCCGATGCATGGTGCCCATTTTTAAATCTGGGCCACTGGTTGGGCACAGGATTGGGGTTTGAAAACTAGGACCCCAAGCTCCTTTTTCCAAATGTACAGCCATATTTTTTTTTATTTAGTTCGGGCTGGGCAGTGGAAGTGAGAGGACCTAAAGAGTGCGATGGGGACCCTGGGCTTACCTGTGGTGTTAAAGCCAGTCCCATTGACTCTGCAGGGGTGCCTCTCCTCCAGCCAGTGAAGACTGCTGCTCCTACTGAGTGGACACTTCGATGTTAAACTCATAATTTTGCACTTCAATAACTTTGCAATCGTTGAACAGATTTACACGAAATTTGGTATGCGCCTTCCTGTGGGATAGATCTCTTGGTCTGGCAAGTTTTGTTCCAGTCGGATATGCAGTCTCAGAGTTACTGAGAGGTGTAAAAACATGTTTTCACCCATTGACTTTGCTGGGGGTTTTCTTTGAACTTGCCTACAGCCCAGAGGGTTTGTTTGTTTAGTCTGAAATTTTCAGGACAGAAAGGGACTACCCCACAGATCTGCCTTTTGCTAATCCGGTGAAAAACAAGCCATTTTTAAGTTATTGCAATTAAAAAATTTGAAAAAATAGTTTCTGAGCATGCTCAATAGGCACTTCAGTATAGCTGTATGATACAAAGTAGGAATCCTGCTTTTTATGCAAAAAATCCTACTTCGTAGGGCAGCCATCTTGTTTACTGTTTTGCCTGAGATTTATGTATGGAAACCTCCCAAAATGAGCTTCTGGGGAAGATCCAACATATGTAGCTTGCTTTTTGTGATCCCCTAAGCATATTCTGCACATTACCAGTTTAAAAACATTTGTTTTTTGTAAATTTACAGCTTCCTATGACTGGCAGCATGATACAAACTAGGATCCTACGTCATATTACGCGAAATAACGTAAGATCCTAGTTTGTATGGGAAATTGTATGTTATATGGTCGCCATCTTGTTTTCTGTTTTGCTTGAAACATTTAAATATGAAAACCTTCCAAAATGGGCTTATGGGGAGGAACCAACATGTGTAGCTTGATTGTTGTGACCCCCTGATCATATTCTGAACTGTACTAGGTCAGAACATTTGTTTTTTATTAATTTACAACTTTCTGTGAGTGGCAGCATTATACGAACTAGACTCCTACGTTGTATTACGTGATATGACGTGGGATCCTAGTTCATATGGGAAATCCTATGTTATATGGATGCCATCTTGTTCCTAGCCTTACCATGACGTTGGGGCAAGTGAGACAGCCTTACAAAACAATATTCTGTAAAAAAAAAAAAAAAAAGTGCATTTAACTTATTGTGCCACCTCATGAATGTTATACACTCCAACACATGAGAAATATAACTAACATTTCACTTTCTCAAAAAGAAGGGAAATTCATTACAAAAAACTCCATTAATGCATCAGTTAGGGTTGATTTCCACACCAGCAAAACTGTGGAAATTTGACGTTAGGCATTCCAACCCTACCGGCCCACGCCTCACCCCCCAATGCTCCACAGACCATCAGGCACTGGGGTGTGCCTTGGGGTCATCGGGCCTAACTCTCACCCCATTCTCCTGTACTGTACCATCTCAACTTGTTTACACATGGAATGGGGTGAGGGTTAGGACTGATGACTCCAAGGCACACCCTGGTGCCTGATGGTCTGTGCAGCATTGGAAGTGGGGCATGGGGTAGTAGGACTGGAAACCCTAACGTCGAATTTCCACACTTTTGCTGGTGTGGAAATCAATCCTAACTGATGTGTTAATGGAGTTTTTTGCAATGAATTACATATATATTTCCAATTGTTTAACCAGGAGTGGCACACTAAGCTGAAAGCTTGTTTACAGGTGCGGCCTGGGAGCACAGGGAAGTTAAATGACTTGCTCAGGATCACACAGTATGCAAGTGGGGGCAGTGGGATTCAAACCCAGGTGTCTAGGTTTGCAGCTCAGAGCCTTAAACCACTGTGCTATACTGCCTCCAAATATATATACAAATATACACACACCCACCCCTGTATATGTACACACACACAACTAAAACTATAAACAGAAACCTGTATACCGACATAAAATACTAGGGAATATTACAGTTGGGTAGCTAGTGAG
Source organism: Neoceratodus forsteri (assembly GCA_016271365.2). Taxonomy (NCBI): domain Eukaryota; kingdom Metazoa; phylum Chordata; order Ceratodontiformes; family Ceratodontidae; genus Neoceratodus; species Neoceratodus forsteri. The sequence goes on from CM057449.1 coordinate 1,850,834,691, forward strand.
AATTTTGAAGGAAATGGGGGGGGGTGGAGAGAGTGGGAGGCAATAGAGAGTAGGAATAGGCTTTAATCCCTCTCTGCAGGGCTATAGAAAGAGAGGGGCGTACTCTAGCTGTTAAGGGGGGTAGGGTTAGGGGTAATGTGAGGAAGTGTTTTACACTCAGAGTGCTGAACCTGTGGGGCAAGTTCCCAAAGGAACCAGTTCAAGTAGGGAGACTTGAATCTTTTATACTCAAGTTTATAAAAGCCATCGTGGAGAATAATGTTGCTACGTACAACATTAAATTCCAAGAGAAAGGGAGGTATCTTAGAAGTTTGCAGTATTTTACATAATAATAGCTAACACTTCCTGGAGGGTAGGAGATGACACAGTGTATCTTTGGTGATTTATTTTGCCCATCTAGCATTTCCTATGCTTCTATGTAAGAACTAATTTTCCAAAAATCAGCTAAGAAACAATGGCTCATTTTTCAGTGTAGTTCAGCTTCTACTTGATGTATGTTCATATACTGTATCTGAACAGACTGAAGCCCTTGGAGGTCATGAGATGTGACTTTCTTAAGATCACATAGTCATACCTTGGCTGTATATGTATGTATATATGTGTGTGTGTGTGGGGGGGGGGGTTGCAGGATTCAAACCTGCAGTCCCTAGTTTCACACTTTAGAGTTATAACCACTAAGCCATCATGCACAGTCCTCCTTGACTCTCAGTACAGAGGTGTCTAGAACACCTTATCAAATTTCCGTGATCTACACTGCAGTAGCGTCAGTCTGTTGCCTCTCATCGGATTACAGCACCTTATCTGAGGCATGTCTCCATGTGTCCCTTTTAGCCCTTAATCATTGATGCTCCTACTGCATCACAATGGACTGCTGAAAGACAGTAAAAAGCCGCTGAAAGATATTGGGGGAGCGGGGTGGCTAACGGCACAGTACGTAGCTGAGTGCCTTATGTTCCTAGGAAGTGCACTGAAATGCTTTAATATGCATGCTGAAGTAGTAATAGTAAAATCTTAATTTTTATACAGGAATAAGATGGTACAATCACATCATTAGGATTGAAGTATATATCTAAAATCATAACTAAGCCTTTCAAAGGATGAAGCCTATCCATTACACATATACAATGAACAGACAGTTCTTGTTTTAATGCTGTGACAAACATTTTTGAGGTTTTAGCAGCACTTTTCATTGAATCACTTATTTTGTTTCATAATGATATAGCCACAAAAGGAAGAGTCATCTCACCAAATTTATTTGCAGGTCTTGGTAATTTATATTCTCTTGCATTTGTATTTCTCAAACAATATTTATGTTCGATTTTCTCCAATTTTTCAAGCAAGTATAGTGGTTTTTATTCATTTAATGTTTTAAAGATTTGGTTTGCCAAATTAATTTCCTTTAGTTTTCCAATGGTAACCATTCTAAATCTACATTTAGTTTACAATGGTTTGTCCTGAAATTACATTGAAGTACAAATCTAGCTTGTCGATTATAAAGAACCTCAACCTTCTTTAGTAGTTTTATTTGCAAGACCATATCGGTGGCTACCATAGTCTAGTATCAGAACTGGAAATTTCTGCCCAGTCTCTCTCCTCTCAACCTGATCCAAACTTCAAGAACACATAGTTCTATCTCAACTCTCCCCTTTCCTCGACTCATCCTCCTTTTTCACTCCCTTCCAGTCTGGTTTTCGCAAACATCACCCCACCACTTCCTTTCTCCTCAGGCTCACAGATTACATCCATTCTGGCATGGAACAAGGCCTCTTCACTGCTGCCATCTTTGTCAATCTAGTGAAAGCTTTCAACACTGTCTTCTAACCCTTTCTCCTGGACAAACTAAAATCAGCGAGTCTGTCTGACTCTACAGCCAGGTGGTTCAACTCCTACCGTATAGGTAGATCTCAATCAGTGAGAACTGGAGAGTCTCTCACCCCTCCCTCTAACCATACACACTGGCATTCTCCAAGGTTCCATCCTTGGTCCTTTGCTTCTCTTCATATTCCTCAACGACCTTCCCTCAGCCTGCTCCTCTGCATCAGTCCACATGTATGCAGATGACATGGTCCTGTTTTCGTCTGGCTCTTCTTCATCAGAGTTGACAACCAGGCTTCAACTTGATTTCGACACTGTCCAGAAATGGTTCTGGGCTAATCAGGTATCCCTTAAAGAGCTAGTGTACTGCCTGAAAACTGCCTGCAATTAATTGTAACTTTCAGATGTAGTCAGCTATCACTTCTTATATCTCATGTATTTATTCTTTTCTGTTTGCTAATTATCGATTTCCATCTTGCAGTACTGGGGTGATGTGTGGAGCAGCGCTCTGTCTGGAGGGAAAAAAAAAGTCAATTCTGTTCCTCCCACTACATCAACACTGAGACCACACTGACTGTGCCATCACTAGTAACCAGTGAGAACAATTTCTCACTGCCAGGTTTCACTTCCACATGAAGCAGCAGGGACTGGCTCTCCCTGGTTACTAGTGATGTCACAATTTCCTGCATTTGGATTGGTAGCTTGAAAAAGTCACTGCTCAGGCTGCAAGGATTGTGGTGCCTCAAGGTGTTTAGTCTCATTTCTGACAATGTAGTGGGAGGAACAGAACTGACTATTTTTTTCCTCCAGACAGAGTGCTGCTCACACATCACCCCAGACAGTACTGCCAGCTGGAAAATCTTCTAATTAGAAAACAGAAAATAAAAATAAAAAATGCTCCAGATACTGAAAGTGATAGCACACTGCATCTGAAAATAACTATTAATTCTAAGCAGTACACTAGCTCTTTAATGCTAAGAAAACGGTTTCCATGTGTTTTGGCACACAACAGAGGCTTTCTAGACCCCCTTCACTCCCCACCTTTCTCACCCTCGATGTCGGAAAAATTTACAACGTACCCTCATTTAAGTATCTCAGTGTCTGGCTTGACTACCACCTTGGTTTTTCTCAACACATAGATGCCATGTAGAAAAAACTCCACCATAAGCTTGGTACACTTTATAAGAACAGAAGCTTTATCCCTATATCTGTCCACCGGTACATCATCTCTAAAATGATCCTCCCCATTTTTGATTATGGTGACTTGGTCTGTGGTGCTGCACCTAAATACACCCTGGCCAGACTGGATCCCCTCTTCCACTCCTTTTGTCGTTTTGCCTTGGCCTGTTCTCCCCCGGACTCACCATGCTCTCTATACATTGATCTCTCCCTCCTTTCCTTGAGTGACTGCCATCTCATCCACTGTGTCTCCTTTATTTCTAAATTTTGGTTGCCTTCGCTCCCTCCTTACCTCAGCTCTGTCCTCTCCCCTACACCTCCCTCCCTGTACTCTCTCCGTAACTCAGGTTATCATTCTCTTTTGCTCCCCTCTCATAAATCCCTAGCTGGCCAGTCAGGTTTCTCCTTCCGCCTTCCTGATCTTTGGAACTCCCTTCCACTAAAAATTCGCTCTGCCTCCTCCAAACACTCTCTTTCCTCTCTTCTCCAAGGCCATATTGCCCCTTCCTGTAAATGTCCTTAGCCCCATTGCCCCACACTTCTCCATATTTGCTCCGACCTCTGTACTTCTAGCCACCCCAACTCATCCACACTTCCTCTCCCCTCTTTCCCATCCACTGCTTCCTCACACTCTCTTACTTCTTTCTCCCTCACTCTCAGCCCCAGTAATCACCCTTTCTGCTCCTCAACACTCCACTCCCCCACCCTAACCACCATAATCTGTTCTCTTCTCCTCTCTCTTTTACTCCCACCACTACTTTACCTTTACACACACCCGTCTTTCTTTGTCACCCTCCTCTACTTACACTCTCTTCTACCCTTTCCCTTATTTGTGATGTTACTTTCTTGTGTGTGCCGGGTACTTCACACTTCTGATGTTTAACCTGCATTATTATTTGCTATGGTAATGTATATTATTGTACATACTGTGTATTGTTGTATTGTTATTACTGGTAATGTATATTATTGTACATACTGTGTATTGTTGTATTGTTATTACTGGTAATGTATATTATTGTACATGCTGTGTATTGTTAGTACTGGTAATGTATATTATTGTACATACTGTGTATTGTATTGTCATTACTGGTAATGTATATTGTACATACTGTGTATTGTTGTATTGTTATTACTGTGCTTTTACTTGTTTTTACTTATCCCTCCCCCCTCCCCTAGGACGCATCTGGAAATGAGCTTCACAGCTCAGTATGTCTTTCCTGGTAAATCTCCTTCTAATAATAAATAATTAATTTACGATAGTTGTTCTCTCTTGTTTATTTATGCAGTACCTGGTGCATCTGAAGGCACCAATTCTGTCTTTTTATGATTTCTTCAATAAGATAGCTAAACTTTAAATTTTGATCTATCCAGACACCTAGATACTTGTATTCAGTTACCTGGGCAAGAATTTCATTATTGTTGGTTTTAATTTCGATTTCAGAACTTTTAGTTCCTTTTGTTGATTGGCCATTATTGGATACCATTATTTTTGACTTTTTACTATTCAGTACTAATTTGGACTGTGCAAGCCACATACAAAGTTTTACAAAATTATTTTGTAAATTTTTTCTCATTTGCTAATTATCTATGCCTGATGCCAGTATTATGGTATAGTCTGTGTATAACTTAATTTTTGAATTTTCAACTAAATCTGTAAGTATATACTATTAAAAACAGCATAGGGCCTAAAATTGATCCCTGGGGAACACCTCTTTAAACTGGGGCTTTATTTGATAATTCACCCTCAAATTGTGCTTTCTACTGATCAAATAAGACCTAAACCTGACACTAGCCTCCTTTGAGATGCCAATGTCCAAAAGTTGATTAATTAAGCTTTGATGGTCTGCTGTGTCGAAGGCCTTAGACAGTCCATGAACACAGCACCCACCACCTGCCCCATTTCTAAGGAAGTAGCTATTATATTAACTAGGTTGGTGAGAGCGGTGTTCATGGAATGCCCCTTCCTAAAGCCAGATTGGTACCTGGACAGCAGCAGATGTCCAGGTACTCGCACAGATGTCCATGCAATAGTCTTTCAAATATTTTTGAGACCACTGACAAGCCCACTATAGGATAGTAATTTGATGGATCCGTGGGCAACCCTCCTTTATGTATGGGTACTATTTTTGCCTCTTTCTATATTGTTGGAAATTGTCCTTCAGTTAACCAATTAAATAGCTTTGTCAATATTGGTGAAATGAAATCTATTGAATCTTTTATAAATCTTACCTCTATTCCATCAATTCCATAAGATTTTTTAGTATTTAATTTTCTAAGTACATCTTTTACTTTCTCACGTTATGCATTTGAACCTGAATTTAGGGATTTTATGTTGTTCAACTTCTTTGCCTTTTTTCAATTCATTTAGGATATTAGCTGACATTTTGCAGTTTCATAATTGCCCTTCTTGTTCTATTTGTATAGGTGGTGTATTATATACCAACTTGTCAAATGATTTTGTAACCCCCCTGCAAATGGGGGTTCCCAAAAGACTTCCAGGAGCTTGCTTGAATGCTCCAAGCCTGAATGGTGTTTGGCGTTTAAGCCATTTATCAGTGAGTGTTTTTAGAACCTCTGGTACTGTCTCTTTAAGAGCTGTCTGCTTGCAGACATAATTAGTTTGTATGGGGACTGTGTGTTTCTTTGATTGAGTACCACTCGAGCTGCTGCCAATTCACTCCATTTTGCAGTCACTAGGAGTGCAAAGGGAACCTATCTGAAAGATGTAACTGTTTGCCAGAAACCATTTAGAGTAATAATGAAATTACAGTTTGTCTAACCTGCTTTCTTTGCAGTCAGAACTGTGTCTGCCTAGTTCCCCATTCTGGTTTTGAACTGCTGAACTGGACCAATCAGTGTGGGGTAAGCTAGCTCTAAAATGGTGCCTTGACTAATCAGAACTTGGACTCATAATCTGAGCCAGCCACAAGAGGATTGTATGGGCAGTGACTCTGGGAGATGTAGTTTAGACTTGCGCTTTTTGGACCAACAGGAGCAGTCTATTGTGAGTGACAGCCAATCCAGTCAAGAACTGGGAGGAACTCAAAGGAAGTGCCGGTTTTGTCTGTTGGAGTTTCAGTTGAGCTCTGGCAGTGAAGAAGGAAGGAGCCCTGTGCTTTTTCAGTGTGCAGTTTTAGTCGGGAAACGTGTGTAAGGCCCAGAGTTCCGGTCTGCAGCTTATGTAACTGCTTGTTAGGACTGAATCCGTCCTGTGAAGAGAATCAAAGGATATCTGAAGAGTAGAAACCAGGCTCACCCTGTAGAAGATTGGAGAAATTGCTGAATTGCACTCGGTCAGTCAGGAACTGAATCTGCTGTGTGTTCTCCCGGGTATTGTGCAGTAATTGCGATCGGGATAGAGAAGCAGCCTGCCTGGTATAGTACTTTCTGTTTTACCATATAAATGTGTGAAGAGGCTTGTGTACCTCAAGTGAATCCTGCTGCCATTAAAGGACTTTTGCCTGTTACTGTTCACCATATAAATGTGTGAGGAGGCTTGGTTAGCTCAAGTGAATCCTGCTGCCATTAAAGGACTTTTGCCTGTTGCAGTTTGCCATATAAATGTGTGAGGAGTCTCGTGGAGCTCAAGAGTAGCCCTGCTGACATTGAAGGACCCTATCTTGTTTGGAGGTCGTGAGTACTAATTCAGGGTCGCTCCTGTTGAATTGCCACATTGAATCCAAATGGAATCACTGTACTGCTGACTGTTTAAACTAATTTTTCTTTTCTCTGTGGAAGGGCCCCTACCAGCTGCCCACGGTTTGGACTAGCCACTAGGGCTTGGGTACCCAGGGACAGTAACTGGTAGGGAAGGCCTATGCACAGAGCCATAGGTAGATGAGTAAAGTGATAAGCTAATTAACCTGATTTCCCCCTGTCCTTGTTATATTCCCCCTAAATAAATCAGAGCTGCTTGTTTCAGCAAAGTTATACTGCCTGAGGTATTTGTCTATGTTAAAGTATTGTACTGTGATTGTTGCACTGTATCTTATTTTACAGGGAGGTCCCAGTGCCTGAACCAGCCCTGGGGGTAAGTGTATACTGTGAAGGTAATTCTGATATATTGTGTAGGCCACTAGTGGGAAGAAAGGGGGGTTGCAGTGTCCCAGAGGGCTGTGACCAAGTAAGTTTAACTATTGCAAACCCTGACCTCTGGGTGGAGGCACCCGCCATTGGATCCAGGCCCCTCAACCTGTTAGTGGCAAATCAGGTAGGGGTAGTAGCCCCTGGGATAGCGCCATCTACGGGTTACAATTTTATTAGTGACCAGTATTGTCTTTTGTCCGTTGCCTCATTAGATTTTTTATTGTAGTATCCTTATTTTGCATTTCTTATTTTTTGTTTTAATGAATTTCTTGCATCCTTATGTTTATCCTAGTCCTCTGAATTTAAAGTTTTACTAGCAATTTTCCAGAGCCTGTGTTTTAGAAACATAGAAATTGGCAGCAGGTAAGGGCCTTCGGCCTACCTTGTCTGCCCTATTACCACTAACAATTGCGCTCTATTGTGCACTGCTGGCATTAGGTTGTAACCCCCGACTACCAGCAATCCTCTATGCCAATCCCAAGCATCTTTAAAACCTGTAATCATTTCTGCCCCACCATCTTTGCTGGCAGGCTGTTCCACTTGTTCACCACCCTCTCTATAAAGAAGTACTTCCTCACGTTCCCTCTGAATCTCCCTCCCTCCAGTTTCATCTTGTGCTCCCTTGTCCTTGAGCATCTTTTCTTTGGAATATAGTATTCTCCTGTACTTTATCCTTCCCTGTGAGATGCAGTACTTAAATGCCTAAATCATATCCCTCCTCTCCTCCAGGGAGTACATATTTAATTCCCTCAGCCTGTCCTCATAGGGCTTGTGATGTAGTCCCTGCACCATTTTGGTTGCCCTCTTCTGAACCGCCTCCACCACCCTCTCTGTCCTTAAGTACATGAGGCCTCCAGAACTGGACACACTATTCGAGGTGCAGCCTCACTAATGTCCTGTATAGTGGAATTATTACCTCCCTTTTTTTGCTGGTGATTCCCCTGCCTGTACATCCCAGCATCCTGTTTGCCTTTCTTGCCACCTTGTCACACTGCCTACTACCTTGAGGTCATCAGAGATGATCACCCCCAGGTCTGTTTGTTGCTTGGACCATGCTAGTCCCCCCAAGTTGATATGTAGCTGCTGTGTTTTTGTGCCATATGTTTTATTCTTATCACTTTCATAAATTTTCAGTAATCCATCAGACATGATTTTTCTTTTGTGTTATTTTAGTAAATGGTGCTATGTCATCACAAACTGCTCTGAACAAATTGTTAAATTCTTGTGTTGCCACATCAAAAGATGGTATAAGAAAAAGTCTGTCCTGTTTCACCTGCATCATATTAAATTGAAAAACCTCCTTAATATAGCATTTGAAATTCCAGCACCTTATTTTTATTTCACTAATTTTAGTTATTGTATTTACTGTATACAATGGCTTTATAGTAGTAATAACAGTGTCATTCAGAGTAAAAGGGAAAACAGTAGAATCAGAAGGACCGAATGCAGCAGAACCACAGCAAAGCCCTTCTCCGTGGTGTCTGCTGAACACTTGCTGCACTTACCTGCAGGAGTCAAGCACTAAGAAACCAACATACAGTATATTGTCATCTCATTCAGTAGGCAATTAGGCAATCAAATGTGATAAACTCATTCCGTGTACGGTGTGGCATCATATCATTGCAAGGCCCAGACTGGGCTACCTGAGATTCAGTAGCTTGTTTTTCATGTGATCCTGCTTTGGCTCCTTTTACCAGCTGGGGGGACTGAAGTGCAGGTGTGGTCAGATGACTTACTTTAAAAAGGAGTTGGGTGTTTACCGGTGTGTTTTGGGGCCAGCATTCTCTCTCACTAAGCCAGACCCTATTACTATCATCCATGTCTGTGTGTGGGTTGATAATGAGTGCATCTATAGCTCCATTTGCCTGCAGACAGGCCGACACTGTCCGTCTTGAATTCATCGCTTTGTAAAGCACTTTGAGATCAGGGCTGTCTTCTGCCCCCCCCAACAAATACAAATACACATGCACAGGCACACACACACACACACACACACACACACACAATTCCCGACCCAAGTAGAGCATTTTAAACTTGGGAATGCTGTGGAAGTATAAATTAGTTCAGTATTCCTCCTAGGTTTGTTTTTAATTGTGTGCTCCACTCCTGCATGTATAACAGGTACTGCAGTAAACAAATTCTATTTGATTCTCTTGAAAGTTAGTTGATCAACAAGAGCAGTAAGAGTGGACTTTTGCCAGCAAGACTAGTCTTGTGATGGCACTGCTGTTGTATAAATAATTTATACAATTTTTTTTATCCAGGATTGCTCAGCTGAGATGCAGCATCATACTTCCAGTGGGATCCTACTTCTACCCATTTCCGCAACACTCCGTGCTGCAGCACTGGCAGGTTGAATGACTTGCCACAGGCCACACAATAAGTATTTGGCTGTAGTGGGGTTTGAACCTGTGATCACTTGGTTCCCAAGCTGGTGCTCCAACCACTAGAAAACACAGCCTCCCATGTTGCAATAAGTCATTTTATTAATTCTCTCACTTCCATCTTCTGGATGGTGGAGTGTCTGGGGACAATAAATTACAATAAGCAAAAGCTGGATATACTATGTTACATCTTAAAATAATAAATGGAAAATTCCTTACCAGAGGTTTTTCTGATTTATATGGAGTTCTGGGGCTGAAGGTATTTCAGAAAAGTCAGCTTAGACAACTCTACGGTATCCCCTTCAACCCTACCCCCCCCCCACCTTAAATGGTGGTGATGGCACTTGATCTGGGCTTTGCTTGCTTGCCTGCTGCTGCTTTACTGAGAGACAGACACCTTCCAGCCACTGTGAACTGTAGCAGTGGTGCAGTAATAGAAAATTATGTGTTTGCATTTTTTTACCTCACATTCTGGTGCCACTGGCTTGCTGTACACTGTTTCTTCACCGTGTTCACTAGTGGCTGGGAAGTAGCACTTCCAGCAGGCAGATGCTCAGTATTCAACAAAGTCTTAATGCCTGTGTAACCCCTAGGTGGCACTATCCCACGGGCTACTACCCCTGCTTGCTAGTAGCAGGTTAAGGGGCCTAGGTTCTGCAACAGGTGCCTTCACCCGGAGGTCGGGGCTGATAGTGGTCAAACTAACCTGGGCACAGCCCTCCGGGACACTGCAATCCCCCTCTTTCCTTTCTAGTGGCCTGAGCAATATACGATAATCACTTCCACAGTGCCCCTTGTACACCATACAAGTACCCACACTGTTTGCACTTACCACCAGGGCTGGTTCGTCCGGCTCGACCCTGGGGACCCCCTGTAAAATAAGGTTATGCACTGCAAATAGCAACAGTACAGTACTCTTGGCACAAACTGGAACCACAGTCAGGTTAAATGCAGAAAAAATCAGATCTGATTTATTCAGGGGACTTAAACAAGGAAGGGGCGTAATCAGGCTGATTGGCTCAAAGGCTATATTAATCAAACAGTTATACATGCACTTTAAGTCCCCACACAGTCATACCTCTGGGTACCCAGGTAGGGAGATGATGGGCTAGCCAGGAACATTGCAGCTGGTTGGGGCTCTGTGATGGAAGAAAGCAACATGCATAACACACACTTTTTGTAATCCGGAGCCAGAGCGCTCAGTTTGTAAAAGAAAAAGCAACCAGACCATCCGATGACAACACTTTAGATTTAGCTGTTGTTGCAGGGAGGTACCCTGATGTTTACTCACAATACCCAATACTGGAAATAGGCAGGATGAAATCGAGACTGCAGGTTGTCGAGCTGGAGTGCCCGGAGAAGCGAGGCCCACACAAATCACAAAGGCATCGTTCCTGTTCAAATGTTGAGCAGGGGGCTGGTCCCCAGGCTGGTCTCTCGTCGATGGTTTTCTCTGTGCAGCGGGTAGTCAGGCTGGGCCAGTGTGGCAAGGCCCAGGCCCAATGGAGATGATTTTGGATTCAGTCCATGGGGATGGATGCACCTTCCAGCAAGCAGAATACAATTCAGACAACAGTGGGGAACCAAATCGCGACCCACTAGCAGCACACAGGACATTTCCACGTAAGGAAATTCTAATGCAGCTTCCAGCAAGCAGAACACATTTCAAACCACAGTGGGGAACCAAATCACGACCCACTATAAGTACACAACACATTCACATGTAAGGAAATTCCGATGTACCAGGCAAAAGGCTTCCGGTCACAATTACAGAGTCTCTGCACAATCCTGGAGTTCAGAGGTGGCTGGAGGTCCAGACAGGCCGATCACATTCAGCAAATCTTTGGTCTTCTGCAGGTAGGAGCCTGGTCACAATTCAGTGGCTTACTTCACTCTCCAAGTTCGGATTCAGTCCGAAAAAGGAACAAGTTCCCTCTCAGTGACAGCAGGCAGGCCAAACTCAGGCATTTCCACAGTTCTCCCACGTGAATCTTTGCCAGGGCTGCTGCTTGAATCATTCAAGCCGTTATCTCTTCACTTCCCAACTCAGAACTAACTGAAAATGCAAGCAGTGTGGGAATTTCCCCAAGATCCAAAAGGTTCGGTTGGTTGATCTGTCTGTCAGTCACAACAAGGGCTCCCCCTTCAAGTTCATTTAGGTGTCAAAATGCAAAAACTACAATTCCTACAAGTTTTGACCTCACCAAGCCCCTGTAGGCAGGCTCCATTTTAGAGTCCCAAATGTACTGATTGGCCCATTTCAGCAGTCCAGGACCAAGACGATGGAAACAAACAGAACTGGCCATGCTGCAGTGAAGGCAGGTTAGAACAAACTGCAGTATTATTACTACTCTAACAAATGATCAACAAACAAGCACATTTTCTAACAGAGCTCCCTTTTAGATTAATTATGAATGCAATCCAGGCAGCTCTTAAAGAGACAGTACACAGAGGGTATATAGGCACTCTCTAGCAATCGCATTTAAACTACAAAAACGCAGGACACCAGCCTGGCAGTGAGCATTTAGACAAGCTCGAGGAAGACTATTTGGGAACCCCCATTTGTAAGGGGGGGGGTTACACCTGTGATTCCCAAGGTAAAAAAAAAAACAACACACAGTGCCCCCCAACACACACCAAGGAAACATGCTGCTTGCCCTACCACCCTGGTAAACTTGCCACTGCTCCCTTCCTGGAATCAGAGTTTGAGCTGTAATGTCCCTCCACCCCTGCCCACCCCACTGTGCAAGTTTCCCCAGATTGGCCCCCGATACTCGGGGGGGGGGGGGTACAGGGTTTCAGTTCAACTGGTGCCCGAGCCCTCACTGATCTTGACTAGAGTTTAGAGGGCCTTAGCAGTTCTAGCATCTGCTGATAGCCTCCCTGCCATGGTGCACAAAGTCATTCCTCCCATCTGCTAATACTTTTCAATCCCTGCTCTTTCAAACAAATTTCATAGAAGAAATCAGATTCATCCTGACTTCCCCTCTGCTGATACCTTCCTTGTCCTAAAACACAAAATCCACAATCCCCGTCTGCTGATACCATCCCAGTCTCTGTACCTTTGTACAAAATCCAGTCCACCTCCTCTAATACTCCCTTCCATCTGCAGATGCCCTTCCTGCCCAAGTCAATGTCCATTGTACAAAAATAACCAAACCTGCATCCAGCCTGTTTGCAGGCCCATTACTATTGCAGTTCAAAACCACTGCCATTTTCAGCTGCCTGCCGCTCTGTCTCTAGCAGCGTTTCAAGTATGCATTTACATTTTTAGTCTTGACTGTCTCATAGTTGCAGCAGTAAAACTACTGCTCAGTCATGACACAGGTGTCTTCAGGTTCAGGAAAAAGCCATGGTTGGGGGGATGACAGCTGAGTGTGGTAGTAGATGTTCCTTTCCTCTGGCAGGGGGAGCATCAGATTGTTGCTGTGATACTGCCTCCTGGGTGACCATGGGAGGCGATGCAGTGGAGAGCTGCAAGGAGGGGGAATGCTGCTGCCATCAACTGCTGTGTGTTCAGTGTGTGGAGTCTTGATGGGGAAAACTGGCAGGAAAATCCCCCATACTGATGCAGCATGACAGGGTCGTCAGTGGGCCTCAGACCTGCTGATCTGTGCACTCCCATCTCAACCATTGGTAGAAATTTCCTGACAGGTTGTGGCCCACCCCAAGGACCCCACCATGGGACAAGCCCTTGGGGACAGGTAAGTCCTAAGAGAAGACAGGGCTGGGATATGGTAGAGGCTTTAAGTCGGGGCCAAGGGCTTATTTATTTATTTATTTGTGAAATCAGTTTACAACCTTTGAACCAGAGGCTCGTTTCCAAAGGTACCTCGTCACATTAAAGACATATATAGAGTTTTAGGTTACATAGCACAGGTTTGCTAAAAATAGGCGTTCATCAGAGGCGCCACATCACACTGAGGTCAGGCAAAATACATTTAGGTTACAGGGTACAAGTAATTGAGAACAGGTGTTACACAAGTTGGTATCAAAAATTGAGCAATCTAATAGGCATACCATGAAACAGCTGGCACTGGCCAGGTTAGACATAGAGTGCAGTGTACCAGGAAGAGGTGGTGGGAGGGCTGGGAGAGCCGCTCCGGGTTGTCATGAGAAGTCGAGGTGGAGGCTGCTTTCAGAGACAGGAGCAGCTACGAGTGTTGAAGAGTTGGTTTCAAGGGTGGTTTGAACTTGGAGATGGTGGTGGCATTGGTGATGGGGGCAGGAGAGAGTTAAACCAGGATGGGGCTCTGTAGCAGAAGGACCTCTGGCCACGGCTGGTTCTTGATCTGGGGACCATTAGAGTGGTCTTGTTGGATGACCGTGTTGCAATAGTGGGTGGGATCCGGTGGATGGATGCCGTCACCCAAAGAGGGGAGAGCCCGAGTAGGGTTTTTTTTTGTGAGGAGGCAGGTTTGATATCGGAGCCGTTCATCCAGGTAAAGAGTTTAGCCTCGTCATACAGCTGACAGGTGTGTGTGAGCCTGGGGGCACCAGTAATCAAACTGCAGGCTTTATTCAGGGTTAAGTGAATTTTTTTGAGTGCAGTCGTGTCGGCAGCACCATAGACTGGTAGACCATAGTCTACAAGGGACAATATGGAAGACGTAACAGCGAGCCGGAGCGCATTTGGGGGAAGGCAGGTTCTATGGCAGAAGAGGATGCCAAGCCGTGTGTTAGTGGCGGATGTTAGGGCATCAATTTGGTTGTGAAATGTGAGGGCTGAGTCGAAGGTAACCCCCAGGTATTTGTAGGAGCAGACTTGTTCCAGTGGCTGTTTGGTACTAGGAAGGATATAGAGTGGGTGGTTGCTAGCTTTGTTTTTGGTGGGAAAAGAGCATAGCTTTGGTTTTTAAGATTGATGACGAGTCTGCGCCCTTAAACCAGGCTTCGCATTATTGAAAGACTGCTGTAGGGTGTCCTGAAGGGAGACGGGATTGCGGTGGGTGGCAAAAAGGACAGCGTCATCTGCATACAGGAGAATTTTGCCAGGGCATGCACTGGGTGGGGTGTTCAGATAGAGTGAGAAGAGAAGGGGGCCCAGGATGGAGCCTTGGGGGACCCCAGAGTGAATGGGACGGGTATCAGAGAGTATCCCATTGATTTTAACACACTGTGATCGAGCTGCTAGATAGCTCATGCACCGTGCTAGGGGGCCAGCTGAGAGACCAGTGTGGCAGAGAGCATTCAGCAGAAGAGGGTGGGAGACGGTGTCGAAAGCTTTTGAGAGGTTGATGAACACTGCACCAGCTAGGGAGCTGGTATCCAGGGAGGAGTGTAGCAAGTTGGAGAATTCAATTAGTGCAGTGCTGGTACTGTGACCAGCATGGAAGCCATGTTGCTCTGGGCATAAGGGCATAAGGCTGGCCAGGAGATTTAAAAAAAAGTCTTGTTCATTGGTTCTGCCACTTTATTTCATTTTTAAAAAATCCATTTCAAAACATTAAGAAATGCATCTGGAACACTGGAGTCACAAAAGCTTTCAACTAGCAGCTGCTTCCAAAACCATGTTCACTACTCTGATCCTGGAACATACTAAGGTTAGCCTAAACCACAGCCTGGTTGCTCTCTCCCTGTAATCCATGATTTGAAACCTCTGGGCAACCCAGTGTTTATTGATTTCCTTGGTTTGGTCCATGAGACTTTGGTTGGTGTGTGAGTTGTCTCCCCTACAGTACTCAATATTTTCTGGGGGGATCTGAAAACCCAAGCAGCACTGATGCAAAGCAGCACATGATGAGAAGCTATAAGATCAGTATGTACTATTAAATAGAGCACGGAGAAGGAGAATGAAGGAAGGGAGAGAAGAGAAAGCCCATGCATACCCGGGGCAAAGGAGCAGCAAGTTCATCCGAACTGAACAGAAGAGGGGTAGAAGAGAGAGAGAGAGAGAGAGAGCATGCGCGCAAAGTAAGGTGGAGCTGGAAAGGGACAACAAAGTATTAATAGTTGTGCACTTAAAGATAAACACACCGGAGTAAATTAGGTATGTTAAAAGAAATACAAAAGTATGTCCCTGCTGTGACACTAAGGCCATGTCCACACTGGCAATGGCGCTGCAGTAATAGTTTCAAAAATAGTACAGCACATACTGTGCTAGTGCGTCCACACTGTGGTCTCCGTGTTCCAGACCTGCTGACAAGCGAGTCCATACTCATGGCACAGTTTGGGAAGCTTGCTCCACCGCATCTCCCCGGCTGTCCCATAGTGCATTGCGGGACACACAGATGGCGCCATGCAAGTCCCAGCATGCTAGTGCGTTGCCATGAAACTGAAGTGTAGACATGGCTGCGCCCACCGCTGCTGGAATGCAGGGCACGGACAGAGCAGGATCAGCCAGATAATAGGAGAAAGAGTTTGGAAGGTAAGCCTCAGACAAAAAAATACAGCTGCTGAATTTTGGAAAATGTGGAGAGATGTGAGGAGGGAGGTCACCAGCAGTGGGAGGATAGGGCTTATGAAACCGGGAGTTCTGGTGTTAAGGAGCAGTACATTCTGGCTCCTCGGAGGACTAACAGCTGCTAAGCACAGTGAATACATTACAGACTTCTGTCCACACTGGTTAGTCAACCGTGTTTATTTTTGAACCATGTTGAAAACCATGCTAAAACCCTGATACAATCAGGATTTAAACTAGGGTTGCCAACCGTCCTGTATTTTATGGGATGCCCCGTATTTCAGGGTAAAATTGCCTGTCCCGTATGAAATCTATATGGGGACACCTATTATCCCATATTTTCAACTTGCCAACTTCTGCTATTAAAACTCACTGTCCCAGTTTTCCAAGCAGCTATGGAGCTAGTAGTGCGCATGCGCTATGGTCTAGGGACAGTCGGGGTCAGGGACGTCCAAGAGAGTGGGAAGCCTTCTGCTGCATCATGCCGTGCTCGTGCACTGCTGTGAGCTGCATCCGTCATTCATAACGTCTGCGACTTGAGCAAGAGCTGCAAGATTTGCCCAGTGCACAGCACTTTGTGATATTTTTTTCTTCGCCCATCCCGATTGTGAGTACCGGCGGTCGGAAAGTCATCGCTGCGATGCCAGGCTGCGGGCAGTTTTTTCTGTTTGATAGTCTTTTTGGGGGCACTTTCCTGGCCTGTTGGTGGTGAAAGTTAAGAAGAGGAATAAGCTGCCCTGAGCATGGCTGGCCTGCTCATGGGCTTGTCCTCATGTGGAGTGGAGCAGAGTGAGATGTGGAGGAGATGATTGACACCCTGCTGCTGATTGCTTGCTTGCCAGGTGGGCAGCTGAACTTGAAGATGACAGTGACAATCACAGGGAGCCCAGGGAGATCTACTCAACAAACACCCAGTAAGTTGGGGGGTTGGGGTAACACTGTTGGCTGATCTCTGCAGAATGCACTGTTGGTCCTCCTGTTGTTCCACCAATGTAGAATAGACTGCAGCGGGGTTATGGTCGGAGCTAGTCTGCAGTACTGTACATTATTTTTATCTAGCTGTGGCACTGCATTGCGATTGCTGTTAGCAAAAGCGAGTTACGAGTTCAGAGTAAATCAAAGATCTGAAGATACGGTGCATAGAAGACAGTTTGGTTTTTTTTTTTCCTACTTTCCACAGTTTCTAAATTCCACTTCATTCATTTACTCATGATACAATACAAAATACTTAGATGTTCAGGCATTGAATCACTTGATCTGATATTCCAGGGGCAGAGGGGGAAAAAAGACTGTATAGGGCTGGCTAGGGCTACCCAACAGGGAATGTACTCTTCTCTAGTGCCTGTTCTAGAAGGGCCAATATTTTGTTGAATTTGCTAGGTCCCTTGTACTTGATATTGATTTGTTTTCAGTTGTGTGAGGTAGTCTAGTATGGAGTTCCCCTACTGTGCTGTCGTTTGTGGGAGGGGGGGGTTCTGGCTCTCTGTCATCCAGTGCCTCCCTAGTACAACTTTTCCCTGCCAAGCTAAGCTGCCCAAGGGGATGACAGTAGTTAGTGTGTTTATCTGCCTGCAGTACACAGCCCAGCATCACCCTTCTGATGGATGTTTCATAGTCAAGGTCCAGACACTTTGAAAGAGTAGCCACCACCCCATTCCAGTACCCTGCCACTGCTGGGCAGGCACTCCCACCCCAAGTGCTGAAAGGTGCCCTCCACAACATGGCATTTTGGGCATCTGTCTGGTTTAGGGTTATCAAATCTGCGGGGGCATGAGTGGGTCTAAGAAACTGTCCCTTATTTCTGAAATACAATGCTGGCAACCCTACTTTAAGCATGGTTTTCTAACACGGTTTGAAAATGTTACCAGTGTGGACACAAGCCGTGTTTGTGGGCTCCTGTAATGTTTTTAGATGCCTGTAATGTTGCAGGAGCCCTAGTGTGGACAGGGCCTTAAAAATCCAGCGCCTTCTTGAAAAAAAACTGTAGTATTTCATATTTAGCTTTTTCATTTTTCTTGCTGCCCCCTTACTTACGGAACCTATCCCTTTCCACTCTACGCAATCACCCAGACAGATCACCTCTCCCTGCAGCACTCCTTTGGCATGCCCGCTGAGGCAGAGCCCCATGGTTGTCCATCCTCCAGCAGAACAGTCTCAACTGGGGATGACAGGGGGCTGTCTGGAGCTTCATCCTGTAGGGCCAGGGCTTTTTTTTCGCTTTTGCTCTTCAACATTCTCATCCATCCGTCATGCAGACAGTTCCTCTGTTTTCAGGTAGACGGAACCTTGCATTAGTTCAGAGCCACACTGTTTGTCCTGTTGTGTTTTCGCTCGAGGTGTTCACTAAGTGTTTGACATGGTGGACTTTCTCAAGCACAAAGGCATCAAGGTCTTTCTGTAGCTCAGCAACCAGCTCATTACAGTGAGTTCACTGAGGGACGAGGAGTGGTCCAAGGATCAGACTATCCAGACGTTCCAGGACCTCTAACCAAATCTGAGCTCACCCCGAAGCAGGTGATTCTGTTAATTGCAGCAAAAATGAACTTCCTCCAAGCCAAAGCTTGTCTGCCATCAGACAGGGTGGATAACATTTTCTCCCATGTCCAGTCACATTGGGCTGGGCAGTTGTATCTCGGCCTGGGATTTCCTCCAGTGTCTGGGCTTCATGGCCTCTAATATGGTTGTGATACATTAGGCCTGCTGGTGCATGTAATCCATTCGGTGGGAAATGAGTTGCCAGTGGTCCAAATTACACACAGTCTTGAACCAACCAATGATCCAGCTGATGCTGGACACCACTAGTTGGTGGCAGTCCCCTGAAAACCTCTTGGAGGATATTTTGTTCATCTGCGTAAAGTCCTTGGTCACTCTGATGTTGGGCGAATTGCTGCTGGGCTGGGGTGCACACCTCCTGGATTGCAGAGTGCATGGGTGCTAACCATCAAGTAAGACAGCTTCACATCAACCTACCAGAACTCTGCATGGTTCACAAACCACTGGCAGAGTTCTCCTGCTGGTCCAAGGCTGAGTGATCCAGGTCAACATGGATAACACAGCCACCATGTTCTCTCTGAACAAATAAGGTGGAACACATACCTTTCCTCTGTGTCAGGAGGTGCTGCGGACATGGCTTCGGGCTTACTCCCTGCATGTTGACCTGGTGGAATCTTTGTTACAGCATCAAACAGTTAGCTGGCAGACGCCGTGTCATGTAAGAGAGGCATCCTTCGAGTGGTCACTACACCCACGGGTGTTGTCCCAGGTGTTCTCAGAATGGGGCAACCATCAGTATATCTGTTTGCAGGAAAGCAGGAAGTTGAGACTGTTCTTTGCCCCTTCTCCTCAGCTAGGCAATCTTCCTGGGGGCGTACCCTCTTATTCCTGGGCTCTGAATCTCCTGTATGCCTTCCTTCCATTCCTCTTGTTCACAGTGTGGTCCTCAAGATATGGAGGTACGAGGTGTCCCTGATCCTTACCACACCAGACAGACTGCGCCTGTTCTGGTATCATGATCTCCTGAGTCGCAGCAGCAGACCACTGACTGCTTCCACTCCTGCTGGAGCTACTGACGAGGTCTGAGAGGATGATCAGGCATCCAGGCCTGTAGTCCCTGCACCTGGCCACCAGGCTTCTCAGCGGATAGAGTTCCAGGATTGCTGAGGATGTTCTCCAGATGCTGAAGGTATCTTGGAAGGAGTCTGTTAGTAAGATGCATGCTTGCAAATGGACAAGGTTCTCATGCTGGTGCAAGGAGTGATTGCTACCCATCTCCTGCTCTATATGCCATATTCTTGACCACCTCACTCGGCTGCCTCCCTGGGTCTTAAGAGGTCTACTATTTGGTCATGATGGCAGATTTTTTCCATTCCATTTGGGATTGTTGGTCTTCTCTTTCCTCTTTCCTCCTGTTTTCTGCTGCTATAGAGCAGGCAGCCCAGATGCTCAAGAGATCAGGGGCAGTCACTGGCCAAATACCAGCTGCAGAAAACCTTGGACATGGGTGACTCTTGTGCCTGTGCCATAGATACAACCATCGCTATGCATCATAGTTCCTTGCAGAGGCTGCCCACCTATACTGCGGACACTCAGCATAAGTTGGCCGATGTCCTATTCCTGGTCACTGACCTCTTTGGCCCTAGGGTGGAAGGACATCTCACTTGCATGGTGAAGTCCAGTGACACTCTGGATTCTGTGGCTTCATCCCAGAAGGGCCTGGAATCCTCATAGCCTAAGAAACAGGCCTTTCAGTTTTAATCCTTTTGACCACAGCAGCCTCAGCAGGGGCAGTAGAAGCACTAGCATCTGAAGCCTACATTTGGCAACCAGAGGCAAAAAAAGGAAGGATTAAGGTAGCAGTGTCTCTGGGGCCCCAGCGGCCAAACCTATCTCCAAGGCAGCTAAGTGATAGGTTAAGGGATGTGGTTGCCCCTTCTGCCTATTCCCTGTCCCAGTTCTTGGTTGAGGGTCGGTTGCACCACTTCTTTCCATAGTGGTCCACCATTATCTCAGACAGGTGGGTCCTAGAAATGGAGGGCAAGGGGTTGCCTCTGAACTTTGAGGCCCTCCCTCCTTAATTACTCTGAGCTGCTTGGGAGTCCAGTGTGCCAGAAGACAGGTTGCCTGCACTAAGAGGTGGCAAAGCTTAGCTCCTAGAGTGTCGGGTGATAGTCCATGCTCCAGAGGCCCTGGCCATTCAGGGACATGTTTCCAGGAATTTCCTGATTCTGAAACAGATAGGGGGGCTGACGCATCATACAATTTGAACAAGTTCTTAATTAAGCACAAGTTCCAAATGGTCACGCTGAACTGGATAATACCATCCTTGGAGCGGAGAATGTGGTTCTGCTCACTAGACCTCCAGGGTGCATTCTTCCACATCCCAGTCCATCCATCTCATTGCTGGTACCTTCAGTTCCATGTGGAGAGGGTGCTCTATCGGTTCCAGTTCATGACTTTTGGCCTCTCATCGTGCTGAGGGTCTCCATTAAGTGCATGGCAGTGGCAGCAGCCTTCCTGTGGCATAACAGCATCAAGCTATATCCCTACATGCACAACTGGCTGCTAGCCATGTTATCCAAGGAGGTTGTGGAGCAGTCCAAAATTCTGGCCCTCCAGACCTACCAAGACTTGGGCTTTCTGGTCAGCCTGGCCAAGTCAGAACTAGCCCCCTCAAAGGTGACCAAGTTCTTTGGAGCAAAATTCCTCTCCCATTACAGCATTGATGTAATGAGTCATTGGGATGATGCTTTTGGGACCTCAGTCCTCCAGTTTCTATTCTCCAACCAGGAGTGTGCGCCTTGCCCCCACCTCCTGGAGGACTGCTAAGAGTCTGCCTATGCATGGATAGTGAACTGAATCCACACCTT
Source organism: Neoceratodus forsteri (assembly GCA_016271365.2). NCBI lineage: Eukaryota > Metazoa > Chordata > Ceratodontiformes > Ceratodontidae > Neoceratodus > Neoceratodus forsteri. Next base: position 1,850,855,921 of record CM057449.1, read on the forward strand.
AAGAAATATAGGCTACTGACCTGTAACTTTAGTTTTAAGAGTGTTATTTAGTTCACATCCACACCACCCACCTGACCTCCACTGGCAGTGTTGTACCTGAATCCCTGCTTACATTTTACATGATCTGACATCACAGGGTGGAGCCTGAGGATATACCATCCTGGTGATTGGAGGAGCTTCGCTTGAAGACATTCTGATGACTCTGCTGTCTCCAAGGAGAACTGCCTGTGCATGGATGTGAACTGGATACCACTCTTAAAACTACTATTATAGGTGAGTAAGGTAACTCATCCCCTACAGAAAAATATTGTTGGGTCATTACATTAAGGAAACCTGAAAGAAAAGCCAAAATGCTACATGTCTGGCAAGGTTTACCTTTTTTAACTGTTTAATGGCCATCATGTTACATGGCATATACAGTTACTGTACCTTTTGAAAAAAAAAAAATACCTGGAAACTCTGTCTGTGTATACGTGTAAATGTAATTGATGATCCTGTTTGACGAGTATGCAGTGTTTTGACTAAATAACAAACAAGATTACACAATACAGAACTTACATTCTTGTGGTGACACATGTAAACTTAAGCCCTGTACAGACAACAGAAACTTATTTAAAAATGCTTCTTAAACAGGGTTAAAGCATAGTGTTCGGAGCATCTGTACTGTGCTCTGACACTGCTAGCTTGCGTGAGCTCCCAGGAATCATTATGGCACCAGTACAGGGCATTGAGGGTGCTGAAGTGCATGCTGGGATACTTGTAACAGGGATTTGTGTCTGGTACCATGGAATAGGTACTGATTCTATTTTATGGCAAAGTGTAACTTCACTGAAATGTTTAATTTTTTGTGTGTGTCTGTAAGCTCAAAATAATACATGAAGTGCATGCATGTTTAACTTAATCCGAGTTGCATCACAGTATTCGTCAACACTGCTAATAACCAAGGTTAAATCTATCATGTTTTTCTGAAACCATGTTTTAACTTACCTCTGAGCAGGGTTAGAACACTGTTTTAAACACAGATTGTAGCCCCACTTTTACTGTGCTACAATCTGCATGCAAACATTTTAAACGGTTTTAATAACATTGAATGGTTTTAAAGTTCTAGTGTGAACAGGTCTTAGTCCCTGTGAGCCCACATTCCCCCGCATGTGGTTATTTGTGTTCTCCACAGTTTTGAGCTGATTCCAGGGTGGAGGGTCAGGGACAGGTTGTCAGTTGCTGCACGTGCTGCTTCACAGCTGTGGGTAGTGGGCATACTCCTGCTCCTCATGCCTGGCATTCCAGTTCACAACACAATGTGCAGATCCTGTGCTACCTGTTCAGCTACCAAAATTCCTTCCCTTTTTTTTTTATCTCTCCCTTTTCTCCTTTCCTTGCCTCTCTAGTTTGCTCTCTCACCTTGTATTTTGTTCTCTCTCTTTATTTCTCGTTGGTTTCCGTCTTCCCTTTTGCTTCTTTTTTTATTTTCCAGTTTATTTTCTGTGTTCTTTTCCTTGTATTTTGTCTCTTCCAGGAGCAGGTCACACTGAGGATGACACACAACCCTGTTTCCGAGCAGGCCTTGGGCTTTGAGGGTGGTAGGAGGAAGGCTTTCGGATGAGATGTTAAACCGAGGTCCCATCTGCCTGGATTGGTGGTAGTTCAGGTGGATGTTAAAGATCCCATGGCACTTATCGAAAAGAGCAGGGGAATTTCCCCGGTGTCCTGGCCAAATTTCCCTCATTCAATATAAATACCACCAGCAGCTTAATCTGGTTCAAGGTCAGTTGGCATTCATCTGTATCCCCCTCCCCCGGGTCGTGCCTGAAAATAGGCAAGATTTGTCTAGTGCACTTACCCGGTCAACAAAAACTAAATAAATAAAATAAATAATAAAATTATTTACTGTGATGAAAAACTGCCTCTTGGGCCATCCCAGCTTACAGGGCAGTTTTGTCGAGGACTTCTAATTCTTTGCCACCACCTGATTTTCTCAGGAAACTGCCTTTGCTCTGCTCAGAGTCAGGAATGTCAACACAATAATTATTGGTAGAGTGCACTTCGGAGACGGACTGCAAACAGGGTCCAGCAGAAATAATAAAAATGACCGTGTCAGTAATGACAGTCACTGGTTCCATCAAAAATAGATTCTTTACTAAAAGGTACTACAGGTATTTACAAACAGGATATATTTACAGCATGACGAAAGGTTTGCACATTTACTGAGAATAGAAAATAAAGTAAGTTAAAATGACAGATGATTTGTCAGAAAAACCTCAAACTTTAGCCTCACCTAAAGTCTCTGTATCTGCCATTACATACAGAAGACATTCCCCCTATGCTTCCTTACCCAGCTAACTTTCAGCAGGGCCCTTCCTTCTTCAGGTGTCGAATGTCCAAGACACAGAGAGAGAGTTCCCTGCTCCTTCCCCTTTTATGCACTCGGGCTATGGAGAAGTGACCTATCCCTGAAGTTCCAGCCCCCTCCTCACCAGTATCCCCACCCGTGGTGGTGTGTGTGTGACCGACCTCATCTCCTTAGCCCTGCCTGCTATCTCTTGAAGTTGTATGACATGCACCTGTGTCCATTGCCTGACATGGGAACATATCCCAGGAAAGACTCCCCATTGGGATTACGGCTTGTCTCCTCCATGCTCATCCTGTCAGCAGTTACTGCTAACCTTCTAACGAGAACATTGGCACCTGCACAGTGGGTGACCAGCTCTCCTTAACTGCCTGTACATGTGACATGACAGCCATCTTGTGTCCATTCCAAACAGAACCTGTAACAGATAAATATTTAAACTAACAGAGAAAGAATAGCTGAATATGGTCACATCTGCTGTCACACTTACACACTTATAGTATTCAGATTCCAGCCTCACACTGTCAGTAAAACAAATTAATACAAGTTAATTCATGTGAGACAAGGCTTTTATTGTAGTAGTTACTGTTGCCAAGCTGTCGTCAGTTTTGCAGTCATACTTCTGTAGTTCAGTAAGTATCACAGCATGTCTTTACGAAAGACCTTGTTATATGAAAAATAAATGTACTACAAGGTGTGAAGATCCTGTTCACAAAATCTTTGTATAGATTTGATAGCAAAGGAGGCAAAATAATTGTAGGTCCTGGTATATACTGAGCCATAATAATGGCATTTAGTACTTTCTCGTATCTTTCCCTAGACTAGGAAAAATCCCATTGCCCAGCAGCCTGGGACAACAGAAACCCTGAACTGGACAATGACATTTTAATACTTAAATGTCCTCTGGGCAAACATAATTTGCAGTACACACCTTACGCAGAATCTGCCTGTATTTGCAACAGGAGGGACAAAAAGTCTTGTTTTTTGAGACAATATAGGTGGGGAAAGTTGTGAAACTTGGTTGAACTAGTGTATTTCTTGTTGAGTGAAGGGTAATTTGAGAGCAGCCAGAGTAGCCCACATTTAAGGGCCATATTATAAGACCTGTGACTAGTCCTATAGTTGGGGAGGGGTAGTAATTGTCTGGCCTGGGGACTCAGCTACTTAATAACTGACCTCCCACAGTCAGTAGCACATCACCAGGAAGGGAGCAAGTTCTGCAAAAATCAACCACTGCCAACGTGTCCCACATGTTTGTGTCCCAGCGAGTGAGTGGGACAGTGAAGGAGTTGAACAGGTGACTGACGTCGTAGGTGTCGGCAGGCGTCAGCAGAATGAAGCATAGAAGTGGGGGACTTTGACGGTCAACTGGGGCAAGGCACCTGTTCACTTCTATTTAATACTCACTGCTGGGAAGGGTGGAAAGTCAAAGGTGGGCCAAAACTGGGAACAGGAGCAACACCTTATCTAGGGTAGGAATATATAAAGATTTAAACAAGGCATGGGGAGCACAAATAGAAATAAACAACAAATGGGAAACTAGAAACACCCTGTGAGGGCTAAGGGTACAAAAGTATCTCCAAGTCACACAGGGAGAATAGAGGTTGAGAATGCTGGCAGTGGTGCAGTGCAGTGGCTGTTGGACAGCAATTTTCAGAGAGACCTTCTGGAGACTGTGGTGCTACCCCATCTGCACACACCTCTCTGGGATGAGGGAGGAGGTCGCTAGACTCCAGGCCAAGTTGGCTAGGATTTGGGAGACCTCTCCTCCCATCAAGAGGTCACCAAATCTGCCACTGTTGCCTCAGAGTATGCCAGAGAGGAGGAACAGCTGGACTGTGGTGGGCTGGGGAAGGGTGGGAGTGGTGGGACAGAGGCACGTTCCTCAACCAGTACCACTACAACTTTCCTGTGTCACTCTGAGTGGGGCTGCCAGGACGAAGCACTTGTGGTAGTGACCAATGGGTATATGGGGGCCCTCCATAGTGGAGGGTAGTAGAGGACGCCAGAAGAGGAGGAAGCAATTTCTGATGAGGGACTCACTTGTGATGGGGATAGACTGGAAATAGGAAAGGGTGGGGGAGGCCGGTTAGGTGCCTACCTGATGCCATAGCTCAGAGGGACTGGAAGCAAATCCTGCAGATTGCTAGGGTGGCAGGATGAGAGGGAGCTCCAGATGTCATTGTCCACCTGGGGACTAAGGACCTGGCTAGGAAAGTGCAGTGATAGTTTAGGGAGCTAGGGAGGGTCTTAGACAGGTCGCTCGCTCAGTGGCTTTTGCTGAGATGGTGCCTGTCTATGACCGGAGACAGGAGAGGGAACTCTACACCAGGAGCTACAACTCATGGCTGAAGGAATGGTGCAGAGAGGAAGGGTTTGGCTACATTGGGGCCCATCTGGGAGGATAAGGGCCTATACATTTTATTTTATTTATTTTTTGATAACCGGGTAGGTGCGCTAGACACGAAAGTGACTATTTTCAGGCACGACCTGGGAGGTCAACAACATAGAGAGATAACAGTTACATAGAATACAGTGTCAGGAAATGTGCAATACATCGCAAACATAAAGTGAGACAAAGTTAGGACAAATAAAGGTACAAGGCACGAATGGTGTAAAAATTATACAATTAGAGATAAGTGCCCAAGTATAGATTATCATAGTAATAACACAAGATGTGAGGTACAGAAAGAAGAAGTATACCAGCGGAGGCATCATTATGACATACTGAAAGTGAAAGGGTGTTGATTTGGAAGGGGGCAGGGAGAGAGGATAGGTTTAAAGGAGGCTGAAGGAGCAGGGTGCCATCTCACACCCTAGAAGATGTTTCCAAGGGCAGCCAGGGCAGACTAAATCTAGATCTATGGAGGGTTGAAGCAGGTACATTGGGCACAAGTAGTAAGGAGGGAGCGGTGCCTTTTCTTAAAAGTGGCATGATTAGGTGCAAGGCGGACATGTAGGGGCAGCGAGTTCCAGTAGGAGGGACCTGCATGTGAGAAACCTGATTTCCCTTTGGTAGTTCTACATCTGGGAATGCAAATCAAGGAAAGGTCAGTAGATTGGAGACCGTAGGAGATGGGTTGAGGGATCAGCAGGGAGGCTAGGTAGGTGGGCATACTAGATCGAAGTACACTGTCCAGCAGGTTTCCAAGAGAGAGGAGACGTTGTGCAATAGGAGAAGGCCAATTTAGGTCAGAGTACAGCAAGCAATGATGTTTTAGTCTGGAGGAAGCAGAGGGGTGAAGGCCTGCATCCGTCCAGGAGGGGAACCGCAGTACTCAGTGGACAGTGTAAATGTTACTTTGATGAACATTTAAACAAGCCGGGGTGGTAGAAGCAGTTGAGGAGTCAGAAACTGCCTCCCCCCACAGCCTGAAGTAGACAGTAAGGAGAACCCGAGGGGAGAGGAATCCTCCAGGGTGCAAATTAAAGGGAGCTGGATGGTAGAGATAAAGGGGGAAGGAACGAAAGCATTAAAAAGAGAGGTGGGAAGGAGGGAAGGCAAAAAAGGGGGGAGTGGAGGAGGATGAGGGTACTAGTACAATGGTATCTGGCCAGGATCCATCCAAATATGGACACTAATCAAAAGTGGGAGGTCATGAAACTGGGAATTGAGGAGGCAACCAAAACCTGTAAGAGGGCTAGGGCCAAGATGCCTAGCTGGGTGAGCAGGGCGGTCATGGAAAAAGTAAGGAAGAAAGGAGCCACCTTTATAAGGTACAAAAAAACAGGGAGAGGGGAAGACAGAGAGGAATGCCTGAAGGAGTCGAGGGAGGTGACAAGGGCAGTCAGGTGAGCCAAGGTGTCCAGGGAACTTAGGCTAGCACATGGCATCAGAGAGGGGAGAAGTACTTCTTCAGGTACATCAGGGAGAAAAGGAGTTGTGAGGACCAAATAGTAAGGATAAAGAGGGATGGGAGGTGGGTGGAAATGGGCAGAACAGCCAGAAGCATTAAATGAGTACTTTTGCTCAGTATTTACTAAAGAGAAAGGGGGAGCTGTACTCAAAGAGGGGGTGGAAGGGTGGGCATGGTGGGGAGGTGACAGATGGGAAAATCCCAGTGGGTAGAGTACTGGAGGACTTGAGGGCACTGAGGGTGGACAATGCACCTGGGCCAGATGGCAAACACCCCAGGAGTGCTGAAGGAGCTGTCAGAAGTCCTGGCAGGACCCTTGGCTGACCTCTTCAATGCCTCTCTGGACTCGGGAAGTGTACCTCAGGACTGGAGGATGGCGCATGTGGTACCCCTCCACAAGAACGTTCCCAAGGATGAGCCAGGGAACTTCAGACCGGTAAGCCTCACATCCATTGTGGGAAAGCTGATGGAGACAATCCTGAAGGGGAGAGGCTGTTTTCCCTCCTAGAGGCTGCTGGGCTGCAGGGCAGCAGACTTCATGGGTTTGTCTCAGGCAGATCCTGTCAGACCAACCTGGTGGAGTACTATGACTGGGTAACCAGGCAGTTAGACAGGGATCATGCAGTGGATATCCTGTACTTGGACTTCAGTAAGGCATTTGATTTGGTACCGCATGGGAGCCTAGGAAGTAAGCTAGAAGGCACAGGGGCGAGGGTGAAGATGGTGAGATGGGTCGTGAACTGGATGCAAGGGAGACAGCAGAGGGTGGTGGTGGGAGGGGAGCTTTCATCTCCCAGGGTGATGACAAGTGGGGTGCCTTAGGGCTCTGTACTGGGGCCAGTGTTGTTTGGGATCTTCATAGCAGAGCGGGGAAGGGGTGGAGTGGGCTGTGGGGGGAAGGGGTGACTGGTATAGGGATTACAGAGGACAGGGTCCAAGAAGGATTAAGGGCACTAAGGGTGGACAAGACACTGGGACCAGACGGCATTCACCCTAGGATACTTGAGGAACTAGCGGAGATCCTGGCAAGACCACTGGCTGACCTGTTCAATACCTCCCTGGACACAGGATGCATACCACAGGGCTGGAGGATGGCCCACATGGTGATTATTAACAAAAGTGGCCCTAAGGATGAACTGGGCAACTACAGACCAGTGAGCCTCACGCCAATTGTGAGTAAGCTCATGGAGACGATCCTAAAAGATAGGCTGGTGACCTTCTTGGAGGATAATGGACTCTGGGACGGTCAACAGCACAGGTTTGTCTCGAGCAGATCCTGCCAGACAGACCTAATTAATTACTACAACTGGGTGACCAGGGAGCTGGACAAGGGCCATGCGGTGGATGGTCCTGTATTTAGACTTCAGCGAGGCCTTTGATTCCGTGCCACGTAAGAGGCTGGGGGAAGCTGGAGTATGTAGGGGTGGGAACAAGGATGATCAAATGGATCAATAACTGGCTCAGTGGAAGGCAGCAAAAGGTGGTAGTGGGGGGGGGGACTCTCATCCCCGAGGGCAGTGATGAGCGGGGTACCACAGGGATCGGTGCTGTTTGGGATATTCATAGCTGATACTGTATCTCACTCAGGATCCGGAGTACGATCAGTCTGTGTGCAGTCAATACGAAGATGGGTGCTGTGGTAGATGACATCAAGGGTTGAAGGGGGCTGCAGGAAGACCTGATCAAACTACAGGAATGGTCAGAAACATGGCAGTTAGGGTTCAACACCAAGAAGTGCAAGGTACTGCACTTCGGGGCTAGGAACCAGGGGAGGAGCTGTCAGCTGGGAGGAGTACAGTTGAAAAGCACTGAGAAGGAACAGGATCTAGTGGTGCTTATAACAGGGAGTATGAACAACTCAGCTTAGTGCAGGAAGGTGGCAGCAAAAGGCAACAAGATACTGGGGTGTATAGCTAGGGGAATCTCCTCCAGAAATAGGGAGGTGATCCTTCCCCTGTACAGGTCGCTGGTCAGGCCGCACCTGGAATACTGCATGCAGTACTGGTGCCTGTTATTGAAGAAGAGTGTCAGATTGTTGGAAGGGGTACAACGTAGGGTGACACAGATGATCCAGGGATTGGAGGGAAAGTCCTACGAGGATGGGTTGGGTGAGCTGAACATGTACTCCCTGGAGGAGAGGATAGATGGGGGGATATGATTGAAACCTTTAAACACTTAAAGAGAATAAAAAAGACTGATACAGAAGGGATTTTCCAGATTAGAAGAGGGAGGCATACGAGAGGGCAGCAGCTGAGACTGGAGGGGAGAAGATTCAGGAGGGAAAATCAAGAGACATTTTTCACAGAACGGGTGGTAGACAAATGGAATGCTCTGCCTGAGGAGTTGGTATCCTGTAGAACAGTGGGTGGTTTTGAGAGGGGATGGGACAGAGTGCGGGGGGTAAGGATGAAGAGGGGTGGGGAGGGTGGAGCAGCTGCTAGTTGAGAGGCTAGCTACATAATCAAGCAGACACAATGGACTGAGGTCTGCTTCTGCTGTTTTTTTAGTATGTTGTATGTCCCCCCTGACCCTTTGTTGCACTGAGTTTGCTCTTGAACCTGGGTCGTTGACACTACTGCTGCACCAGTGGGCCGGCACAATGTGGCATTTCAAATCATTTTGCTTTTTGTGTTTGCAGCATGCGGAGGACTTCAAGTACGAGGGGAGAAAATTCCTTCTTCAGGAAGGCAAATTATTTAAGCAGTAATGTAGTCCCGTGGTCGAAGTAAAGGAATGTGAGAAAGGAGATCACCCCACAGTCATGGATTTACTGTGATGACTCTGAGTAAGACGTTTGACCTTCCACTGTGTCAGTTCACCCAGTTATAAACTGGGTAGCAACAGCTTCCTCCCACCCCAACCCCAACACACACACACACACACACACACACTCACACTCTCTGAAAATAAGATATTACTGGACTTTTCTGGGCCCTCACTCCACTGACAGGGTGATGCACTGTGGGCAGCGTGGGTTGCAGTGGCAGTGCTGTCAACATGTTTGAAATTTGCAACAGACCGGTTTTTTTTCAGTACTCACCTTCATTATGGAACACCTTGCTCATTTATATTCACCAAGCCCCCTTTGCTGAGGGGATCTAAATACCTTTTCAAGACCTGGCTTTTTTCAGAAGTGCTTTTTGTTCTTTGGTCATTTAATTATTTAAGCAACTATACACTATTCTTCATACAGCACCTTTAGCATGTGGAAGTCTCTTTATCAGTAAAATATCTTTGTCTGTCTATCTGGCCAGCTAAACAAATTTTAAACTGGGTAAAGAATGTGCAGAGAAACTAAATTGACACAGTAAACAAGTGGAGAACCGAATAAACAAAAAGAGCATTGGTAGCAGACACCTAAAGCACTTACAAACTTGATCAAAATCATATACTTTTTTCCAGAAGAAAATATTTTTTTTAATGATTTGATGCTATCACAATTGCCAAAATAGTTGTATACTGAGAGGCCAGAGACTTGATGTGTGTGTGTCACCTAGTGTACTGCTCTTTGTTTCATCAGTGCTGCCTTCCTGCATACAGTACTTTGCTGCTTTCCTGCATACAGTAGTTTGCTGCTGTACAGTAGATATCTGACTCTTTTCTGTATATTTTTAGGCATGGCTTATGCTTGTCTTCTTCAAAGCTATCTCTTCCATTATCTACACCTTTGGAACTATAGACGCCGGGCATTAGGACCTCACGGATACTTTAGTTAGCTGGGAGTTGCCCATGCCGACATTATGTGCCAGCATCTATATAAACGTGGGTGCCCCATCACTCCTCAGTTCTTTTCCCACCAGCAGTCAGCCTCCTTGGACCTGCTGAAGGAAAAGCAAACTAGCTGCTACCATTTACTCTTTTTAATTTAAGTAACAGTTTACTTTGTCGTCTCTGCATGCCGCCAAAATCAAAATACCCTTTATTTTGGTATTGTGAGTGTGGAGATAATATTTACAAAGACACTCACAAGGTGTCTGTGTGCTGCTTGGGCCGTCTCACAACGTAAGGATTCATGAGATTTGCCAGATCTTCAACCAGGTTACAAGGCAAAGCCACAAGAAAGCTCTAGAAAATTTCCTTCTCAATAAAACATTACGAGCCATGGAGAAGGAAGAGGACCCAGAATTTGTTGCAGTCTCTTCAACTGAGAAATGGCAACCAAAGTCGATGGACCAGGGCAGGGAATGTTTGGTGTTGTGACCCTCCTCATTGTCTGGCCACAAACATAAACATAGCGATAAAGAGAAATTTACTTAGTTGGCAAGGTCCTGGCAGCCGGTGAGACAAGACAATACTACTGTGTTATCAACCAGTCTAGCGGCGTTGACTACCGTAGCCCCCCGACTGTCAGTGAGACACCAAGGTCGGGGTCTGGCTTAGGCATTGCCATACTTGCAGTGGATATTAGGATGCCATTGTTTGTGGGCCACAGCCTCTCATTAACACAAATAGCCTCAGCCCCTGTCTAGGGTGTCTTCGACTCTCAAGTTGTGTTGGTATTGTTTTGAGAAATGATAGAACGCATTCTGCCTGACTTACCTATGCAGACAGTTATCCCATCAACAGGGCCTCAGAGCTGTCAAACGCCATTGATGCCTGCTACCACCACATCACAGAATCCTCCTTATCAGCAGCCACCAGTGTCACTGGTGCCATCTGCTGCTCCTGTCGTCAATAGGGATGTTGATGATAAAGTAGAATATAATCTTGACCTCATATTGTTGGAGGAGGATTTAGTGGAGGAATATGAGGGAGAACAATATATGGCACCTTGATCTAGTTCTGCCCTGTCATCCTACAGTGAGGACTAGGTGGTATATAACCCGACGTCTGCTCCTGAATATCCTACTTGTCAAGCCATGATGCAGCAAAAGCAAACTGCCACAGGCCTTAAGAGGAGGACTCCACAAAAGGAAACCTTAAAGAATTTTTGGAGGTACCTGCTCCCCCTCCACCACAATTCCACCTGCATATCCTGCATTAGAGGATGCTACCTTTGCTGCATGGTACAGTCCAAACTTACTGCCTGAAGTAGCCAGAAAGGTTGATAAGAAGTATCCAGCCCCATCTGCTAAGCCTTATTGTGCTAACCAGCTAGAAACTGACTCTGTAGTCATAATGGCTGCTCATGATAGGTATAAAGCACCTAGGCATATGAGTATTTTGCCTCCTCATAAAGAATCTAGGAGGCTAGATGTAAGGGGCAAGCGTACGTATGCCTCTGCTTCACTAGGCCTTAGAAATACAAATTATCAGGCCTGTGTAATCAGATCTCAAAACGGCTTGTGGAAAGCTGCAAAAGCTGCAGCCCAGGCTTTGCCCGAGTGCTACACCAAGAATGAGTTACTTAAAATGTTCACATCTGGTACTGAGTTTGGCAAACATTTGCTCTGCTCAGCCTGTGATGTCTCTGATGCCTCTGCAAGGGCTGCTGCATTTAGCATTTGTATGAGGAGGTATTGTTGGCTCAGAGTTGCTAGTTTTACAAATGATGTACAACATGCAGTTTTAAATGCCCCTTTTAGAGGGACAAAGCTGTTTGGTTATGATGTTGAAGAAGGTCCAGCCCTGTGGCGCAGAGGGTTGAGGCGCTGGATGCCACACCTCACGCCACACCGGCACCCGGGTTCGGGAATGAGCCTGGGTCATTGAGGAGGTCGGCAGAGGGGGGTGGGAGGACTTTGATCAGGCTGCCGGCAGGCAGCTCTTCTCCTCAGGAAGGTTAGGGGGTTCTCGGTGTTTGGCTGCCACCCAGTGGAGGCTGGGTGGCAGTGCCACCTCCGAGACGCTCTGTACTAGACCATGGGGAGGGTAGATGGGGCCAGTGTGGAGCTGTGACATGCATGTACGCCTCCACGCACATGCGATGCTACTTCCTGGGCCCCGGGTAGAACCGACAGGGGAGCAAGAAAACTCAGGTGGAATATCAGGGGTCGCTACACGATGAAGCCTCCAGGCCTGTGCAGGAGTTCCCCCATGATGCGCATAGCACATGGAAGATCCCCAAAGACCCCCGTGACAGGTAAGGGTGGCAGAGGACAGCAGCGATCCACTGTGGTGAATAAAGAAAGTTGAAAAAAAATTATGTTGAAGAAGTCCTAAGAGGTCTTCGGACATCAAAAATTACTCTTAATATTTATCAAGCCCCTAAATCCCACTCATGCCCGGGGGCGTAGGAGAGGATCTTTTCATTAGCCTGTTGACAGAGGTGGCCATGCCTACCATCAGTAAGGCTGTAGCAGATGAGGTGGCCCTTTTCCGGGCCCCATCCCTCAGGTGCAGAAGCACCCACACCCAAAGTAGTCAGTACTGGTGGCACTGCCACCTCCAGCTCCCTGTAACTTTCTTTGGGAGACACCCCACCCCCACAGGTGGTTGTGGGGGGCAGATGCCCCCTCATCTTAAACAGTGGAGGGAGATCACAACAGATGAGTGAGTACTGGAAATAACTGCAATGGGGCATGCTCTGGAGCTGCTAGAAACCCTTCCAGGTCATCTTCCACCTCCTTCCCGTTATCCTCCAGTTCACTTTTCCCTTCTGAAGGAAGAAATTCATTCATTATTTCAAAAATGTGCTACAGAACCGGTTCCTCCTTGAGAAACAAGGGGTTCTGTTCCAGCTACTTACCGCTCCCAAAATGGACAGGGAATCTACTTCTTGTGTTGGATCTTAGAGATCTCAACTTCTGCGTCACATACAAGAAGTTCTAAAGGGTATCCCTGCAAGCTGTGATTCCCCTTCTGCAAACAGGGGCCTGGACTTGTTCCCTGGACATGTGAAATGCATACCATCATGACATGATCAGAATATCCACAGACAGTAGCTCTGCTTTGTGCTGCAGGGGGAACATTACCAGTTGTGAGTATTGCCCTTTGGCTTGTCTTCTGCACCACTGGTGCTTACCAAATACTTGGTAGTAGTGGCAGCAGCCCTTCACAAGGAAGGCCTGTATGTGTTTCCTCTATGTGGATGACTGACTCTTGAAGGCCAGTTCAAGGGAGCTTTGCTAAATACCCTGTCTCGACATGGCAGTTGTCCAAGGATTTGGGGTTACAGTAAATGTGCCAAAATCTTTAATGATTCCCTGCCAGAGACTGCAGTACATAAGGGCATTCTTAGACACAGAGAAGGTTTGTGCTTTCCTGCTACAGGACAGGGCAGAAAACTTGATTGGCAAAGCACAGTTACTGTACTGGAGCTATTATGTCTCTGCAAGAACAATGTTACGTCTCCAGGGGCATATGGCTGTGGCCATTATGATGGTGCCACTGGCCTGCCTACATATGAGAATCACACAGTGAACACTCAGTGTCCAGTGGGATCAGCTGATGGACGAGCTGGACCAAATAGTCTTGTCATGTCTCCACTTTGCAGAGCATTGTTGTGGTGGATGCATTATGAAAACCTATTAAAAGTTACTCCATTTCTTGTACCAGCTCCTGTAAAACATCCTCACCACGGATGCTTCGGGCTTCAGTTGGGATGCTCATCTTGGCCCTTATCAGATGCAGGACTCATGGACTAAGATGAAGGCCAGATTACACAGAAATGCCCTGAAAATGAGAGCTGTATTATACAGCATCCAGGCATTTAGGAAACATCTGTGCCAAGGTCCATTGTTAATACAAATTGACAATGCCTGTGTGATGCATTACATCAACAAACAAGGGGGCACGCAGTACAACCCCCTATGCAGAGAAGCAATGGATGTATGGTCCAGAGCTCTGTCCCATAGCCTACAGTTGTTAGCCATGCATCTACCAGGTCTCCAAAACGTCTTAGCAGACCAGCTAAGCAGGTCACAGTCCAGGATGCATGAAAGGGAACTGCTGATCTCCGTGGTAAATGGTCTCTTTGCAAGATGGATTTATCCAGAGTTGGACCTTTTTGCATCCCCACACAATGCAAAACTGCTGCATTTCTGCTTGCTTGTTCCAGGGTGTGTATTTTTCTGGGGAGATGTGTTGTCCCTCTCTTGGAAAGAGACATTCCTAAATGCATTTCTCCCAGTACCATTAATACAGAAGGTGCTGTTCAAGCTGTGGATGGAGGGTGCTACTCTTATCCTTAATGCTCTGTTATGGCCTACCAGACATGATTTCCACTTCTGCAGCAGATGACAGTGGAGCCTCATATCCACCTACCCCTGTGCAGGAGTGTGTTGTTACAGGACAGGAATACCTGATCCATCCGAACCTGAAATCCTTGCATCAGGACGTGTGGCTTCTAAAGACATATGAACATACAAAGAATGCCAGCAGATAGAGGCCTGATGATGTGTCTAGTCTGCATAAGTGTGCAGCTAACGGTCTGCTACACTGCAGCTGCTCCCCCCTCTCCTACCTGCATATCCAATTTCATGCCCCTACTAGCTGTTATCCCTTCCCCCAGGGCCTCACTGGCGACCTTCCCCCCTGACTTTGTCCCATTCCCCCCCCCCAGTTTTCAAGTATACCACCCCCTCAGGCAGTGCATTCCACCCTGTCATCACTCTCGCTGTGAAATAGTGCCTTATTTCCCTTCTGAATCTACCATCCTCCAAATTTACCACCCTCCAACTTTAGATTGTGCCCCGTAGTGTCCCTCCCTCTCCTTAATCTTAAAATTCCCTCTGTACCATCTTTATTTATGCCTTTCATATATTTGAAGGTTTCTATCATGTCCCCTTTATCCCTCCTTTCCTCCAAGGAGTACAATAGCCACTGCATGTTTTGGGATACCCCTAAAGTGCATGTTAATATCCTGAGCATGCCAATCAGGGTGAGGCACTGCTGCATACTTTAGATGTAAACAGAATACTCAGATACTGTGTAAATCACATCAAGGACTGCAGAAAGCCCTCTCGGCTTTTCTTTTGTTTGCCCCAGGGAAAGAGAATGCTGTTGTATATAAACAGTGACTGTTGCTGTCCAATTGGCTAGCACATTGTATTGAGTTCTGTTATAGGAAGTACAGCAATGAACTTCCTGGTGCAGTTCATGGTCATTCCACAAGGGGAATAGCCACTTTTATAAACAAGACTTTCATTGAGAAAAGTCATACAAACAAAGGAAAACAGCAAACTCAAAAGACAAAATCCCATGAGCAATTATGACATTTCTCTTCTTGCACTTACCAAAAGTTGTGTACAATACTTTCTGATACGTAAGTTTCCTACCAAACCTTAAGGGGGAGGAAGGATAATGTCTGAATTGGAATCAAAACACTATAGTGTAGCAATAAAGTACACCAGTAATTCAATACATTAACACAATTAGAACCATATATGAGGTTAATTTCAAAATCATTCGTAAACGATAGGACAGATTGGTTCACCTGAACTGGTACCTGTGCCAGTCACAAGATAGAATCCCAAATTGCTAGAAATCTACCCATCCTGTAGTTTGCCAGTTGGGTCAACCTTTCATACTCGGCCAGTTTTAGAAGAGCGACCAGCCAGTCTGTTAATGTAGGGGAGGATTCGGTTTGCCATCTCAACAGTGTTTGCCTTTTCGGTTCCGGGGATATTGGAGATACAGTAGCCATAGCCTCTTGTTTCTCATGATCCCAGAGATGGCTGGATGGCAACCCAGGATCCACAGTAGTGGATCGGGCAGTAAAGACCTCCCCATCATTTGCTCACAGAACGTAAAACTTCATTCCAGTAGCTGGAGAGTTTCAGGCATGACTAAAGTATGTGAATTAGAGTGCCAGTCTGTTGGTGGCATCTCCAGCAAGTGTCTGTGGATAGAAGATTCATTTTGTAAGTTGCTCTAGAGTGTGGTACCACTAGTGGAGGATTTTTTTTTCTGATTTAATGTATAGTGCATGTCCTGGAGGTCTGTATGTGCTGTTTTGATTAAGGCCTCCCAGGTATCTGTAGGAGTAGAGATTTGTAACTCACATTCCCATTTTAACTTGCAGTTATGTAATGTGGGAAAACGGGGACAAAGGATGAAGTCCTGTATCTTGCCTGTAATCCTCTGGGGGATTTGTAGCCAACTGGTCAGTATTGTAAATAGGGAGGCCATTTCATCCACTGGGGCTTGCGCCTGCCTGACCTTAACTGCTGCTCTCAGTTGGGGATACCTCCAGAAATCTGCTTTGGGAAGGGAGAACTTTGCGGAGAGGTTAGCAGAGGAATCCAGCACCCCCCTTTTGCTGGTCTGTTAGGTGGGCCACCTCATAGATTCCCTTAGCAGCTCATTGTTCCCAATACAGGGACCTGCTGTCAATCACGATATGGAGGTTGTGCCATAGAGGTTCGCATGGACCTAGATGGAGATTCCAATTATAGTTTTTAACCAGGGTTACCCAGGTCTGCCTGGAAAACTGTGCAGTCAAAGAAATCTGAGTGCCTTGGTTCTTTGTCTGACCCAGGGAGGGCCCAAGTCCATGACTTTTTCTAGGGTCAACCATACAGCTGTCAGTGGTCCAAAGTTACTCAACCACTTCACCTTGTAACTTATTAGCTTGTAACGTATGCCAGTTGCCTGGAGATAATGCCCAGAGCCTTGGGTATGCCTAGCCCCTCTTTATGCCAGGAGCTCTGTTTCTGGAGACTGAATCAGGGCTTCATCCCTTCCCATAAAAATGTTGCAAAATGTATTTTGAAGTGCTGTAATTTAGCTAAGGGAAGGAGAACTGGGAGGCTGTTGAGCATGAATAAGATTTTGGGAAAAGCCATCATCTTATAGGCTGCTGTTTTACTGGCAAAAGTGAGATGGAGTTTCTTCCGTCTTGCAAAATCTGCCTCCAGTGTGGCCAGCAGCAGGTTGAGGTTAAGATCTGTTACGTCTTTTAGTTTTGTAGTAAGTTATATGCTGAGGTACAGTACTTCATCTTGTGCTATTGCCAGTGAAGACCTAGGTGGGTGATTGTGGATTCCCATGTGGCCGAATTGAGAGATAGTACATCTGTTTTAGTCCAATTAACTTTACAGCCCGACAAGATTTTAAAATCATTTAAAATAGCTAAGGAGGCTGGCAGGGACTCTTCAGGGCTAGAGAGGGCGAGGAGAAGGTCATCAGCAAGGGCCGGTGTTTTTACCTTAGCCATCCCACGTGTAATACCTGTGATGTCTGGAGACTGCCAGAGTTTTCATAGGAGAGGCTCAAATACAGTGAGAAATAGGAAAGGGGGCAGCCTTGTCTAGTGCCTTTCTTGAGATCTGTTGATGATGAGATAAGGCCATTGGCAATAATACGTGCCTGAGGGGCAGAGTATAGAGTTTTAACCCATGAAATGTGCCTAGGGCCAATTCCCATCTCTACCATGGCCTTAAAGAGGTAGTCCCATTCTGCAGAATCAAAAACTTTTTCCATATCTTTGCTAGCCAGTATACTGGGTGATCTACTATGGGAGGCATACCAGACTACATGTAGGATTGCTCTAATATTGTCCATTGCAATTCTTCCCTGGACAAAGCCTGTTCTATGAGATTAATTGGTGCATCCAGACTGTGTGCCTGAGTGGGAGAAAGTTTAGGAAGCTGGGGACCCTCCAGGAACATCTGGAGCTCTGGTTGGGAATCGCCCCTCTGGGATGAATAAAGGGAAGAGTAATATTCATTAAAAGCAACTGCTATATCTTCGGGGGTAGTAGCAGTCCCTCCTGACAGGGGTCTTAGGGAGGAAATGTAATTCACCTTTTGTTGGATTCTGGTTGTGGTAGGCCAGAAGGCAGCCCATTTTCTCTCTAGACTCCCGATATTTGTGGGTGGTCCTTAGCACTGATTTAATGGCAGCCATATAGGTCAGAGAATTTATTTTGTATTTGAATTGAAGTCTTTCCTATTGCAGCTGTGGTAAGTGTTGAGGGAGTTTATTGTACTCCTTTTCTTTAGTTTTAAGGGAGCACTCTAGGTTCACTAACTCTTTGCTTGCTGCTTTTTGTTGTGTGCTGCATAAACTGATTATTCTCCCCCTAACATAGGCTTTAAAGTTGTCCCACAGTAATACCGTGATGACCTCCAGAGAGTCATTGCAGGCAGGAAAATCTATTTTTTTTTTTGGAAAGCTAGGGTGGGAGGTCCTTGCATGAGAAAAAAAAGTTGCCCATCTGCCATTGGGGAGTCTTAAGGGATGTCTGTCTTATTGATAAGGTGATGTTAGTGCAGGCATGATCTGATATAACAGTCAGTCCTATAGAGGCCTGTTGCACATCCTTTAAAACCTGACTGGGGACAAGAAGGAAGTCCAGGTGACTACTCACGTTGTGTGGGGCTAAGTGAAATGTGAAGTCTCTGCTAGTTGAGTGGAGACTTCTTCATGGGTCCACCAGTTTGAATTCCTACACCAGTGCATGCAGTGTTGTCCTGGCTTTATTGGGAAGTAGAGAGTGTCCTCTGAAGTGATCCAAAAGGGGGTCCTATACCTCATTAAAGTCACCTCCTATCACCAGGCAGTCCCCCAGTTCCAAGGACCAGCAGTTGAAAGGACCCATTAAACGCAAGGCAAACACCCCGCCAGCTGGAGCAGCTGCTCCTAGGGCATCCAGATTGCCCACAGGTGCTCTGCCCACCCCCGGATCCACTGCCTGACTCCTTGCCCACCCTCCCAGCAGAGACCTTGGGGGAGGTGGTCTGGGTCGGCTCTCCCTCTGCTTGGACAGGTAGCGCACTGTGACCTCAGATATATTGGCCAGAAACATCCCTGGTGCGCACCTGAAATCCCGGATACTGAGTTTAGTGGGAGAACAGCGGGATTTTCTTCAGTTGTGCAGCTGCATCTTCAACTTGTGCTGCCAGCTGCACCCTTTGCTATGAGCCACCATTTCCCTGGTGTCTGGTGGCACCCCCCACCTGCCAATCTATGTCCCATGTCTTTGGTGTTCAGTGACACCCCCCACCCTCCTACATCCCCTCCCCGCTATGTAGTGCCACCTCCACCTTCTATCTCTTCCAGTTTTATATTTAATGCATTCTGACACCAGGATGCCCACTCCCGATGTCAGATGCCCTCCGTGCAGCCACTTTTGTTTACTATGTGCCAACATCGGGTGGCCCAATCCCCATGTCGGCATTACATGCCCCCAGTCCCTCTCCCAGTAGTGTGGGACACTGGGGATCCCACTCCCAGTGTCCCCAAATATGCATTATGTGAACCTGTAAAAAGAAAACTGTCCTCTGTCTTTTTTTTTATTCTGAAAAATAAAAAATGGTCCCTCATTGTCCTCGCCACCCCTCCCCCATCCTAACCCTCCCACTGAGCACCCACCACCTGACCCCCCCTTACCGTATACTTACCTGCAGAGGTCATGCACTGTCATCTTCTGTGTACTGGGACAGGATCGCTGTGTTATATGAACTGGATAGTTGATGTTCAGAAATGTGGTATGTGTGAAAATAGGTATACAGTAGCTTATTTTCACACGTGCTACATTTTCAAAAGTCAGATATCCACATTGAGACATTTGATAAAGAAAAAGCACTTTTGTTGTTGTGCTTCTCTGGTGGTGCACAAGACAGGGCACATGACTACAAATCCAAGGGTCTGGGGTTCGAGATCAGTCTCTCCATATTTTCTGTCCACCTACAAGGAAGGGAAAAAAAATATGGAGAGACTGGTCTCGAACCCAGGACCCTTGTGTTTGCAGTCATATGCCCTGTCCTGTACTCCACCAGAGAAGCACATCAGCACTTGTGCTTTTTCTTTACTTATCAGTGATGTGCTTGGCCTTATCGCAAGTGTATGCTAAATGTGCAAAAATGTGGTATGTGCGAAAATAGGCTATTTGCATACATAACACCCTTTCGAACATTTAGCATCCATTTGCAGCCAAACATGCACATTATTGAGAGCCCCATGGGCTACAAGTGGATGTTTCTAGTGGCAGTGTGGGACACTGTAGGGAGCCCACTACCAGTGTCCTGAGACATGCATCTTCCCCCCCAGGACACTGCGGAGCCCACTGTCAGTGTTCCCAGTCATGTATCCCCCCAGCAGTGTGGGACACTGGGGAGCCCACTCCTAGTGTCCCCAGACTTATATCACCCCCTAGCAGTGTTGGACACTGGGGAGCCCACTTCCAGTGTCCCAGGTCATGTATCCCCCCCCCCAGCAGTGTGAGACACTGGGGCACCCATTCCCAGTGTCCCAAAATATGTTTCTTAATAAAACCTGTTCAGAAGGAAACAGTCCCCCGACATCTTTTTTATTTTAAACCTGAAAAAAAGAAAACAATCCCTCATTGTCCCTGCTGTCCTCCTCCCCAATCCAGACCCTCCCACAAAGCACCCACCACCCCACCCTTGCCCTAAACTTACCACCGGAGGTCATAGACTGTCATCTTCTACGGACCGGGACACGTCTGCACTCTTCAAATCCAAACTGCAAATTGAGGAATCAAGATAAGTGCCTATGATGTATT
Organism: Neoceratodus forsteri; assembly: GCA_016271365.2. Taxonomy (NCBI): domain Eukaryota; kingdom Metazoa; phylum Chordata; order Ceratodontiformes; family Ceratodontidae; genus Neoceratodus; species Neoceratodus forsteri. Next base: position 1,850,876,475 of record CM057449.1, read on the forward strand.
TCAGTGGAATTTTGGACTTATGTTGATATCTTTGCCATTTTTAAGCATTTTTTCACCAAATTTTCAACATGGGCTTTCTGTACCCCACCTCATGAACACTGTCATTGTCATTTCATTAATTGGGCCCAGAAAGTGATTTTCACGGTCGCTGCACGAAATCACCTTTTGGACCAATTAATGAAATGACAGTGCCAGTGTTCATGAGGTGGGGGTCCCAGAAAGCCCATGTTGAAAATTTGGTGAAAAATTTCCTAAAAATGGAAGAGTTCTGCACGGTCATTGAACTTTTTCTACGCATGCGCGGAACTTTGGTAATTTTTAATATTTTCAGTCCAAATTTTCAACATAGCCATTTTTTCACACCACCGCATGAACAGTTGAGTTGTCATTTTTCACATCCTGCCTGAGACGCGTTTTCGCACCTGTGGCGCAGAATGGTGTTTTGGCACGAATTTGAAAATTTTCACTTATGGGGTTTATGAAGTGTGGTCATAAGAAAACTGCTCAAAATTTGGGGTCAAAATATGAAACAATGCCAAAGTTATGACCATTCATTGCAATTTTGCTACGCCAGCTCATAACTTTGGAAATTTTAAATATTTTGACCACAGATTTTCAACATAGCCTTCTCATTACCGACCTCATATATGTCACAGATGTAATTTTTCAAATCCTGGCTACAATGTGTCTTTTCACCTGTGGCGCGGAATGGTATTGCAGTTGTACAGAATTACGTTTTGGCGAGGATTGGAACATTTTCTCTACTGGGTACATGTGCTTGGATAATAAGATAACTTGGTCATGCATCTACGGAGGGATGAGTACGCAGGGTCCGCTTCCACAGTAAAATAAGGAAAATCATGGAGCAAGGGAGTGCAGGGCCCTTTGTAACATAAGGATAATTATGGAGGGTGGTTCGGGCCCTGCAGTCCCACAGGCAGACAAGGATACAAGTAAACTATCTGAAAAAGTGAGGAAATTCATTGCAAAAAACCTTGTTAATGCACCATTACAGTTAAAGCATCAAAAGTAAGGAAATACAACCTTAGGGTTACCAAGGCTAAGACCCCACCCCCACTGTGCATGCAGGAACAGGCATGAGGGGTGTGTTTTGGGGTTGTGGACCCTAATGCTCACCCCATTCCATGAGTAAGCAAGGTAAGATGGGTACAGCATAGGAAAATGGGGTGAGCATTAGGGTCCACAACCCTGAAACACACCCCTCATGCCTGTTCCTGCAGTGGGGGTGGGGTTTTAGGCTTGGGAACCCCAAGGTCATATGGTGCATTAATGAAGTTTTCTGCTATGAATGTGTGTATGTATACAAATAAATACACACACATATATATATAATTTTTTAAAATATCTGCAACTCTTACCCCGGCCAAGAGTGGCATGTTGCAACCAGGACGTCCCTAACTTGTACATAGACAAGGCATCAAACCACAAGTTGACATAACACTGGGCATCATCCCTGGTGCTGGGGCAAATACCTGGCTCGGCATCTAAGATGGTGGTGGCTAGGGTGCAAAATAACATTTATATTTACTCAGAGTTCTGGGAGAGAAGTGCTAGGGCTATGCTAGGTCTAACTTCTGAGGGGGCCCACAAACAAGTTCACACTGAGAAGCACAGGTGGAATGTCCACTACAAGAACAGGAATTGTATAGTATGGCTTTATTCTGACACAGGTTGGCACTGTACTTTACAGATACTGGCAGTCACAAAATCTTTTCTTTCTCCAGAACAAACATTTTTGGGTATTCTCACACTTTCTCTTCCACAGAACCTCAACCGTCCATCCCTCTTGTTCAGGCACCTACCTGGACATTAATCTCCCATAAGTGTCTATTTTGTGGGGGTTACCACACAGCTAAAAATGCAAACATTTCATCTTTTCCTTCTATAAGTGTCTATTACGTGAAGGGTTTCACACACTTAAAAATATATCCTCCTGCCCTGATGGGCTTAGTTAACATCTGCAGGGTAATCTTGTGCCCCTCCAGTGACCAGTTAGCCCTGACTGAAATTTCAGGTGAGGGTCTGCCCACCCTAGCCTCAGCCAGCCTCTGCCATCCCTTTGGGGTTACACAAATTTGGATTCTTCAATCTCACCAGATTGCTAAAGGCATCCACACATTTAATTTACATTCAGCACATATTAGTGGTGAGGCTGGAGCCCTGAGTGGTGTATTCTAGCCTTGTCTCTGGGCACATACAACACCAGACGACTACCAAAGAACTAGTCTATGTTTATGTACTCACGGTTTTGTTTGTCCCTTGTTACAGACATCAGACTGGTGGAGAAAAACACATTTCTCCCTGTTGCTTTTCCATAGTTTTATCTCTGACTGGGCAGCTGGAAACCCTTGTTCCTCAGGGGATTGCCCCTTGGAAATACTGAATTTATCAGTCCCATTCTCTCTGTAAGACTTGACCCACAGGTGTCCTGTATACTCTGGTCTCCACCACTTCTTGTAGAAAGGTTGCAGGCTCACTCACTGGGGTGAGAAAAAAATGACCAGAGGTCCTTCACCCAGCCTCAGGGCAGGCCGGCAGGCACCTCTACACTCTGAGCTCTGCTCACTTTGACTCCTACTGCAGAACAACACTCACTCCCTTCCTAACATTCTAAACTCTCCCCAGGCAGCAAGCTCATTCCAAAGTGGCTCAGGCTGCTGCAAGAGTTCTAAATGACATAATCCTTTCTCTCCTCAGGCTGGCTGTGTAAACAATGATGTCATCAGTAGAGAGCGCCTATTAAACTCCCTACCTGCTGCCCACTACCTTCCTATCTCTAACACTGATGGGATTGTAGTAACACTGGGGGACTGGGTGGTTACATATCTTCACTTGAATTTTCGGAACAAAGTAGCCATGCGTGCCTTCAGGGTTTTGTACCGTACCTGATAAACACCTTGTACATAACTTAGTGACTACAGATATGTGTCAAGACTGTTTAACCAGACAGGTTCAAGAGTCCCCTACCTATTTTGGTCAATCAATCAATACTTTATTTATAAAGCGCCTTTCGAAATCAAGGCGCTGTACACAACATAAACATAAGATTTAAAAAGCAAGAAGCAGAATAAATTATTTAAAATTAGTCTGGAAAAGCCAAAGAAAATAAATAAGTTTTCAACATAGTTTTAAAACTACCAACAGTCAGGCATTCTGTTAACCGACGAGGTAGAGAATTCGACAGGGTTGGTGCTGCAAATGAAGAACGCGAGCTCCAGAAGTTTTTAAACGAACCCTGGGAATCTCTAGCAATCCCTTGCTGGCATATCGGAGAGGACGATTGGGGGAGTAGGGAATCAGGAGATCTTTCAGGTAGTCGTGTCCCTGTTCATGTAGGGCTTTAAAGGTAAGCAAGCCTACCTTGTAGGTGATCTGCCACTGAACTGGCAGCCAGTGAAGCTCACGCAGCACAAGCGTAATGTGACTGGTCCTAGAGGTACCAGTCAACAGCCTGGCCGCAGCATTCTTCACTAGTTGCAGGCAGTGGATATCAACCCCAGACAGCCCCAGGTAGAGGGCATTGCAGTAGTCAAGATGGGTAGTAATGAAGGCATGGACCAATGTTGGAAGGTCACCCTGTGGAAGCAGGTGTGTCACCCCGGGTGATATTCCTCAGATGGTAAAATGAGGATTTAACCACAGCTGACACCTGAGATTTCAGGGTCAAACTGTCATCAAAAATAATGCCCAGGTTATGCAACCGATCTGAGGTAACGAGCTGGACACCATCAAGCCATAGGCCCAACACGTGCCCAGCCCCAAAACCTGCCCCCGGGCAACCCAGGTCCACAACCAACACCTCAATTTTATCTGGGTTCAATCTCAGCCAACTCGAGCTCACCCAATCTCTGATCTCAGAGAGGCAGCTATTTAGCACAGAGACTGCATCAACCTGTCCGGGCACAAAGGACATATACAGCTGAGTATCATCTGCATATAAGTGAAAACTCAAGCCGTATCACCTGATGATATCTCCCAATGGCAGCATATACACTGCAAACAACATGGCTGCCAGTATGGAGCCCTGCGGCACCCCACAAGACAGGGGAGAGTGTCAGAGGAATACATTCCAGTGACCACCGTCTGAGACCTGCCTACGAGGAACAATCAAAACCATTTGAGGACTGTACCCAACAGTCCACAAAGGAACCGCAGGATCTCCAAAAGCACCCCATGGTACACAGTGTCAAAGGCTGCTGAGAGATCAAGAAGGACCAAGATGGTACGAGCCTTTCGATCTCTCGCCATTAGAAGATCATTAAGTACCAGAACAAGGGCAGTCTCCATGCTGTGCCTCTTCCTGAAACCAGACTGAAGAGCTTCATAGACAATATGAGTTACAAGGTAATTGTCCAGTTGTAACGCAACCACCTTCTCAGTAACCTTCCCCACAAAGGGATGGTTAGAGATAAGTCGGTAGTTAGCTGGATCATCGGGATCCAAGGTTTTTTTTTAAGGAGCGGGGGATCTCTTGACTCACAGGCCATTGCAGTAAACAGTAGGCTACAGTGTTTCCTTAGGAAAAGTGATCATTTATAACACAGATTAATTTACTGTATATCATCCATTTTTAATGTCTGCAGATTTATACTAAACTAGAAAGCAACAAGCCAAAGAGCTGCTCACTCCGTACCCAAGAGAATATGATTTTTATGCAGAGTGCAGGATCACCACAAGTATCCTTGCCAGGTTGTTTAAATTATAGAAAAGCAGGCCAGATGGTGATGGAAACACTAGCACATAACAGGGTTTGAGTTTTCTGTTTTGTTATTTGTATCAGCAATGGTTATGGTTAGTTGACAAATGGTTGGGCTACATTTTTCCAGCTTCAGAAACAGGCTAGCATTCATCTTAGGAAAAAAAACTGAAACATGTAATTGTTTTCATTTTCTGTTCCTAATATAGTTCATCTGTCCTGGTATATATTTTTTTGATTCATGGAATTAGCTTTTCAGGGCTTTCCTCGTGTGTCATGTAGTTAAAAGAATACCAATTATGATCTTTGTAAAAATGCCCTCAGAATCCACAAAGGAATCTTGCCTCTGCGTGAGTAATCAACTACAAAAAGTACAGTTGTATAATCCTGGGATTTCAAGAGGGAAGGGATCATATTTACACTCTGTGGAAGCCTGACCCCATCCACTTCCTAGTAGTGCACATCACCCCTGTGCTCACAAGTTTTGTGAGGTAGTAGCCTGGAGTGCACAGAGCCACAAGCTCCATTGACTTTAATGGGAGTGATTTTTCAAATAAATTTTTTATATTATAGGGGGTAAACTTGAACAAATCAAATCCACCACTCGGCTAACAAAGGCCTTGTTAGTTGAGGGGTGGCTTTGACTTGTTTAAATTGGCTCTCTAAAATATAAAAAAATGTATCTGATAAACTGTCCTCATTCAAGTCTATGTAGTACGTCCCTCCACTTTCCACACTGGTACATCACAAAACATGCAAGGGCAGGGCTCACTGTCAGAAAGTGGAAGGAACCAGGCTCTCTGCTCTGTAGAGCCTTAATGCAATCTCTTTCCTCCGGAAATCCCAGGTTGTAAATTATTACTTTTTGCAGCAGATTACACACTTGGAGGTAAGGCTCCTTGGTGGAGTTTTGAATTGATCAGGAGAGGTGCTCTTTAAGGTGCAGTTTTTAGTACTGGATCTAAAGGAAAGATGTCTTTGGTAATCCACTAATGGGCATGACCAGGGCAGCACCCCTCCCCCCCATAGTTAGCTCTGATATGTCCATTTGTGCCTTTCTGTGGCATATATCATTGCTAAATACAGTACCACCTTTGCTGGGAAAGAAGTGAAGAGATAAAGACTTAGTGGGAGACATGCAAGAGCCACGGGGATTGTCTTGCCCAAGACAGTAGGCATTTCTAGAATACTAGCTGCCTCCACTGTCAATGTTGCAGGGGCAGTAGAAGCTTAGAATAAATGCCGTCCTGTCTGTAGCCGACTTATTAGTGCCAGTTCATAGCTGCCTTGCATGCTCTAGGAGGAGTGCCCCATGGTATAATGGGGACTTACGCCTAGTGAGTGTGCAGTGTTAGAGTTTAGAGCACAGACGAAGGAAAAAGGGCTCAGCATCTGATAAACTGGTCCTGGTATCCCATTATCAGAGATACCAGGAGGCGGTGATGGCCTTGAGGAAGAACTTCTCTATAATAAAGCAAGTCCCCATAAGCTGCTTATGTCAACTTGACACGCAATAGCATGGGCCATGACTTTAACTTGTGAGCATAAATGTGATGGCAAACCACCAAATACAATCCTTCTTTGTCCACCCTAGCACTTAATCTATCAAATCGCATCATGCCACTACTTTTTTCCTTCTTTTCTGCCTATGAATACGATGTCACTCTCTGTTCTTGCATCCTGTACTTGTAACTATTGTTGTGTTTTTTTTTCTTCACTGTAATTATGTAACCTTGTACATATTGTATGTAATCTTTGATTTTGCTGTCCGAAAAGTTCTGTAAGATTGACTTGTATGTACTATCCCATTTTCCCCCTTCCCCCAGGACGCATCTGGAATCGAGCGGTAGTCTGCTCAGTATGTCTTTCCTGGTAAAACTTTTAAATAAATAAATAATTAATGCTGCTGAAGGAAAGAGACCCATGCTCTCTTCAGGGTGGTGGATGGGAATTCCCACCTGAAAAGCCTCTCTCAAAGATCGGGAGAGGTGTCCCTGAAGAGATGAGAATGTTTGGTAATTTCTTTTCAGCCAAGATCACAGATTTTAGAGCCAAGTTAGACTTCACTCGTGCTCATCATAATTGTGGTGGGCCAGACTAGGAGTTAGCTGAACCTCTGATTGTTTTGGATAGCATTTTGATCATCTTATGTGGATGAGATTTATCAGATGCTCTCAGATCTTCATCCTAGCACTTGTGTCTTGGACCCAGCACCTGCTTTTCTGGTGAAAGATAGAGGTAAGATGCCGGTGCCCATTTTCATAGAAATTGTGAATACCTCTCTAAGGAGGGGCTGCTGCCATCTGCTTGAAAGTGACAGTGATGTGACCCCTCCTGAAGAAGGCCCATCTCTAATTTTCCTTTTTAAGGCAAAGTTTTTGAAAAAATCATGATGATGCAGCTTAGAGAGCATCTGGAAGAATTTAACATCTTTGATCCTTTCCAATGCAGCTTTCGCTCTCTGCACAGCACCAAAACAGTCCTGGTGAGGGTTCTGAACAACCTTCTCCTTGCGAGGGACCTTTGAGACTCTCTTATGTGGTACTGCTGGATTTTAAATCTGCTTCTGATATTGTTGAACACAGGGAACCTTTGGAGCATGTGAGTAGTGTTGCTGGTATGGTCAGTACTCTGTTTTGTTGATCCCAATCCTTTCTCAGCATCTTCATCAGTCAATGGTTTGGGGATATGTCAGGTTCTCCTGTCATGACATTTAGTATGGCAACCCTGATGGTTCCATGTTGTCCCCTTTGTTATTTGCTGTGTTTGTTCTCAGCAATCTTCATCAGTCAGGGGTTTTATGGAATTTCAAATCTTCCTCTAATGACATTGAGTGCAGCATCCCAGATGGTTCCATTTTGTTCCCTTTGTTAGTTGCTGTGTTTCTGCCTCCACTTGGAGAGGTGATCTGAAAGCATAGCTTGGATTTTCATTGTTATGCAGATGATAGTCAGCTGTATGTTTTGTTTAAACCAGTCAGGGCTCCCCTTACAGTGCCTGAGAATGCTGGGTCAGAGATCAGTTTGTGTATGGCTGGTAGTGGATTGAAGCCGAAACCCAACAAAACATGATTGCTTTTGGTTGGGCAGGACAATTTGAGAACATCCATGCTGGATAATCAGAGTTATCCATAGTTGATGGAGTGAGATGTGAGATGTGAGACTTGAGACTAAACATGCTGTCCGAAATCTAGGGGGTCACTCTGGATTTGGAGCAGACCTTGGTTTCCCAGATGTCCTCTGCGGTTCAGAGTGGCTCTTACCATCTTAGAAATATTGCTGGTTGCTTATGATCAGCTCATACTAGTGTATGCATTCATCATCTTTTGTCTGGACTACTGCAGTGCACTGTACCAGGGCCTTTCTACTGGGTCCGTCTGCTGTCTTCGGCTGGTACAAAATGGTGCTGCAAGGTTATAAACCTTCACAGGGAGATCAGAGCATATTACTCTTGCTTTCCTTGGCAGATATGGTATCTGTCACAGAGACCTGGTTGGGGAATGACCCTGACCCTGTGCTTGAGGCATCCATTCTGCCGGGTTTTTCAGTGGTGCATTGTCCCAGGCAGGAGCGCTGGGGTGGACAGGATAGCCATGTGCTTTAGATCCACTTTGGGACTGATGGCATACCCTGTAGGAGTGACCAGGTAATTTGAATGCATGGTGGTGAAAGGTAGACTGGGTACATGTTGCAAGATCATGGTCATACAATGTTCTCTGGGGTAAGGGCATGAATTCTTGCAGGAACTTGACAGTTTCATGGCCGATACGGTAGTGGAGTCAGCCAGACCTTTGGCCTTAAGTGACTTTAATGGTTGAGTCAATGATGAAACATCTCTTTTTGGAATGCGTTTCCTCCAGGTGATGTTCTCCCTGAGCTTCACACAGGCAGTTGCCACTGGTGCTCACCAGCACAGTCATGCCTTGGATCTGGTTTACTCATTGGATCTTGATATTAGCAGTGCCAAGGCTGATCTCATTTATTCAGATCCTCACATGGTGCCATTTCCTTGAGGGGCTCCTCGTTTGACCTCCCTGGTGGAGATGGCCAGTTACCGCTCTTTCAGAAATCTGGAGCCTCTAAGTCTCCTGGCGGTACTGGACATCTTGGGCATGGAGACAGCTTGTGCGGTGGGAGTGGAAGTGGCCATAGGGGGTTACAATGTGGCTCTTTTGGCTGCACTCGACTCCCTAGCACCTTTCCATGTCTGCCTCATGATTTTCAGCCACAGGTCACCGTGGTTTGATGGTGATCTGAGGAGGTTGAAGACAAAGGGATGGAGATCGGAGCATTGCTGGCAGATGTCCTACTCAGAGGAGGATGAATTGTGCTGAGGGCTCATTATGATGAGTACTAGTAGGCAGTCACTCTGAAAAAGTCATGGGTGATTGCCGCTGGAAAGAATCGGCCAGCTCAGCTCTTCAGTACTGTGGACAGGATGTTAAATCCAGCCTGTCTGCAGTCCTTTGAGCCTTTCTGCCAATAAATGTGAGGACTTTAACTGGTTTGTTCTGGACAAGGTGTCCTATATTCATGCTGGGATATCAAACAACAGTGCCCAGACATTGATGGACAGAAGCACTCTGCCTTTATGGAAGGAAAGGGAAAGGGAACATTGTTTAACCGGGAATAGCACACTAAGTTGAAGCTGTTTCCAGATGCTACCTGGGAGCACAAGAAAGTTGAGTGACTTGCTTAGGATCACACAGTATGCACCTAGGTGTCTGTGGGATTCAAACCCAGGTCTCCATATCTGCAGCTCAGAGCCTTAACCCACTGCACTATACTGCCTCCTTATGGGTGGACTTTGAGCCAGTGTTGGCAAATGATGTCCTCTGGGTGGTTTCTGGACCATGTCCTGCCTTTTGTATAAGGCACCCTGGCCTGATCTGGCTTCCTTTAGAGTGCTGGGGCTCCCTCAGTCTGATCTTTGTGCAGACCATTGGGTGTTTGCTTAGGCAGGGGATTTGTCCATCCAACCTGAAAAGGGTGGAGGTGAAGCACCCTTCATAACAAAAAAAAAATAAATCTTTGACATTTTCTCAAATGACAGGCCCGTCTTGAGCCTTTCCTTTGTGAGGAAGTTGGTTGAGAAGGTTGTGATGTACATTTGGAACAACAACTGGAGAAATATAACATCTATGAGCCTTTCCAGTCTGGTTTCCAGCCTGGCCATAGTATGGAGACTGTTCTAGTCAGAGTGCACCATGATCTGCTTTTTGCGAGGGAAAGCAGGGGAAGGTCCATCCTTGTCCTGCTTTACCTTTCTTTGGACTTTGACGTGGTGGATCACGGGCGGGGAGGGGGGTATCTTGATTTGGTCTTTGACGTGGTGGATCATGGACTGGGGGTGATATTGGCTTGTCTCAGGAACCATGTAGGACTCCCAGGGATGGAGTTATGGTGGTTTGAGTCCTACTTATCTCTCAGGTACCAGTGAACTGGAGGTTGAAGACCAGGGATGGGGAGGTTGGAATGTTGCTGGCGAATGTCATGCTCAGAGGGGAATATCTTATCACTATGTGCCATTTTGACTGTCTTGTAAAATTTACAGCAGTAATGCACCTGTAATTATGATGTACCTATTCTGTATTGCCTAACTTTGTGTTGTATCCACCTTGTAATGTTACCTGGGTCGCCCCTGAAAAAGGGACCTCCGGGGCTCAGTGGGCCTACCTGGTCATCAAAATTAATAAATAAATAAACTGAGCTGAGGGCTCATTATGATGAATACTAGCGGGCAGTCACCCTGGCAGTTGGTACTTGGCTCTTTCATCTCGAGCAGTGCTGTGCCTGGTGTGGATTTTAACTCCCGTGTTGCTCGCCAAGTATATGTTGCCATTGGGGGAGATCATTGAACGCTGCGGCTTGGGTTTTCATTGCTATGCCGATGATACCCAGTTGTATGTGTCTTGTGCCCCTGATGATGGTGTGGTTATTTCAGATTTGAGCGGGTGCCTTAGGGAAATTCAGGACTGTGGCGTCCAGTTGACTTGGACTAAACACATTGAAGGTGGAGGTGCTACTGGTAGAGCCAGGTCTGTTTGGGTCAGCAGTGATGAGTAGTCATGCCATACTACCCTTGCTGCAGATAGGGTGAGAAATCTGAGGGTCACTGAGAACTCCAAGCTGACATTAGAATATCAGGTGTCAGCTGTTGTCTGCGTTGGCTGTTACCATCTTCAAAACATCTCCTAAATCAAGCCCTTACTTGAACCGACTGGGCTAGCAACATTAGTGCATGCCTTAGTCTCATCAAGATTGGATTACTGTAATGCTCTCTACCTTGGGTTTTCCAAGAAGTTGTTGCACCATTTGCAACTTGTCCGATTTGCGGGAGCCTGCCTGGTTGCTGGGACCTCTTGGTTCGAGCATATCACACCGGTGCTCAATATTCTTCACTGATTGCTAGTGGAATAGTGCATCAGTTTCAAGGTATGCTTGTTAACTTACAAGACTCTGCACAGACTGGGTCCAGGCTACCTAAAAGACCTCCTGAGAACATACACTTCTGGCCGCCCCCTCCAGTCGGCAGAGGCAGACCTCTTGTCTGTACTGAGATCTTGTTTAAAATCTGGAGATGGGCATTTGGAATGAATGCCCTGATTCTTTGGTGCACCTTTCCCATGGACGTGAGAGGTGCTCTTTCACTGACTATGTTCAAATCATGCTTGAAAACTCGTCTGTTTACGCTGAGTTTTGAGCCTGGTGTTGCTGTCTAAAGTTTTTCCTGTATTTTAATTAATTCTATTTTAATTTTCTTTTATTGAATTTGTTGTGTATACTGTGAGATACTCGGAGCCCCTGGGATTGGGCACCAGGCAAATGAAATTGCCTTGCACTGGTTACCAGTTAGATGGTGGATCACCTACGAGATTATATTACTGACTTAAAAGGCTATATGGAATGAGCCCCCACTACCTCCCAAATCTTCTTGCAACCTGCGTTAGCACCCATGTTTAAGATCCTCTGGTTCCCAGCTCTTGGCTGTTCCTAAATTTCATTTAGTTGGTGACAGCATTTTCTGTTGCCACCCTACAACTGCCAACTTCTTCCTCACTGTGCAGTGTTAAAATGAGTGTAAAACCTTGCTTTTCAGTTAAGCCTCTTCTGTGACTTGATAATTCCTGAAAATTAAATTGTATGCAGTGCTATAGATACTATTATTTGGGCATACTGCTTGAGCCAAGTGGTCCTTTTCTGTTGACAGATTCTAAGTAATTGTTAATTTGGTGTTTTGTTTTTATGTATTTATACTGTATACTTATTGGCATTTAATTATAAACTGTATTTATGCTTTATGGAAGTTTTGAGTTGTCGTCGTAATGATGTTTAGTATGTACTGTGCTTTGGTTTAAGTAAAGCACAACTAAATGCCTGTCTCTCTATCTATCTATCTATCTATCTAGCTATGCTTTTGGTGACCGGGTAGGGTGCACTACGCAGACAGTTGCCTATTTTCAGGCATGACCCAGAAGGTTACAAAGCAGGAGAGTACAAGGTCAGTAAGAGAGAAGTTACCAAGTCAATGGAATAGAATAATGCATAGTACACAGTACACCGGATTGAATAAATTTAATGAGTAACAAGCAGTACAGGGATTCAGGTTATCCATTACATCATTACAATGAGCATTCTAAGCTACAAAAGTCTAGGGAGGTGGGGACTTAAGTACTGAGGTGCAGTGATATGGCAGCAAGTGAAATCAAATGTAGGCATATTTTGCAAACCAGTTTACAGCACTCAAAAGGAGTCAATCTGAGGCAGGGTACACCCGGTCATGAACGCTTTCTACTGAAATGAGCATTTCTGACTGATCAAAAGCATTTGCTTGTCCCAGTTATAAAGTAACAAGCACTTAATGAGGTTTACACTTTTCAGCACAATTTAAAATCAGAGTATTGGGTTACCACTTTATAGGGTTCCAAAGACAAGGCATCTGATAGAAAGCAGAACTTGGAAGCCAAAACTACTTTGGCATTACAACTGTGCTTCACTTATCCCCCAAAGGCATTCAAGAATGGAGCCTCTGTCAGCAGAGTAGTGAGAAAACTTGAGCTTAGCATCATGATACCAGTTTTGTTATTGGTTCATATGTGATGAAGTTTGCAAGCTGTGGGGGAAGGGGCAGTTGGGGCCCTGCTCCCCCACTTGTTATATTTGCTAAGTTTGTCACTAGTTCAACTGCGGTACCTCCTTATGCTAACCTCAAATGGTCCTTAGGTTGGATGCACATCTGGAGAGATCACCACTAACTCCGTGTCATCCCTCTCCTTTCTCTCTCCCTGAGCCAACTCCTATAGTGGTGTTTCCCTTTTCTTCTTTTTTTACCCCAGTTCTACCCTCTGGGACCAAGGAAGCATATGCATGCATCAACACATTGATGACCCATGCATATACCTAGCTCACCACCACTCCTGATTCCACTGCCACTTCGCATTACCCACCCTCCCTGGAGGAGTAGAGTATCCTTATGGACAGTCTACACTTCTTCCGGCTCTCCTGGTGTCCCAGGCCTCAGGAGCATGCCACTGTCACAAAGGGCATTGCTGCACCAATGTCTTGAGGCCCTCAAAAAAGCATTATAATTAAATGGTCCTTTTGCATGAGACACAAGAGACATCAGAGTCATGGAGTTGAGTCCCTGTGGACCCCCCCCCCACCCCAAAAAAGCAAATATTTAAAGCACCAGTAATACCAGCTAGTAAACATTACTATTTGTAGTTGGTAGACAATTAATTTGCAAGGTAAAAGAAAGATGCACTATTTGCCACTGTCTTGTGTAATACAGTTAACAAAACTTGGGTTGACACTGTACATGCATTTTTTTTTTAAACTCAGTATTTTATTGATGGACCAGTTCACACACATAATTACACTTTCCTCTGCACAGTCAACATTCTTGTGCAGAGGCCACAGTACTTTCTGGTTTATAATTATACATTACTTTCTTAATAGATTTGTGATTAACAAGAACTTACATTTCACAGTATACCTCTATCTTTAAACTCTACCCATATTTTGTTTTTCCATTTCAACTTTGTTTGTTTTCCTTCATTGTTTTCTAGGTATGACCTTACCTGAGCACTATACTTACTACCTCATCCTCTCCTTCCTTCCTTCCCTTGGAGGTGCCACTGTTCAGGATAAGAAAAGGACTTGCATACAATTTTGTTTATATTTTTTCCACTTTTATCCTCATACACTCATAACATTTTTATGAGAGCATGATCTCTGTTACTTGGTTTACAACAATATCACAGACCTTCCCTGTGACATCACAACTGGATGCTGTAAAAGTTATGATGTCAGAAATGGGATAATTTATGATGTCATTTTAAGACGAGCAGCAGGCGTAAATGAAATCCAAGTAACAGAGACTCTTCATGTAAATTTCATTTGGCAGTAAAGAATAAGGAAAAGATAAATAATTGACATATCTGCAATCTGTTGATTTCTGTTGGGTTTTCAGAGTTTTCCCGGTGACGTCCATGATTCTTAAACCGTTCATGTAAAGCATTCAGCTTGTATTTATATTGCAGTCTGTGTACTCCCATCAGTGGCCTGCAGTTAAAAAGCAGCAATCTACGATGATGAAATGTTTCAAACCATAATATACCATATGAGTATAGCAAATTGAATTTCATTTTCCATATTGATTTTTCTTGCTGCTCCAGTTGCCTTGTTCTTAAAAGATTTACCCTATACAGGCCATGACTAGCACCCATACCCAACCACTAACTACGTGACCCCTCTGTTATCCCCCATGAGTCTTCTCGCTGTGACAGGAGTCTGTGAGGAGGCTGCCTCCCACCAAGCAGTCCAAATCCAGATCTGGAGCTCAATGGTCATAATGTGTGTAGCCCCTGTGCACTGATTGTCATATTTGTTTTATTTCTTCATTCGTTAACCAGGTAGGTACACCGATCCCAGGGACCATTTTCAGGCATGACCCGGGCCATAAAGAATGCACATCACAGTGAAATAAAGTACACAATATGGGTATTGAGGAATAAACAATACACCAGAATACAAGCAGAAACAGTAAAGCAAGGTAAAACTTCAGTTGGGTACAAATACAATGTCACGGTACTACATGCAGTACAACAGAGAAATGTGCTACCTCATCAGATGCAATACAACAGTCTAGGAAGTGCTACCTCATTGGAGTACTATACAGCAGTCTAGAAAGTGATGCAGAGCAACTAGCTAGAACAGGTATAACTACGTGTGTTGGTTACTTGAGAGCATGTGGATAGGGTTCTGACCCTAGTGTAGGATTTCTTGCCAGCCAAGTGCGAGAAGTAGAAGTGCGGAGGCTGGGGGCATTTGCAGGCGGATGCTGCGAGCAGATGTCTGATGAGGTTTGTTCTAAAGACAGATGGTGGAGCCAGTGGAGAGGAGTGGGTCAGGAAGGTTGTTCCAGAGTTTGGGATTATAGACGCCAGTTGGGGTGCTCTCTCCCATAGGTCCTCACTCTTCCCCTGACATGAGCACTATCTGAGTCACTTCACTGTCAGTCTCATTGCTTGTAAAGCACTTCTGGATACAATTGACTCATTTTACAAAAGCCCCGAGAGTGCCACAAGCCCCTTGTGTGCGATTATATGGTGCACAGGGCTTGTGGCATTCTCCCGGCACCAACTGGGATTTTCACTCTCCAATGCGCCAAATGCTGCGAGTTAGATCAGCTCCCTCCGGTCTAACTTGTGGCATTCTGCAGACCATTTTTACGAGGCTTGCACCAAATATTTGGCACAAGCTGCCGTACAGTGTGGAAACTGTTGCAAGTGCACCTAATGTACTAAAAATGGGTGCAGTTATATCAAATGTGTTTGGCACAGCTGTGACAAAAAAACAGGTGTGATGCAGGGCTTGACTCAAGCCCTGCATCACCCTCTGAAAATCAAGCCCAATGTGTATGAAAAAAATGCCGTTTCTCACCCCAGGAATCCCTCCGTATGCTTGACTTATGTAGCATTGACAGCTGGATTCAGCTGCCCCGGAGGCAGTTCCCTTACTAATAATGGCTGGGCATTAGCCAGTCAGAACTCAGTAGGAGATTGCTGCCTGTAGGCACTACTGCAAGTGAGTCAGATTCATTTCTCCGCCTACTGAAACAAGTTGGCCCCAGAGTGCTCTCCGTTTTCCATCGCTTGAAGAAACTTAGTTTCGTTAAAGTTGCTTTATTTCTGTAGTTTCTGCTGCTTTTTGCCTGTTTTTAGTGATTTTTCCTCATTTTTGTTGTTTTTTCTCAGTTCCCAGGAACCAAGAAATCTTCCCTTGACAGGGGTTTTTACCACGGTTCCTGCACTTTTCTACTGACTGGAAAAACACTTTCTGTGCTAAAAAGCTCTGGTTTTTCATATTTTAACTATAGTTTTTGGTTGGTTACTTCTTTTTAAGGGAACCATATTTTGCTTAAGTTTTTCTTTTATATTTTCATTTTTGGGAACCGACTGTGATTTTTATATTTTCCCTTTTGGGAACCAAATTTTCAGTCTTCTGACGGTTTGGTATGTCAGATAAACCACAAAAGAGAACTTGACCTACAGGTTTTTAAAAATTGCGTGAAATGTTTTAAAATCGTGGCCATGGCAGACAGCCACAATCTTTGTTTAAGCTGTTTGGGTCCAAATCATAACTGTGAACTTTGCTCCAAATTTTACTCCAAAACAGTTAAAGAGAAAAAAAAAAAAAGAGTAAAAAGACTAGAAATAATGGCTTCTCAGCCTGCCTCCCCCTTTTTTAAACCTTTTGAAGAGGGGGTCCTCCTCTCATCATAAATTTAAAGACAGATCCTCTAAGGACCCCCTAGAAAATAAGTTTGACAAAAATAATTCAGACCAAGCCAAACAAAAGAGAAATTCTGAGCAGGTTTCTGATTCAGTGTCTGCCAAAAAGAAACAAAAAGAGAAATGCATCACTGTCCCTCCCGCTGAAGAGCCAGTGACACAACAGAATATGCTTTCTCCTGAGGAGTTGGCATAGGCTTGGCAACTTTATCAAACTTTTCAAGCAGTGGGCAATCTGTTTGGTGCCCCAGGTGGTCCTACCATGTCTGTCCCTACTAGGGTTACCACCTTCTAGGAATCTCAAAGTGGGACGTTTCTTACTGAAACATGATTTTTTGCAGGACAGTAGGTAACCTCGACCAATGCAGCAGATTTGTTTTCTCTATATAATCAAAATTAAGGCTAAGTATTGTAGTTTCTTTGTTGCTTCTATTATTTCTTATCATTTTAAGGTATTTTAGTTAAGGCATTATAGTTTTCTGCAACATTTAGTGGAATGTTAGAAACTATTTTTTTTACTATAAAGTCAGGACGTGCAGTATTTTTCATGGTTTTGTGCAGGACACAGCTGCCCAAATCAGGACTGTCCTGCAAAAATCAGGACAGGTGGTAACCCTAGTCCCTACAGACCCTGACCAAGGCCAGGATTTTTATTTTGAGGAAGGCAGTAATGAAGAGGAGGAATGCATAGAACCTGATGTGTCCCCTGACCAGGAATTTGGCTCTCCTTCACATGGTCAGCAGGATTTTTCCTCCCATTATATGTTTGTTCAGCAGATGGCGGACACCCCAGACACCTCCATACAAGAGACCAGTGAAGAGGATGAGGAGGCAGACTTTCTTGATATGATGGGTCTCCCTCCTCCCAAGAAGCTCCTACTCCCGGTTCATAAATCCCTTTGTGGGGCAACTTTTAAACTACTACAGAATCCCATCTTCATTCCTGGGGAGGAAAAGAAAATAGAGAAAAAGTATCAGCTAGACAAAACTAATGCTGAGTACCTCTACACTCATCCTGACCATGAGGGAGTGGTACAGGCTGCAGCCTGTGATGAGGCTAAAGTACTTCTTTACTCTCAACCTACTGATAAGGAGTCCAGAAAACTGGACACCATGGGTAAAAAATCCTACACCAAAGCCGATCTGCTGCTATGCCTTTCTATATACATTGCTTTTACAGCACAGTACCAACAGGCTTTGTGGAACTCAGTCCTGGCTGTTAGCCAGAAGGCTCTTGACAACATTGCTCAGGACTTGGCGGAAACTGTTAAAACCACCTTGGGTGCCACAAAGTGCCAGTTTCATATGGCAGTAGATTCTAGTGGCACTGCCTCCTGATCTATGGCACAAGCCATTTCCCTCAGAAGGTATACATGGCTGAGAACCACAAAACTCTCTCAAGAAACTCAGATTAAAGCTATGGATTTCCCCTGTGAGATCTGTTCTCTCTTTGGGAATAAAACAGGCATACATGAAAAAGGTGGAGGAATACAAAACCACCTACAAGAGCAATGCAGTTAAAGAGAAAGCCTCCACTTTTTACAGGCCTCAGGGAAGAGGAGGCAGAGGCAGGGCTTACTACCCCAGAGCCTTCTATCCCATGCCCAGGGCTCCAGATAAGGGGAGTACCAACCTATTTTACTCACCTCATTTTAGGAAATACTCTTCAGAAATTTTTTTGTGAGTACCAGTATTCACCCAACATTTGTAAATACTCCACACTCCAAAGAATAGTGCTTCATAACATAACTGGTTTTTCAAAAGGAGCAGTTCTTTTCCAGATTTACAGCACTCCTATGCATCCCAGTGCTGTTTTGCTCACTATATTTTAAAAATGGTGAGTAAATTACTCCTACTTGACAACATTATCTGGAGCATTGTTGGCACCTGATCAGTCCTTATCTAGAAAAATACTACATTGTTTTAAAAAATGTACTCCTCAGTCTTCTCCGTCCAAACTTTTGTACGCATCTGAATTTGGTTTTACTCACCTCACTTTCAAAATGAGGAGTACAATACTCATCCCAAAAAATCTTATCTGGAGCCCTGCCCATGCCCCTGGACTACTC
The DNA here is from genome assembly GCA_016271365.2 of Neoceratodus forsteri. Classification (NCBI taxonomy): domain Eukaryota; kingdom Metazoa; phylum Chordata; order Ceratodontiformes; family Ceratodontidae; genus Neoceratodus; species Neoceratodus forsteri. Next base: position 1,850,895,055 of record CM057449.1, read on the forward strand.
TCAAATGAGAAGATAGTTTAGAGAAAGAGGTAGAAGGGCTCAAAAATTTAGTGACCCTGCCCCCTTGCCTAAGGCCCAGTCCAAACAAACCCCCTGTCGGGAATGCCAAGGTTGCCTCGCCTCTTCCAGTAGGAGGAAGACTGACCCACTACCTCCATCAGTGGCAGAACATCACCACGGACAAGTGGGTGCTGGAAGCAGTAGGTCAGGGGCTCACCCTGTGGTTCAAAAAATTCCCCACAGTAGGGAAGCAGGAGCTTCAAACCTCTAACTCCCACAGAAAAAATTCTGTTGGAGCTAGACGTCAAATCTCTCCTGCAAGTAAATGCAGTGGAAAGAGTACCTTCCTGTCAGTGGGGAAAAGACCTTTATTCAAGATACTTTCTCACCCAAAAGAAAAATGGTGACTGGCAACCCATGCTAAATCTTAGGTACCTAAACAAACTCCTGCTAAATCCCAAGTTCAAAATGATCACCCTGTTAGTAGTGATCCCCTGCTTACAACAGGGAGACTACCTAGCCTCCGTGGACCTCAGAGATGCCTACTTTCACATCCCAATCAGGCCCTCTCACAGAAAGTATCTCAGATTCAGACTGCTGTCAGGTCATTACCAGTTTGCAGTTCTGTACTACCATTTGGCCTGTCTTCAGCCCCCAGGGTCTTCTCAAAGTGCCTGGTAGTGGTTGCAGACCACTTAAGAAGTCAGGAAGGGTCTTTGTCTTTCCTTATCTGAACAACTGGCTCATAGTGGACAAGGCTCAAAGGTTGTAAACTGATGTACAAATAAATAAATAAAATAAGTCTCCTCAGAATCTTAGAGACTCTCTTCCACTCACCCAACTCACCCTGGAATCCCTGGGGTTCTTGGTCAACTCAGAAAAGTCTCACGTGGAGCTAGTCCATCTCCTGGAATTCATAGGAGCAGAACTAGACACCCAGAAAGGGAAAGTCCTGCTTCCTCTAAACAGAGTAGAAATTTCCAGTCCCTAGCAAACTCATTTGTCCTTATTCAACCAAGACCAGCCAGGCACGTTCTCAGGCTCCTAGGCCACATGGTCTCCACTACAGTGGTAGTCCCAGGTGCCAGGTTCCAGATGAGAGACGTTATCAGCACCATCTGAGGGCTCATTGGTCTCAGAAAAGACTCATTGTCAAAGCTGGTTCCAGTCTCCAAAACTTTGCTACAAGCCTTGGACCGGTGGAAAGACAGTCACAGTCTCAGGGAAGGAGTTCCATTCCAACAGAAGGAACCCTCTAGAGTGCTCACTACAGATGCCTCCCTTCTGGGATGGGGAGCACACCTGGTAGACCAGTCCATAAGCGGGGTATGGTCTCCCAGGGAATTCAAGTGTCACATAAACCTCCTCAAACTCAGGGCCGTGTATCTGGCAATACAAGCCATTGTCCCCCAGCTCAAGGGCCAATCTCCCCAAATCACGACAGACAACAGCACCATGTTTTATGTCAACAAGCAAGGGGGGGCACAAGATCCTCAAAGCTCTGCACAGAGGCCATGAAGAGCTGGCTGCTGGCTTACTCCCTGGACATGCAGCTAACTGCCATTCACCTGCCAGGCAAGGACAATGTGCAGGCAGACTCCCTGAGTCACACCAGCTACAGCCACCATGAGTGGTCCCTAAACACACAGGTACTGGCTACAGTATTCAGGAGGTGGGGCACTCCAGAGGTAGATCTCTTGGCTTCCAAACACAATGACCAGATCATCCTGTACTGCTACAGATCTCCGGCTTTGGGCACAGTGCCATTGGATGCCCTGTCCTTCAGCTGGACAGGAAGGTTCCTGTATGCCTTTTTGCCTTTTACCCTGATTTTCAGACTGCTCCTAAAGCTCAGAAGAAAGCCAGCAACAATAATGATGGTGGCTCCAGACTTGGGCAAACAGTGATCCTGGTTGCTCCAAACTGGGCAAGACAGACATGGTACTATGTGCTACTCACCCTGTCAGTCAAATGGCCCATTCACCTTCCTCCAAGCCACAGTCTCCTGACCTTACCTCAGACAGGGTTAACATACCTCAACATAGAATCTCTTCGCCTCAAAACTTTGTACTTGAAGAGCTAGAAATCCCTGACCGTCAGTATTCAGAGTAAGTCCTCAGAATCCTCAGACTGGGAAAAAAAAAAAAAGTACAGTCCCCACCATTTCTACCGGGCTGGTGTGTGATAACATATTTTGCCTGGTATAGCGAGTGGATGATCTAAACAGAAACCAAGTTTCCTAGAGATTGCAGCCTGTATATGAGTGCCTACCATGACTAATCAGCTTACCTGTTAAAACAGTGAAAGATCTACTTTGTATGGCTGCCCGCCGCGCAGCGTGTTGATTTCGGCCAGACGCTTAGCGACTCGGGTTCGGAATGAGCCCGGGAGCTGAGGGCCGGGCCGGGGAGAGGACTTGAGTGTCTTAAGGACTGCTTGTCCCTCTCCGGGGAGGGGAACTAGAGCTCGGCTCTTGTCTGGCCCCGGGTGGAGACCCGAGGTACAGCAAAGCCCGACGCTTAACAGAGGGGCAATGTGCCAGACGTCGGCGCTCAGCACCTTGACATCCAGGGGACATGGCACACTGAGAGAACATTGGAAAAATAACCGTGCAGCCTCCCAGTAGATGGAGCACCAGGCCCCGACCTTCAGTGCACCTACCAGCCCGGAGACAGCGTTCCGACAAAACATAGATGCATCAGGGTGTAAGAGCCCCTACCCCGTACCTCCTGGGGGGTATAACCACGGCTCCATGGGGGACGGACTGCACCGGTCACCAGGTAGGTGAGTGAGGGCTGAAAAGGCCGTAGGTATCTCCCGGAGAGGGGAGAGCTGCGAAGAGAGGGGAGTATATTAAAAAAAAAAAAAAAATTCTTTGTTATGGTAGTACCCGTGCTATTAGAACTTTAGCTAGGTAGGGTAATTCTATATAGTAGAACTTTAGCTGGGCAGGGTAGCCAGACATCAAAGGAATGTCACAGGAGCAATCTGTAGGATGATACTACAGCAGTAGGTAGCCCTACTTTAAAAAAAAAAATGTACCTGGGCAAACCAGAAAAGAGAAATAAATAACTAAATAAACATGATGGATAAAAGTTAAAACAGTTCTTACATAACTGATACAGTCAAAGCACCTGTCACGACCAACCTGCTCAAAACAGTGAAAGAACTTTAGCTAGGCAGGGTAACATTAATAATAATAAATTATAATAATAATAATGATAAATTTTAATTCGCACAAGCGCCTTTCAGCCATCAAGGTGCTTTACAAAAAGATAAAAGATCATGGTAAAACTGTAAACATGACAATGAAATAAACAGAAGATCCAAATTAATGGGTGCCACCGAAGGCATGACACCATAAAAAGGTTTTCCGCGCCTGTTTAAACTCCCCCACAGTCATGCACTCCCAAAGCTGATGGGGTGGAGAATTCCAGAGGGTCAGGGCCGTGTGCATAAATGCATGGGCCCCTGAAGATTTCAAAGACACCCTCGGAATCTCTAGCAACCCCTCATCAGCCGAAAGCAACTGTTGCGCAGGGCGGTAAGGCACAAGAAGCTCTTTCAAATAGTCAGGGCCCAGTCCATGTAGGGCTTTGTAAGCCAGTAAACTGACTTTAAAGGTGATCCGCCACCTAATCGTCAGCCAGTGCAGATCACGCAGCACAGGTGTAATATGGGAAGCTCGAGATGCTCCCATCAACAATCATGCTGCTGCATTCTGCACGAGCTGCAGGTGGCAGATATCAACCTCAGACAGCCCTAAGTACAGGGAGTTGCAGTAATCTAGGCGTGAGGTCACAAAAGCATGGACCAATGTAGGCAAGTCCCTGGACAGAACCAGGTGCTTAATCCTGGAGATATTCCTAAGATGATAAAAGGAATTCTTGACAACGGCTGACACCTGGGCTCATAAAGTCAGTCCGTCGTCAAGCATTACCCCCAGGTTTTGCACCCATTCAGAATGATAGGATCTGAAAGCCCGCAAGAAAAAGTCCAGAGGGCTGATCAGCCCATAACCCCTCTATCTGATGACCCAGGTACACTACCAACACCTCTGCCTTTCCGGTGTTCAACTTTAACCAGCTCAAATTCATCCAGTCCTGGATTTCAGCAAGGCAGGTATTAAATACCGAGACGGCTCTATCCTGGTCGGGAGTGAAAGACAGGTAGAGCTGGGTATCATCAGCATAGCAATGAAACCTCAGCTCATATCGTCTTACAATGTCTCCGAGGGGCCGCATGTACACTGCAAACAACATGGGGGACAGCACTGAACCCTGAGGTACCCCACATGGCAGGGAGAATGGGTCCAAGGAAAAAATCCCAGACACCACTCTCTGACTCCTGCCAGTGAGGAAAGATGTAAACCACCTGAGGACCGTACCTGTCAGTCCACAGATGGACCCCGGACATCCAAGCAGCACCCCATGGTCTACAGTGTCAAAGGCTGAAGTGAGATCAAGGAGCACCAAGATAGAATGGCTTCTCCAATCTCTCACCATCAGGAGATCACTGAGCACATGAACCAGTGCCGTCTCAGTACTGTGCTTCTTTTGGAAACCGGACTGGAGAGGTTCAGAGATGTTGTGGATGGTCAGGTGGTCATCCAACTGTACCGCAACTACTTTCTCTGTCACCTTCCACATAAAGGGAAGGTTTGAGATTGGTCTGTAGTTGGCAGAAAGATTTGGATCTAAAGAAGCTTTTTTTAGGAGGGGGGTTACCACCACCTCCTTCAGGTAGCTTGGAAACTCACCAGATTCCAGGGAGCACCGGACTGTCTGCACCAGGACCGGACCGATCATATCCCAACAACCCATAATCAAGGTGGTTGGGCCCGGATCCAAACTACAGCACATAGGGCACATACCCTGGACAATCCGCATGACATCCACAAGTTCGGGCAAGACAAAGGTACTCCAGGAAGCCTGAGGTGAGGCGACCAAACACCGATCATCAGCAACCCCCATAGAGTGAGTTGAAAGAATTTCCGACCTGATGTCGGCCACCTTATCTGCAAAGAACCGAGCAAGTCTACTCACTCCACCTCTTAAGTAAAAAGGTCTTTGGAGCTGCAGACAGGCTGGGTTGCACAAACAGTCGACAGTTCAGAAGAGCTGAGCTGGTCGGTTCTAAGTGGCAGCGATCTCCCTGGACAGGAATTCTGCCTTCTTACAGGAGATCGCTGATTGGTAGGTCTGATAATGCTCAACCAATCTAAGGTGGTCAGCTTCCAGGGCAACTTTCCGCCAACAGCGCTCTAACCTTTGTCCTAATCGCCGCAACTCCCTCAAGGACCCATCAAACCAAGGGGTCCGAGGGCGAAAGGGGAGAGGATAACATGGATGGGAGCAATCCAGTCCAGAGCTACAGAAATGGCCTTATTATAGGCCACCACTAAAGTCTCTGGACTCAAGCTGGCCACAGGAAACTTCAAGAGATCAATCACTGCCACTAGGCCTCCAGGGCTCACTTCCCGTAAAGGGTGGTAACTGACCATCTCCACAGGGGCAGGTCTTCGAAGCGGGGTGCAAACATTGAACCTCACTGTGTAGTGATCAGACCAACCGGCCGGTTCCACTTCCAAGTCAGAGGCCTCGATCCCCAGGAAGAAAATCAAATCAAGAGAGTGGCCATATTTATGGGTGGCAGAGGTAACAACCTATGTAAGGCCCAGAGATGTCATAAGCTGGAGGAAGTGTTGTCCAAACTGCGAGAGTTCATCGTCAACCCAAGCACTGAAGTCGCTCAATACCATCAATCTGGGTGACTCCAATGTCATGTGGGCGATGAAATCTGCTACTTCCTGCAGGAATCGCGTCTCATCTCCAGGTGGACGGTAGACAAGGGCTATCCTGCAACCTACACCAGCCACCACGGTACACTCCAGTGATTCGGCTTCCTCAACTGGTACACTCATGAGGCCCAACTCAGTTTTGAAATAGACCACCACCCCTCATGATCTAGTCTCAAGCGGTTGTATCACAGAGTACCGGCGGGTGCAGCATCCAAAGTGGGAATGACATTTTCATCCAGCCAGGTCTCGGTGATGCAAGCCAGATCAGTTGTTCCAATAAGATCTGCAATGATTACAGTCTTATTTTCAACATATCTGGCATTGCAAAACACCGCTCGAGTTGGATATGCTTCAAGGGCCGCCCCAGCTACTTGCCTGCCACAAAAGGCAGTGCCCTTGGGTATGGGAACTAGTTATTAGAACTTTAGCTAGGCAGGGTAGCAAAGACATTGGAGGGACGTCACAAGAGCTTACTGTTACTTTTTGATGATAATCATCATGAAAAATCATTACCATGTCTTCCTTAATAGCACAGCAGTCACGGTGCTTACAGTGCTTCACACATTTTAATGCACTAATGACAGTGATTGACAGTGCTAATGACCCCGAAACTGCCCGAAATAAGCGGCTGTAATAAAGCATTATATACTGTGGGTTTTTTTACTGTATTTCAATACAAACTGCAAATGGAAATTACTTTTTGCCCGCTATATCCGAGTGCCTGTCATAACTGAGGACGGTGTAAGTGGAGTGGACTGTACCAAAAAGACTTATGCTTCTGAAAAGAGATTCTCCTCTTGGTACAAGGAAAAGACAGGCAAATTGATCTCCTGCAACCCAGCCTGCCCTCCATACCAGATTACTTTGTTCACCTGCAGGTCTCGGGCCTAAGGGCTTCATCCCTGAAGGTCCACCAGGCAGTCATTTCAGCTTACATTTCTGCAAGCAAAGATAAATTTGTAATTTCTCATCCCATTTTCAAGAAGTTCTTTAAAGACCTGCTGCACCTTCAACTCCCACTTAGGGAACCTGCCCCCCCTTGGGACTTGAACCTGTGTATAGCCAAGCTGATGGATGCACCATCAGAACCTATGGCTACAACAGACCTAAAGTTTGTCACTTGGAAAACAATATTCCTTGTGGCCATTACTTTTGCCAGAAGGATATCAGAGCTGCAAGTTGTGTGCACTGAACCTAACTACATCATACGAACATACGAAACGGACAGCAGAAACAGGCCTTATGGTCTGTTGAGTCTGCTCGATTGTGCAGCTAGTCCCCTCACATTGCAGCTAACCCACCCTCCTCTCCCTACAGTCACCCTCACCCTGTCACATCCCCTCGTAAAACCTCCCACCGTCTTACAGGATACCACATCCTTGGGTAGAGTGTTCCACTTATCTACCACCCTCTCTGTGAAAAAAATGTCTCCTCATCTCTCTCTCTCTCTCTCTCTCTCCTGTATCTCCCCCCTCCAATATGAGACCATGCCCTCTCGTGTCCCTTCCCCTCCTCAACTGAAAAATCCCCTCTGTACTAGTCTTGTTTATTCCCTTCAAGTACTTAAAGGTCTCAGTCATATCCCACCTATCATAGGTTTCATAGGTAAATCAGAGCCAAGAAAACCATGGTCCATATTGCTCACCAGTTTTGTTTAATTATAACCCTTCATTGATTTGTTACTCAGAAAAGTATCTCATCGATTTTTGAATAAGTTCATGCTTTCACTGGTCACCACAGAAAGTGGTAGGCCATTCCAAATTTTAGATACTCTGACAGAGAACCAAGAACTTCTCTGTTTAGTTCTACATCGTTCTACTGTTAATTGTAATGGATGAGCCCTGGTTTCGTAAGTCACATCTCTGAAAACCAATCCTAAAGTGTCCCACAAAGTAGTATCATGTAGAGCTTGATACACCAAGCATAAGTCTCCCCTCAGTCTACGATATTCCAGACTGTAAAGTCCAAGTTTTTTAAGTCTGTCATCATATTCTAGACCCTGAACTTCATCCATTCTTTTGGTTGCCCTTCTCTGGATTCGTTCAATAGCATTTATAGAACCCCTGTCTCCTGGTGCCCAAAACTGGGCACAATACTCCACATGAGGCCTAACAAGTGAGGAGTACAGCGGGGAGTAAGACCTTACTACTTGTACTTTTTGTGTGCTTAGTTATACAATGGAGAATACCCCCAGCTTTTTTGATTATTTGTTGACAATGTAGGCCAAAGTTTAAATCATTTTTACTCTGATTCCCAAGTCTCGCTCGTCTTCAACAACCTTAAGCAGTCTGTTACCCATTTTGTAATTGGCTAATGGGTTTTTCTTCCCGAAATGCATTACAACACATTTCTCAATGTTAAACATGAGTTTCTTTGTTAAAGCCCAGTTTTCTAATTCATTTAATGCATATTGTAAGGTAATTACATCTTCAGGTTTGTTAATTTTGTAGCCAATACGGGGTGTGGTCAGTAAATTTGGTCAACCAGACGTTAGTTGAAGAAGGTAGTGAGGAGATATAGATATTAAAAAGACAGGGTCCCAGAGCAGACCCCTGAGGGACCCCACTAGTAACCAGTTCATATTCTGAGTAATAACCCTTTATACAAACTCGTTGGGTCCTCTCAGACAACCATGACTCTATCCATCTAGTAATATTCCCGTCCAATCCCAATTTTATTGTTGCATCTATTAGTTCGCCATGTGGCACCTTATCAAAGGCCTTTGAAAAGTCCCACAGAACTACATCCACAGCTTCACCCTTGTCCAAAGCTATGCTGACACCACCGTAAAATTCGAGCAGGTTTGTCATACAGGATCTAGATTTTACAAAACCATGCTGTGCAGCGTCTGGTTGCATAATGGTCCCAATATAATTTTTTACTATACCCTCCATGATCTTACTCAGAACAGATGTTAAACTAATGGGTCTATAGTTTGCAACGTTGTGTTTGGATCCTTTTTTTTTTTAAATGGGAATAACTGTGGCCTGTCTCCATACTTCTAAGACTTCTCCTTCTGTAAGAGATTTTGTGAATAGGGCAGCTAATGGACCAGATAGAGGAATTGCCAATTCTTTCAAAATACGGGGGTGAATTCCATCAGGACCAGCAGATTTGTTGGGATCTAATCTCAAAAGTAATTGCTCCATTTCCTTTTTCTCAATCTTATATTGTTTGGTTGTGGAATGTATATTATGACTGGCAGTAGGACTAGTTTTACTATTAAAGACTGAAGAAAAGTACTTATTACAAACTGTAGCCATTTCTAATTTATCAGTTTGTAGTTCTCCATTATGATTTTTTATTGGGCCTATAACAGGAGCACCTCCCCTCTTATTATTTATGTAAGTATAAAAGGTTTTATAATTATCCTTAACGCTAACCGCTAACCTATATTCATAATCACATTTTGCTTTTCTAATACTCTTTCTTTGATATTTTTAAATGTTGTTTATAATCTAGCCAATTTTTTTGAGAATTACTTAATTTAGCTTTTGTAAATGCCCTGTTTTTATTTTTAATATGCTTTCCTATCCTTCTTGTCCTCTAGGGAATACATTTCTAACTCCCTCAGCCTTTCCTCGTAGGGTTTGCCCTCCAATCCCTGGATCATCTTTGTCGACCTGCGCTGTACCTCCTCCAGTAATGTGGTATCCTTTTTCAGGATCTCTCACAGGGATAAAATAGTTCTCAGAACTAATAGAAAATTCCTTCTAAAAATGGTGTCTGAATTTCACCTCAACTAATCTATAACCCTTCCTGTCTTTTTCACAGACAAATCCACTCCTGGTGAGCGCAGGCTCCACAGCCTAGACACTAAAAGGGCGTTGACCTTCTACCTAGAGCATACTAAGCAGCTCAGGCCTCTGAACCCAGTTGTTTCTCACCTATGGCAAGGTGGGCAAGGGCAGACCAGCCTCTAAGAGAACTAGCTCTCGTTGGACAGTCTCATATCCAGTTCTGTTACAGTAAGGCTGGCAGCCACCACAAGCCTCAGAGCCTACTCCACCAGGCTGCAGCTTTGGTGGCAGCACAAAGGGACATATCTTTACTTGATATCTGCAAAGCAGCTACTTGTAAGACTGTACATACCTTCACAAAGCACTAGTGCTTGGATGTACAGTCCGGATCAGATGCCAGATTTGGCACTGCAGTCCAGCGGAACCTATTTCCAAGGTAGGTTCTGTTCCACCCTCCCAACTACACTGCCTTGCAGTCTGCATAAATCAAGCATACTGAGGGATTCCTGAGGTGAGAAGAACCATAGTAATATTGTATATTCCAGGGGGATCCCTCTGTATACTTGACCTCCCTCCCATCCTCCCCTCACATAACCTGATTTATTTATGGTTCTGCAGTCCTTATCACAAGCTAAATACTTACTGAGGGGATTATTTGGTGTGAGGTTTACAGTTAAACGTATTGTAAATAGTTCTCTTTTAGGTGTTTTGTTCTTTCCTGGTCTTTTTTCTATATTTTTTCCACTACTCTGTAATAGGGTTAGGGATTGGGGCCTTTTGCCCCTTAGGCTGCAAAATGAATCTGACTCTCTAGCAGCAGCACCTACAGGCCACAGTCTCCTACTGCGTTCTGATTGACTAATGCCAAGCCATCATTAGCATAGGCACCACCTCCAGGGCAGCTGAACTCAGCTGACAGTGCTGCATAAGTCAAGCATACTGAGGGATCCCCTGGAAGAAACAATGTTACTATGGTAAGTAATTTTTTTCATAAATGCTTCTTTTTCTTCCTTCACTTTCTGTGCTGGCCTCATGCATACACAGTGAGACTCTGTGGCAGAAGCAAACTCCCTGAGCCAGCCATAAGGGCTGTAGTGCTGGCAGAAGTCACCATCATCCATCCCCAGGTGAGGCTTGCTGCCACGTGGCAGTTACCCAAACGTGGCATGACTCACAACGTATTGTCTCCAGTCTGCTCCCGAACTCTGATCACCTGCCTGGCAGCACAGTGTGCAGCTGCTGGCCACTGAGGTGGCTCATAGAAACGTAGAAATTGATGGCAGAAGGGGACTGCAGGATCCATCTAGTCTGCCTGATATGGGTAACTATCTCCTCCTTCTATCCTTTCTGTGAAATGATACCTTTGTGCCTGTCCCAGGTGTTTTTGAATCCATTTACCATTTTGGCCTCCACCACTTACTGGGGCAGGCAATTCCATGGGTTGACCACCCTCTCAGTGAAGAACTTCCTAACATTGCTCCTGAATCACCCACCCTTGAACCTCATATCGTGTCCTCTAGTTCTGACACTTTTCTTCTCCTGAAGGAGCTCCTGTACCCGTACCTTATTTATACCCTTGATATACTTGAATGTCTCAATCATGTCCCCCCCTCCCTCCTCTGCTCCAGGGAGTGCATGTTGAGCTCCCTCAACCTATCCTCATATGCCATTTGATGCAGACTCTGAATCATTTTTGTGGCTCTCCTCTGCACTGTCTCAATCCTATCGATGTCTTTCCTAAGATGCGGCCTCCAGAACTGTATGCAGTACTCCATGTGGGGGTGCACCAGCGCCCTGTAAAGTGGCAGCACCACTGACCTTCTGTGACTTCTGATTCCCCTCCCTGTGCAGCCCAGCATACCACTGGCCTTTAGTGTAGCCTGTTCACACTGCTTCCCCACCTTTAAGTCATCTGATATAATGACTCCTAGGTCTCGATCCTGGTTGGTGCATGCCGGCTGCTCCCCTCCCAGGTAGTACCCTAACTTGGGGTTTCCCATGACTAAGTGCATGACCTTGCAGTTTTTGGTGTTGAACCTCAACTGCCAGGCATCTGACCACTCCTCAAGTTTCCTCAGGTCTGATTCCATGCTCTTGACTCCTTCTGGGGTGTACACTCTGTTGCAGATCTTGGTGTCATCTGCAAATGGACTCTCCATCCATTTGCATTTTCATGTTTTCTAGGGTTTGGGAATTTGTTCCTATTATCAGCCTTTTCAGTATTTCACATTATCAAGTATCTGCTCCACTGACTGTTTCAGAAACATTTTACTGTTCTCAGCTGATCTCATACCATAATACTTACACTATGAAGTCAGAAAAACATGATGGAAGGGTATGGCCGGGCACATCACTGGGGGAGTGTAACCCTCTGTTAGTTGCCCTGACCCGGGATTCAGCAAACTCTCTGAATAAGTTTGACCCATTCCTGTGGCACTGGGCAAGATGGGGCCTTATATATCTTCATCAGCTACTGCACAAGAGAGGGGGGTACTTCCATTCTAGACCCTGATCGATAAACTTTAATCTTCGCCAAAAAAAACATTTCACTACCTATAAATTAGAGCCTGTATTGCAAACAAAAAACCCAACTTAGACAACTCCCAGATCCACCACAAGAGTTATTTGCACAGACTCAACAACACTAGCAAAGTGGGGTAGGGACACCTAGTGGGCCGGTTTTCTGCTGTAGTAAGAGACCAATCCAGGGGAGATTACGTGATGTGCTTGTCGTGAGATCCTTCTCTCATAGCTCTGCACCTTGGCTAATAAACATGGCTAAACCTGCAAACAACTGATCTATTTACAGCTTTTAACTTATCAAGTGTTTACTGAAACCCTGCTTATCCTGTATTTGAAGTCTGATTGCTATATTCCTGAAGGAGGCATTGCAAATAATGGAATATTCAGCAGCCCCACCAGTGCCACAACGAGTGCTCATTCTGAAGTACCAGGAGCAGGGCTCACCCCTTATCGCCCTGCCAGAGATCGATGAAACAGAGAGCACCTCTGAAAAGCTAGGTAGGTTCTTTGCTGACCTCACCACTATAAAAATGATTATATTATAACTGGCTGGTGACTTTAGGGCATTTAAACCTGCACTGGAAGCTTTGTCAACCACAGTTGGAGATGCAGAGGCATGAATAAGTTATATAGAGGACAGACAGTCCAGGAATAGTGCCGAGCTACTGGACCTACAGTGTAAAGTCAAAAAAGGTGAGGATCGCATGGAAGATCAGGACGGAAGAAGCCATAGGAACAACCTGGTCATTGTGGGCATACCTGAAAAGATGGAGGGTAATATGCTGGCTTTCATTGAACAGTTTCTTCAAGAAATAGCCGTCCTTCCGGAGACAGGCACCACATACATAATTGAAAGAGCCCACTGTTCTCTTCGGCTACAACCACCACTCATTGGGAGACCCCAGGCCATTATCTTGAGGTGCCTCAACTTTTTGGGTAAAGTCTATATGTGAGAAGGCAATAAGGAAGGCTGGAGGGATACTGGGATGCATAGGAAGAGGCATCAATAGTAGAAAACAGGAAGTTGTTATCCCTCTGTACAGACAGTTGGTGAGACCCCATCTGGAGTACTGTGTGCAGTTCTGGAGACCCCAATCTCCGCAAAGACATAGACAGAGTGGAGGCTGTCCAGAGGAGGGCAACCAAAATGGTGCAGGGTCTGCACCAGAAGACATACGAAGAAAGACTAAAGGAGCTTAATATGTATACTCTTGAGGAAAGAAGGGAGAGAGGGGACATGATAGAAACTTTCAAGTACCTCAAGGGAATTAACAAAGTCCAAGAGGGTAGCATCTTCCAGAAAAAGAGATGTGCAAGAACAAGGGGGCACAATTTGAAGATAGAGGGGGGACGGCTCAGGGGTAATGTGAGGAAGTATTTTTTCACTGAGAGGGTTGTGGATGCATGGAACAGCCTCCCTGAGGAGGTCGTGGAGTCAAGAACAGTGGGGGACTTCAAGAATGCATGGGACAGGCATAAGGCAGTCCTAGGGGTGGGTAAGAGGAAGTAAGCTGTTGATTAACTAGGATCTGCAGCTTATCTGTTAGGTAGGAAAATGGGCAGACTAGGTGGGCCAAGCGGTCCTTATCTGCTGTCAAATTCTATGTTTCTATGTTTCTATATCCAAGAACAAGCCAGGAAAAAAGGCAATCTGATGTGAAACAGTCAATGAGTACACATTTTTAGCAGTGTGACGCCTATGGTCAGGGACAAACAGCAGGCTTATAAGCCGATTAAAAAAGCCATCCACCCAGTAAACATCAAATTCAAGATGCTATGTCCTGCTTGCCTTCTGGTTACCACTAATCTGGGTGTCAAGGAATTTGCCAATGCTGAAACAGCACAGAGGGAACTACCATGTTTTATCCCTGGAATTGCCTTTAAAGCTACCAGAGCCAGACACCCGACAGGTACCCTATCTTGAAAACTCTCCTGCACCTTGCAGACACTGGTGTCTCTTTAATGTCTCAGGTGTTCAGCTTTATTTGCTGATCGCTGCAATAGCCCTTCTGGACTATATTAACTCCTAATGTGATATAAGTCTGCTGATCTGACTTTCAGCCTGGCAATGTGTCTTTTAGCACAGTCTCTACAACGGGTGCATTTTACATTCTTTGTGGTCTTATTTTACTCTACTCGCCCTGCTCTGTGGACATTTTCCAGCCCCGGCTTCATATGTCTGATGCTGCTCTCCCCTCGGGCTTTCACCTCATCTTCTCCTCAGCTGGATTTCCCACTGTTTACCACTCTGCCAGACACATCTGCCAACACCAGTTTTTTGATGGCTAACCTGCAGCCTGTCAAATAGCTGAAAAACCTACTCCCTTAGGAAAGCTGCTTGGCAACCATCCACCAATGAGAACTGATGTAGATTTCAATATGCATGTACTTACGTAATGGATCCATTGCAAGGAACATTCACGCAATCATACATTTGTGCAGCTTCTGTGTCATCCTTGACTGCTAGATGACATCGCCGGACACAGAAGTGGGCCGAAAATGACCCAGGCTGCACAACTCCACCTTTCAGACTGGACTGTGCACCATGTCTGTGCTCACTCCAATTGATGGATCCATCTACAGCCCTGGACATGGTACTTGTATTAGAAAGGCTGAGTACACATTGGGGAGGGGGGGGAAGCAGCTTGCTATACTTTGCAAGAGGCACCACCTTGACTAGTGTGGTTTTCATTGATTGAACAGGGATTACTGCAAGCCGAACTTCCTGCCTTGCACCCACCCACCCATTTTCATTTTCTTAGTGGGGGCTATCAATTGTGTGACCTCCACTTTGGAGACTGATGCTGGGATTTCCAACACCTACCACCTCTCGGACTATATAGCAACTATCTTGTTGCTTGGACACTGGGTGGAGCATGCCCACTGAACTGTTATTCTTCTGTTGTATTTTCACTTTTCCCCTCACATTAAACAGATTAATAATGCCATTGTATTTTGCCAGTTGGATTTGATTTACAGTGACTGCTACAAGTCAGGGAGCGATCAAGGGTTGACATCCTCCCACTTTCAGCTACCGCAGCAAACAATAGCTCACTCTGACACAGAAGCTATAGTGTCTCTAATGACTACTGCTGAGTAGACTAATGTAGGCAAAAACACAATTTGCTGGCTTTTACCCCCTTGGTTTTTCCCTAAAGGTGGTGGGGCTGAGGGAATCATCCCTCTCGAGCACAACATGGACTAGCTGATCAGGCCCGTTCAGTTTCAGCTCTTTTGGTCTCCTTATATAGGAGCCCTTAGTCGAGCTTGGCAAGGCTCTGTTCTTACACATTTAAATACTACTGCTCATTAATATGATGTTCTTAATGTTGACTGTTAAATGTTTGCAGTGGTTCGTATTTGTTGTTGCTGCTTCCACCGGCTTGTACCAGATAACACCAGCATCACTGGTTAGCAGGCAGGGAAAGGGAGTTGCTGTTATGGTATTGTATATTGTGGCTCAAATAACTCCAGTTAATCTCCCATGGGGTTGGTTAATCCTACCTACCCGATTCTTGGGGGTCTTGACGCAGGCTCACACATAAACTAAGGCTAAGCTATGTCTTACAATACTTATAATATCCACATATGGAATGTTAAAGGAGGGCAAACTAAGCAAAAGAGATACCAGGTGCTATGCCGCTTAAAATCAGTAGGAGCTAAAGTTGCTTTTCTACAAGAAACTCATACAGCATCTTCCAATGCTCATCTTGAGAGAAGGGATTGGGTGGGACAAGTATTTGCTTATGGTAATAACAATAAGAGGGCTGGTACAGCCATACTAATTCACAGAAGCCTTCCATTTACAGTTACAGAGCAAATCATTGACAAGGAATGAAGATTTGTCATTGTCAGTGGTACACTGGACCAAACCGATAACATCTTAGCTTCCATTTCCGGGCCCAACACAGAGGACCCATGAATTTTCACAAACATTTTATCATACCTGTTGTCTTTCGTTGTTTGCCCATCGTTATAGGTGGCAACTAGAATGTAGTTCCTGACAATCTACTTAACAGATTTGGCAACAAGAAATTAGGTCTAACATCCAACAAAAGGGGTACTAAACAGCTGCAGTATTCCCTAGGCCTCATAGAAATATGGTGAACTCTACAACCCAACACTAAGAACTACACATTTTGGTCAGCTGTGCACAATTCTTTCTCACATCTAGATTACTTCTTAATAACCCCAGACTTGCTAGAAACTGCCCTGCAGTATGATATTTTAGCTAGAGTTACTATATATCAGACCATTCCACTTTTTACTCTTGGGACAAACGCAGAAAGATAGGATTTGGAGGGTTAACTACTCAAAGACCCCAATAAGCTTGAAATTATTAAATAACGGTACAGTTTTTTGCTGATAACTCTTTAGCTAACCAAGGCCACATATGGGAAGCTTTTAAATGCACCCTTAGGGAGGAACTAATCCAGCTGGCAGTTACCAGAAAATGCAAGAGAAACAAGGAATGTGCCAGGCTGCTACTAGAAATTAAACAACTGGAAAGTAATACTTCTAGCCATTCCCCTCAAGAAGATTGGCTCTAGCTAAATGCAGCTAAGGCCAGGTATGGGGAGCTTACTCAGGAACAGGCTGAGTTTGCAATTTCCAGGGCCAAAACCAAATACATAGACCAAGTGAGAAAGCTGGGATGCTTTTGCCCTTAGATTATGACAACAGGAGATGAAAAGAGTCCTATGTACCATCAGACCATCAGCCCAAAGCCCACCCTTATCCAATTCATTCTCAACACATAGCCTAAGCTTTCAAATTGTATTATAAAGCCCTTTACACTGCCACCCCCCCCCCAGTGTTTACCCATGCTATCCAACCCTTCCTATCAGAAGTATGGCTCCCAAAACTCATTCCATACCAAACTGAGGGGCGTGGACAATATATTGCAATATGGGAAGCCAAGCGAGCCGTTAAGTTTTCCCCAAGGCAAAGCTCCAGGTCTGGATGAATTTTCCACTAATGCATATAAAGTACTCATTGACATTGTTTCTGCCCCACTCATCATGCTCTTCAACTATTCTAAAGAGAATTTGAACCTGGAACCCTCCCTACAGGAAGCGCTAATCACTCTTCTTCCCAAACCTGACAAGGACCCTGAGCAACTGGGTATCTACAGATCAATTTCTTTGCTTAATATAGGTATCAAAGTCTTAACTAAAATTCTAGCTAACCGAATCAATAAAGTTTGACAATCCCTTATAGGCCCAGAACAAGTATACTTTTTGCAAGGGTGCCTTTTGATGGACCATCGGCACAAACTTAAGCACATCTTGACTGCATCCATGGACTTAGGCTATCCTGCTGTGCTGATATCCCCGGATACAGACAAGGCCTTTGACAGACTTTTGTGATCCTACCTTTATGCAATGCTAGTTGAGTTTGGTTTCCTCTCAGATTTTATAGACTGGATCAAATTGTTATATTCTAGCCCAATGGCATCCTCTCATCCCCCTTCCTTCTGCAGAAAGGAACCCAACTGCCCTTTATCCCTCTTTCTATTTGTTATATCTGGAACCATTAACTAGACCCTTTATCTTACAGAACTTAATTTAGAGTATACAGGCAGGTTCCCAAAGCTGCAGGATTTCCACCTATCCTCTTACACCTAGAGGAACCAGAAACCTCTATCCTATCAGCGCTAAACATCTTAAACCAGTTTTGATAAATTTCCAGTTACAAACTCAGCCTAGCTAAAACTAATCTAATGCCCCTTAACCAGTGCACCTCAGAAAATCAGGTGATCTACTGGGGCAGTACCTGGATTCCAGACAGACTTAAATGCTTAACTATATTGATTTGTAGAAGCAAGAGTACCTTTTTTACCAGGAACATGAGCCAATTGTGTAATTAAATCAAGCAGGATCTTACCAGATGGTCAATATTACCCTTAAAGAGCAGGTTTTTGCTTTTAAAGTAGGGCACCCCCAAACATGTGATAAGCCTTAAATAGCCCCAAGTTGACAGCCATAAATCTTTTCATTTAATTCATCCAGATTGCACAATGCAGTAGATCCTATTTTGATCCATGCAGCCAACTGAGCAAATGCTGCAGTTTCCGTATTTGCCAGACATGTCCCTGCGTTAGCTTTTTATATGATGTCAGTAAATGAAGAGTGCAGGGGCGTGCTCCATACACTACCATGGGGACATTTTTTTCTGCCTTTTTTATACTTAAGAGTTGCAATTTTGATAAATCAAGGCCACCGTTCAGCTAACAGGTTTTGTTAGTTGAACGGTGGCCTTGATTTGTCAAAATCACAATTCTAAAGTATATAAAAAAATAGCAGTTAAAAACATCCCTATAGTAGTGTATGGTGCGTGCCCCTGCTCTCTTCATTTACTGACATCATATAACGTGCTAGCAAGTGGCAGCATTTTCTCAGTCAGTTGCACAGATCAAAATATGATCTACTGTATTGTGCAATCCTGGCTGAAATAAATTAAAAGATTTATGGCAGTCAGCTTGGAGCCAGGTGAGGATTATTGTATGTTTGGGGGTGCCCTAGTAAGAACCTGCTCTTTAACACTCTGGGCACAAATTAATACAATTAAAATGAACATTTTACCTTACATACTTTACCCTATGGGAATGACGGGGGCAATTATTCCCCAGAACTGGTTCACTAATTTCAAATCCCTCCTATCTCAATTTTTATGGGATTATAAAAAACTCAGAAAATCCTACCAACGCATCACCTTTCTTAAGGATCAAGGTAGGTTACAACTCCCTGATTTCTGAAGGTATACAGCATAAGTCCATTTGATGAGTTGTTTTGCATATATATCAACTGTTTTCAACTACAAGCTAGGTAGTCGACCACTGTGGTTATTTTACCCTGTAAGGGAACCAGCTGAAGGGGAAAATGGACATGTCGTGGAGAGGAGTGATAGTAGAGCCCATTCTGATATCTGCACAATAACCTGCTTATGCCCTACCTCGTGCTGTACCAGTGCATGCAGATTAATCAAATCGCTGCCTTTATTCTGTGCTTTTTTCATATCTGTATCTAGTTTTGTTTTTGTACTGAGAAGTTTTCTCAGTAAAAAAGAAATATTAAAAAAAGAAAAACAGGATGGTAGTTTATCATAGAGACTTCATGGATAAGTCTGCAGAAATACCCTTTATAACTTGGGGAAGACGAGTGAAATTCAGAAGTGTTATTTAGTAAATTATAATAGCCAACTAGACCTACGTTAATAACATTAAATACTGAAGTAACTAGCTGCTCTTTTAGCTGCAGTTTACAGGCTCAGTACAGCAGAGCTTGGTGGTACAGGCCACCAGCTGATCTTCAAAGGCTGTTCCTTGCGGTTGTGTTTTGCAGAGCAGTTGTCACAGTAAGCTTAGCTCCCATGCACTGATGTCAGATCATTTGAAAATACGTGTGAAAGGAAGGCTTCTGTGGCTCCTGGGCCTGAAAATATCTTTTTTATTTCTAAAACAGGGATTTTAATCGCTACAGAGAATGATTTTGTTCGTGAATATTCAGATGTCGATTCTTGTTACCAAAGGACTTTGTAGCTCTAAATAAGGTTCTGCTTTGTCTTCCCACATAGTGTGGTTAGTGCCACATGTAATGCAGGAAAACAAGAAGGAATAGTTAAAAAATTATCTCCTCCATCAGCTTGAGCTGGGGTCCACCTACTGATAACAATTACCTAGTCCGTTTACTTGCACTATACAAGCAATAACTAAGCATATTATCTTAATTAGAAGTTATCAGTGCTAATCCATCTGATTGTCACTGAGATTTTCCCTATGGATGAGAACCTCTTACAATGGTAGATGGCCCTCACACAGAGTTCTGATAAGTAGATTTAAACCATGGGAGGGAGGAATAGCAGATATAAATAAAACGGGTTATGCAGCCCTGCTGTTTACCTCCAGGGTGACAAACATGCCATTTCCCCTGTAACCTATGTTATTTTCATAGCCTCATCACAGTGACATTCAGTGTTCCATGATATGACTAGGACATTCCATGGACATCCAGAAATAAGCTTTTTATTCACTCTAGAATGTTGCAGAAGTGCTGACCTAGAATTTGAGGCTCTGCTTTGCTTTGCTACTTGTTGCTAGGCAGCATTATTGGCAAAAAGAGTGAATAAAAAGCATTTTCTGCATGCCCTATGAGATATCCTTGATTTATACAGTGGGGGTGAGTTTGTAAAACCTGAGATAATAATGTTATAATAGCTGGTGTGTCTTTTTTTCCATAGAAAGAACAGGTTATTATTTGCCCTTATAACCCACGAGTTATAACGGCGAACACGTGCCACCTGCTCCTTCTATATCCACGCGCTATAGCCTCTCGCATAACCGTACCTCAGCACCTGTTGTCACACAGCTCAAAGCGCCATCGCATTACTGAATGATTGCAATAAACCAAAGAAAAACAAAACCTGAACTCTGAAACACGCTGTAATCTATTTACCACAGCAGGTACAGCAAAATGAACTGTTTATTGTTCTCCTGAGTTGTCCCTCGCAGCATTTCCTTTTTGCTTTCACAGTGACCAAACCATAAATAGAAAGAGACGTTCTCTAAAAAAAAGTTTTGTTTTCATACAGTTTCAGTTCAAGGTTTCATAAATAAATTGTGACATTTTTACAGTTCTATTTGCATACCATTTACTGTTGCTGTTCAACAATAAAAAAATGTGACTAGTTTTAACCATGTATCACAGATACTTTTTCTCTTATGTGGCAAAAAAAGACGCACCAGCAATTACATCTAACAATATATGGGGTGAGTGTATAATGTGAAATAATTGGGCACCCTCGGTGTGAGATGGTTTTACAAACCCCTCTGGCTTTGCCCTCAGGGTTTATGTAGCATCCCACACCTTGGGTGCCCATTATTTCTCATTATACACTCACCCCCATACATTATTGTATATATATTTTGAGTGCAGTCATGTCTGAAATTAAGATAAAAGATTTATCTTCATTTTCATTTGGAACATAGTTTGACAGTTGGAATCTCCATGCAGTGTAATACAATACGTAATCAGTACAATACAGTAGGCCTCGACAAACTCACCCACTTAATATAAACGGCATACAACATGGGCTTTTGCTGTAGGTACATTTTTGTGCTATCACTTATTATGAATGGACATTCCTGACTGCACTTATGGCTGCACTTGGCTCTGCCACTTATGATGCCAAACAGTCCATTTCATAACTCATGAAGATAAAAAATTATTTGCACCCAACCCATATTGTATCCACTTCTGCGTGTGTGTGTGTGTGTGTGTGTGTAAAACAAGCTCTTTCTTATTGTTTTTAATTAAACTAACAACTTGATTTATATTAATATGGACTCAATGGTATCTCCTCGCTCTATGAGTACCAGCTCTCATGTACCCAGTACTTAAGGTGTCGGAACTGTTCAGCTGTGTGATTCTTCATTCCAAGGTGACTTCGCGATCGCTTGGCAAGTGCAAAAGGATACTCTTATGGAGCATAGTGATGCCAGTGAGTCTATTAATACATACCACATTTTTGTGAATGGGGTGAGTTATTATCTTAATGGCATCATTTTATTAATTTATTTATTTAGTTGTTGTTAACTGGGTAGGTGCGCTAGACAGTAGAATTGCCTATTTTCAGGCACGACCCAGGAGGGTTACATACATGGTGACAGAAGTCACATGATGACAATACAATATTTCTTTCTCCTTCCTGTCATCCTGAAATAGCTCTGCTATGAGTAACTTTTGCATGTCTCTGCATGTTACATTCCTGCCTGTCAGATATACAACTTGTCATGTACCGGATAACCATCATGAGGTAGGATAAACCGGGACACTGATTATGGTGACTAAAAAAGCCATGGAATTCTGGTACTTTCTTCCAGTGTTGCCTACATTTTCTGTTATGAATTAAGTGGGTTTCCACAGATCATCTTTGGGGGTATCTCAGTCATCAGGTCACATCACAGGAATGTCACTGTTGGTGAAGCAGGATCCACACGGAAGATTTTCCAGCAGTACCACAGGGGCCACCCACACCATCACTTGCCAGTGTCACCAACCCTATAAAGGCTTGAGCAGTCCCGCTGCCTCCTCAGTTCTTTCCCACCATCGATTTAGTTAGCATGGGTATCCAGGGAAGCTCCAGTGCAGTTTTGCACTATTTTTGCCTACAGTATTTCTTTCACTTTAGCTTTTTGTTTCTTTCGCCCCAGGAAGAGAGAGTGCTAAGGTTTCCAAACAATGTTTGTCCAAATGGTTGGCTCACTGTATCATGTTCTTCTACAACAAGCATGGCAAAGATTTTCCAGTGACGGTGAAAGCCCATTCCGCGAGGGGGATTTCTACTTCTGTGACCTGTTTCAAGGGGGTCTGAGCTGCTGACATTTGTGATGATGCCACCTGGAGTACTGTCCATACTTTCTCTGAGCACTACAGTCTGGACATTGCTTCTAGAGCCCAAGCAGACTTCAGCCGGGCTGTCTTGCAGGGCCACCTGTCATAGGCTTTGATTGGCTTTCCTTCCAGACTGTTTTGCTGCACCTGTAACTGCCTGGGACTCATTCCTATGGCGTGACCTGATGACTGAGATACCCCTGACGAAGATAGAACAGTTACTTAAAAACTTACCGTAACAGTAGATCTTCGAGGAGAACTCAGTCATCAGGTCTGCCTTCCCTCCCACCATCCCCGTCTTATGGGGCTGTTGTCTCAGAACTGGCTATCTGGTGTATCCAGCCTTTTATTTTGGCCTGGGCACCTCTCTCTCTCTCCCCTCAGTTTCCTGTGGCATGTGTTTGTTCCCTTAGTCTCCAGAGGAAAGAACTGAGGGAGGGAGTGGGGCTGCTCATGCCTTTATAGGGTTGGTAACGTCGGCATGGTCGGCTTCAGTAGTACTACTGGAAGATCTTCCACGTGGATCCTGCTTCACCAACAGTGAAGTTCCTACAGTGTGACCTGATAACTGAGATCCCCTCGAAGATCTGCTGTTATGGTAAGTTCTTACAGAACTGTTTTTTTCAGGAATTTGGTCCATTTTTGTGTTTTACAGTTCTGTCTGTTTGGTCGGCAGTCACCAAAACCAGTACTCTTTGATACAAGTCCCCTTGAGTTTGCCTCATACATTCGAGATTTCTTTCCCTAAAGAGAATGCTTCAGGAAATACTTTACACACTAAAACCAGACATTCTTGGCCCAGTGGCATGGAGGGCTGAGGCATCACTGCCTTGCCTCCTGCTATGCCGACAACCCGTATTCGTGGTGCGAGCGGGTCGGCGGGGGTCGGACGGGGAAGGAGGGGATCGAGTGTCTGGAGGACAGCTTTCTTCTCCCAGGGAAGGGTGGGACCAGAGACCAGTGCATGCCTGGCCCCTAGCGGCGGCTGGAGCTGGGCACACAAGCTCCAAAATGATAGGGGGTGGAGACAGAGCAGATGCCTGGTGTGCCGCGTGTGGAAGCGTGTGCAGCTTGGCCATTGGTGCCATTGCATGCAATGACTTCACACTCTGGGACAGGAGAATAACGGAAGCTGAAAATCCAGCAATTGGCGGGATGTTACCAGCCCCTCACAAGTGCCGCACCTGGCCAGCTGGCACCTCAAAATGTCAAGAGATAAGTCCCAGTGGATGCCAGTGTGATGGGGCTGGAGTCACCAGTGGAAGGGGGCCGGTCGGTGGTGGAGAGAAAGAGAAGTTTGAAAAAAAAAAAAAAAAGATTCTGGCGATGTGAATATGGTTCACTATCCACACAGTCTCATTGGCCAGACATCTTTAAGTGAAACTCCTTCCACCACTCAGGCGGTATATCTCCTGACTCCACCATGTGACATCAGATCTTTCCTCTGGAAGAACAGGTTACCTCCTTTGCAGCTCCCTCTTAAGATTTAGTGTGCCATAGATGAATTTGTTTTCAAGTTTTCTAAATCTATTCCAAGTTATTTCCTCGGTTCCTTTGACTCCCCTTGTCGACCTTCAGTTGAGCAGTGGAAACAGGGGTTCAAATTTTGTATTCGGTGCCGGAAGAAGGTGTCGATCACTGACACACATGACATGTACCTGTACTGCCTGGGCGGGCAGTATGACGTGGCCGGATATGGCATGCTTCCTGAGTCCCACAAGGACAGGAAACTCTGGATTTCACTGAGTTGGCCTTTGGAATGGCAATAAGGCCTCTGCTGTGGTTGGGCCTACCCAGCAGCTTGTGGCCCTTGTCATGGAAACAGCGGCTGCTGTGGTGGGCACCTCTTTGATCTCTTTGCTGCACCCAGCTGGGGTCAGCATCAGAGGGCTATTCACCGAAGGCTTCTGGGACATGGGGTTGGCCCTCTAGACCCTGGGTGAGAGCACTGCCCACCCTGGTGCTAAGCACAATTGCCACTGGCACCGAATGTGGGACTGGGAGAGATCGCAGTCCTCCCGGTCTCTTGAGTTGCCAGACTTCTCGACACTGGTAGAGTGCTCCTTGGTTGAGGGGCAAGTTGAAGGCTCTTTGGTTCTCCCATTGAGCCAGTTGACTTTGACTCCAGTTGAGCAGGCCATGGAAATTTTTCTTGAGCCTGTCAACTAGTCATTGGTCATGGTTTTGATCTCGCAGACCTCAATGCTCCCGATCCTCACTCAAGACCATGTGGCAACCCCTTCCAGTCCTCAGTGGAAGCCATCTTCTCCAGTAGTGAAACCTTCTATGTCTGTGGTGCTTAGTGTGGGCCCTCATGGCATATCACAGTCAGACAGAAGGACCTCCTCGCTGTTGATTATCTGCTCAATGGATGCGGTTGCGGTCAAGATCTCAGTCTTTCCTGCTGTTGATCCTGCTTGACTGGGAGGTGTCACCATCAATGCTTCTTGACCTCCTTGTCCTCAGATGAGGAGAGGCACCATTAAAAACTACGCTGACATTATGAGGCGCTCCTCTGGCAACATTGGGCCATTGTGGGGCAGGGTAGGGCTCTACCCCCTAGACTTCTGGCTCCCTAGCAGCTGCCAGTGGTGCCCACACTAGTCCATGCTACAGAGGTACTTCCTGCAACTTTCTCTCCACCTCTTTTGGTGTTGCTACCACCACTGCAGCCAAAGGTGGGCACTCTGACCGAGAAAGCCCGATCTTACTTCAAGAGGGCTCTTGCAGTAGGTATTCACAAATAGGACTAAGCTGCCAGGTGTCCGGACCCCATGGAAAAATCTCTAACTAGCAGTCTCTGGCGGGGGACCACCCCCACATCAGGTGGCTGGCATCAGATGACATCCGTATAAAGGGGTGGTCCCCCACGCCCGCTTTCCAGTTCTTTCTCACTGTCGGCTTGAGAAAGTTCCCCGCAGTTGAACAGCACTCGTCAGTACCTTCGTTGGTTTAAAGTTTTTGACTTTCCGGCTTATTTTCTCGATTTTCTTCTAAATTTCTTCAGACCATCTGCTGTGTATGTTTTCCCTGACTCCCTACGAATCGCATAAAAACAAGTGCAACTCATGTGGTTCTCAGCTTCCACACAAAGATGGCCACTGCTTGTGCCTCTTCTGCCTAGGCCCGGGACCACCGCGTGGAGGAGTGCCAGCACTGCCAAAAGTTTAACTCAGCTACCCGCAAGCAAAGGCAGCAGTCCCTGGAGGCCCATCTCCTAAAAAAGAAAATGGCATCCATGGAGAAGGAGCTGAAGAAGCTTAGGCAGGCATCAACCTCCCCAGAAGGCCATAAAAAGAAGCGCAAGAAGGAGAAGCACTGGGACCGGGATTCCTCATCCACAGCAGCCATGACTTCAGCTGGAGTCACGTCTCTACAGGTATCTGCCCCTCTGGGGGATCGCTCCTCGATGGCCATCTTGGTGTCTACCAAAAAGGCATCGCCCCTCCCATCAGGCTCGCGCTCGAGCCCCTCGGGAACCTCTGGAGTAAAGGAGGCTTCTGCTCCCACCAATGCCACTCTTCCAATGCGGCCTTCCAGTCCAAGCAGGTCCGGGTAAGTCGGACACCAGTACCACTGATGCCTGCACAGACAGGGCTGATAAGTCGCTCACCTCTTCTGGTGATCGCCCAGCCTACCACCCTTCCAGCAAGGCCGTCCCTCCTTCACGGCCTTCCATGGATAGGGAATCCGATAAGTTGGATGCCAGCTCATCTGACGTCCGCCCAGACGCTGCTGATAAAATGGACATCGGCCCCTCTGATGAACGCCCAGCAGACTTACCGGCGTCGGACCCAGACATCATGTCTGACGTGTCAGGCTCTCCGAATCGGATCCACCCATTGCCCTCTGAGGTCCCCGCATCCCCTCGGGTCCCTCCCAGGGATTTTACCCCTCCTTCACCGGCTGAGACTGAGGACCTAGGGGTGCTGTTGTCAGGGCCCCCGGATGCCAGACCCTCAGATTCCAGACCTAATGCCGGTCGACCTGACACTGCCCTCTGGCATTCCTTTGCCTGACAGAGGATCTGCCCCTCCGTCAGGACCATTCAGTGGTCTCCCTACGTTGAGCTCGACTCCCTCCGGACCGACTATCCCACCATCTGGTCTGCCAGTAGGGCCTTCGCCAGGACCTTCTGCTCCATCAGAGCCCCTGGTGCCAGGGTACCCGATGCCACAGTCCCCAGCTCCACAGTATCAGCCGCTGCAGTACCCGGTGCCAGGTTTCCTGCCGTTAGGTTACAGATACTCTCTTCATGGGTACCCTCACTACCCATATCTGAGCCCCCCCCCACCGCCACCCCTTCCACAGTCACCGGCACACTTGAAGGAGACCTTGGCCGCCTGCTTGGCTGAGACCAAGGCTCACCAAGGAAGTTGAGAGTCATCTTCCGACGTCTGTCCCTACACCAGATCCCATACATCGGAGACGGGAGACCCCCCCCCCCGTTACCCGATGCCAGAGGAGATTCTTCTGGCTCCTGGGGTGGGGAGGATACGCTCCCCCGGGGACTCCCCAGAGGGGTCGTTCCTCCCCCTCCCAGGGAGGAGTCTTCTTCACCTTCCTCAGAGCCATCCAACTCAGATACTGTGTCAGATCACTCTGATCATGGAGACGAGCCTAATACTCCAGAACGCACAAGGCCAAGGGACCCTCTGGAGGATCCTTCCTTTCTGGAGCTCTTGAGAAAAATCCATGAGACGTGTCAGTGGCAATCAGTGGAGCCAGACCCACGGTGTAAGAAGCTTGCTGTTCATCTGGATCTGCCCGAGACCGCTCCCACACTGATTCCACCCTGGATAGAGCCTTTCGCCGATCTTGTTTCCTTTATTTGGAAACAACCATCCTCACTAGCCCCCCTTCCGAGGAAGGCAGATAGGCTATATCAGGCTCTGGAGAGTAAAGATTTTCTCAGTCTTCACCCCAAGGCAGACTCGGTTGTGATCAGCACCAGCCAAGGCCGCTCCGCCAACCCAAAACACCTAAGCCCGTCCCCGCCTGACAAAGAATCATGACTTCTGGGTCAGTATGGGAAGAAGTTTTACTCCTCTTCGACCCTGGGCATCAGGACCCTCAACTACATCGGCCACATGGGGGCTTTCTGGAAGTCCATTCTCAGCCAGGTGGAATCCAAACTGGACTCCCTTCCTGATTCCCAAACTAAGCAGGAACTGGGAGTCCTGATCTGTTCCACTCTTTCAGTCTGTAGGCACATGCTTCGTGCCTCCTACGATGCAGTGGACACAGCTGGCAGGAGCTCAGCTTTTGCCATAGGCTTATGGCATCATGACTGGCTCCATGTGTCTGGATTGGTCCCTGAAGTACAGTCCACTATCCAGGATGCTCCCTTCAGGGGTTCGGTGCTGTTCGTGGGTGATGTCAAGGACATCATAGCCAAACTGCAGGAGAAGGGCACTGCACTCTAGTCAGTCCAGACTTTGTACAGGCTCCCTCAGAGGCAGACATCCTTTTCATCACCAAAACCAACAAAAACAAAAGCCCAATCAAGGAAAGCATGCCAACAAATGTCAGGCCCCTCCAACAACCATGACTCCCCCAGCAAAAAATCCATGGAAGCCTCAGCTGCTGCGCTGTCCCAAACCACCTGACTCCCTGCCTCTCCCTCTGGCCATTCCAGAGAAACCAGTGGGGGAGGGGAGATTCTCCTCCCATCTACCAAGTTGGGAGAGGATAACATCGGATGCTTGGGTACTCCAGCTAATATCTGCCGGACACTTGATAGAGTTTCTTCAGAAACCTCCTCAAAAACACCCCCCTCAGTTGTCCTGCTCCCTGCAACATCTTCCTCTGGTTCTAGAAGAAATCCTATCCATTATGTTGAAGGCAGCGATAGAGACAGTCCCCACTCATCTTTGGGGGACTGGTTACTATTCCCATTTATTTCTAGTTCCAAAGAAGATGGGAGACTTGAGGCTAATCCTAGACCTCGCTCCCTGAATATGTTTGTGGAGTACAAATGCTTCAGAATGCTTTCCTTGCAGAGCCTTCTACCCTTACTTCAGCCAGGACAGTGGCTATGCACTCTGGATATGCAGGATGCTTACCTGCATATCCCCATATACCCTTCCCACCGCAAATACCTCTGTTTTTGCTTTCAGGGGGACCACTACCAGTTCAAAGCCCTCCCATTTGGTCTTTCCTCAGCCCCCCGAGTATTTACCAAATGTCTGTCAGTGGTAGTGGCCCACCTGCATACTCAAGGTGCGCAGGTCTTCCTGTACCTGGATGATTGGCTCCTGGTGGCCCCTTCCAGGGAAGAACTTCTGCACTCCCTTTCCCTTACCCTGCAGGCTTTTACCAGCCTGGGTATTACCATCAACCAGGCCAAGTCCTACTTGGTCCCTTGCCAACACCTTCAATTTATAGGGGCAATACTGGACACGACCCTAGGCAAAGCCTTTTTGCCTCTGGACAGAGTCGAGACCCTTCAGAATCAGGCTTGTCTCCTGTCCAGTCACAGACGGGTCAGAGCCAGGTCAGTCCTCCGTCTCCTTGGGCTTATGGTGGCTACCATTCTGACAGTTCCACTCACTCAGCTTCATATAAGAATCTCTCAGTGGATGCTTCAGTCGCAATGGGACCAAACCATGGACGCTTCTAGACCAAGAGGTGCTAGTGTCAGATCCCATGAGCAGGGACTTGCACTGGTGGATGATTCTGGAGAACCTGTGTCTGGGAGTTCCATTCTGCATTGCCCCTCCTTCCCAGACGTTGACAAAAGATTCATCAGGGGAGGACCAGAGTGCCCACCTACAGTCTCAAAGGACGCAGCGCAGCTGGTCCCTTTTCGAGCAGAAAGTGCATATAAATGTGCTAGAACTGAGAGCAGTCTTTTATGCCCTACAGGCTCTTCTTCCCTTCATTCTTCCCAGTCATCTTCTGATCCAATCAGACAACATGTGTGTAGTCTGGTACCTCAACAAACAGGTAGGAACATATTCCTATCCCTTGTGCCAGGAGGCGATGAGAGTCTGGTACTGGGAAGCTCAGCACAACCTTCACCTGACCGCAGTTCACATTCCAGGAGTGGAGAGCACCCTGTCAGATGAGCTCAGTCGATCCTCAGCCTGGGCTCGTGAATGGGAATTAGACCAACAGGTCATAAATGAAATTTTTTGGCTGTGGGGGACACCTCAGGTAGATCTTTTTGCCATTCCCCAAAATGCAGAACTTCCCACCTTTTGCTCGCTCGCTCCAGGGTGAGACTTTGTCTGGCGGGACACTCTGTCCCTCTGTTGGAGGGACAGATTCATTTATGCCTTCCCTCCCACTCCTTTGATTCAGAGGGTCTTGAACAAACTCAGAACAGAAGGGGCTCGAATGATCCTCATTGCTTCCTTCTGGCCCAGGCAAGTTTGGTTCTTCCTTCTACAACAATTTTCCAAGGAACCTCCTCTTCTTCTTCCTCTGTCGTGGCACTTGTTGACCCAGGATCAGGGGACCCTAGTTCACCCAGGCCTCAAATCCCTTCATCTTCATGCGTCACTCCTTCAGACGTAGCCAAGGCCCACTTCGGAGTCTCTCCTTTAGTAGCGGACATTTTGGTGGAGGAGAGAAAGCCTTCCACCAGGTCCACTTATGCTATGAAGTGGAAACTGTTTTCCATCTGGGTGAGCTCTAAAGATTTGGAACCCTTCTCATGCCCAGCTAACAAAGTCCTGGATTACATGCATCACCTTTTTGACCTGGGTTTCAGCCATTCCTCTTTAAAAGTCCATATGGCTAGCCAGCCCGGTGGCGCTGAGGGTTGAGGTACTGGACACCACACCTCGCTCAACGCTGGTGACCTGGGTTTGGGAACGGACTTGTGTTGCCGGTTGGTCGGCCAGGGGGAGAAGGATTGAACGCCCAATGGCTAGCTCTCCTTCTCCAAGGTGGAATGGGAAGCTTTTCCTACCACTATACCACCACCTCCTGGGAAACTCCGGGGATGTTGGTGTGGTCAGGAGATGCGGCAATGCAGGGTTGATGCCGGCAAGGGACTGGGGCAGATGCACGTATCAGCGTGCGCCTGACCCCTTGCTCCTCATTGCACGCCAGCGCCGGCGAACAGAACACGGAAACAAACTTTAACATCTCCTAGGTCACAACTTCTCGAGCAGCAAGCGTGCCACCTACTGACAAACAGGGCAGACTCTGCTGTGCAAGCCCTCTCCTTGGAAACACATGGAGGGAAGGTAAGGGGGACCTCTCCTGACCCCGCCTGGCAATCCGGGCCATCAAGGACCACAGGAGTTGAGCTGTGCACTAAGGGGCAGACCTTGGGTCGGGAGGAGGCGCATGTGGAACATTGTAGGGTCCTACTGAGAGAGTTGGAGGCAAGTAGAGGAGAGGATAAAAAGAAAGTAAAAAAAAAAATCCATATGGCAGCTGTTTCAGCCAACCACATTCCCTTTGAAGACAGGACCTTTGCTCAATTGGAAGTCTTTAAGACTTTTCTTAAAGGGGTTCTCCACCTGAGACCCCCCCATCCGCAATCCTGCCCCCCCATGGAACTTGAATTTCATCCTGGAAAAGCTCACACTGCCTCCCTTCGAACCAGCAGCAGATGCAGACTTAAAGTTCCTTTCTTGGAAGACTCTCTTCCTGGTGGCCATCAACTCGACTCGACGCATTTCCAAGCTCCAAGCCTTGATGTGCAAAATCCCATATTTGATTTTCCACAAGGAACGTGTGGCCTTGCTCACCAGCCCTAAGTTTCTTCCTAAGGTGGTGGCTGAATCTACGCTGAATCAATCCATGGAGTTACCGGCTTTCTTTATGCAACACTCCAATCAAGGGGAGTACCTATTACATACTCTGGATGTTTGCAGAATCCTGAGACACTACACTAACTGGACTAAGGATCTCAGGAAAACCAATCAGCTTTTTGTTTCTTTTGCTCACAAACGGGAACGTAATGCTGTCTCCAAGCAATGCCTTTCCAAGTGGTTGACCAATTATATCACTTTCTGTTACGACAAATACAACAAGACCTTTCCGGGTCAAGTCAGAGGTCACTCCACTAGAGGAGTAGCTGCCTCTGTTGCTTGTTTCAAGAATGTGCCAGTGGCAGACATCCACGCAGCCACATCTTGGACTTCCGTCCATACTTTCACGAAACACTACAGTTTGGACATTACCTCTTGCCGTAGAGCAGGCTTCGGGTTGGCTGTTTTGCAGGGTCTCCTTTCATGAGACCTGCTCAGCCCTGAAGTTTTATGTTGTGGATGATATCCTCTTCCCAGGTTTCTCTTTGTTCCAGGCTGCTTGGGACTCAGTCCTATTTGTGAATACCTACTGCAAGAGCCCTCTTGAAGTAAGATAGTACAGTTATGTAACAACTTACCGTAACAGTAGCTCTTCGAGAGAGGCTCTTGCAGTAGTTATTACCTTCCCACCCTCCATCCCCCTAGGTCTCTTTTCTCCTTTTCCATGGGGCATATCCTCTTCTCTCTCATCTTTCCTCTTTAGGCCTTTGGCAGGAAAGAACTATAAGGTGGGCGTGGGGGACTGCCCCTTTATACTGATGTCGTCTGATGTCGGTCACCTGACGTGGGGGCGGTCCCCCGCCAGAGACTGCTAGCTAAAGATTTTTCTGTGGGGTCCTGACATCTGGCAGCTTAGTCCTATTTGTGAATACCTACTGCAAGAGCCTCTCTCGAAGATCTACTGTTACGGTAAGTTCTTACGCAACTGTACTTTCAACCACCAGTTTGCTTGGCTAGTTGTTGGTATAGATCACCCTGGGGAAGGATACCTGGGTGGTCCATGGCAAGAAATGGTCAAGGGCCATTTTCGATGAGTCTTCAGATGACTCGGACCATGAGTCCAAGGCCTTCTCTGGGACTTCTCTCCTTGACTAGGATTTGGTAGAGGAACTGTCTACCGAGCATGACCCGGTGTCTTTTGGAGGGGGGGACTTCTCCACCTAATCTCAGAGACCATATCAATCTCACTAGAGCCAGCCCAAAGAAAGGGTTAAGCTCCTTTTTATGGACATTTTGGACAGAGACAGTTCCCCAGGGGTTGCCTTTCCCATGGCAGAAGCCATTTTGGGGCCATTCAGCATCCTGCCCGGCACCTTCTGCCTTTATGGTACACAAGTATGCAGTCCCTACTAGGTCCATTTCTGGGTTCTCAGACCACCCATCTGCAGAGGGGCTGGTCATGGATTTGGTGTTCCACAAGTCTGGACACCTGGAAGACGTAGACAAGCTTCTGGACAGGGAGTCCCATGAGATTGACTATGCTGCTGAAAAGGTGTATGCTGGGGTGTCCTTGGGTCTCTGTCAGGCTAATTATGCCATGATGATGGCCAGCTTTGGTCATTCTCTGATTAGAGAGGGTAGTAGCTCAAGCTGTGGACCCTGCAATACAAGCAGACTAGATAGACCAAATGGCCTTCGTCTACTGATGGTTTCTTCGTATGTTCGTATGAGTCTTTGATACAATCCTCCTTCATGTCTCTGCTGATCAGCAGTTGGTGGTGATGGTCATCAGAGACCAGGGTCAATCACTGGCTAAACACCAGCTCCAGATGACCTTGGCCATCTCCATGCATTGCAGGGCCTGGCTGTGTCCATCTTTCTTCACAGTGGACATCCAGCACAAACTGGCCAGTGTTTGTTTCTTGGGCACCAACCTGTTTGGTCCTGAGTTGGAATGACATCTCAACTGTATTGAGAAGTCCAGTGCCATCCTAGATTCTGTGGCATCGTCCTAGGAGGACCTGAAAAAGAAGTCTAAGAAATAGGATTTCCAGAACTGGTTCTTTCAGCCACAGCATCCTTGGCAGCAGCCCCAGCGAGAGTAGTATCAGGCCTGTTGCCCCAAGCCCAAGTCTGGGGGCAAAGGTAGTGGTGCTTCCCCAGCTACACCAGCTGGTGTTCCAGTCAACATTGTCCAGTGACAGGTCGGGGAGTGTCAACCCTCCAGCCACCGTGTTCCTGTCTGCTTTTTCCATCAAACATTGGCTATGTCTCTTCTTGCCATGTTGGTCTGCTATCACATTGGACAAGTGAGTGCTGGACGTAATGAGCAGAGGGTCATCTCTGGACTTTGAGGCTCTCCCATTTTATTGCCTCCCTGCACCTCAGGAGTCCAGGGTGTCACTTGACATGCTGCCCACCCTTCGGGAGGGCATTGCACAGCTTCTTGCAAAAGGGGCAATAGCCTTTGTCCCTGACACCCTGGCCAGTCAGGGTTACGCATCCAGGTACATCCTGGTCCTGAAACAGATGGGGGAGCAGACACCCTGTACTGGATCTGCACTGTCTGAACCAGTTCATGCAGAAATGCAAGTTCCGGATGGTCACTCTGAATCAGATCATTCCGTCATTGGAGCAGAACATGTGGTTCTGCTCCCTAGACCTTCAAGATGAAGTTTGCCACATACCAGTCCATCATTCCCAATGCCAGATATCTCCTGTTCCAAGCAGAAGGGGTCCTGTACCAGTTCCAGGTCATGCTCTTCATCCTCTCCTTGACATCCATGGTCTTCACCAAGCACATGGCAGTGGTGGCAGTCTACCTGCAGTGCCTCAGGATTGGGTTGTAACTCTACCTGGATGACAAGCTGTTAGTTGGTCCATCCAGAGAGGCTGTGGAGAGGTCCAGAGATCATGCTCTCCAGACTTGCCAAGACTTAGACCTGTTGGTCAACCCAGCCAAGTCCAAGGTGGTACCCATGCAGGTGATCAAATTCTTTGAGGCAGAACTCTTCTCCCTGTGGGTCAAGGCCTGCCTCCCTGCAGACTAAGCACATTGTGGAGGTCTCTAGAAAACAGTCAACGTGCAAATGCTGTGCCTATAAATGGAAGAGATTTTCCATTAGGTGTCAGGGCAAGGAGCTTGATCCCCTTGCCTGCCCTTTGGCTAGCATCCTGGATTACCTCTGTTTCCTGTCTGTCGGGACTGTGGCGATGACCCTTAATGTGTACCTGGCAGCCATCTCTGCTTACTGGGTGCAGGCTGGTAAGCCTACAGTGGCCCAAGACAAGGTGGTCGGGCACTGTTTTAAGGGCCTGGACTTGTCCCCTCCAGTGCATGTACCACCTGTGACTGACTTACAGCATTTGTTGACTATGCTCATGGGTAAGCCTTTTTGAGCCTATGCACAGGTGTGAGATGTAACACCTGTGATGGAAGATGGCCTTCCTGGTGACCATTATGTTAGCCAATAGATTAGTGAACTCTAGGTGCTCTCAGTGGAGTCTCCTTACCTGGTCTTCCATAAGGTCAGAGTCATCCTTCGCCCCAACCCGAAGTTCCTCCTGAAGGTTGTGTTGGAGTTTCATGTTAACCAAATGATTACCTTACCGGTGTACATTACTAACCCATCTTCAGAGGCCAACCGCAGGCTCCATACCCTGAACCTGCTGAGGGTGCTGTCTATGTAGAGTGCACAGCTGGAGTTCGGGGAGAGGCTGTCTCCAGCTGTTTTTTCATGCTGAAGCCATGACTGGCAGGTGGATCTCATCCTGCATCATCCTCTGCTGTAGTTTGCCTGGTAGGGAGCCTCCTGTATGGTTTACAACTCATTCCACAAGACATACCACAACCTCCGTGGCTGCTTCCAGAGCTGTCTTTGTCCAGGAAATCTGTAGAGTTGCTGCCTGGAAGTCAGCACACACCTTCATTTTTCATTACCATGTTAAACTTGAGCCATACTGGGATGACATTTTTTGGACCTCTGTTTTCCAATCTCTTTTTGCCAAGTACTGGTGCGCTCCTTGCCCCCTTATCCAGTGGAACTGCTAGGAGTCTGCCACAGTGTGGATAGTGCACAATATCCATGCCTCTAGAAAAATAGGTTGCTCACCTGTAACCATAGATCTTCCATGGAGTGTCCCTTGCAGCAGGCAATACACTTGGGTCATTGCCATACGTCGCTGTGGCTCACGGCAGCTCTTCTAGCAATCTTGTCCAGGGGCCGCCCACACATGACATCAGCTTCCTGTTTCCTTTATAAGTTTGGGTGGTCCCTGGTATCCTCAGTTCATTTTCCCACTGTCTTCAACTTGCATAACCCTACCCCCCAATTCCCAACTGGACGTTACTTCAGTAGTTCAGCAGGTCTTGCATGCCTTGCGGTATGCTCAGTCCTCTGATACAGGAGTGCCGAGCCACCCATCCCATTCCCCTACTCCTCTGCCTAAACGCTTCCAGGGTGACAGAGACCCTTCACCACCCTGGTCACCTCCCTTGTACGTGGATGACTACCTATCAGAAGAGGCTGAATTTCCAGTAGATTTTACCGGAGATCTGGAGGATGAAGAATTCTAGGACATGGATTTCCAGCCCCAGTCTCCCATGTCAGAGATTTCCTCTCTAAATGAGGATTTATCTAGACATGCGTCTGCCTCTCCTTCAGACTACCCATCCTTCCATGAGATGATGGTCCAAAATCAGAACGTCATGGGATTCTCTACTACCAAACATGACAAACAACTTAAGGATATGGCAGACTATGTAGAGTTACCAGAGGATCCAGTTTTAGTGGTACCCCCACTAACTCAGACCTACCAAAATGCTATACTTGCAGCCTGGAACCAGCCTTCCACTGTCCAGCTATTCCCCGCAAAGTGGATCACCTCTACCAGGCTCCTTTGGATCATCCTTTTCTATCCACCACTCCTAAAGTGGATTCAGTGATAATTGCTGCCGCTCATGATCGTACTAAATGACCAAAACACATGAGCACCTTACCTACAGATAAAGATTCTGGTAGGATAAACTATCTGGGGAAAAAAAGGTATTCCAAGCAGGTACCATGAATCTCAGAATCCTAAATTATATGGGACATAGGGTCAAATACCAGCATGCACACTGGTCCTCTGCCATTAAATTAGTCAATAAATTCCCTCCTTCACAGGAAAGGGAACAATTACTGGCCACAGTATCTACCTGCAACTCCATTTCCCAACACCTACTCCATTCAGGATATGATGTGGTCGATACTTTGGCCCGCATGTCAGCAGACGGCATTACCTTATGTCGACATGCTTGGCTTTGCGTCTCAGGTTTTACACCTGATGTACAGCATAGAGTGGTTAATGCCCCCTTTAATGGGTCCAAGCTATTTGGTCCAGGTACCCAAACACTGATAGATGATCTCCAGTCTTCAGGAAGAACTCTACACATGGTGCATGGCATGTACCATACGTCCCAGCCATCATACCATCCTCAGTCCTCTTTTTATTTCAAATGAGGTGGAAAATACAGACACTCGTGTAGAGGCAGATTCTGAGATTGTTCCCAGTCTACCAGAACCAACACCTCTGCCACCGGGGGCTCCCGCTCCCGCACTCTTGGTGGGGCTGGTCATCCCACCTCCCAGTGACCAACTGAGGCTCTGTCCATGCTTCCTCGACCAGGCCTTGGAAGCCATGGGCAGTCATTTTGCCCTTCACCCGAAGGCCTGGAAAACGGTCACATCGGACGAGTGGGTACTTCAGATTATTCAGAGACATCACACTCTGGAACTACTTTCCAAACCTCCCCCTCATCCTCCCTGCTCTGTCCGTTACCCACCCAACCATATTCCCATTCTCCAGGAGGAACTCCAGGCTCTTCTGACCAAGAAGACCATTTATATAGTACCCTCAGCTGAGCATCAAAAGGGGTTTTATTCCCATTTCTTCCTGGTGCCCAAATAAACTGGAGATCTCGGACCAATACTAGACCTCAGACAATTGAACCTACATTTCCAGTACAAAAGGTTCCGCATAGTCACCCTAAATTCCATCATGCCAATGTTGAAACAAAGGGACTGGCTGTGTGCCCTAGATATGAAGGATGCTTACCTACGTCCAGATATGGGAAGACAAAGTGCCAAAGACCTTTCACTTAACCTCTCTGTTCTGGACTTTTTCCCTATTTGTTTCTCCTAATCTGGCATGACCTCTTTCTTGTAATAATAATGTGATTATTGATATCTCATATCCTTTTTCACAAGTGATTTGATATGTATTTGTATATGTTTTCTTGCTCTTGACACAACACTAATTGTTGTGTTATCTATGTAACCTTTTGTACTGTACCTAATTGATGTGGAACCTTTGTAAAAGAGCCTCTGGCTCAAAGGTAGAAATTCCTAGAACAATAAACTAAACTAAACTAAACTAAACTACATATCCCCATCCATCCTGCCCACCACAGGTTTCTTCATTTTCACCTGTTGGGACAACAGTACCAATTTCAGGCACTTCTGTTTGGCCTCTCATCCACCCCGAGAGTATTTACCAAGAGCCTAGCGGTAGTAGCAGCAGCCCTACGATGGGACAGGCACTTTGTCTTCCCATATCTGGACAACTGGCTCATCAAGGCAGGGTCCAAAACCTCTCTGCTTTCCTCCCTACAAGCAACCCTAACTCTGTTCCACTCCCTAGGGATTACAGTCAATTGGCCGAAGTCCAATCCGGCCCCTACACAGTCGCTCCAATATATAGGAGCAGTTCTAGACACCATCTCTGCCAGGGCTTACCTCCCAGCTGTTAGCATTTGCCCATCTTCACATGAGACCAGTCCAGTGGACTCTTCAGAGCCAATGGTCTCAAAGAATAGTAAATTTAAAAGACAAAATCAGTCACTCCCAAGTTGCGGTCCACCCTATTATGGTGGACCCTCCGAGCCAATCAATGCCAAGGCATGCCCATCCAATCCCCACCATCCCAGCAGATGTTGACCACGGATGCATCTCTAGAAGGGTGGGGTGTGCATTTGGGTCCTTACAGGACACAAGGCAAGAGGACCAGTTCTACCCCTATTCCCCACATAAATCTCCCTAACATGAGGGCTGTCTGCTTAGCCCTCCAGGCTTTTAAACCTTACTTGTCCCTAGGACCATTGCTAATTCAATTAGACAACACCTCAGTAGTGTTCTACCTCAACAAACAAGGAGGTATGAAGTCCCGTTCTCTATGCAGAGACACGATTGTGGTCTGGCAGGGCGGCCATACGGCGACACCTTATACTGACAGCTGTCCATCTACCAGGATACCACAATTTCCTGGCCGACCTTCTAGGTCACCAGTTGTCCACACACAAATGGACACTTCAACATGAAGTTCTTCAGAAAATCTTTCATTTGTGGGGGGAACCCGCAACTGGATTTGTTTGCCTCCCCAGTCAATCGCCGTCTCCCCAGATACTATTCCATTATCCTGAGCAAAGATGATTTGGTTATATTCCTGTTGCTTAGCACTTGATCAGACTTTTAGGCAGCTTAAATGTGTGTAGATTGCTTTTAATTAATTAGCCGATCCACTTTCACAAGCATTATTATGTTTTATTGTTCCTTGTGGTATAATAATTCAGGTTTTATGCCATATCAGGGGCAGCAGGGCAGCATTAGGTAGTCTTGTTTTTAAATAGCCCTAGTCACTTTTAAATACCACTAGTCACTTTTAAATGGCACCAGCCACTTTCATTAATGTTGGTTGTTAATGATTGATTCAATATCACATGATATATTTGGAGGGGTAATTAAATTGTAAAGAACACTGAGCTCACTAAGCACAGCTTCCTGAAGAAGGGGCAGCGCACGCTGAAGTATAGTGCTCATACTGAGTACCATTTGTGCTGGTTTACTGCTTTTGTTATCTTCAATAAAGTAGGTTTTTCATATTATCATTTGGACTCTGTGTGCAGTTTGCTTACTCTGTTGTACTTACTGCCACACTTTTGCTGCTGCAGGGGTCCTGAGGCAGTTTCCAGCCATTTTTGCCAGCATAGCTGGTAATACTCAGCTTTATAGAGCAGAAGTGGGCGTGTGTAGAGTTTCATCGTAGCTCTGTCTTTACAATGCATGCTGGAGCATCCTACTGCTGAGCTGGGCTTCTAGCAGTCTTCAGGGTTTTGTGGTCACTGGATTTAAAATAAAGCAACACATGGAGAAACACAAAGGATAGGATTCTGGTGATCATGTGCAAAAGTATGTATAGTGCTGTTCAGAATGTAGTGAGGAAGGCAGAGTTACTGACCAAGGTGCAGTGTGATCCAGTGGCCAGAGAACAGGCTTGGAAACCAGGAGATGCAGATTCTAATCCTACCAGAGCCACTTACAGCACCATGTGACCTTGAGCAAGTTGCTTAGCCTTTCGGTGCATCAGTCCAGCCAGCTGTAAAAATGGGTAAAAGCAGTAGAAAGCAAGATGTTTCATCTCAACTGGGCTATTACTTGCAATAAATAAAAACTGGCTACAGTTAATGTTTCATTTCACTTTTAACAAGTAGGGACAGTGGGGAAGCATGCGGTTACACAAGTCCCAGCTATCTTATGATGGCTCAGTCAGTGGTGTTTCTGAGATTAAAGTGCTGGCCTCAAGGTAAGACAGCCAGAAAATGTAAACCTTGGAAACAGAATAACAGCATGCAAT
Organism: Neoceratodus forsteri; assembly: GCA_016271365.2. Classification (NCBI taxonomy): domain Eukaryota; kingdom Metazoa; phylum Chordata; order Ceratodontiformes; family Ceratodontidae; genus Neoceratodus; species Neoceratodus forsteri. Next base: position 1,850,934,890 of record CM057449.1, read on the forward strand.
GTGTATTACATTTGATTATTTAGTTGAGTTACTTAAATGACAATAAGAAATCCAAATCCTTCTTATTCCATCTGAACAAATATTAGGATTGATTTACATTTAATAGAACTGAGTGAACTTTAGCTACGATGCTACCAGTATCACTGAGCCTGTCTGTATGAGAGTGACTTTAGGTGCTGTAAGACAAATTACATTGTAGTTCAAGATCACAACAACCAGCCACTGTCATGTATACTGAACAGAAATCAATACCTGCCTTTTGGAGGATTTTTAAGCTACCTTTCAAGAATATATATGATATAACGATACAACAGCTTAATCCGGTTCAAGGTCAGTTGGCATTCATCTGTATTCCCCCTTCCCCGGGTCGTGCCTGAAAATAGGCAGGATTTGTCTAGTGCACTTACCCGGTCAACAAAAGCTAAATAAATAAATAAATAAATAATAGCAACTCATGAACACAAAATGTATACTCTTCAGAAAGCATCTGCATATAAATTGACTTGTATGCTGTATAAACATTAAAACATTCTTTAGTACGTTTTCTTTTTTTGGGGTGAGGGGATCTTCATCAAAGAGACTTTGAATGCCTTTTTTCTTGTGCCATCAACTTCGTTAAAATGATGCTGACTTGTATGTCTTTAGTACATCATCAGAGAAGCATGCATTTACAGAGCTCCTCAACAGTATACTAAACACAATTTGGGTGAAACCAATAAAAAAAAGCCTGCTTCTCTTTATACAAGCATATGTCTTAAATCCACGTCCTAATCATATTCTCCTCTCTGCCTAAGTAATAACATCACACCACACTCTTTTCAGCCTTCAGCTGACCTTCAAGTGTCTTATGATTGATTGAACTTATTTATGCAATGAGATGGGAAAGGCTGTCCTGAACTACATCCAAACAGATTGAAAGCAAGTGTGCCTTGCAAGAGGTCTTTCTTGTGTCTTTTCTCTGCCTTTTGAGAGAAAGAGAGACAGCAAGGGAGAATAAACATTGTAATGCAAAACAATAAATACACAGTTTGCAGCTGAGTGTTGTATTAAAACGTTATTGCTTAGTAGGCTGGGCAGGGTTTTTTTCTTTATTTAGTTTTTAGTGCTAGCAAAGTGAACTAAGGTGATTTATTTTCTGGTAAACCACTGACTGATAAAGGAAGTGACACCCACCGAGCATATACATGCTGCAAAGTGGCATAAATCGGGTACACAATTGTCAGTCAGTAGTTTACGTGAAAATAAACCACTGCTGATAAGCTGACCATTCAGCCATTCTCTCCAGTAACAGAATAACCGCCAGGTGGTTTATGTGCACAAAAACTGACTGGTGTTGTCTATCTTGTATTTCTCTGACAGGTCTATGGAAATGCAGGACCTAGCAAGTCCTCACAACCGTGTTGGCAGTGATACTCCTGGTGGTTCCAAACTGGACAAATCTAACCTCAGTAGCACCTCCATTACATCAAATGGAACTGGGGGTAAGTGAAATATGTATGGCTTCAGAATTTTCTCATATATACCCCATACCATCCTGTATTCAGTTTTTATTAGCACTACACTGCTGAAACAGTTACAGTATTTTGAATGTGACCAGCAGTGGGATTGATATTTAAAAGACAAAAACCTCAATGCAAAAGCACAGAAGCAAAGGTTATGCACCAAGTACATTGGCAGTACAGCCAGGTTGGGCACAAAATTACACATACCCCCAGAATGCAAGGCCTCATAGGTCATATATGCAAAGGCCTGGTGTACCTTCAGCAATGCTGTAAAGTTCCTAAAAGCCTTGCAGACCACCTGCAAAGGCTAAAAACAGCAGACCACAGAAACATGTTTCGCCCTTGATAGGATTCACCAGTGTGTTACAGCTGTGCATTGCTGTAACCCTCGGATGGGCCCTGTCAAGGATGAAACATGTGTCCATGGTTTGCTGTTTTCAGCTGTTGCAGTCTCTTTGTAAAGAAAGGCTTTTTGGTACTTCACCATCCTGCTTTAAAGTATAGCCAGCCTAAATTCCTTCATGGTGGTTTGCATATATTATCAATGGAATTGATAATGGCACATCTGAAATTAATGTTTCAGAATCCGTGCATCTTACGGGAAGGTCAAGCATGACCCACATTCTGGCTCTAAGAGTAAAGGCTGCATTACAGTGGGAAATAAACATGTTTTTAGGTCTTCAACTTGTATTCGCTAAGTGACATGGCAAGCAATAAGACATGACAGGAAGTGAGGTAGGTTGAGATAATGCATGCCCAGTGGTAAGCAATAAGACACAACAGGAAGTGAGGTAAGTTGACATAACCGCATGCCCAGGGTGTAGTGAGGCCTATCACCACAGGCAAAGAGGGCCATACAGCCCCTGAAAGTGTGGTTATCTCCATGTCAGGCAGAGAGGTCCTTACAGCCCCTGAAAGTGTGGTTATCTCAGCATACCTATTACCCTGGAGTGTCTTATTGTGCTTATAAAGTGGGGTTTATGGTAAAAGAAAATGTACACAGACTACACAGTAACAGTTGAATCAATGTTTTATTTAAATGTCATGCTGCTTTTAGAGGGAATAGTTCCAAAGCTTGGAATCCAAACAGTATAAATGCCAAGTTGAGAGCATTAATGTGCGTAACTGAGAAGGCTCGCTGACTGACACTGGCACTTTTTTCTCTGTGAGTTAGGCTGAGGTAAAAGCACAGGTGCCAAACTGTATCAGTCAACTAGCAGACAACACTCTTTGCACCCATTTTATAAATAACACGATGTCACTAGTAAATCCCTCTCCATTTCAAAACAAACAGGCCCCATAAATCCAAATAATGGCAACTTTCTCACTCACTTGCAATAAGGATTACTTTCTTTTCTTAAAATGAAAGATTAAGCCATCTTCAGTTTTCATTTGTTTGGACCAAAAGTGAAAGCTCACAGCTGTGAAATATATCTTGCCATGTAACCCAGCCTACTTAATCATTTTCTGTACAAACTGAACAGCAAATGAAGGTAAAACTGACACAGTTGTTTAGAATGAGGGCAAGCGTTATAGATGTGTGACCTGGTACTACAGTATTTAGAAACCCCTGCTACTTGCCCACTTCAATTGTCTGTAATGATTCTAAATGAACAAACCTGTGAAAATGCCAGGAATCCCACCTAGGCATGGACTTCAACTCCTAAACCCACCCATATGTTCAGATCATACCTACTGAGTATACAAATCACTTGCTTAATCTGTAAACACTGGATTTGGAAACGTGATCTGATACTTAGAGGAAAAACAAATTGATAATAGGAAGGCTCCTTAGATTTATGGATGCATAGATGCATTGATGTCCAGACAGAAAAAGATGTGAGGTTCAACTAGTTTAGGTTACTGTGTCCTTAAAGCTGGTCTGATGTATTCTGGATTCCAAGAAGTTATTTTGCCTCACTCACTTGGCACAGGGTTCCCTTAGTTATTAAGTTTACCTCCCTTAAGAAACATTTGGAACTGGGCTCAGATACAAGAAAATGTTAGGCACTGAGGCTAGTTGCTGCAGTAGTGTTAGGGTTTCAGATTAACCCCAAACTCCTCACTCAGCAACAGAATGGTGATCCCTGTCCCCAACACATGCAGATCTCATTGGGATCAGGCTCCAGCTTAAAATGCGATAGAATTGACTTTTCCCAGGTGTTTTGTTTGAGTTTGAGGAGACCTGCAGCAGTCTTAGTGGTAGAAACACTCCTGCTCCACTTCCAGGCTTCCAGGAGCATGAGAACTACCAGCATATTTAGCCTCTTTGTTCCAGTTTTGAATTTCATTATATTAGCTTTAGGAGCTTTGGGGGCCCTGTGTTTAAACTATGCCCCTGTACCAGTTGTATGTGACAGTTTTACATGAAATATTGGAGCTTATGTCAGAAATATGGAAACTTTGTGTGCCCCGGTTATTATGCCTATTGTGTCTTACGTCCCCGGCAAATGTTCACAATGTATTGCGTTTTGTGCAGAGGAAGATCTGCAAAGGTGTAAATTCATGCCCTCCATTGATTAATTTTAATTGTGTGCTTCCCGAAGAAATTCTTCTGCCATAAGATCCCTGCTCTCTCCCCCAACCCACCCGCAGTAATTCCAACACTGTCTGTTAAAACAGTAATTAAAAAGCCAGGGAGTGGTCAGTAGTCAGTTGGACTGTCATGGGTAGCCCATCAGGTTGGATTTCATGACCTGCTTTTCTCTCTTCATTTCTGTTGATTTTCATCAAGAGTCCCAAGTAGTGAGAAGAATGCCCAGTGACAGACGATTAATCAATAAATCATCTTGCATAATTAAAATGATCTGAGCCACTCGGATCTAATTGTATTTATCCGTGTATGTAACTGGTTAACATAAGCTGCTAAGTTGATTGAGGAAAAAAAATACCCTTACTTTTCAATAAATTATGAACAGTGGGACAGGATTAACCTATATGCTTAAAAGAAGTATTAAGACAAGAATGTTGTCATAAGACTCGTTCCAATATCTTTTCAGTTTTTTTTTTTTTTTTTTTTAAGGGGCGGGACACATCTGTTTAAAGCAGCAGTGTTTGTTAGTCAAAAGAAAATTTTACCATATAGTTTTGTTTTAGCAAAAATATATTTCTGACATCATTAGATTCATCCTCAGTGTATGTTTAGTTTTCTCACCTTTATAGCTAATTTGTAATTCATGACATGTTATTAAAAATGGCTGCTGTTCTCAATTTTTTTAAATCTCTTCTGTTGAGGTTGCCTGTTGAATGTGCATCCTAGATTCACAGTGTGGATACATTAGGATGGTGTTACCATAAACATTTAATAAAGTTTACTTTGTTCAAAAAAACTTTAATAAAGTGTACTTAGTTAAAAAAATAAAACTTTCAGTGAAGTTTACTTCAAGAAAAAAAAAGGACGGTGTTACCAAATATTTATGATGGTAAACAGTACCAAGATATTAACCAGCAAACTGCATGGTCAGGCTTCACAGTAACAACCGAGAAAAGACCTCTAAGCTAGGTCCAGATAAAAACTATTTATTGTAATATACAAACAACAGTAAAACAGCCAGCACTCCAGCAACACGCAGACGTACGTTTCACGTCACAAGATGCTTTTCCAGCATCTTTGTGACGTAAGCACTACATCTGCGTGTTGCTGAAGTCTTGCACTTGTTTAACCTAACCTAATAGTTTTATCTGGACCTACGCTCAGAAATCTTTTACTCGATCATCTGAGAAGTCGACCATACAATTTGCTGGTTAATTTTCTCTGTTGTGGCTCCAGTTGTTCTTTTTTTTTTTTTTTTTTTTACCAATTATTTTACCAGGTGAGACACACTAAGCTGAAAGCTTGTTTTGCAGGTGCAACCTGGGAGCACGAGGAAGTTAAGTGACTTGCTCAGGGTCACACAGTATGCACCTAGGGGGCTGTGGGATTCAAACCCAGGTCTCCAGATTTGCAGCTCAGAGCCTTAACCCACTGCGCCATACTTCGCTGGTAGCCGCCTTGCTTTTTTACAAGTACCAAGATACTTGTTTTCATGACAGGTATGACATGGGAGTGGGAACTTTTCAGAATTTCTAACTCTTGTATCTTCATTCAGGAATAGAAGAAAATGGGTATTTGGATATTTTTGCCAGAAATACATTATTGGTCAGTAAAGCTATATGGAGACAAATACTGCTGCTTTAAAGAGATGTCACTTTTCTCAGGTTTTTTTAACCCATTTTGTGAGACAGTGCAATCTGAAGAAAATATATATTTGCAGTGTGTTTGCTTGTCCTACGCACTCAGCACATTTTTTTTTTTAATATTTATTGGGTATGCCACTTAACTTTTACAATTTGTTAAATACCTTATATAAATTTTTATAGCCAGTTTGTTATTGAGGTGAATGACTGTTACACATATGCCCCCAACACACACACACACTCTTACACTTTTCCTTCCTTCCTTCCTTCCTTCCAACAGAGACAGAAATTGATTTAGTACATATTGTACTGACGCCATATGTGCACCTACCCATGCCAAACTCATAAATACCAATAGCTGAATCTCAGAACTACAAAGTGCTGCTTCCCTCTGTATCACCTTTCTGTTGTTCAAATGCTGCCAAATGCTGCGGCCAGGATTTTAAAGTACTGTGTGCACAATCACAACTCCTGATTTGGGGTTGTGACTGCATACTCCAAACTACACCAGAGTGTTCTTTTCCTGTTATCCGATGGTTTGGCACGTTAGCAGCAGTTTACTTGCTTTGCAGCATCAAATAAGTGATGCATGCTGCAGCTTCCATCAATTGTGCCTGAAATGTAGACCAACTTTTAGGTTGTCTTAAGTTTTGTGCACATTCTGCCGGTATGCATCAGCTGCATTTTGGCACCTTGTGTATGAAATTAATGCCCCATTTCTTTACTTTTGATGCCAAACTCTGGACTTCTACACCAGTGCTGTTTTACTCTAAGACACTCTTCATAAATTAAGATTAGTTCTGAGCTGTGCCTCTGACCTGTACAGGGTAACCTCTGCTTTGCTTTTGAACTTGTATGCCTGTATGTATTTGAGCTCTACTTATTTCGCTAGTTGTAGTTACTTGTTCTGTACTGCACCTACACTGCTGCTGTTGTTTAATGGATGTACTTGAAGGGTGCCTTCAATGTTGGTGCTTGTACCACACTAGGTTCCTTATCCTGTCCAGTATGTTTTCATTGTACCTGTGCTGAAAGGAAATCAATAAAGTCAAAAGACTGCTGGCTGCCAGGATTCATGGCATTTGAAAAGGTTTAACAAATGCAGACAAAACTTGAATATTCAGGAAAAGTGCTGTTTGGGTTGCGAAAGGTAGATAAATCCCACAGTTGCACAAACGAGGCTGAAGGGATTAGCAAAATCTGACAGTACCTCATTAATTTATGTCTGTGGTTGAGTGGATATTGCCAAACTCCTCATCAGTTTTTAATTAATTTTTGTAGCCCATACTTGTCCCATAACTTACAGCAAATTATGAAGTGCAGGACGCCCTTTCATCAAGGAACATCCTTTATTCATTATAACATTAGTCTTGTCCAGAATGTTTGGATATCACATCTCGTATATTCATCTGCAGAACATCCACAACTATAAGTCAATCAAGAATTCATGGGATTTTATTGCAAACTGTTTCTTTATATACAACAGCAGTGTTGAATGCATTGAGTAAATAACTCATATTATTTTTTAAACAGAATAACATTTTATTTTCACTAAGAACAACTTATATCCACTCAGAACATGATATTTCCACTTAGAATCTAGAAACAGAACACAGAAAACAGTGGGCCAGACAGTTTACAATGGAAAGAAAGGCAAAATATTAATAAAAACAGTAAAAATAGTTTGATGTAGTAAAATATATTATGCTGCAGTGACATAGCACATCCTCACACATGAGTACAGAGACCGTCATAACTAAATTGTGCCTTTGCCACTCATGAGTTATTGGTTTGAACACTTACTAGTTGTGTTATTCCACTGCAGCCCATTGTGTATCCCCTATTTATCTAATTTGAATGGTTTGATACTCAGTACTGTTAATGGTATATTTTTTTCATCAGGATCTATTATCATACAGGGAAAGCGCTAAGTTTTTTCAAAGATTTATGTATTGTAAAAGTGTATTTGACATTAGTGTCCATGGCAAAGGCAAGTGGGGGCGTGGGGATGCAACCAAGTCACCAGAATGCAGTCTCTTCTTCAAAATAATGATTCTTTTTTAGTTGCTGGCACTTCTTGTATACAGAATATCACCCTCAAGGTTTTACCTATTACTTAGACGGCTTCTTCAGGAGATTGCCTAATGCTGATCAAAAATACACAAAATTGAAGGACCGCATTAAGCTTAACTGGTGGTGTCAGCGTGGCTCAGTTGGTAGCACATCCGCCTCTGGACCAGAAGGTCGTGGGTTCTCATCCCACACCGGGATTGGACTTGCACCTAAAAATTGCTGGCATCCGAGTGCAGTATTGGGGGGTGCTGTACTGCTGGGGTGTGCCATCCTTCGGATGAGATGTTAAACCGAGGTCCCTTCTGCCCATCCTGGTGTTGTCCTGGTGGGTGTCCAGGTGGAAGTAAAAGAACCCAGGGCACTCTTCGCAAAGAGTAGGGAACATTCCTGGTGTCCTGGCCAACATTCCCCTTCCCATAAACTGGTTCATGCAATTATCCAGGCTGTGTGTGGGTGATGATGTGCGATATGGCCACCACCACACATTCAGTCACTTCACTACCAGTCTAGCATTGCTTGTAAAGCGCTTTAGATGTATGAAAAGCGCTATATAAATGCAGATTCTTCTTCTTCTTCTTCTTCTTCTTAACAATTGCATAAATGCCAACATGTACAGTAAATTATTTGCGGCCTGCAAGCCACTTACTGTTCATGTGAAGTGTTGAAACACTCATACAGTTAATCAAACACAGCAAGCTGCACAGTGCCTGTAATGTATGCATCCAAAATGAGAGGCCATTACTTAAGCAATGGTCACAAAAAACATGTCCAGTTTCAGCAGTTATTCCATGAGGCACTCCTTTCCACCAACATTCTCACCAAGTGTCATTAAGTGAAGTTGGGAATAAGTCCTAATATTAAAGACTCCTACCTGACTACATATACTGTAAGCTTATTAAGTTGGTTCAACTGACTTAAACTGGCTGGGGGATAAAGTGATACAAAGTTGCTGAAACACTATGTTCAAATGTTATAGCTAATGTTTTGCCAACTGAATTCTGTGTACATTAAGTTCAAAACTTACAATATAGATGCGGTTGCTCAGCTCCTGAATGCGCTCTGGCATGTTAACATAGTTGAGCAGAGCTGTGATTTTGAAATCCTTTTATGCTCGCCACCGCAGCACTGTGTTGGCTGTGTCATGAGTGATGACGTCAGCCTAACATATGTTGTGCTGAAACCAGTGCTGATAGGTTGCTAGGTAACCATACACAAACCTAGGACCTAAATATCGGTCTGTAGGTTCAGGGTCGTAGCAGTGAGCAACCAAACACCTGACTAGAAACTTGTGGGCTAAGTTTAAATCCATATAACAAAAAAAAGGCAGACAATTATGTATTCTTATTGGAGGCAGTACAGCGTAATTGTTAAGAGCACTGAGCCACAAACCTGGAGATCTGGGTTTGAATCCTGCAGCCACCACTAGAATACTCTGTGACCATGAGCAAGTCACCTAACTTCTCTGTACTCCCAGGATCTACCTGAAAACAAGCCTTTGCTTAGTGTGTCTTTCCTGACCAAAAATTATAAAATAAATATTCTTTATACAGCATTTGGTTCTCTTTTTACAGGCCTTCCTAGTGGCTAAATTATTATATACATTTTATAATGACTATAGTATTTAAACATTCAGCTATACCATAGAAGTGTCTAAATATAGGAAACACTGAAATTCTGTGATATGAAGCTTTCTAAGTTGCATTAACACATCACATCATTTTATCTTCAGGGTAGATGTAGCCTTTTCCAACCACTAATAAAACACCTATACTTTAATAATTGTAGCACAGTTCTTTCATTTTATTTATTTGTTTATCAGGTAGGTACACTGGAATACAGTCCTTTTTCAGGTATGATCCGAGGTCAAAGATAATGACATTACAGACATACAGATAAAATACTAAAAATAGTTGCAGTAAATATATCCATTAACACAAATTACAGGAACAAGTATTTAGCTTTTTGAAATACTGAAGAGCAGCTATGGGAAAAAATATTATAGGATAAAAGTTCTTTCAATTGCGTAGGCAGGGAATTCCAAAGAAGCAGCACAAAATGCAGAAGTACATTTACCAGCAGTTCTGCGAACAAAAGGCATGAGCAATTGAAATTCGGAAGAAGACCAAAAGTCAAAAGTGGAAATATGTTTGTTTAGGAATTTACCCAGAGATACAGGGACACATGAATACATAATTTTGAAGGTAAAGTGAGATAACATTAGTTTATAGTTATTTTGAACGGATAACCAATCGAGATTCTTTAAAATTTGACAATAGTAGGTTTGATGAGGTGCTTGTAAAGCAAATTTGCCAATCTTTTGCGATATTTCTTTCCTAGACACAGTATAAGCAGGTGCTGTGTCGATCTCAATAGAGGCATAATTCAAAACTGAAAAAAAATGTTGTTGCGCTATAAGCAACAAGTTTCTTTGGTCAAATAATTCCGAATATGGTGAAGTATATCAATCTTGGAATGTAATTTAGCAGTTACTTTGTCCAAATGAATATTAAAATGTATAGACAAATCTAATGTGACTCCTAAATATCTAAGAGTCGACATTGGCAAGTACGCCTCCATCAACAGCTTGTACCTTGAAGTCTCCAGAAAATTGTCGCAATTAAGGGGGCAATTCTGACTTATATATCTGAATAATAAACTAACTCAGCCATACTGTCAAATGTGAATATAAAATTTATTTGAGCTCTGTGTATGGCCATGAGATTTAGAGGCAGTGAAGGCATAGACAGGGCTCAGGATTAAGTATGGTGTACATGCAGATATACAAGATGTTGAGGTTACAAATAATACTGGGGGTTGGGTGCGGAGGACAGTTACAACGTTCTGTAATGCAAGCATGCTAGAAGTGATATAATTCATCAGATCTCTACCAACAAGCTGCTCGGTTACTGTTGCTGTTCATTCCTATATTCTCATTCAGTGCATCCATTTCATAGATCCAGTGCCTTTCTACATGTTCCAAAATTTTGTCAAAGTCACCTGCATTCGTAGGGGGGGTGAGTGGCTTCTAAACCCAAAAACTGGAGGAATGCTCCCATGTGACCTGCCTAATTAAAATGTTTAACAACCAGTGTTTGTGTAGGGTTACGAATATTGCTTTTGTGTTCCTGAATATGTATTTTAATTTGTCTTAATGGTCTTTCCAATGTAAATGGGATCACAGAGCACTAAAGAAGATAAATTACTCACCGTAGATTCTTATGTGATGGGTCGTTTGATGACACATTCTTTGTCAGCAAAAGGACGCTTTTAAGTGTTCTTTTTACTTATATGTTCAATGTGGAGCAGCATCCACATGGAGCCATTACAGACCTGAGGGGTCCTAAGAGAAGTTGTGTTTTTATTCTCCTTTTCCCTTAGTGATGTTCTGTCCGTATGAGTCTGTCCTTGACCATGGCTATTTTTAACCACCGCCATTGGAGGATCATTGAAAATACCCACATTCTGGGGGTAGTCCTTAATAATGTGCCAGTGAGAATTCAGAATTTCTTTTAATGCCCGATATCTTGGTGTTAAATGTGGAGAACACTGTTCCGTGAAGTGTCTCTGCATGTTCCTTGTAATGCCTGTTCCTGTGTGACATGTTCAGTTCTGTATGTAGCTCTATGCAAAACCTGTCTGCTATATCCCCTTTGTCAAAATCTCACTGTGGCTTCTTTTTTTGGAAAAAAAAAAAAAAAAAGTTATTGCTTTCATATTGAACAGAACAAACACTGAATCCTCATTCAGGGTATTAAGGTATTACAGTACATAAATATTATGCACAATAGGTACAGCTGATAAACACTACACTAGATTGTCCCATGTAATCTTGCACAGTAGGAGTGTGGGGAATTAAACTGATTAAAAGTCCCAAATTGTCCAATAAGTTGCTAGTCTCTACAGTGGCTGTAGGTATTGACTGAGATAGGGTTACAGTCATTAATGAACAAAAGCAGTCATTACAGATTGATGTTTAACCTAGTGCATAAGTGATCTAGATAGTCAGAAAATTGTGACCAACCTGAGCAATCTTCACAACATCAGAATTTTAAGCAGTCAACAAACAGTCCCAGTTGAACAGAATTCAGCATTGAAAAATAACAGATTATGCAGAACAGAGAGATTTGTATTTCAACATATACTCCTGACTTTATGCGCTAATATGTGGATGAGAAATACCGGGGGATTGCAAAAAATTGTCTCCTCTGCTTCTAGGACCTATCAGTCGCATAAATCCCAAATAGTACTTACACAGTAAACATAAACTCTCCCAGTATTCTCTCTCCATTCAACCCAATTTAATAAAATATAAAACCTTTATACAGACCAAACAGAAGCTTGTTGTTCCCACAAGGACAAGTCTGATAGCACATTATAAGATCACAACACCGTGTCAGTCATCCTTCGATTCATCTTGGGGTTCCCCATGGTCATCAGACTGAGCTGCAGATTCAGTTTCAGTGTTTTCTATCCACCAACCCGCATCCTAGGGGTCAGTGAATTGCCAGGTCTTACCTCCACAGATGATTCTCAGTCAGGCAGGTAAGAGAAATGAGTGCACAAGTTCCAATGCACAGAGTCTCTGTCTGACTGTGTTGAAGCACTTCCTGCGAGCACATGTTTGAAAAGATAAGTCAGGATACAATTTCACATTGGCTCCATCCATTTCTAATGGGTATTTAGCCCTCACTGCTCCAAGCACTGTACCTCTGATATTGAATTCCAAAGTCTTTATCAGAATAGTGCTGGGCTGTGTCAGCAAGGTGGGCTGACATGTGGGTTTACTCTGTAGGCTTTTTTTTAGTGATGACCAGTCAGAATCCTCAGCAAGCCAAAGCTGTTGTAACCATCTTTTAAGAAAGCCCAACAGGTCTGTTCACTCCTTTCCCTCCAGAACGACCAACCACGTGAAGGTTACTGGCCCTAGTCTCATTTTCCAGTGTTTCTGTTCTGCCACAAAGCTGCCCATTTTCCTTGGTAGGGTTGGCTACGGCAGACAGTGCTCTAGTGGTACGCTTGTCCGATTCTGTAACTGTACTTGTAGTCAATGCCACATCAATTACTTCTAACATTTCCTGCATGGACTTGAGCACTGTCTGCCAGAGAGGCTGTTGCTGCATTTGAGGTGCTGGCTCCAGCACTGCTGAAAGAGTCAGAGGTCCTACTCGTGCTAAGCTGAGAACCTTTCATCGGTCCTTGCGTTTGATTTTTTGGGACCAGTAGCAAAAATTATATTGCTGTGTTTGGCAATTGAAGATCTATTGTTCTGTCCTGGTTATAGGACTGAATGCCAAGTTTAATAAGTGTTTAGAAATGCGGTGCTGTACAGGAGAGCTCTGCGAAGGTGCTTCTTGCCAGGAAGATAGCTCTCTAGTGCCCCCCCAACACACGCACACACACATTCAGTTCTTTTTTACAGTCAGTGTCTTGGCTACAGTTGTGTCTAATCTTTAAAAATTGAGAATAAGGAATACTTTTAGTGAGATTTCTGGAATGATAGCTTTGGTCATGTAGATTGTTTTTCGACCTGTCGGTTTTCTGAAACGTATATTAACAAATCCAATATCACTCATTCTAATGGTCACATCTAAATAAGGAACACTTTCCCAGCTGATATGTACTGTGAATTTCAAATCTGCTTTTCAAGAGTTTAAAAACTAAAGAAAAAAAGCAAACATCTGCAGCTCTTCCATATCACCATTCCACACAAAGAATAGGTCATGTGTGCATCTCTCAGAAATAGTAACGTACTGAAAATAGGGATTTTGCTGCTCATTCAGAATGTACTAATTCTCAAACATGTGCATATATGCATTTGCGTAGCCTGGGGCCATGATGAATCCCATGGCTGCACTGCATTTGTGTAGCCTGGGGCCATGACAAACCCCATGGTTGTGCTGTATTTGATATTATGGCAGATTTAGTTTATTATTGAGATATATGTCAGGACTAAGCTACAGTTAGTAAGATATAGGTGCATTATTTGTGGTTTGAAAAGGCTACTTTTACCCTGGAGATAAAATGATGTGATGCGTAACTGCAACTTAGTTTCATACTGCAGAATTTCAGTGTTTCCTATATTTATACACTTCTGCAGTATAGCTGAATGTTTGAATACTGAATTCATTATAAAATATAAATGTATTAATTTAGCCACTAGGAAGGCTTCTCGGAAGGGAACCAAATGCTGTATAAAGAATACATCATTTTCTGTATTTTTATGATTATTATTATTAATATATGGATTTAAACCTTGGCCCACTAATTTCTGTTCAGGGGTCTTGTTGCTCGCTGCCATGACCCTGAACCTAGATACTGATATTTAGGTTGTAGGTCAGTGCCACATGCATCAGGCTGACATCATCATGCATAACACATAGCCGACTTGGTGCTGTGGTGGTGAGCATAAAAGGATTTCACAGTCACAGCTCTGCCTGACTATGTTAACATGCCAGAAAGCATTCAGGAGCTGAACAGCTACATCTATATCGTATGTTTTGAACTTAATGTACACAGAATTCAGTTGGCAAAACATTAGCTACAACATTTGAACGCAATGATTTAACTTTGTATCACCTTTTCCTTGGACAGTTTAGGTCAGTTGGGCCAACATAATAAGCTTAAGCTTTATGTAGTAAGGTATCTTTTTATCAGATAGTTTAAATGGGAAAAGGACTTGGTTCTGGCTTCACTTGGTGAACGTGTTGGTGGATGAGAGTGCCTCATGGAATAACTGTTGAAACTGGCCACATTTTTTGTTGCCTTTGTTTGTTGTCTCACTCATTAGTGTGAGCTCTATGAGAAACTGCAATAGTTGTCTCTGGGGAACTATCACACCTTTGCCTTGTGTTGCTTTAGTTATAAAGTGATTCGAACTGCCACCCCTCCTGTCCCGGTGGGGCAACTAAGAGCTGTTAATGCAGGTTACCCTCTCAGGCTTAGTGACTTGTCTCTGCTCTGCTTTCCAAAAAACAGCATAGCTATGGGAGGTCCGGCGTTTGCTGTCTGTGCACCCAGTCTGCAGAACTCCCTCCTACTGCCTGTTTGCAGTGCCACCTCCCACTACCGTTTTAGATGGTCCCTGTGGAATTGCATGAAATCTAATTTATCTTGTAATTGCACCTAGGTTTGGTATCCTTCTCCCTCCTACATTGGTGGGCTCTAGTCCTTAGCTTGGTCTGCTTTGGATCTTGAGTGTATACATTTGTGTCATATGTGTATTCTGTATGAGTTGCTATGATCTTTACTGTTACTTTACCCATATGCTGTTGTCTTGTCACTGTTAAAATTGTTTGCTTGCATACGCGGTAACCTCCCCAGGTTGTACCTGAAAATAGACATTTATTTGTCTAGTGTGCTTACCTGGTCAATAAAACACCAAATAAAGTAAAAACTAATGGCATCTAATTTTGGTTGTATATATTGCAGGCATTGTGAAAGTACCTGTGTTTGGTAACTGTGTGATTGTTTCAACAATTTCACACAAACTGTAAGTTGTTTGCAGACCGCAAATAATCTACCGTACATTATTAGCATTTATTTATTTGCTTAGCTTGATGATGTCCTTTAATTTTCTGTATTTTTGATTAGTGTTTAGGAAGCCTCCTGAAGAAGCCTACTAAGTAATAGGCAAAATGTTGAAGTTAAATATTTTGCCTACATGAAATGCCAGAAAATAAAACAATCATTATGTTGAAGAAGAGACTGTATTCTGCCGATTTTGTTGTGTCATCCCCACCCTCATCACTTACCTTTGACATGGACTTGCATCTGGCAGCAGCATATGTCGTTTTGGATTTTATAAAATTTCCTGTGGCCTTTCCTGGCCTTTGGCAAGGACCCCCTTGTTTGTCAGTATCAGTTGCTCCCCAGGTTGCACACTCATTTCCGAGGTGGGAAGATCAGAATGTTGTGGGTTTCTAGCCCCACACTATGAACTTGAGGTCAAATCCCCTTACTGACACTGCAGTGCAGTTTGAGGGGTGTGCTGCACTCCTGTGCTGTCTTTTGGATGAGACGTTTAATCAGGGTCCCATCTACCTGTTCTGGTGGATGTTAAAGATCCATGGCACGTCTCAAAAAGAGTAGGGTAATTTCCTCCACTCACCAAAAACTGCCACCAACAGCTTACTCTGGTTCAGTTTCATTTGGGTTTTATCTATACATCCAGCCACCCGCTGAGGCTACAAATAGACAGAATTGCCTGGCCCTCCTTTCTCGGTCAAAAAAAACTAAAATAAAACAACTAAATAAAAGTAATATTCTTGCATGCTCTTGCTTATATCTGTTCAAAATGACAATATCTTTGATATGATGAAACAAGGACTTAGTGTGGTGTTCTTATGAAGCTAATATACACACAAGTTGCAACCTAAAAATATTCATTTTTGAAAGTAGGTGGTTATGTTTTACATTTCCGAAGTCTTTCTTTTTTTTCATATGCCTTTTGGATTTTCCGTGTGATAGTACAAATATGACGTAAAGGACAGCTCTTTCCCTAGAGGCTCACATGCAGTTGGGTCCAGTGGCATTTGGTTTTCATCTACACAGCAAAATGAAGCCCCGTGTAATTAAAAGAACAAAAGGAAATTTTTTTTTTAATTATCTGCTGCGTTGTTTGTAGGATGCAATCTGCCAGACGGTCCATGGCAGAAAGCAGCATGCCGCAAGTCTTAACTGTATCTTGTATGATTCCTTTTCATCACTTTGCAGCATTGTGCCTCATTGGTAGTAGTGTCATGCCTTATCAAGAAGGGACACTCATCCTTCTGCACGTCTGGTCATTTGGGATATCATAGTCAGTGAGGTGACAGGGCCAATGAGATACTGTATGTAGGGGAACAGCACTAGTTACTGTATGTCAAACCCCAGGTAAAACACTTACCACGTCTTACAACTTGTATCATCCTGCAGAAAATTTGCTGATAGGCTGAACAAATAAGAAAAATGCATCCCATGCAGCCCAGGGATTTATTTAACTCTAAAAATTGATTAGCGTTTTGCTCATAAAAGTGTTAAATCTTTGTGAAAATGCATAGCTCTTGCCTCACTGTGTTTAACAAACACAAAACTTCTAGAAAATCTATATAAATACTTTCTGTACAGTTAGTATAGTTCCAAGAAAAAAAACGCTAATCAATTATTTAAAACCCTGCAGCCCTGGAGCTTTATCTATTTTGAGGGCTGCAAGCCCTATTCTGAACCTTTCTCCTAACTACCACCTGCCTCATTGCTAGGATTCTCCCATTGCAGCACCCTTTATGTCGCTTTCTGTCAGAAGCCCACAACCTTCCACTGCGAATACTGATCAGAAGTAGTCGTTAAGAATGGCTGCCTTCTGTGCATCCTAGTCTATTACCCTGCCTCCTTCTGTCAGCCTAGCAATTTCCCTCTCATCTTCCTCTATTCCCATGATGTACCTGAAGAACTGTCCCCCCCCCCCCGCCTCATTCTGGAGTACACAGCTCTGTGTCCCTGACTGCCTTCTTGGCCTCCTTCATCTTTATCTGGTATTTGATCCATTCCTTGTCCCCATTTCTCCTTGTAACAGTGAAGGTCTTTTTTTTTCCCTTTGGCCCTCACTGCCTCCCTAACCTTAGAGAACCAGATTGATCACTTGTGCCTCTAATCCTTTGGTAACTGTTCTCAAACAAGATTTAGTTGCATATATGAATACTATGAATGGTCCAAAAATATTTGATTCACGATTACCCTGTTATTCGTGGTATTTAATAAATAACATTTGGGGCATGCACACATCTAACATACAAAAATCACTTTTTTGTTTGAGAGAACCAGCTCACCCCTGAAAACAGACTTCATTCCCAGTGGGCTTACACAATGTCCAAAAACTAAATAAACAACATATATTTTTTTTGAGATGACTGATTCACCTGCTATATCAGCTGCTGCTTCAGGGTTTTAAATAATTGATTAGCCGTTTTTTTTCTTGGGATGATACTAACTGTACAGAAAGTATTTATATAGATTTTTTAGAAGAGCTGTGTTTGTTAAACACAGTGAGGCAAGAGCTATGCATTTTCATAATTACTTAGCACTTTTATGAGCAAAACGCTAATCAATTTTTAGAGTTAAATAAAACCCTGTCCTTGGTTAGTGAATGCATCTAAGACATCTGCTATTGTCAAGCAGTTTATTCTTCAAACTTATAACAGGTTTCACTAGCCATATCAAGCATGAATTTCACCAGCGTGTTAAAGCAGCAGTGCTATGTAAAAAAAAAAAAAAATCGGCATTTTTTCAACAGTTTATTCCCTGTGCTCTGTTGACCATTTCCCTGGTGATCTTTCCCACCGGCATTGTTCTATCACCCCATAATTTGCTCAGTTTCCCTTTGTTTTTGTTTACATTTCTGCCACCCACCATGTTGCCAGCAGCAGTAAATGATAGGCAGCCGGGGCAGATGCCAATTTTTCTGTAGATCTACAACTGGAAAACGATCACTTCCTGATTAGGTAGTACGGCTGCTTTAACATTTGCATCCTCCATGCCTTGTTCTAATTCTCACATCAGAGTCTTGAGCTGTCCTTTCATCTCAATGGTAGACTCTCGATGACGGAGTTGTTGCACTTTGGTGTGGCAGAATGAGGAAGCCTGCTCAATGATGGTCACCCCTGCTGTACCTTCCATGTGGATTAGTAGAGGGGATACAGTCTTCAGTATTGCTAATCGAGAACCATTCACAAGCAACAAATTCCCTACAATAAATAAATATAAAGAGAAAGTCAAAAAACCCAAGCTGTGGGCTGCAAACTGCTTGGAGCCCATCATAATACAAGTTTCTTTGAGCCCATCTATGAGTTCCTTTGAGGAAAAGGTGTAAGAAATCCAGTTTCTTAAAGAACTGCTCTCTGCTTTCATATGTACTGTAATTTTGTAACTGTATTTCCTTTTATTTATAAATACAGGGAAATAGATATTGAACAGAAGCCCATTTCCAGTGGTGTAGTTAATTTTTATTATAGTATGACTAGCCATCAATTTTTTTCTTATGGCTCAGCAAGTTGATATTCGCTGTAATCCATAGATTATTAAGGTATTCACATGCTGTGTCTATCAAAACACAGCACTCCTTGATTGGCTCTCATTCAGTGTGTGGGCAGCTTCCACACTTCCATAAACATGGCGGCTTCGTGTGACAGTTAGCGAGGAGCCACTACAACAACCTTTGTCACTCCTTCCATGCTCATTTTTTTATGTATCTGGCTGATTCTACTTTGAAATTTAAAAAAGGAAAATATCTGTCTGGTTGATCCTGCTGTTTGCCTGCTTCAGGCAATGGATGCTACCATGGAGCACGAACTAACTGACCAGCTGAGTCCATACAGTGCTAAGTAAGCACAGTCCTGATTTCAAACTACAACCTAAGAAGTGTGTGTGTGTGTGTGTGTGTGTGTGTGTGTGTGTGTGCCAGGAATCAGGCTGGAAAAAATTGATGGCCAGTTATTATATAAAATAAAAGATGGGAAAGTGTGTGACCTTCAAATTTAATACACACCCTCGGCATGGGATGCTTTAATAAACCCCTCTGGCTTCACCCGCGGGGTTTGTGTAGCATCCCACAACTTGGATGTGCATTCAATTCTCATATCACACACTTCCCCATCCTTTATTCTATATTTACGGTATGTTTTGCTAGCTTGTCTGTTAGATTAATATAAAAAAGCACTGAAGCTTCCCTAATAATATAGTGTGCTTATTTATGACAGTGTAGTTTTCCCCAAGAATGCACTGTGATGTCACAAACACAGCACTTATGAGGTCAGTTGTTAATGATCAGATGTTTGTTTTTCTAAAACAGAGAAATAGATGTTAACCTAGGTGAAGTAAATGAAAGGTTAAATGTGGAGCAGAGTCAGAAAGGCAGAAAACATTAAAGACAAATGCAGACATTATAAATGGAATGGTTCTGAAATCTAGTCTTAAATGGAATGTTCTTTTTATTAAAAATGAGAGGGTTCCCCCTTCAGCTATAGAACTGAGAGTGAACTGTCACTGTTATTTAATAAAACCATTTTTTTCTTCTGTTTTTCCACTTTCCACTTCCATTTTTCTGTCCCACATGGCTCCCTGGGTGTCACCTTGCCCCCTCCATAAGCTGCATTCTGTGCTCTCTCCACACTAGCCTAGCAAGGAATGTCAAGGCAACATACTTTGTTCTTTGCTTAGTCCAGGGGGATCAAAGCACCTTGTTTGTCATCTAGTACTGGACTGGTGTGAGGGTTGCACAGGATTGGGGGACCTCTCATCACAAGAACAGAAAAAAATAAATTATTAGTTTCTGGTGGCTTGTTGTAGGTCGAGCAATGCAAGACTTGATGTTCAGATGTTTTAATGAAACCACTTTTGTAAGAACTATGGAAGCCGCATCTAAGAATGGTAGATAATATTATGGGTAAAATATAACACAATAGTAGATGCAGTGGTGGTGGTGATGACCTTCAGGTAAGCTCCCCACTTCTACTGGAAATTGGATCCACCCAAAATTATTTATTCTAAACTTCCCAGCAGTACTCTGTAGTTTTTTTTTTTTTTTTTTAATCATCACTGAAACTGTTATGTAAACTCCATGGTTCTACAGTTTGAAGCTTGTTGAGAACATTTTCGTCTTGCATTCTGGTTCCTATGGGGTAGTGTGCTGACATTTCACACAGGCTGAAAACTATGGCAGCCCCTGGCTACATTTTGGTGCCTGAACAGTTGGGGATAAATAGAAACTGTAAACCATGACTAAATAAAAAATGCATATTATCTTACTGTTTTGATGCATTTAGAATGCCTTCCATAAAAATCTGCAAACAAATACCTACAACAAAAGTCCTGGAGTTAATGCTGTGAAATAAAAAACATACCACGGACTGAGCAAAAGTTGGCTAGAAGCACCGAACCACCTCGTGTCTCTTTCTCTCTCCCCCTCTTCCTTCTCTCTCTCTCTCTGTCTCTCATATCCAAGTTAATTGAGCAGAAATTGAAACAATGAACTATTATATCCTTCCCATTCTCAGGAGAGAACATGACTGTTTTAAATACTGCAGACTGGTTACTGAGCTGCAGCAGCCCCTCCTCTGCAACAAGTATGGGAGATCCTGGTACTGTGCATGCCTGTGTGTGAGATGGTTTGATAGTATTGCCGTGCTGATTTCCTCACTCACTTGCTCATTTATTTTATTGTGTGTCTTTTTTTAACACTAGCTTGTACTATGATTTGGGAATAGTATTCTTTTGTTCTTTTCTTACACATCTAAAACTTTTCTTAGAGAGATGGTGTGTATCAATGATAGTGCAACTGTTCCAAAGAAGGTATATTAATAATCCATGTATAATTAATTGGAGAGGGTTTTCTTTCATATTAAATGCTGGATTCCAGTGAAGTTCTATACAAAGGACATAGTTGTGAATTATAACCAACACAATTAAAATTCTGCACATTCAGTAGGAATAATATGCTTCAGTTGGAATATTATTACTTAAGTGTGTGACTATAGCAAAGTTTTTGTATATTAGTTTGCTGAAGCCAAATTAGACCCTTATTATACATGTGTGTATATATCTATATATGAAATATTAATTCTTAATTCTAGACCCATTTTCCTAATTGAAATTCACCATAGAGTCCATAGTTAATTCTTTTTTATATACCTTCTTTGAAATTGTTACCCAAGTGAAAATGCAGCTTTAAAATGGAAAGTTTCATATGCCAAGATTGAATCCATTTAAAATGCACTATATGTTTTGATTTCATTTTAGTGGTCACTTTGCTTGTTTCCTTATAAATTTGCCATAGTATGCTGGTGCTAAATGTAATGTAAAAGTGTGTGTACTCTTCAGATGGATGAGCTTAACCTGAGAAGACTACTGTAGATATTCTGAGTTGCATCGTATGTGCCCTGTTAAAAATAAAGTAAACAGTGTTGTCTGTGGGAAGTAGGTGCATCTGTACAACTCTTTTAACTGACATTTGATAAATTGTGATGTGATCAAGTACCCTTTTTGTTAGTAATTTTTAACGTTTCTTAAATTGGGTTTTAAGTTAAATCCATAAAATTACACTGACAACCTTTTTTGCACTGTATTATTTCTAGTTAAAAAGACACATTTTATGATTGCTTACTGTCTCTAAATTTCATTGATATTGCTCACTGTGTTGTTTGCCTCCTTTCATAGTAGAATTGCAATGCACACTAATGGCTTATTTATACCCAAGCTTGTTTTGTTTCAAATATTTTATCTACTTTATTGCATATCTCCTGAACATTATGAACACCCCAAACAGTGCATCCACTTATGATGTAGTCTCCTCTCCTCCCATTACATCATGAGTGACAAGACTGTTTTGGGGGTGTTCCATGGTCTAGGAAAGATATGGAGAAGATGTTTATCAAGGAATGTAAACAAACATGTTGTTGTGTGGTAACACAAATATGGGGGGCAGTGCAGTTTTCACTTTCTAAAAGAAAAAAGGAATCAGAATTTTTACTACCAGTTACGTCACCTATTTCTATGGAATGTGTGAAAGAAGCAAACGGTGTTTAATGATAGATGTAATACACACGTCGGGGGATTATCAGATTGCACAGCTTTATTGATGGTATCTTTTTGAGTGGGATAAACCTAAGGGGGAGGTGGGAAACGTTGTTACATGTTTAAACACCATTGATTATAATCCGAAGTTTACACACAAAATGGATTATAGTCATTGACTTTTTTGAGTATGAGATTTTCTGTTGATGGGTACAATATAGTCTGCTTGGGTACTTTCTGGAAGCCAGCAGCTGGGTACACTTTATTGAGGGCCGTTAGTGCCCATACGATTGAACATGAGGCGTATCCAGTTGAGGCAGTTTCTGAGGATGTGTCAGAATTGCTCCACCATGGAGACATTTTAGAGTCAGACATTGATTTTAAAACAGAGCTTCATCTCTAGGGTTTTTTTCAAGAAAATACTAAATAGGACATATGAACAGCCAAATAATGCACCTAGAGAAAGTCTACTAATCCCTAAAATCAGGAATTTGTGACAGCATTCAGCCTGTCAGTTTTGTTGTACAGTAGTTTGGCTTCAGAAATGAACAGGATTGTATATAAACATTGGCAAATTCTAGCATACTGTACATGATGTTTTATGGACCTGCTGGGCAGACTCCACGGGTATCCTTTTAAAGGGAACCAAATGATGGTGTCAAAATGAAAAGCATTCACTCTATGGAAGCAAAAATTAGATGGCTACAAAGTAAACTAAATGGTTTTCATCCATGCAGGAAGTGCTGTACCTGTAAATATGCGAAACCACTTAAGATGGATAAAATTCCAGGAACATAAAAATCACTTGAAGTCAGGCAATTTGCAAGTTATTACACAAAGCATGTAATATGTGCTGTCTGGTGTTGCTGTCCCCAAGTTTATGTGGGCAGGATCACCACAGTTGAAAAAGCAGATACAGGGACATGTTTGTGCCATTAAGAATGGCACTGGAACAAATGCATTAGCAGATCATTTTAAACAAGTACTGTACATGGAAAATATCCCAAATTCTTTGGCTATTTAGCCTTGGAATGTCTAGCCTGGCGTCCACATGGCGGAGACCAATTTAACAGATTGCTGAAACAAAAATTGTAGTGGATTTTTAATTTGAATAGTCTGTCCCCACATGGTCTGAATGCTGTTTTGGAGTATACCCCCTTTCTGGTGGGGATTTAATATTTAGCATTAGAACCATCCAGTCCCTCCACCCTAACATTTAAAAAGGGTATAGGTTTTCTTTTTTGGAGAGAGGGGTTACATCAACAAATTTGTTTATATAATATAATTTCTCTACTGTATATGTGTGTGTTCTCTATTATTTTGGTTCTGTCTAGTCTTCATCTGATGAAAATTGTAATTTATGCATTGGGACCCCAGAAGAATTAAATTCAGTTGCTATGAAGTTGGGCTTAACAAACTCTTTCAGCTGCATTAGGATTTTGATGGACTAGATTTTATTTAAAGGACCCATAAACAAGCTGCTCCCCAAAGCGCTCCAAAAACCACAGCCTCGTATATCTGGGGCTTACTTACAAAATCCTTTGGTTCATTTTGCTCCACATTGTGGTACTCCAGAGTCACTAATTCTTAAGTGTGCGCCCGACATATAAACAAATCCCTGCTCCTGTTTAAATCCCCCACCGCAGTATCATCCTAAGATTGCGGCAACGTCATTACGTAATTACATCATCTGAGCGACTGAGCTCTGGCACGATTGTGTGGACTTAGTTGGAGCTTAAAATTAAAGTATTATATCACCTTAACAGAGCACTTAACCCTAAGAATCTTCTACCTCTGCAGGTGTGACCAACGATTCCACACATGCACAGATAAAGGATTAGGAGGGGAAGCACTCTGTTAAGGTAATATCATACTTTAATCTTAAGCCCCTACTAAGTCCGCATTATCATGCCGGAGCTCAGTCACTCAGATGATGTAATTACGTAATGATGTTGCTGCCATCTTAGGTTGCTACTGCAGTGGGGGTATTAAACAGGAGCTGGGGATTTGTTTATATATCGGGTGCACATTTAAGAATTAGTGACTCTGGAGTACCACAGTGCAGAGCAAGCTGGACCAAAGGATTTTCTAGGTAAGCCCTGATATACAAAGCTGTGGTATTGAAGTGCTTTGGGGAGCACCTTGTTTATGAGTCCTTTAAACTAAAGTGATGTTGCTTATCTGAATTTGCTAGTGTCTATCAGTACTTGCCATAGTTTTTAAAATAAGTATGTTAAATTTAAGCTATCTAAAGTCACTCTGTGTCAAGTAACTAATTTTGTCACAGTTTTAGATATGGTCTTAATTCACTTATGGGGCTTGATTTTCGAAGCCCCAAGAATGCTGTAGGCCCCTGGTGCACCAGTTGTTTGGTGCACAGGACTTAGAGCATTCTCCTGGCAGGTGATTGAGATTTTCAGTCCCAGTTGCCACAAGTTAAATCAGCTTTTCCCTGGTCTAACTTGCACCATTTGGGGGACCTTTTGCATGATACTTGTGCCATTTCTTTGGCGCAGGCTGTAATAAACTGAGGAAACTGCCGCAACTGCACCTGATGTACTAAAATCAGGTGTAATTGCATCAAAGGAGTTTGGCGCAGCTACGCAAAAAGAAACAGGTGTGAAGCAGATCTTGATGCAAGCCTTGCGTCACCCTTTGAAAATCAAGCCCATTATGTTTTATCTCCATTCCAAGACATCATAGCCTGTTTTGGTCTTGGGATGCCTTTTTAGTGCCTTCTAATAATACATTTGGCACTTAAAAATAAGTAATAAAAATAAAAAAAATGAATGTAATCCCAATTCCATTTTGAATTTCCTTTTTTAAGTGGCCCTTACACTGATGTGGTAATTTCATCACTCAAGCTGCTAATGAGTGGTCTCGAGCATTAATGGATTTCTATGCTCTGAGCCTTTTATTGGCCATTGTAAATTTTACTTTATAGGAAAAGTCCACCCAAAACTTGAAAAAATATGTTATGCAGAGTGTTTTAATTTGTATGTGAAGTTCTAGTGTTTCCTTCCCTCTGACTGGTATTAGGAGTTTTTCCCTAAATTAGCCTGCTAGCTTTACGACCCCTGGGATCTTCATCCCTGATAGCTTAATTGTATTTCTGGTTCCCACAGTGCATCTTGCCTCATGTGACTGTGATGTAAGAGAGACCCAACATACAGCACACACATGCCAAACAAACTAAATATCTTGGAAGCTGTACAAGCTGCACAAAAATTACCAGCAGCAAATTTTTTCAGGACAGTAAAACCTTTACAATGAGGGGGGTCACCAAGCTGAATTTTACAGATTTTAAAATATAGCCATCTCTACTGTTGTGAACTGATTGTAAAGCAATGCTTTCTGCTGGATTTATGGTCTCTGCTACATCACCATCACATGAAACAAGGTACATTGCAGGACAAAGAAATACAATTAAGCTGTTTCATATGGAGATCTCCAGGGGTCGTAGAACTACCCTAAAGCTAGCAGGCTAATTTAGGAAAAACTCTTCTTAGCAGACAGAGGGAAGGACACACAACAACTTAACATACAAATCAAAACACTCTGCACAACATATGTTTTTGCAAGTTTTGGGTGGACATTTCCTTTAATTGAACTGTTGGCTGCTTAAAGGATGTCTCTGGCCGCAAGACTGTGCCTCTTAAGGAAGATGCCCATTACATCGAATAATGTTAGGGAGTATTGTGTTCATTTGCTTGAGTGTCTCTGGTTCATGTTTTAATATGCACTTTATTCAGTATTTGCATTGTAACTAAATTACTCCTCTCATCCCTGGTGTGTGCTAGTTTTTTGTTGTGCTCTCTATAGACACCAGTCGTAACATGTGTTGTATTTTTTGTAAACAGAAGCACTTCGAGGCCTAAGGGGGTTGACAATGTCCCTTTAACAGAACTGTCACAGCCTGATAACTTCCTACTTGGCTAGTCATTGGCTCAGTTTGGTTTTCAGTAAAATGTGCTTAGCTGGCCCAGTGGCAAGGTTGCAAGGCTTGGCACTGTCATCTGTGTGACCAGGGTTCAAAGGCAGATTTTGGATTCCAGGCCTTTCAGCCTGTCATTGATGGAGTTTAAAGGGGAAGAGGAATGTTGGATTTGCTACTCACTTGTGACATGAGCTCCCTTGGCTAATTAGGTTAAAAGTGGCCCTGGCACTGAGAATAGTGGCTGAGGCTGTAGTCCACCTTGCCTATCCTTCTGGTCAAATAATCTGTGTAAAAATGTGTTTAAGGAGGGGGATTGAAATGTGGGGGCATGGAAGACAAACTGATATGCATTTGATTCTATTTGCTTGACTAATCCACATAATACACATATATTTTTATTCATTTATTTACTTATTTAAAAGTTGGTAACCGCGGGAAAGGCACATTGAGCCAAGGCTCATCTCCAGGTGTGACACGGAGATAAAGACACAAACAGGGAGGACATAAATGGTACAAAGTTTAGACACTATAAACAAGTACCAAGGGAAGCATTTTTATAATTGTATGCAGTAGTTTCACAGGTTATTTAAATAAAGAAGACAATAATAATTTATATAGATGATTACAACATTTGCACTGTTTTGTTTTTATGGGCAGCATTCTATTCTGTTTCTCTTCATGGAACCAGTAATTTGGAGTTCTTTACTATGTCATGGTTTGTGTACAGAATGACAATTACTGTATGAGCTGTCAACCTATCAGAAGAACTATGCTTAGAGTTCTGTGCACAAACGGTGACATAGTTAAAACTCTAAATTACTGGTTCCATGAAGAGAACTGTAACAGAATGCTGCCCATAAAAAGAAAACAATGCAACATATAGTTTTTCATATCACTTTTTTTCAGGTACAGTTAAATGTGGATAATTTAAGGGCCAATTAGGAATGATTTCCTGTCCTCTCTTTAGGGATATAGTGGGAAAATATTGATGCCTCTGGATAAACTGTTGAAAGCTGATTGAACCCCAGTCTCTCATTGAATTTATTCCTGCTAAGCTGCGGGAATTTATTTTAAGTACTGTTCCATGTGGTCAGGAGTGGAAAATGAAGCAGGTGTAATGTAAAATATTTCGTATTTCTATGATGCAAACTTTCTGATCCTGGGATGTGAATTATTATTTTTTTTTTTACTTCTATATTCCCTAGAACCTAGCTAAAGTATATAGTAACAAATGTTGGTATATTTTAATGTTTTCCGTGATATTTGTATACTGTTCAGCATACAAATAAATTTATCATAGAACACTTTTCTTAAAGACAGGATAAAGATGTCAGCACTGATAGGGACTGCATATTAGCAAGTTCCAAAAAACATAATTGTGAAAATGCTAATCAAATTCTAATACATAGAATAAATGCCTAAGTCAGCTATGATAGTAGATACTGTAGTGATGTACATTTATCTGGAGGTGATCAAAAGGCCACTTGCATACAGATCTAATGTGCTGAAATAGCTTTTTTAATATCCATTATTAAAGGCACAGTGGAAAAAATGTTTATTTTGTGCTTATTTATTTAGCATGCCTTTACACCAGAATATTTACATTTTGGCAAGTCATCTAGTTTTCAAGTGGGTCCCAGGGGGGACAGTTACAGCAGCAGGGAGTATTTACATTAAGTGGCTAAACAAGTTTGATATAGAAATGCACAAATTAGGTAATGCAGGCCATTCATAGGACAGAAAATCAGCTTGAAATCATATGCCTAGAAAGGCGAGTGTTAAATATGATCTGAATGAAGCGTTAAGAGTCAGCGGCTTTGGCTTAGGTGGCTTGTATTCCATTTGCATTGAGGAAGGGTGGGCAGTTGCAGGGGATGGTGAGATGGGACAACACAGCTCATTTGAGGACAATGATGATGGTACAGTAGCTTCTTTGACATTTCTTAGAAGTGAGTTTCAGGTGCTTGGAGTAAGTACTGTAAAAGCCTTCATTCCTACTCCATACTCTGGGCACATGAAGGAGGTTTTGATTTGTAACCTTAATACGTAGGACTGTATAGGCTTGTCTGGTAAGTTGAGGTATGTGGAATAAAGTCTATGCAGTATATGTTAATACATTCCAGTTGCCTATTTAAGGGCATGCCACTGATCTTGTAGGAGGAGGCCAAAAGTACTGCAGTGTACAGCAGACAGTGGTGGTACTTCAGCTGCGGCCCAGTGAACATCTGTGAGTACTGCTGTTCAGGGCTCTTGAGATGCTAAAGTGCATCTCCGAACTACAGAGAAAAATTGATTTCCTAAATAAAGAAATTACATATTTGGGCATTGTATCATCTTCATCATGTTCATTTTTGGCAAATAGTCATACTAAATTGGTTCTTCATGAAGCAGATCTGTTCCCCACCAAGTTTGCATTTTTATATGTTTACATGTTTGTTTGCACAGCACTTTATGGACTTGAAATAAATTCCATTTCAACACATCAGAAGGACACTCCAGATGTTCTATGTGTTTAGACATTAAGGCACTACCAGGGGTGGGGTTACTATCAGTTAATCAAACCCTAGGGAAGTTATGAAGCACGAGGCAACGCAGAGTGCCCTGTAGGCAACTCAGGCTCATTGTATGCCTTAATTCTGTTACTAAACTGAGAGGTTTTTCTTTTAAAGGAAATCTACACCCTCATGTGTTATATATTTTGTTTGTTTCCATGTCAACAGACAACCTCATAACCTTTAGGCAGTATAGCATAGTGGTTAAGAGCACTGAGCTGCAAACCTGGAGTCCTGGGTTTGAATCTCATCAGCTCCCACTTGCATATTGTGTGACCCTGAGCAAGTCACTTAACTTCCTTGTGCTTCCAGGTCACACCTGGAAACAAGCTTTGGCTTCGTGTGCCTTTCCTGGTTAAACAATTTCCCCTTTCTCTTTCGCTGTTGGGGATGTACACATTTGCTTTAGTTTGTTTTCACTGTTCATGCTAGTCCCCTGTATGTACCCTAGGGGTCTCCCTTTTATGGTTGTTGAAATCTCATTATCCATGAAAGCAGCATTAGCATATGAGAACATGATGTCACAGCAACCATTTATATTTATATAATTTAGTTTAAAAATTTCACCAGGAAAGACATGCTGAGCTGATAACTAATTTCCAGATGCGTCCTGCGGGAAAGATCTACAATTAGAACTGAATACATAGCAGATAAAAACATACTAACATCACATACATAACAAGTAATATCACGGCATAAAAATAAGTTATTTACATTGGCATAGATATAGTACAATACACAATGAAGATAAAATGAGGATGCAGTTAAGCTCACAGAGCAGAAATGCAGGCAGATAGAAGCTAAGCTACCAGAAGATATTAGAAAAGTCTATTTGGAGCTGGAGGAAAAGGGGGTTGGCAGCAGGATATAGAGCAAGGAGTTAGAGTAGAGAGGGCAAAAGGTGAGGGAGAGGAAGGAGTGGAAAGAGGGGAAGAGAGGTACAGAGGGAGGTCAAGGGCAGTTGCAGGAGTGAGAAGAGAACTTGAGAAGAGAGGAGAGAGTGAGAGCATAGAGAAGAGGCAGAGCGAATGGAGGGGGGGGGGGAATTACATAGTATGGGGAAGCGGTAGGCAGGGCTCCAGATAAGGGGAGTACCAACCTATTTTACTCACTTTGTTTTAGGAAACAATCCTCAAAAAAAATGTTTTTAATGAGTACCAGTACTCACCCAACATTTTTAAATGTGCCACACTCCACAGAACAGTGCTTCATAACATAATTGGTAATTCAAAAGGAGCATTTTTTTCCAGATTTGCAGCACTCGTATGCATCCCAATTTTGTTTTACTCACTATATCTTAAAACTCGTGAGTAAATTACTCCTACCTGCTTTTATTATCTGGAGCAGTGTTGGCATCTGATCAGTTCTTATCTAGAAAACAAACTACCCTTGTTTTTAGAAATGTGCTTCTCACTCCACTCCATCCAGACATTTGTACACATTTGAATTTGGTTTTACTCACCTCACTTTTAAAATGAGGAGTACAGTACTTATCCCAAAAAATCTTATCTGGAGCCCTGGTGATAGGAGAAGGCAGCCTGGCCAGCTGAAGATTAGTTAGTAGGGAGTGCAAGGGAGTGGCAACCAGAGTTACGAAAGTTATATTTGGGAGAGAGGGAGAGGAGCGAGGCGAAATAAGAGGGGAAAGAGCGCAGCCCGAATTTAGCGATAAAGGAGGAACAGTAAAAGAGGCGCCTTGCTTCAAGGGAGGGAAGGGAGAGGGAGGTATAAAAGGAGCAATGGTGAGTGCAAAACGGGCAGTCCAAAGCAAAGCGACAGAAGGAATCAAAGAGGGAATCCAGTCTAGACGGGGTGGACTTAGGAGCAATGCTTTAGACAATGTCTACATAGTCAAAAATGGGGAGAATCATTTGCTGGATAATGGCTCTATGAGCTGGGGGTGTAACCATGGTTCCTGTATAAGGCACCTGGTTTGGGGTGTAGTTTTTGTGGATGGCATCCACATATCCTGAAAAGTAGAGGTGATGATCGAGCTAGGCCCCGTATGCCATGTATCTCTGTGTTGAAAGCACAAATATTCTGAAATAAACTTTCTGTAGACATAAATTGAATGCAATTTAAAGGGAAATATCCCTGCATTACAACTCAGACAGTTTGCAAAGTTAACGGAAGGTAAATGTGGTATTTCACACCTTGCTGCAGCTTGTTTTTTGAACTCTTAACTATGCAGACAGGCATACTGTGGAGTCTAAAAGGTGCTGATACATCATATTCTCATATGCTAATGCAGATGTCAGGGACAATGAGATTTCAACAACCAGAAAATGGAGACCCCCGAACACTTATAGGGGCTAGTATGAACAGTGAAACTAGAGCAATCACATATATCCCTAACAGCTAGACAAGAAGAGTTGGCTGTTGATATGGAAACAAATTTTAGAAGCTAGGAGGGTGCAGTTTTCCTTTAAATCATTCTGTTCTATATGAGGGTTTCCAGCCATTAACGTGAATCTTTAGAATGCAAGTCAGCCAATCTGAATGCTGTTTTTTGCAGACATTGTTTTATAATGTCCTTTAGTTCTGCACTTACAACTAAATTCCACTTTTTAGAGGGTTTATCAAAAGCACTTTCTGTTGTCTGAATGAATTTAGAGTGTCCTTCTCTCCCAAGTGGACCGTGTTATATGTAACCCCTGGGTCCCCCTTGGGTTACTAGAATCCTGTGTTAGTGGGTTGTTAGGTAGGCATACTGGGCAGCCAAGAGTTTAACTTCTAGGGCTCCCTTGACAGCTTCTGTCCGTCACTTTGGGCAGAGGTTCCAAGTGGGAGTGACTTTCACAGCAGCATAAGCCATGTTAGAATGTTACTGGGTCAGTCCGTTTTCTGCCTCAGAGCAGTACAGTTAGCTTGGGTGCTGACTGTGGAGAGCCTCATGAGAGGTGCCACTTCTCTTCTGACCCTTTCCGCCCCTAGGGAGACCTACGTTGAGTCATGGCAGTGGCCTTCTCTTGGGCAGAGCCCCTGAGAGGGTGAAAATTCTGAAAGTCAATGGGTTCTGTAGTTGTAAGTAACATATGGGGTTCTTCCTCATTTCTTAAGAGACTTCTGAATGAAAAGTGCTGCCCAGTTACTGGAAGGGACAGGTTTTGCCCTCCCTTGAGGGAACTCCTGTGTGTTTAGATGATTTTATCTTTTAGAGGACTGTTGTAATACTCAAATGGTACCTTCACAGTTATGAATTTGTTTGGAAAAAGAGCTGCCTCCCCTCTATCCAGAATGTAGAACTACACTTGCGTCTGTCTGGTACATTGAGGAGAAAACTTTTTCTCAGTTTTGGAAATGATACTAGAACTGATTCTTACAGTTTTGAGGATATGCCCTGTCTTGTAAAAAGACTTTGTGGAGTATGTGACTTTAGTACATGGGGGAGCCCGGCATTGCCCACCCCCAGGACATGTGAACCTGGCATTGTCCACTTTCTGGGAAAGAAAGGAAACTGGTAAATTGTGAGCCCAGTGTTGTTCACACTTATGTGGACAAGCTCTGTCTTATGTCCACAGTCCAGAAGAGGGATATGCAGGAATGTTGTTTCTTGTACCCTCTAAGGAAAAAGGGGAGAGGGGAACCTGAACAAATTAATGTATAGTAAAACACTACTGAGGATTTGTAGACATTGTGTGTTCCTGTTTCTGCACCTGCAGCCCCAGTGGGCAAATGTTCTGTCAGTCCACTGTGTCAGAATAAAACCTACTATTTGGCTGTAGTTCTGTTGTGGACATTTTTCTGTGAGTGGACTGTGTGTTTAAATGGTACCCCTCAGTGCCATGGCCCACCCGGTTCCCGGTAAAAATAAAAAAATTTTGTGTGTCCTTCCTGTTGTTGACTGAGCCAGGTAAACACCCTAGCAAAGGGAGTGGCAGGGCTGTCTGTTACCAAAATACAAGCAAGAAGGGGTTACATATCTGTTGTCAGAAACTCAAAATATATTATTGTGCAGGGGAAGGCTGGGTGGAGTACTGTAGTGTACTGAAACCAAAGAATCCCTCATGCCATCACAGATGTGTGTCTCACTTGTATCTGATGCATGTTATATAGCACAAGCTTAAGTAATAATTTTTAAAATGTCACAATATTAATCATAAAACGGGTTCTAAACACGTGTAATTTCAACCTCAGATTAAGATACATAGCAATGTTTCCAGAACATTGTAGTGTATCTCCATAAAGCTTTCATGTGTGTCATGGTAGATCAGTTGAGCAAGAGAGACTTTGTACAAGTTTAAGTAACTAACCAACACCGATGGCCTGCTTTTTAAAGGGAAATCAGAGTTGTATACCAAATTGTAATCACCCATATTTACCAACAGTTTGTTTTTTAAGCAGAGAAATGCCTCTCAGAAGTCTGCAGAACATGGCCCAGACTGGCACAAGTTATAAATTATTCTAGTGTCACTGCAGTGTCTAGGGAGGCAGATCTCTGAATAAAAAAGAAAAAAAAAGATATGGAAAAAAAGATGACAAAATTGAGAAAAGGGCTGAAAATAGCTGTTTCCCTTTGTAGAGCAAATGCTAAACCTTAATTTGTACTTTGCAGTTAGCAAGAATATAGTTTCATTGCAAAGACAAAATCTGTTAAAAGCATTTTTGGGGGATGCTGCAGATGTGCATTTTAGTTTTTGATTAACTGCATATTCAAAATGTAATTTTTCCTTTTGACAAACTGAAATCTCAACAGATTTTGGAGTTCTCCATTTCATAAAACTAATTGAGCAGTTGTCCCCACATTGGGCAGGTATTCCATTTAAAACCAGGTTTAGTTGATATATTTGCTATTTTTGCCGTAAGTTAACATAAACTGTTTGCAAAACTGTAGTGAGCAAAGTAACAAGTTATCAGCAGCTGGACCAGTAAAATCTCATATCTGCTTGTTCTTCTGTGTAGTGTCTCTTCTTGCAGTCAAAACTGAGCCAATGAACAGCAGTGAGACGGTCACATCATCAGGAGACGGATCACTTGACTCTTACACTGGGTCAGGTATGGCCTTAAGTTCTAACATACAGTGTTAAGTATTTGTTCTGACCCTAGGCTTTATCATTTCTTGTTGACTCTGTCAAGTGAAATTAAGCTTACCTGAATGCTATGTTATATATCCACTACTCCATTAGAAATGAATTCTGCAAAATAAAAAAGTGATATTCAGTCACTACTTTGTACAAACTGTGCAAGAAATATTTTCTTAGTGTGTTTGTCATCAGTGTTTTGTTTCCAGTGTTTGTATAGTATCTCTTTTATACCACTCCAGTGGAAATCAGTTCTGCAAAATAAAAAGTAATATTCTGCCATTATGACATACAGCCTGTGCAAATAGAAAACAATTGAAGTATGAAATATTTTCATAGTGTGTATGTCATCAGTATGTTATTTCCATAGCTTGTATTTCGTAATGGCATAAGCTAGCCAGTAAGAGAGCAGCTCTCACAATGTTTGATGATATCTCAATGTCTCTGCTGCACTAGAATAAAAGTTTGCAACAAACAATATTTAAAAAGGTACACCTTTTTTTAATTTGTCATGGTATAAATGGAATACATAATGGTCTGCAGTGTAAAAATGCATATGTCTAGTGGAAATAAAACTGGCAAGTTAACAGTTGATACCTTTGCAGAAGACAACACTTACAAGATATAATATTTTGTTAGAGAGTTGTCACCAAAAGGCTGTTCTACATACATGCTTTTGAGACCAACACAGGACCCTTCTTCAAGCACAGGAAGAAGAGTACTGTATGGGTTCTGAAAGCATGTGTGTAGAACAGTTATTTTGTTAGTTTAATAAAAGGTAATATTGAAAATTACATTTTAGATTTGATTGTGACTTACAAGGTGTCACATAACTACAGTATCATTACAATGTAATACTTTGAGAACAACTTTTACAATACGTAATAGTACAGTAGTAGTTCCAAATTTGTCAAGCAATTTTGAGAGATTCCCTATTTATCCTTCACAAAATTTAGGGGGAAAAAATCTCTAAAATTCTTTTTTTTGTAACTACAGAAAGAGGACAGTTCCTATTACAGTACTTAAATGCCATCTGGTAGATTTTCAACTACACTATCAGATGAGACAACCCTCTCTGGGTAGCAGTGAACACACTAACAAACAAAACAAAATCCCTAACTAATGGTTTTATAATTCTCAATAGGGATTTTTAAAAATCCTTAAAAATCCCTTAACTAATTCGGTGCTACTACTGTAGTCCTGTGTAGCGCTGAAGTCAGCAGTTAAAATCAAAGAGAAACAGATCTTCACACAACCAGCAGATTTAGAAGTCATAACTAGTAAATTAATGTTATATGAATATAATATGCAATGGTCTATTTTAAAATATGCAGTCTGTCATACATTTGATGGTGTAAAACTTTAAAAACCATCTCTGGCACTCGTGAGTATAGTTCTGCCCCCTCACATTTGAGAATAAATTGCATAGTTTGAGTCTGCTCATTGCATATCCCGTGTGTGTGTGTGTGTGTGTGTATGTGTGTGCGCGCGCGCGCACACATTTGTAGAATATGTGTAAACATACATTGTGCAAGATAGGCATGTTATCTTTGCACCCAACTTACAAGATAGCTTGTCATCTTGCAAGTTGTGTATGTCACAATAACTATCCTGAAGGGTGGGTATATCACAGTACATTACTGAACCAACCAGAGGATAGCTTTCACTATGCAAATTACATTACAGTAACCCTTTTTAGCACTGAAGCCAGAAGTTTAAATCCAAGAAATCAGTTTAATCTTAACACCAACAGCTGATTTAAAAGATATAAATGGTACATCAGTGTGTATATATGAACCAAATATGCCATGACTTGACTTACAATATGCACTTTATCATCACTTGTAAGGAATGGCTTTCATAACTCACTTTTGGCCCCACCACTTGTGAATTATAGTCTTGCCCCCTCACAGTTAAAGATAAATTGAATATTTTGAATCATGCCATGATACATATAGAGAGGATAAATGATAGAAAGATTTAGTGTACAAGGAAATTATACCGTCTAGGTGGGCTAATGAACTCGTAAAACAGGAGCCTGTGCATTTTAGACCCCACTGAGATAGCATTTATACATAAAGCACTTTTCTATCATTTGGTTTATATAATACATTTGGTGAGTTGAAAATGGCTTGATGATTTGTTAGAGTTGTGAAAAATTGTACAGCAGGGCAGGAGTTAACCTTAACAAGCCTGAGAGGTAACAGCAAAGTGTTCACTTAATGGATTCCAGCTGACTGTGAATAAGACGGCATGAGCTGGTCATCTTACTTACCGATTATGTGATTGTAAGGCAGTGCACCATGGCCGCCATCAGCCGCTGTGCTCTGGCAAGAGTTATTTTTTTTCTGTCTTTGAAAACGGTCTGAAACCCCAATCATTTGCTAGGTAAGTGTTTGAAAGCTTTGCTTAACTGCTTTATTTTATCTTAGAATGTTGTTTGTAAAATGTGCTTGTTGTAGAGTAACCCCACACTGTTTCAAAAGCTGTTTTTAGGAGTGTATTGTAGTAAAATGTGCTTTTTGGAAAATTAATTCAAGCTGTTTGAAAAGAAGGTTTTAGAAAAACCTGTTGCTGGTAAAGAGTGATTCTCGGGAAGTGAACCCAACCTGTTTAAAAAGCCACTGTAAGGAAAGATGGTTGCTTGTAAAGTGTGCTTTTTGAGAAGTGAACTCCAACTGTTTACAAAGCTGTTTTTCATAAAATCATTAAAAATCAGCTTGTTTTTTTGGGGGGTCAGACTGTTCAGAAGAGCTTTTTTATATCTCGCTTTTAAAAATGTAACTGTGGTGGGGGCAAACCCAAACTGTTGGGAAACACTTTATTATTGAAGTCTGGTTTTGAGGTTGAAGTAAAACAAAAATTAGAAAGTTATCAGCTGGTGATGTCATAATTGTTTGTATTTTAGAGGTATGTGGACCTCATTTCAGTGGTATATGATCTTATATTGCCTTCCACACTATTGTGTGATATTTGCACTGTTTTTCTTTAATATCTTGCAGAATACTGCAGGAACTCAATACAGTGGTAATTACTCCAATTTGTTACACAGTATACTGTGAAACCTCACACATAGTGTTTAATCATATTGGACAGCACTGTAATTGAGGGGTGTATGGTGTGGTGCACCTTCAGTTTTCCTATTGGGGAAACTTCTAATTATGTATTTATTATAGATATGCAGACTGGAGTTACAGCTTATAGTGTAAACTATTGCCCAGAGAGTGAAAGAGCGACTTACAGTGGGCAATAATGCCCAAAGCTGCAGGACAGGCTAAGGGCATTACTGCCACAGGAGGTTGCTTTTTTAAGCTGTGGAACAGTAGTTTTTGATATTTCGCTGAATAACTCTTGTTTGTATGAAAGATTTATGCAGCTTTTTTCAGTGTAGCTTTCAGTGTTGTTAATCAGGAGATGCGTGTTAATGAGCTGGAACTACTTTTAACAAGCAGCAATGAAACTTAATAAACAGCAGCTTTACTGCAACAACTTTGAACTAGCAGCATTGTTTAATGGGGAAGAAAGC
This sequence comes from Neoceratodus forsteri, assembly GCA_016271365.2. Classification (NCBI taxonomy): domain Eukaryota; kingdom Metazoa; phylum Chordata; order Ceratodontiformes; family Ceratodontidae; genus Neoceratodus; species Neoceratodus forsteri. The sequence continues at coordinate 1,850,972,218 of CM057449.1, forward strand.
TTTGCCAGATCACTTAAATTTTTAAATCCCATGAAATGGTCTTTGAAACAAGGAAGTATGTATACTTCTAGATGTCATCAATTGTAAGATATAAATATTTAAATTCTCCTTAAATCAAATCAAGGCAGCAACCATTTCATGGAATCTTGTAACAGAAAGTGATGTCATTGAGGGGCAAAATGTAACAACACACAGCTTGTTCCTCAGTGGCATCATATTCTGTTATGAGAGTTCATAAAATGACTGCTGTTTTAATTTAGTTTATGGATGATGTACTGTATATATTTATATATTCCAGGACTGCTGACACTTGCTGTTAAGTCTACTAGCTCATTTGAAAGATCTTTTCATTGGCGTTCAGAAGTTGAGTAACCCAGTAAGGTGGTGTTCTCCTTTAAGAACAGCAACAAATTAAAGATCATCAGTCAAGTAAGGGATGCACTAGTCATGTTCAGAAGACTATTGACTGATTTAGGAGTGTATATCATCGTTACGGTGAAACCAGGAGAGCAAAACCAACACAGCGTCAACAACCTGTTCAATATCCACAATGTTGAACGGGTTGTCGGAGTGCTGTACAGATACAGCGACTCCCAATGTTGGCCACTCTCCCCAGTAAACCACCCCCCCCCCGATTTGCTTATATTTAAGTCCAGGGGGGGTCTCCCCGCCAACAGTCTAAAGTGCCCCAATGCAATGGGGAGCTGCGGCAGACAGTCGACACATTTGCTAAGCGATATGATCTCCATCGGCAAAATTGTGTCACTGTACTGGGTCGATGAGATGTGGTGGAACCATTTAGGGGCAGTAATTCAGGAATATTGATGTGGCTGTCAGGGCAACAGGGCTGCAGCACAAACTGGTCATGTAACTGCACCTTATCTAATCAGATTGCAAGTTACTACCCAAGGGTTTTACATTTCACTTAGAACTAATTATTTCCAGAATGTAGAAACAGAACATTGAGAGCAGTGGGCCAGATAGAAAGTTTAGAATGGAAGGAAAGGCAGTTTTCAACTAAAACCAGATAAAACACTAATAAAATCATTAAATTTAGCTTGGTATATAAAATACATGATGAGTTGTAGTGGAATAATACCTCTCTACATGACTGGTATGACCTTTACAGCTTACTTATGGCTTCGCCACTTGTAAGTTACAGTTCTTACAAATGTGTTATCCCATTGTAACCCATCATGTATTTATATATTACATGGAAGGACCCTCTTCTTCATTAAAAAAGGCATTGTATACGTCTGTGGTACTTAACTGCCAAATACATATGCAATTAACCATTACCACTTATTTAACAACCTAGGAATGTTGTAATAACATTAAAACCTGACAAGCACAATGAAGCACCTTATTACAACTTTAAAAATGTAACAACCACCTTAGCACATACTCATGTTATGACCACCATCAAGCTCATAGCCTCTCACAAATATAGGCCCTAATTAGCAGCACAGATAGAAAACATCTACCTACAAAAACTGCCCTAACCACACACTTCCCTCCAACCTCACTCACAGTGTGGCCATCACCCTACAACTCTCTTCCACAGGGGAGCCTTCCGTGCTGCTGCCACTGACTCCCAAACACTCAACACCGTGATGCCATGTCACTCCTGATTACAAATGCCATACTGTTTTGCATCATAGATGCTATGTCGTTTCTGACCACCTGACCCCAAATGCCACACTGCTTCCAACCATAGACACTACTCATCCTGACCTGACAACATCACACCAAAGAACAAACTCATGGTATCACACCTATTTGTGCACTCACAAATGCATGTGCTCACCATAACATTGTGGAAAAACACTATCGACTAACAACTGAAACACGCAAAAAAACAGAAATTATTGCAAACATGATCTAAAGTTAAAAAAGGAAAAAAATCTGTATTATATAAAACAAACCATTGTCAGTTGTACTCTACTCAGAAATTATACCTACTCTGAAATACCATCTGGTGGGAAACAGTGATTATAAAGCCACTGTGCCTTCAGCTTTGTGGCGTTTATAATCTCAGCTGCCTCCTTGATGGCATTATTTCTATCAACCTGGATTCAGTTCCCTATCCACTATAGCAGTTCCACTGGGTGTAGTACAGTCAATGGATGTCTTCAACTAGACTTCTTCCACCACCTGTGGTGTCCTCCAGCTCCACCCCTGGCGACATTAGATCTTCTTTTCTGCTTGAAGAGACAGGTCACCTCCTTCACATCTCCTGATGCAAGAAAGGATTCTCAGTTTTCAAATTTCTTTTGGTGAATTTCTTTTGTTTTCTGATGATACTAGGTGACAATGATTTCAGTGATAGAATGCTAAAAGCCAGGATTCAAATAGTGCGTTCAGTGCAAGCAGAAGATGTCTGTCATGGATGGACATGACACATGTCTCGACTGCCTAGGGGATGACGATGATGCCTGACCATGCTCATGTCAGGTGATGCATCCTTTCTTGCTGGATGAACACAGGTCCTGTTTCCTCTATGGTAGGCCTCAAGAATGGAAGGCCTCTGCAGCCACAGGTTTAGTGACCCAGTTACAGGCCATGGAGAAAATGGTGGCTGGTGCCTCCTTGGCCCTGGTCCAAGTGAGGCCAGTATGAGAACCTCTTTTTAAGATTGCCTGGAGTTCTGGAAAATGTACCTCAATATGTAGATTTCTGGATGATAGCCCCCTTTATCGGAAGAAGCACCAAAGAAAAAAAACAATCCTCCATCGCTGTTAATCATGGGATGGGAATGTTCCTCTCTCCTGTTGATCATTTGACTTCCACGACTGGTTAAGTTGTTTTGTTTTATCATCTATTAATGCCCCCATAAGCCACCAACCCTCTTCAGTCGCCCAGTCCATCACTCACCATCCCTGGGTCTTACATGGCTCTGGAGACCCCTCATGGATTAACCCCCCCAATGGCGTAGCTGGGGGGCTGCCCTCCCCACCCCAGTGACCAAATCCAGATGATGAGTCAGGGCCTGACTGGTGGTACAGGACCTGTGGCAGGCTGGCTGGTGTTATCCTGCTAGTTGGGAATTTTCACTCTTTCTCCTTTGACCCACCCACCTCCCTGATGTCTGGCTGTGCATTTGTTGTGGCCTTGCAAGCTGCTAGCATACCCCTTACAGGAGAGACAAACTCCCTGGGCCAGTGTAAGGTTCACTAGAGCGGCAGAACCAGACTCCCTTCTTCCCTGACTGGAAGCGCTGCCATGCAGCAGTGCCTCCCCAGCCCTCAAGACCACCCATCCATCTTTCCGGGCTAATTTCCCAAACCCAAGTCACTAACATGGGAATCTGCAAGTCCACCCATTGGGTTGTTGGCCTAACTGATCAACTTCAATTGAACATCCGCCAATTCAGGGGTCTGTTGAAGCTTCATTGATGCCCCAGGGGAGCTGTCATTGTCCGGTCAATGACCAGGTCAAGATTGTGCTCAAACCGGTTGATCAGGAGATGGAAGAGGACTGTTCTCTCTCTCCAAGAACCCGGTGCTGCTCGGGCCTTTTCTGCCAGGGACGTGGACCAGACTGTGACCCTAGTTAACCTGACACCGTTCAGCCTTCACTGTTGGCTGCTCTTCAAGTCCTGACCTTGTTGCCTCTCATTGTGGTTCAGGTGCCTAATACTGATTCTGCTCCACTATCATCAGGCTTTCATCAACCTTGTGAAGGTCAAGAGCAAGATCTCATAATGGTTGATGCCACCCACCACAGGCTCTTGTCAAGCTCATTCACCTCTATGGGTGGACATCAATGTGGTTGACTGCGATAAAGGTATGAGGACTTCTTGTGGCATAAATGGGCCTTGCAGGGACAGGGCAAGATAGGCCCATTTTAACAACTGCCTCAGTCCCCTCTTGAGTGCCTGGCTCTGTCCTGTGGTTCCACCTCCTGTGGTTCCAGTACCTCAACCAATCTGGGTGGAGCCTCTACCACCACTGCTGCAGGAGGGGGGACACCCCCACCTAGGCCTCTCCATCTGGAGACCGATTTACCCAGCATGCTGTTGGTGGTGGTCATCTAAGATAGCAGAGTAGTTCACAGTCCTGAATGCTTAGGGCATCAGCTCTGACTTTGAGGAATCTCCATTGCCTCCTCCCAAGGTTGGATGGATGTCAACTCATCCGACAATTGCGCCTCAGGTATCTTGGCTTCCCTTTACTGCTTTTCTGGAGCATATGTCTGCTTCTCTAAAGGTCTTCTTAAGAGAGGTCCAGAAGGGTGAGCCCTACCCCCTGATGGACAGCCTAGAGCAGGATTCCTCCTTGGGGATGTTTCCCTGTGACTTAAGTTATCCTGGGCCCTGTATTCAGGATCTGGCAGCACTCAACATTCTGCCAAGCTCCCCCTCACCATGTGGACTATAAATATGAAATCCCTATGGTGGGAGCTCTGTGAGTTTGCAGATGGACTGGTTTCAAACTCTGCCTTCCACAAAAAAGAAGATACAAGGGGATGTGGAGAAGCTGCCATTCATGGAGTACAAGAAACAGGACTTCTGCCTGCCTGCACTGTGCATTCAGTAGCACCCTGGGCATATGTCACGCCAGCTGTGCGGCTCTGATGGCCCATTTTCATTCTGTACTATTTGATAAGCTCACCAATATGATTCCTCTGATCCCAGTTGATAGCTAGACAGAGGCCATGGCCCTGCAGGACCTGGGATATTTGCTGCCCAAGCACCAGCTGCAGACAGCTCAGGACTCTGGTGATTCATGCACCCATGCAGTGGCTGCCATGGTGTCCATGCGCAGGAGGGCCTGGATGTATTTCTCAGTGTTCACTCCATAGACCTAGTTTAAGTTGGCTGATGTGCCTTTTTTGGCACCAACCTCTTTGGCCCTGGGGTGGAAGACCATCTCACCCATATTGAGAAGTGCAATGTCGTCCTAAGCTCAGTTGCATTACCCCAGTAGGCAAAACAGCTGCCTAAGCCCAAAAAGAGCTGCTTTCAGGGTTCAGGCTTCCAACACCAGCAACAGCAGAGGCAGCAATACCAGCACTGCCATCCAGAAAAGCCAATGTCCAGCGAACAGGGTCAGAAAAAGTGGGGACATTAGTTTGTCCAGAGGCCTGTCCTCCAGAGCCCCATCCAAAAGCAATGAGTGATGAGTTGCAGGGTGTCATTCTCATCCCACACAATCCCTGTCGCAGCTCCTGGTCAGGGGTTATCTCCTCTGCTTCCTTCCACAGTGGTTCACCAATACATCAGAGAAGTGGGTGCTGGAATATGGTGGGTTCTGGTCTGTCTCTGAAGTTTGAGACTCTTCCTTTATACCATCCCTGAGTACTGAGGGAGTCCATGGTGCCCAAGGACACCCTAGCCATACTGCAGAATGATTTTGCTCAGTTCATAGAGCAGTAGAGCACAGTGCAGTCGAGGTTGTCCCGGGTGCCTTGGCTTCACAGAGATATGCATCTCTTTACCTTTTGGTACTGAAATGGACAGGAGGCTGGTGCCCCGTCCTCATCCTTCATGATCTGAACAAACCTTTGTGCAGGAAAATGTTTCAGATAGTCACTGTCAAAGAATATCATCTTCAGAGCCTGGGCTGTTTTTTTGTTCCCTGAACCTGCAGATTGTAACCATCCACATCAGTATGTCCCACAGGTGGTACCTCAGGTTCTGAATGGGAAGGATCTTGTGCCAGTTCAAGATCATGCTGTTTGGCCTGTCCTCTGCACCTATGGCATTCACAAAGTGCCTCTCAGTTGTGGTAGACTATCCCAGGTGCAGACGCAGGGGTATACTTGTATCTGGATGACAAGCTCATTACAGGTGTCTCCAGGGAGGCAGTGGAGCAGTCCAGGAATTTGACCCTCCAGACTTTCTGTGATCTGGGACTTTGGGTCAGTCTGGCAAAGTCTGAACTGGTGTCCATGCAGGTGGTCCTACTCACTGGAGTAGATTTGTGCTCCCTCCAAGTCAGGGCTTGCTTATTTGCTGGCAGCATGGAGGATCTTGCATCCTTTGCCGATCATTTCAGTTTGAGCAGTCGCGCCTGGTCTGGGAATTCCTCAGGATATTGAGGTTCATGGCAGCCCCTCTAGTGTGAGCTGGGCTGCCAGTGGTCTCAGTGCATCGATCACATGGACCAGCCGGTTCAGGTGACACCGATGATTCAGGATGCTATTAACTGGTGGCTGAGATGCCCCCAGAATCTTGTTGAGGGAACTCCTTTGTCTGCCAAGAATCGACCCTTACACTGAACACAGATATGTCTGTGGTAGGATAGGGGGCTCATATGCCTAACCATAAAGCCCACAGCTTCTGGTTGCCAAGTGAGGCCTGGCAGCACATCAACTTGCTGGAGCTCTGGACAGTACAGTTGGCACTGATGGAGTTTGCTCCACTAATTCAGGGTGAGGTCTTGCAAGTTCAGATAGACAACACAATGATCATGTTGTACTTGGACAAGCAAAGGGTGAACGCACTCCTTTCCCCTGTGTCAGGAGGCACTGTAGACCTAGTTCCTGGTATGCAGCCTACAGGCAGACCTCCTCGTAGTGCTTGTTTCCGGGGAGGACTTGTAGTTGATGGATGCTCTCAGCCAAGTAGGAAAGATTTCTCACACTTAGTCCTTGCACCAGGATGTGGTGGCACAGCTGTTCACCTGGTGGGGCACACCAGTAGTGGACCTGTTTGCCTCCTTGGAGAACAGAAAGCTAAGGCTCTTCTGTACACACCTCCTCAGATGGAAACACTGAGGGGAGGAAGCCTTCTTCCAGCTCATGAGCCCAAGCCTTCTGTATGCTTCTCATCCCATTCCCTTGATCCACAGGCAAGGTCCCATGTTTTCTGCAATTCTGTGGTTGCAGCAGCTGCCACAGAAACATGGTCCCACTGCAGAAACAAGCCTCTGCCACAGAAACAGCATTTTTCAGTGTAGTAAAAATGGCCGTCATCACTGAAAAACCCAGCTAAACGGTTAAAATGATTGTGAGCAAGCTTAAAATGGCATTAGTGTGAGTTGTTGGCAGCTCCATTTATACATCCATCCCCCCTGGGTTGCAGTAGTCAGTGGGGCCACCACTTTCCAATCCACTGGCATTCAGTCCCTGACACTTATGACCATGGTGGCCTACAAACACTGAGGGAACTTCAGGAAATCTATTTCTTGAGAAAGAATGGTGATTCTATTTGCCAACTGCAGAACTGTGGAATGAAAAAGTATCAGTAATTATTGCAGACAAAAAATGGGAGACTTTCTGGACCTTTATCTAATGTAAAATGGTCCAGCTGCTCTCTAGCCTCACAGTAAATCCTTACAGAGTTGGAGAGAAGAAGATATGGAAGCCAAGTGGCATTGACTCAAACGACATCACCAGTGTTGAACTGCACGAGCAGGAGGAAGCAACTAAAGCTGCGTTACAGTACAAACCATCACCACCAGGCTTCACGCAAGTGGATGGGAGGAAGCCATTGGAGCAGCTTTGTTTTGCAACCAGGCAATACTGGTCTTCAAGCAAGTGGGCAGGCAGGGGAAGAAATTATTGGGAGCACAGCTGTGGTAAACCAGCACTGGCAGGTGGGAAGGAACCATGGGAAAATAAAACAAACTGCAGTAAAAAAAGAAATAACCCTTCAGTTCCCCCATGCCCTACATCCAATCCAAATCTTGATGCCAGAATTGCTTTGCATTGCCTTGCCTGTTCATCTGCCAAACTGTCCCAGGCTGCCTTTTCCTGAGCATTCTTTCTGGGTAACTAGATTTTATTTTGGAGCTTGTTTGAGTTGCCAGAGAATGTAAAGCGCATCACAGAATTGCCGCAGTATTGCTCATAGTCATGACTGCAATAAGCATGAGGTCCTGCCACAGAATGTAGGTCCAGTTTGCTGCAGTGAACATGGGGCCCTGCCCTCAGGGTAGTAGTCAAGACATGCAAGGACAAGATGAACCTGATCTGATAGTTGCAGACTGGTCCAGGCAGTTCTCATACCAGGATCTTCTGAGCCTCAGCAGCAGGTCCTTGTGGTGGCTTCCTTTCCTGCCAGGCCTGCCAACAAGACAAGCGGTAATGGTTGGCATCTGGACCCTCAGTCCCTGCACCTCTCTTCTTGGTACCTGAGAAGCTGGGGTTACAGGCTTTGGATCTTTTGGAAGACATTCTCAGGGTGCTGGAGATGTCCCAGAGGGAGTCAGCTTGTAAAACTTATTCGTTCAAGTGGAAGAGGTTCACACTGTGATGCCATAGAAGGATCTTGATCCTCTTGCCTGCCCAGTGGCCATGATCCTTGACTACCTTTGGTCCTTTTCACTGTCAGGACTACAAGCCACGACCCTAAAGGTGCACCTGGCAGCCATCTCTGCATACCGCGCGCAGGCTGGTATGTCGAAGGTGGCCAGGATTTTTTTTAAATCCAGGATCACTTATCCCTCCAGTGTGTGAATCGCCATCTCTGTGGGACCTACTGCTGGTACTGGCTATGCTCATGGCCTATACACAAGTGTGAAATGTCATACTTGTAAGATAGCCTTCTTGGTGGCCATTACGTCAGTCAGAAGGGTAAGTGAGCACCAGGTAATTTTCCACAAGATCAAGGTCATCCTTCACCCCCATGTGAAATTCTTCCTGAATGATATATTAGAGTTCCGCCTTAACCAGGTGATTAATATCCTGGTTTATTTTAATAACCCAACCTCTGACACTGATGGCAGGCTTTACATGCTGGACCTGCAGAGGGTGCTATGCTTTTATAAGGAGAGCACAGACTGATGGCAGGCTGCATATCCTGGACCTGCAGAGGGTGCAGCCCTGTTATAAGGAGTGCACAGCAGGAGTTTGTGGCAACGCTTGCCAGCTGCTTGTCACATATTTTGAAGTCATGCCTGGCAGACTGGCAGCAGCGCAGACGATTGCCAGGTGGATCACATCCTGTGTCAACCTCTGCTGTAAGTTGGCAGATAAGGAGTCACTCAAGGGACTCATTCAGTCAGGTATACTGCTGCTCCTATGGCTACTTCCAGGGATATCCACATTGAGTAGATATGCAGGGCTGCAACCTGGGTTAAAGTCCACATATTAATCTCCCACTACAGCATTAATATGCTGAGTCATCATGGTGCTGCTTTTGGGGCCCTCAGTTCTCTTGTCTTTGTTCGTCAAATAGGGATGCCTGTCTTGCCTTCTCCTACCAGTGGACTGCTAGGAGTCTGCCGGAGTGTGGATGGTGAATTGTATGCATGATTGTAGAAATATAGGTACCATAATTCTACTGATGATATACGATTCACATCCACACAACCTACCCGACCTCCTCTGGCAAGTGACGCATGGCTCCCTGCTTCCAATGTGTAATATCTGACTTTGATGGGGTGGAGTCAAGAGAATGTCACTAGGGCTGGTGGGAGGAGCTTAGCTTGAAGATGTTTGGTGACTCAGCTGTCTCCAGCTAACTACCAGACTGTGGATGTTTAGTTTAGTTCACCAGGATAAGGCTCCATTGAGCAAGTTCATTTACAAGGAGGTCCTGGGTAGGACAACATACAATATTAATCAAAAGACAGCAGTACACAGTAATGTATGTATCTAAGTAGTGGAAGAGTCAGGTAGAGCCTAATACCATGTTACAGATCTGTAAACAGATTATAGGAACGTAACATAAAAACAAAATAATTTGTGACTACACGTTACATTACAAAGATACAATGGGGAGGAACTTGAGTACATTAGAAAAGGTTTGGACAATACATGTAGCTTACAACTTGTGATATCCTTAAATACGGTAAGCAATGAACAGTCATTTACTTGTGCCATTACACATACAAAATTCATTACAAAGCTTATCTGTCAGAGATTTGAAGGCAGTACAGCTAACCAGTGTGGTGAGTTTGAGGGAATTTTGCAGTGTTCCACATTGTAGGAATGATGCTGCTTATTGCCATTTTACCATATTGGGCAGCGAACCAGAGAATGCCAAACAGATATAATTGTTTTTCCTTAGCGAGTAACTGCTGTGGAACCTAATAAAGAAATCTGTGATATAATGAGGTACGTATTTTGTAGCTACTTTGTAAGCCCACATATATAGTTTTTTTTAGCCTCCTTGTAGCTAGTGATGTCCATTCCACAGTCTTGTATAGGACACAATGATGTGTTCTTGGTGCCAGATTGAAGATGTATCTTAGTGCCCTATGGTAAAGCACGTCCAGTTTATGCAAACAGGAAGATGAGCATGGACCATAGATTAAATCAACGTAATCCAGTAACAGGGGAAATGTAACTTGCACCAGCCTCTTCTGGGTGATCAGTGGGAAACAGCTCTCATGTCTGTAAAAGAAGCCTAGTCTAATTCTTAGTTTTTTACACAATGTCTCTATGTGTAGAGCAGGTCCATCTGCTATCAAGCTATAATCCAAAGTATTTTAAACTATCTACATCCTTGAGCATGTCACCTAAGAGGGTAGTTATATTAGGGACATATGTATTGGGTGGGGCAGGATTAGTAGATGAGAAGAACATTTCCTTAGTCTTATCTATGTTTAGCAGTAGTTTGTCATGGAAAAGATTTAGTTGTAATTGGTTAAATTCTGATTGGAGGTCAGTGTACGCCTCGAGTAGAGTCGGCATCGATATATATATATGACAGTATCATCAGCATAGAGGTGTATGGTAGCCTTATTGATATTTCTGTTTACGTCATTGGTATAGATCATGAATAGGAGGGGCCCTAGACTTGATCCTTGTGGTACTCCCCTAATTAAGGTTGTGCAGGAAGAGAAGGAGCTCTCTGCTTTAACTTGTTGCTGTCTACCAGTTAGGTAATTTGAGAATCTTGACAGTGCTGTGGCCCCATCCCTATACCTTGTAACTTGTGTAAAAGTATGCAATGGACAGCGTGTCAAAGGCTTTACAGAGGTGGAGGAATATAGCTACCATGATTTGTCTGTGGTAAAGAGCTGATAACCAGTCACTGGTGACCTTCGCAAGTATGGAAGTTGTGCTGTGTTTGAGTCTGAACCCAGACTGTATGGGCGTAATTAAGTTTGATCGTTCTAGATATTCCCTTAACTGAGCATTAATGAGTTTTTCGAGGAGTTTGACCAGGACAGGTAGGATAGATTTGTGGCTATAGTTGCTTAATTTACAGACATCAACAGATTTGAATACTGGAATAATGTGTACCATTTTCCAGATTAAGGAGAGGACATTGGTGGAGAGCGAGAGATTAAAGATTTGGGCTGTGGGTACCACAAGTTGTCTGAAGCCAATTTTTAGGAAAAAGGGTCTAGGCAGTCTGTGCCTACACTTTTTTTTTTTTAGTCGAATTCTAGTAAAAGATCTTCTACCTGCTTGTAGGTGATGGGCTGGAAAGAGAACTGGTTGATTGACTGGTCATGTGTGTTAGTACCTTCACAAGGAGGAGGAGGAGGGTAAGGCATGGCTGGTGAGTTATCAAATGCCGGTCTGGCCTTGGCGAAGTAAGTGTTTAGTTCTTACAATATAATTTGCTTATCAGTTATGAGTTTGCCTTGAGACTTGATTTTGTGTAGCAATGAGGGGGCTATCTTTTGGCTTTCAATGGTTTTTACTGCATTATTTTTAGAATCTTCCCTAATGCTGAGATATAATTTTGCCTCGGTGTCTCTTAGAAGTTTGATACACGCGTTTCCCATTATTTTAAAGGCGGTCCAATCAGTTTCAGATTTTGTGTGTCTAGCAGTGGAACAGAGTCTGTCCCTTTGGTGATTCTTTAACTGTATGCTCGATCATGGGTGCATGTTTATGTATTACCCCGAGGTGCAATTGATTGAATTGAGCAGTCCCTTAATGTATTGTATGGGCGAGATAAAATTGCTGCCAATTTATTTTGTCCAGATCTGCTAGGAATTTAGGGGCCTTGAATTTTGTGAATAATCTTTTAGTGATAATTTTGGTTGGGGTACTTGTTTTTTGATTCCTCTAATTCAAGCTACTACGTGTAATCACTGCCACTGTTATGAAATACAGCTGTTTAGGTAATTTTGTGCAGCCTGTTGGCTAAAATAAGGTCTAGTATGGAGTCCTTAGAGGGATTCGGGGGTTGGCCTAGTGGGTTCATAAGTTAGTCGTGTCAGCCCTAGATCAACACAGCGATTTTTTTGATTATCTGATTTATGGGAGTACCAATCCAGATTTAGATCTCCTAATATTATAGATTCATTGGGGTGCGAACTTACAAGAGTAAAGGTGTGTTTCAGTAGTTCTAATCCACCTTTCATTGGTCTATAACAGCCTATAACATTGATGATTTTAACCTCTGATAATGGATGTGTACTGTATACCACTAGCAGAACTACGATTACAGGTTAGTAACCTATATTATTCAACCTTAATGTCCACCTTCATCTCCTAACCTGTGAGCCATGACCAAACTACAAGTCCTGTGCCATACTCGGCATGCTGGGCCAAGCAAGACATAATGTATGACTTTATTTGTGGTACAGAATGCACGCCTTGCTTTTTGTCAGTCGTGTTTTCAACTGTTTTTAGTGTTTAGAGCTTTAAACATTTTGTTCATGTAGGACATTTGTCACAATAGTTTTTATAATGTGACAAGTAACTCACCCCCCCATAAAACATGTACTTTTATAGTGTTCATTCATGTCTCAACTTTTTTGTGTATTTTTGCTTGATCATAAGTTACCAAGCGCACACTCTATATGTTATGCAGAAGTTATTTCCGTAAAATGTAATCTTGATGGTTTTTCAGTTCACTTATAAATGTTTTTTCTTGTTAAAATATTAACTGTAATTATTTTTTTTTTTTTTTTATAGTCAGCACAGATGACTCATTAGACTGCTACTGTATTTTGGTCCACGCACGTGCAAGCTTTAAAATCTTACAATTTAAAAACAAAGTAAATTTCATTTTATTCATTTTAAATCCCTCTGGCACTTTCTTGGATCAAACACTAGAGAACTTGTAAATTTAATAATTTAACTCTGCCTAGTTTTTTCTCTACAAGGAAGAAAAAAAGGCAAAATCAAGTACATTTTATGTCAATTCAGAAACTGAATAACTTTTGCACCATTTAACTGATTACCAAAAATGCCAAAGAATGAGCCCATAGAACAGAGACTGTATGGACAAAAATTCAGTCTTAGGGGCTAAGACTGCTGAAATATAAGCTGCCCAACACCCATTTTGATACAAACATTAACTTAACCTTAACTTACTGTGCAGGCTGTTCTGCGCCTGTGTAACATGTAGTATATGTCTCAGTGCAGTAGAGTTGGCATCCAGTTCATTTGCATGGGGCCAGGGAGTTGTCACTGCCAGCTCTTCTAAATTAAATTCCATTTAAATACACTCATGGGTTGCCTTCCAATATTGCTATTCTAAAACTAACATTATCGGGTTGAAAAATTAACATGTTATTGTTTTCATCATTTTATTTCATATTTCCCACCTCTGATCTTAAAACTCTTTGTCATGACAACCCTTTCAGATGTTTCTGCGTAATTATTGTCTTGGAAAATAGTTCTCCTCATAAATTGGTAAGTTTTTTTTTTTTTTTAGAGCAGCATGGGTGGCTTGGCACCCTGGAACAGCACAATAATGTCCTTTTAAAGGGCCTTGTATTCAGATCTTGCCAGTCAAATCAGAATTGTACTGAGTTCATGAACATGTCTCGACACGTACCAAGCAAGGGTTCACTAAATACTCTGCAGTTCTTTAGGGAGGGGGGGGGATCAGGGAGCTGTACCTCTGAGTGATAAAAGCACCAAAAAAAAAAGATTAAACAGATAAAAGAAGACCAAGGCGCCCATTTAGTCTGTCCCACTGCCATCTCTGCACATGCACCCATAATGTGATGTGTTGCATCTGTAATTATGTACTTTTGTACACAGTACTGTTTTGTTTTAATTGTGATCTGGGCATCCCTGAGCAGCTGTTCATACTACTGGGTTAGATAAAATAGAAAATATAGTTAGAATCTTCATTACAACTGTAGTATTTTAGGAATGATTTCATATTGGGTTTTTTCTTTGTAGATAATTACTAAAGAAGACAAATGGTTAAACATGTCAGTTCCATCTCTGCTCAGCATGCTTTTAATCTAATCCTTTTGTTTTATTTGCAGCATACACTCTGATACACCACTAGTTTCTTTTTTTTTTTTTTGTTTTTTTGTTACGGGTTCTTGAAAGCATGGTTAAGTTTGCAGACATTGGTGAGTCTCACTTTGCCCTAGTTAGAGGGGACCACATCAGAAACAGGGCTAATGGGTGGGGGTGGCATGGCATTGAAGACATACTGTACCCTATTCTCATGACCAAACCATGGCTGATCATTGTCAGCTGTGGTATATCAATGTTTACCCATAGTTTTCCAAGTTTCTAAAGGGCAGGTAATTTGGCGAAGAGCTTCCTTCCTCAAATGAAGCATAATTTATGATTTCCTCAGGACCAGGGTTTTACTTTGTGTTAAAATGTTTTGAAATGTTATTAGGTACTGCAAGAGTGTACACGAAACAAATTCACAAGCAGGCACTGCAGATCAACAAAGTCGGTGTATATACAGCACATGATACATACATTGTGACTCATGTCCTATAGAATAGTCAGCTGTGGTTGCTGAGGGACTGGAGCCTACCTTAGGTCCAGGATCAGTTTTACTTTTGTTGTAAGCAGGGTATTTTCCCCAACATCAATTATATTAATATAGTAATATAGTAAATGAACTGAGAAACTTGACCTGATGTAGATTATCAAGTCTATACATTTCCACTGTGACATTTTAGTTGCCATGCTCAGATGTGCTTTAAATTTACTGCCATGGAGCAGATTGGCAGCGGTTACAGTAAGATTTAACAAGTAAATCTTAATTGAGCAACACTGTGGTTATTTCTAGTTAACAGCTCCCAACACAGTATTACAGTGCCTATTTATCATTTTAAGCAGGAAAAGCACGTTGAGCTGTAACAGGTTCATTTCTAGGTGCATCCTAGGTGGTGAGTTACATGGACCTGTTTTGTTTTTATTTTATTGCTGGCCCGGAAACCAGAGAAATTTCCTACTGTTACAGTACATGTCATGGGATCTTCAGCAGCCACCATGGATGGCCAGACAGCACCTCAGTGTGACATCTCATCTGACGGACAGCACCTCAGCAAGTGCAGCATAGTGGTACAGTGTAGGGTCCATGTTGGATGTTGGCACAAGTTCCTGATGTGGGGACTGTTTGATCATCTGGGCCTAGATGTGAGCGTGCTACCTACATACCACTGTTAAAGTCTGTCTGAACATATTATTACTGTTGTGCTAAAAGAAATTCAGTAGCCGGCCCGGTGGCGCTGAGGGTTGAGGTGCTGGATGCCACACCTTGCGCTACGCCAGTGACCCAGGTTTGGGAATGGACTCAGGGTTGTCAGGGACCTTCGGTGGGGGCAGGGAATTGAGCATCCCAACAGATGCTCTCCTCTCCTCTGCCAGGGGTGGGTTACAAGGGGGTGCTTTGCACATCCGACGCTCCTGGGGGCTGGTGGAAGCACGGGCTTACAGGGGCAGTGGTGGCTGTTCAGAACCGGGGAGAGGAGGACGCTCTGGTCGCTTGACAGTGGCGTGCGTCAGCACGTTGTCTGCCTGGATACACATCCTTTGCGCCGACATCCTTGGGGGACTAATGAGAGAAAATGGGAGAAAATCACATACAACCCCGGATCCCTGAGCACAGTGAAGCCGGGGGGGGGGGGAGGCCTTGAATAGCCCAGGCGGACGGAGTAGGAGGTGGTACGAGGCTCCTCCGAAAGCCGTGGGAGCCAGGCAAGTGCAAAAAAAAAAATTATTCAGTGAAGTTTTGAAACTAAAAATCCCTGATCTAATACAGTATGCATGAATTATTCAGTTAGTCTTTACTCAGATTCATAGTTTAGTACCTTACTGCACAATGCAAGAACCTAGTAAAGTTACTGACTAAACTTTTCCTGAGAAGAGATAATCTGTTTGTTTGGTCTTTGAATTCTTTTAAAGATGTGAGATTTCCTAATTGTTGTTGTTGTGTTTTTTTAAATGCAATATAAATAATACCTGGAATGAATCTTTAAACTGTTACAATTCGCATGAACATATCCTACAGTATTTTCTGAGATCTCTCAGAAATGGCAAATTGTTACTGCAGATTTAAAATGTCTGAACTCTTGAAGCTATTGTTTTGGTACATGCAGGGAGATGTACTCTCCTCCTTTTGGAGTGCAGATTTTTGTTTTTTGTTTGTTTTTGTTTTGAGGGTGAAGGATTGAGGAAGAAAGTCCCTTTCCGAAAGGAATAAGCATATGATAAGTTCTACACATTGTACCTAAACAGTGTGATTGCAGAACTAGACGTGAAACCACACTACATTTGCACCTGATTATTTCCGACCATTTCCTAGTTTGATATGTTCCATCTTTTGAAGGAAATGTGTTACTGCCGTCCATGCTGTACCAGGTTATCTTTAAAGGGAAACTCCAGAGAGTGCAGCAGCTGCTGAAGACATGCCCAATTAGGGCTATTAGCATTCAATGGAATTTTGTACTTACCTGCTGCATTTGTGTTTTACTTTTAAAGAACCTTTCCAGTCTATAATGTCTGCATACTCGTGGCAGCCATCTCGTGCACTCCAAGTTGTTTCCCGCATATGAGTTATGCTAATGAGGACTACCAACTAATGGCAGAGTTAGAGCCCTCATTAGCATAACCTGCATGCTGGAAGTCGCTGGGGTGTGTGAGATGGCCACGAGTGGTTCTGCAGACATTATTTATGGTGCAGTTCTTTAAAATGCAAATGCGGCAGCTAAATACAAAATTCTATGTAATCCTTAAATCCCTAATTGGGCGTTTATGCAGTAGCTACTGTGCTTTCTGGGTTTTCCTGAGTTTCCTTTAAAATCAGTACAGTACTCTGTTTCATACCCTCTTTGGGTTGTTTATTTCAGCATATTGTTTTTGCCTCTGTCTGCCTATTACTCTGTCTCTCAGCTCTGGCTTTTAGTCATGTCTTTCTTCCTTTTGTACTCCTGTCATTGGAGTTTCTTTGTAGTTCCATGTTGCCACTAGTTTTAGTTATAACTGGTGGATTATGTCATCCCTACCAGGAAGAGGCTGGCTTTCAAAGATACAGTATCATGTATGAGTCTTCCATCCACATGGTTCTGAGTGACAGCAGTTAGCTAGGTTTAGAAGTCAGCCTATGAGTAAGAGGTTTGTATGTTCCTGAAAAAATGTTTGTTTTATCACTTTTTTTTTTACTTCAAACTCACTGCAGGGAAACCTTTATTATCTATCAACACGCATTTCTGAAAATTATAAATAGTGCCTATTTATAATGGCACAAAATTGTGCAGAACATTTGGAAAATAAAAAATGGAACCAATTTACAGGGTCAGAGTTCTGATTATATACACTTGAAATCTAAAATCTCAGCCAGGTCTTTTAAATTTTCTATTTTTAGGCCGCCAGCATAGCTTGCTGTGCTTCTTTGAGTCATTCATACTCTTGTGCAGATTTTAAAGCTTGTTGTTATATTTAATGTGCGTGACTCACCTGTGGCAAGGTCTCAGTAGTGGCACAGCCTGCAGAATGTAGTGCCAGTTTGGATTAACTATATAGCCTCCCCCACCCCAACACACATGGAGTAAGATTTCCAAACCCATTATGCTTTGCATAGGGTTTATGCTTAAGAATGCATACGTATGCCTTGGAGGGATTACAAAAACCAAACAAATTGGAAATTATTTGTCTTCCTTTATTGTCTGTGCATTCTACAAACTGCTCATCTTTCAAACTGCCTCTTTAATGATTTTTCTTGGGGGGAGGGGCTATATTAATTCTGACATTAATGGGTGTCTCATCCATTGGTCTGTAGTGGATGACTAATTTGCTGGAAGAAGTGCACTATGTGAACAGTGTCCTTCGTTGTCTGATCATTGGCAGTGATCCAAACAAGCTTGTTGCTCTGAAGACCTGTTTACATGCTGATATGTCTTCTCATGTGCCTACAACGTAACCCAATTACTGGAGATGGTTAGTCCCTTACTGACTTGGTCTGAACCCCTGTTGCTAGGAATCAAAAAAAGAGTCTTGCCTATCCCTGCCTGTGCATCATCATTTTTGCACCTTGCTGACCAGATGAACCTAGTCAAAGTGTCTGGTGTTCATCAAAGCCCTATACGCAGCTTTAGTGGCAGAAATAAACAAGGAGCGTAAGTTGGCTGTCGATGTTCAAGCTTGCCAGCTGTTGCGAGATGATACTATGCAGCAGTGCCCCTTATCATTATTATTATTAAGCATGATCACTGATATTGTAGTCTTTTTCTGGCAGTAAGTGGCTAGCTGCTGGAGTTCTGGATCCAAGGCAAAGGCTAGGACTCTTAACATAAGGTTACCTGACATGTAGAAGATATGACAAGCCACCATTATTGCCTGAATAGCCCATGACATCATTTTTTTTGCTCCTATCTGGACTGTCTGTCATTACCTCTTTGGGCCCAGCCAATCCCCCACCTCCCACTGGGGATGCTGTGTCCTACCTAGGCTGTCCTCCTGTCTTTCTAAGAGGCCTTCACCATCTCTAGTTCTGTTCCTGTCTCTTAAAGGGAGGTTCCATCTCCCTGGGGCTCTTTCAGAGAGGAGAAGATGAGAGAAGCAGTCTCTGTCTGCCAGATTGGTATGGGGGTATTTGAGGGAGCATGCACTGCTGAGCATAGACTAAGAGGCAGGGGTGTGGTATGGTGACCGTTATCAGACAAGAAGATCAGTGTGTTTTTCTTGTTCAGCCCATCCTCTTGTGACATACAGGAATAATATCATAGCACTTCTCCAAGCACTGGATGTCTCTCCCCTTCACTCCTTCTCTCCAGAGGCTGAGGGTCTCCACATGACCCAGTCCTCCCTTACTGGCCTCCACTCGTGATGGTACATGCTTGGGGCACATATCCAGGTTGCAGGAGTACCAAGCAGTCCCCTTTCACTCGTTGCCACAAAACATGCTGACATGATATTTTTAAATATATATGCAAGCAGTAACCTACAAGAGGCATGCTTTTCTTGAGAACTAATGCACGCCCTGGGTGCATTGGAAGGAACAAGGCCAGTGGGTTATTGCACTTTTAAATTGGAAAAAGTTTTTTTTGTTTGTTTGTTTATTTTGTTATGGAAAACGGTTTTGTGTTTGTGTAGTTAGGCTATTGCTAAGTAGATTATGTTAGGTTGGTGACAAACAGTGCATTTGCTGGGGATAAGTCAAAGGTCATGTAATATGTGGGATTGTGACTTCCAACACACCCAGGAGCGGCATTAATTCTTAAGAAATGCACATCCAGAAGTGGGTTATTGCACTTTTAAAATGGTAAGATTTTTGTTTTTTTTAATAATGAAAAGAGGTTTTGTTTTTGTGTAGTTAAGCTCTTGCTTGGTTGATTATGTTAGGCTGGTGACAGGAGGAGGAGGAAGGAGGTGGTGTTGCCACTATATTGCTCGCTGATAAGACCCCACCTGGAGTAGTGTGTCCAGTTCAGGAGGCCACAAAAAGGACATAGACAAGGTGTAGGCAGTCCAAAGAGGGCCAACTAAAATGGTGCAGGAGTTGCACCAAAAACCTTACGAGCAGAGACTGAGGGATCTCAACATGTATACCCTGGAAGAAAGGAGAGTGAGAGGGAACATGGTAGAGACCTGCAAGTACCTAATGGGGGCAAACAGGCTGCAGGAGCGCAGTCTCTTTCAAATGAGGAAAGGCACCAGAACCAGAAGGTATGCACTGAAGCTGGATGTAGGGAAGTTTAGCATGGGTGTGAAGAAGTACTACTTCACTGAAAGAGTGGTGGATGCCTGGAATAGACTGCCAGAGGGACTGCTTGAGGTGAATACATTATGGGTCTTCAGGCATGTGTGGGATAGGCATAGGAGAATATTAAGAAATGGACAGAGAAGAGGGAGGGTCGCCTGAGACCAGCAATGTCTGTGGAGACAGACTAGGCAGAGACCATCTAGGCAGACTGGGTGGATCAAGCGGTTTTTTTCTGCCAAAACATTCTGTGTTTCTAAACCATGGGTTTATGCAGGCAGTAAGACATGGCAGGGTGGTCCTTATGCTGAGATAACCACCCACCCAGGAGTGTAGTGAGGCCATACGCTACAGCAAAGGGCTTAAAGCCCCTGGAAGGGCATTTATGGTAGCATAAGGACCCTGGATTGTCTTATTGTGCTTATAAAATGGGTTATAGTCGGTTAAAAAATAATTGTAAAAACAAAACAAAAATGTACCAGAAAAACCCCAAGAAAATAAAAAAGATTGCTGCTCCATGTAAAATAGTTCCTCCGCTACATGTCACTACGGGGAGCTGTGATGTATTTGGCTGCTATTTCACCTGCTGTTTTTCAGGCCATCCTGCCTTCTCTGAGGACTGGGAGTGAGAAGGACAGTCTTTGTTTATTTTTATTATTCCAAACAGTTTTATTGTTTTAAATAGTTTGTCCCTTGTTGCGACTTCCGGCTATTTTCCGTTGCTCTTTCCCAGTCATTGCTGCCTGCTCTGAGGACCAAGATAAAGTGTAACCGCTGATTGTGGTTTTATTACTTTTTAAACTAGTGTCCCTTGTTGCAGCTTCCAGCTGTTCTCTGCTGACGTTTTCTGGTCCTTGCTGCCTGCTCTGAGGACAAGGAATGAGTTTCTGTAATGTAGCATTGCCTATTTTCGATCCTTGTTGCTTGCTTCGAGGACTGGAAGTAAGCATGTGTGTGAGTTTAGGTTGATCGGGCATGCAGCCAGGCAAGCGAGAGGTGGGGGGGGGGGAGGCTGAGCACAAACATTAAAACAGAAAAGTGAGGAAAAAGGAAGAGGATAGACTTGGATGAGCAGAGAGCCGACCAAGCAGGTACTGTAAGTGGGCAGTGAAGAAGAGGGTTTGGGTTTGTCAGTGAGAAAAAAAATGGCGCTGTTTGACACCTACATTCTGAACTAGCACAATGTTATTTTAGGTAATGGGGCAGGCTGGCACCAGTACGTTTTCATACCTGGACATTATGCTTAGGTAAATAAATAGGTACCAGCCTGCCTCAGCCAATCAGAAGTCATGATTTTCCCTACCCATTGTATAATGGAAATTAGCGAATGGTCATGTGATGTGTTTTGACCAGTCAAGTTGCTAGGATTCTGGAGAATTCTGAAGTCCATTTTATAAGTAAGCAATAACACACAACAGGGCATGTGTTTCCAGAGAATTAATGCATGCTCTGGCTGAACTGGAAAGTACAAGGCCATCCTAATGCGCAGGCGTCAGAGTCACAGCTTCACTTCTCAAACAGTAAATTAACCTGGTTACAGAGTTTGATTGGCAAACACAGTTACATTGTGAACATCAGTAAAGATGGTGATAGTACTACCAATGGGTAAAATGTTTTCTTCTGAAAGTTTTGTCTTATTTTTAAAATGTTCCTCATAAACCCATTTTATAAACACAATAAGACACTCCAGACCATTGGTAGTACTGTGACAAATGCACTTCCAGGGGCAAAAGACACTCGACCTGTGGCCTTGTGCCTTACAGTGCTCCTGGACATGCAGTTGTCACAATTCTATCAATCCCCAGTCATGTCTTATAACTTACAGCTTGCTCGTGATCAGGTTTACCAGCAGCTCAGTGCAGCTTGGCACTGTGGATGCATGGGAACATCGATCGACAGCCCTTCAGAGGTGGGGCACAGCTAAAATTTAGTTTATAAAATGAGTAAATGGAATTGTAGTAAATCCTGGGCATTTATATGTTTGTGGCTGTAATAATTTCAGCAGGACAACAGAAAACATGAGTTATAAAAATTAAAAATTCTGACTGTCCCTTTGAAGAATAGCCCCCTCAATTATATTTCAGGAGTTTGCCAAAATGTGACTGCCTCCTTTGTTAGTTCTTATTGGGAGGCAGTATAGCGTAGTGGTTAAGGGCTCTGAGCTGCAAACCTGGAGACCTAGGTTTGAATCCCATCAGCTCCCACTTGCATACTGTGTGACTCTGAGCAAGTCACTTAACGTCTTTGTGCTCCCATGTCACACCTGGAAACAAGCTCTGGCTTAGTGTGCCTTTCCTGGTTAAACAATTTCCCCTTATTGGATATGGAGAGGCACTTTATTTAAGACAGTAACTGCCCTACCTTACGGCATTAATGATCTTGGACTCATCACTGTCACATGGGACAGGAGACATTGTAGGAAAAGGAAAGGCAGTAAGACAGACCTGGAGATCCACATGGGACATAAAATAAGAAAGCAGATTTAGAAAATACTTATAGCAGCAAACAAAGGAAAGAGTGCACTAGGACTACACACAAAAATCAGAGTATTCTGTGCAAACATGTTTTTTTGTAAATTGTGTCTGTAGTGCCCCTTTTAAGTAGTATTTTGTAGTCATGTCCTCCTACCCTAACTGTATCACTTAGCAGTTTTTCAGCACTATACTTCATCTGCCATTTTGCTGCCCATTTCGCAAACCTGGCCATGTCCTGCCACATTTCACGTGTCTCATAGTGTGCCTTCTGTCCCTATCTTAGTGTCATCCACATACTTGACGATCAGGCTGGTGGTTGATACTTCCAGGTCACTTAAAAATATTATTGAACAGTGTAGGTCCTAGGACTGTCCCCTTGGAATTCCCGCTGGTCACTTGTTTTAATGCTGATAGGCTACCATTTATTGTGTCAAAGTTGCTCAGTTGGTAACACATCAGCCTCTGGGCCAGAAGGTCATGGGTAGTGGTTCTGCACCAGGACTGGACTCATATCATATACTCTGGTACCTAAGTGCAGTAGCAGGGGATGCTGTGCTGTCTGGGTGTGCTGTCTTTTGGATGAGACATTAAACTGAGGTCCCTTCTGCCCTTCTCTGATGCTGTCCTGATGGGGGTACAGAACACATTTTGTAAAAAAGGATAGAGAATTTACTGTGTCTTGACTGGTCAGCAGCTGTACATTGTCAAAGTACTACCCATGGTTTAAAAAAAGTACTAGCAGCCCAAAGAGCAGACCACACTAGCACGTATCACGGGGAGAAGGGGGGTCGTGAGTCAGCCAAGACTAAGCATCAACCCTGGGAGAGGAGGATGGCCACATAGACACAAGATACCAAGGGGAATGGATTGGGGTGGAGGACAGAAACAAGAGTTGCCACAATTGGGGATTTCTGCACTCGACTGACCTCTCTCCTCTGACAGCCAATGGAGCCTGAGAAGCAATGGCCTCTGTTCGGGGTTGGGAGGGATGACGGGTTGTGGAGACCACAAAGATAGAACACTCACCAGCTCAGAATAAGGGCTAAGGAAAGGGGACTGGGGAAGAGGGAGGGGAATGGGAGACAGACCAGTGGTTCTGAACAAGTGGAGTTACTGAGGGACTCTAGGGCTGACATTTTTGCTTTGTGACGAATGCTTCTGGTGGGGGCCCACCACAAAGACAATAGGGACAAGAGGGATCTTTACACCTATATTGGAGAGGTGACATCCCTGGGGGCCGGGGTGGGAGTCTGGACCTAATACTCCTAATACAGGCGTGGTTAGAGTCACTTACATAGAGGAAGGCATAGGTGACTAAACAAACACAATGTGTTTTTCAC
The DNA here is from genome assembly GCA_016271365.2 of Neoceratodus forsteri. Classification (NCBI taxonomy): domain Eukaryota; kingdom Metazoa; phylum Chordata; order Ceratodontiformes; family Ceratodontidae; genus Neoceratodus; species Neoceratodus forsteri. Next base: position 1,850,995,794 of record CM057449.1, read on the forward strand.
CATTCCTGACTACTCGAGCAGGTGCAGCCCTGCTGGACAAACACATCCAGATATGGACAGGGCATAACTGTATAACCATTGAGGTCACAGAGCCTAGAGTTGGGCCCAAGTTTGAGGTTTTTACAGTTAGTATCGTTTTTGCTGTTCTTTATGCTGTTTTAGGTCTCTGTAGTTTTGACATGGCTATCTTTCCACAGGTGACGCAGAGAGGGGGTGGGGAAGGGATAAACTAGGTTAAAATGGAGTGTATGGTGATAACATATAATGTAAGGGGCATAAACAGCCCAATCAAGAGGACGCGGCTACTTCAGGAGCTTAAATGGAAAGAAACAATGATCGCACTCCTGCAAGAGATGCATCTAATGGACACAGAATGCTTGAAGCTTAAGAGGGCTTGGGTGGGACAAGTATATACAGCGTCATATACTCCACAACCCCATAGAAGGGGAGTGGCAATTTTGGTGCACAAAACTGCCCTCTGGAAGTGGCACAGGTTAGATCAGATGCAGAGAGCAGATTTGTTTGCATTAAAGGTCAGTTTGTCTCAACCCCATGTGTTATACTTAACTTCTATGCCCCAAATGTGGAAAGAGAGAACATTGCATTCCTCAAAGAAACGCTACTGTCATGTACACCAGACCCAGGACCACTCTACTTAGTAGGGGGTGATTTTAATTTGGCGTTGAAGCCACAGTTGGACAGGTCAGGGGCAAACCTAGCCACACAGAACAAAATAGGGTAATGTATAAAGAGGCTTTCACAAGAATTGAGTTTGGTGGAGGTGTGGCAGTTTTTGCACCCCCAAACAAGGGATTATACATTCCGGTCTCACCCACATCAGGTCCGTTCTCGTGTAGACCTTTTCCTGATGTTGGCTGAATGGATACACACAGTGGGAGGGTGTACCATAGAGCCTGCCACACTGTCAGACCATGCCCCAGTGCAGTTGGGCCTGACAGTTACCCTAAGGGTAAAATCTAATAGTTAGAGGTTAAACGTCTCCCCCCGAATCATGTGGATGTTAAGCAAATGATTAAGGAGGAGACAAGAAACTGAGGTTATGAATCCCAGCAGAGAACCAATGGCAGCAATATGGTGGGATGGCCTCAAAGCAGTACTCACAGGGAGAATCATAAGCTATGCCTCTGGAGGCACAGCATAAGATTACGCTGTGTCTGGGGTGAAAGGGAAATTGGATCAATGCAGGGCTAAACTGGATCAACTTTTAGAGGCCAGAATAGAGGGCAACTTACGATACTCCAGGCAGCAATACTGTGAGGCAGGTGGCCAGGCCAGAAGGCTTCTGGCGTGGCAGCTCTGCAAGGAGGCAGCCAGCTGAACGGTTCTCTGTATAAGAAGGCCAGGCTCTTCACAATGTGATTCAGACCCCTTGACAATTCTGAAGCACTTTGCAGACTTTTAGGAACAGATCCCTAACATGGAAACTAAACTGAGTGAATATTTTCAGAGGGTTAAAGTTCCTAAACTGTCAGAACAACAACAAGAGGCCATTTCTTCCCCGGTGGAAATGCCAGAGATAGTGGGGACGATAACCAGACTTAAGGTGGGTAAAGCCCTGGGCCGAGATGGAACTGGGGCTGAATTTTACAAGACATTCCAGGAGGGGCTGGATGTAGCTAAGGCGTTTGACTGGGTGGACTGGGGATTTCTCTATAAAACCTTAGAAGAGATGGGACTGGGAGGTGGATTCCTCACTTGTGTGAGGTGGATTCCTCCCTTGTGTGAGGGGGCTACATGCCTCCCCACAGGCTGCAGTGAGAGTTAATGGAATAACATTGGACAGATTCTTGCTCACCAAGGGTACCAGACAAGGATGCCTTCTGTCCCTGTTGCACTTCACCCTCTGCATTGAACCGATGGCACAGTCAATTCGTTCAAACCCAGAGATTGGGGATTGGGGGCTCAGGGTAGGGAACATAACATTTCATTGTATGCCGGTGACTCCCTTGCTCCTCCTTACACAACCTCAACGATCAGTGCCAGAACTGCTGTCAGAGTTGGAGGCTTACGGCACAATATCCGGGTACAAAATTAATCTTAATAAATCTGAGGTGCTGAAACAATGTTGAGTTCCCTCCTCAGAGGAGGGAAACTTTTCCACTTCATTTGGCATTAAACGGAGTGTTCCAATACCTGGTAATATGGATTTCAACCAGGGCCAGTTCTCTCTTCAAGTTAAACTATGGTAAAGTTGAAGGGGGAAGTCAAGGGTGATATTGCCTGTTGGAACCTTCTTCCACTGGGCTTGGCGGGGGAGAGTAGCTACTATTAAAATGAATGTGCTGCCTAGATACTTATCTCTTTTTCAGGCCCTTCCACTGAAGGTCCCGGAGATTTTCTGGAAATGGCTCCAGAGAACACTATTAACCTGTAAAACCAACAGACTTGGGACTGCACATGGATAGGTGGTGCTTCAAAATAATCGAAAATGTATCAACTTGAAAAATCGAGCACTCACCAGAACCTCATAAAATAACAAGGGCACAGGTCTATCTTTATCTGGGCAGGCCAGAGACATCATATCCAATACAAGGCACTAACACTTCCCAGAGAAAAAGGGGAGTTGGAACTGCCTGATATGCATCTTTATTACCTAGCTGCACAGCTGTCCTCACTGGTAACATGGATATAACAAAACAGAAACATTTGGTGGTTTACCCATTTTTTATGCTCCCGCATGTCCGAATCTTGCCGAGCCTACTAAGGTCTATAACAAATCCCTTCACATGACATATGTATGCTTTTGAAGGACAGATTAGTCTCGCACATGCCGAATGAGATAGGACCACAAACAAGTATAATTGGGGACCCGCACTTCTCCCCTCCAACGGGGAGATGGGTGTTTCAGACGCTGGAACCATAATACCCTTATACGTTTTGAACAATTTACGCAAAATGGGGCATGTCTCTCATTCACGGAGCTGCAGCAGAAGTTCATCCTGCCCAGGAAAGATTTTTATTGATTCCTACAGGTCAGACACTACTTGTTATCTCAGGGGAGGCTGGCCCCTGATTAGCAGAGATCTCACATAGCTGCAGCAATTTTTCAGTTGGGCGATAAAACTCATTGGCTGGCGAGGCAACATCACAGTGGCATACAGAATGTTGCAGGGCATGGAACACCCAGACTTTCAGGTGGTCAGAGAGGTCTGGGGGCATGAGGCACAAGACCCAATCAGTGAGGAGGAGTGGGACCAGGTGTGGATGAATGGCTGGCGAACCACTACTTCCCCCATGTGGCAGGAGTTTAGATGGAAATGCCTCGTGAGATACTTTCACACTCCTACAGTAACTAAACACTTCCAACCAGGAGGTATGGATCTGTGTTGGTGGGGGTGTGGTGGGATTGGGACCCACTATCATATACAGTATTCTGGAAATGCCCTAGCATACAGATAATTTGGTCCCAGGTTCACGGAGCCCTACAAGCAGAGCCCCTCCTGCAGAGACCACCCCCCTTCCCTGAGGAGACCGGAGGTCGCGAGGGCCTGCTCTGAAGCCCTCCCTGCCCGCAGAAGCCCCGAACCCGAGACACACCAGAGACCACCCCCCCCCCTGAGGAGACCGGAGGTCGCGAGGGCCTGCTCTGAAGCCCTCCCTGCCCGCAGAAGCCCCGAACCCGAGACACACTAGAGACCACCCCCCCCTGAGGAGACCGGAGGTCGCGAGGGCCTGCTCTGAAGCCCTCCGCCCGCAGAAGCCCGAACCCGAGACACACCAGAGACCACCCCTCCCTGAGGGAGCCTGGAGGTCACGAGGGCCTGCTCTGGAAGCCCTCCCTGCCCGCAGAAGCCCCAACCTGAGACACACCAGAGACCACCCCCTCCCCTGAGGAGACCGGAGGTCGCGAGGGCCTGCTCTGAAGCCCTCCCTGCCCGCAGAAGCCCCGAACCCGAGACACACCAGAGACCACCCCCCTTCCCTGAGGAGACCGGAGGTCACGAGGGCCTGCTCTGAAGCCCTCCCTGCCCGCAGAAGCCCCGAACCCGAGACACACCAGGTAATTTCTACCTTGATCCAGGCTGCTGCCACCATCGTTGGCCATCTGGCGCCTTTTCTGAAACGGCCACAAGCTCCCCTGCTCAGCGCATGAATCCCGGCCAGAGTAGCACCTCGAGTTGCTGCCCAGGCTCAAACAGAGCAGAACTGTTACTTTTGTGCCTGATTTTGAAACTTTTAAAATGAACCAGCTAAAACTATTTGCATTTGCCTGTAACTGTATTTAAAAGCTTAGAGTCACTGAAAGTCCAGGACCTGTGTTCTATCTGAAATCCCCCCCCGTGCAACTCTCACTGGGGACTGTTTGTTAATTTGTAAAGTGCATTTCCAGTTGTAACTGAATTACCCCCCTGTGAAAAACTCATTTGGGGACTGTTTAACTTCTAAGTGCTTTTCCTGTGTGCAGAATTTCAGTTTGCCCTGCTAGTAATCACCTTATTTTTGAATCACATTAGTACCTGATAGCCCACAGCCCATTTGCTCTTCTCCCCACACCCACTACCAGCTCCCCCAGCAAGTTAATCTTTTGCCTGTGCTTGATGTTTTTTTTTTTTAACACCCAACTTCTCCTTTAGCTCCTTATATTGTTTTGCCACTAGAGGGAGCCTGATTAAGTTTGAACAATTTGCTCCCAATACCTCACTTGTCACATTTTACTGCTCTCTAGTAGCTGTTTTCACTTGGTGATCACCCCCTCATCACCCCCTCTCCAATCGTCGAAAGCTATCCCGCCATTGTGCACTCCCCAGATCAGCCCTCCTCCTCCTGCTCCTGTCAGGCAATGTCCACCCCAATCCCGGGCCTGGCAGCACTGGTCCTCCCCCTGAAATCTCCTGGGCTGCGCATTGCTTCTATGAACATCTGTAGCCTCCTGAAAAAACTGGACTCTCTACACTGCTGGGTGACGCTTCATAAACCTGATGTTGTTGCCCTGGTTGAAACCTGGCTGTCTCCCTCCACTCCTAACTCTCATGTCTCTCTCTGCTACACTCTCCACGGTTGGACCGTGTGTGGCAGGAGAGGTGGGGCTGTGTCTTCTATTTGAAGGATTCTCTCATGGGGCTACCACTCCCCCCGCCTGACCTCGACCATGAGGCCCAGGCACTTACTCTAAAGCTGTCCCCTGACCCAGCTAGAGGCCCATTATTCCTAACCGAAGCCTACATACCCCCCAAGAACCAATCCCAGGCCCTAGGCCCACTAATTGACTACCTCACCTCCCTACCCAACTCGTCGGACCAAATCTTGGTGGGCGACTTGAATATAAACTGGCTCTGCCCCTCGTCCTCCTCCCACCGTGAGGCTTTCGATTCAATTGGACCTAACTCAACTGGTCACACAGCCTACTAGAAAACCCTGGGGACAAGCACCTCCTGGATGTGGTCCTCACCAACAGGCCAATCCGCATCCACAACATCCAAATCCTCCTGACTGCCTCAGTGACCACTCCCTGTGCTTTCAACTGGGAAACCCTCGGCCCTCATCCCGGTCAAAACACCTCTCGAGGCGGCTTAGGCCTGGGGACTCATAGGCCTTAAGCGCTTCCTTGCCCACACTGATTGGTCCCCTCTGACGAGGGCAACCAACATTGACTTGGCCCTGGCCTTCTTTGTAAGCACTTTCAACTTTGCCTGTGATATCTTTGCTCCCATAACTGCTAGGAGGTCCAAAGTGAAACATGCCCCTTGGATCACCCCTGCCCTACTGTGGCAACTTAAGCAACGCGACAATCTTTGGCACCTTGCTGTTGCTACTGGCCGTTCAGCTGACAGGCAGTCCTATGCTGCCGCCCGCAACCAGTGCACCTGGGCCATCCGCAAGCAAAGTGAATACTACCAAGCTCTCTTACCTCCTCCTGGGGAACCCCAGGTGCTTTGGGACAACATCAAGCAACTGAATGGTCACTCCCAGTCCCCTCCTTCTTCTTCTCAACATCAATGGTACCGCTCCTCTGACCCTGCCCTCATTGCCACCCACCTCAATAACTCCTTTACCGACCTTAGCTCAGTACTTCCTGGTAACTTTTTCAGTCCACCTCCTCCATCTGTACCACCACCCATTGCCCGCCCCCTTTCCACCTGCATCGTGTCACCATGCAAGAAGCTAGGCCTTACTTGCTAAAAGCCCTAAAAGGTAACACCATCGGTAATGACTCACTTGATCCCTGCCTTTTACGTCAGGTCCTGGATCAGGTCCTCTCACCTATTACATGCATTTTCAACAAATCACTCTGTCTCGGACAATTCCCCTCTGCCTGGAAGATTGCCACAGTTACCCTGTCCATAAAGGTGGTGACAGGACTCTTCCGGTAACTACTGACCATCTCAATCCTCTCCCCTCTCTAAGGCGAGAAAATTGTGGCGTCCCAAGTCTCTGACTACCTCTGTAAGTACAATGTTCTCTGCCCTGAACAACCTGGTTCAGAGCAGGTCATAGTACCAATACAGCACTCCTGGAATTTTCCAACTTCCTCCATGCCTCCTTGGACTCTGGCACCTGGCTGGTGCTATATTCATTGACCTGTCTAAAGCATTCGATACGGTTCATCCTCTTTTGCTCTCCACCCTCGACCTAATAGGCTTTGCCTCAGGACCTGTTTCCTGGTGCACCAGCTATCTCTCCGCCTGCTCCCAATGTGTGAAAGTCAACGGTACTCTCTCTGAAACATGCCCCATTCTGCTCTGGGGTGCTGTAGGGCTCAATTCTTGGACCCCTACTATTCTCACTCTTTCTTAACTCCTACCCAGCAGTTGTAATGGTAAGATGCTTCTATGCTGATGATGCTGTTCGTCGCCTCCCACAATGACCCCATGCTACAGAACTCCTTCCAACTAGTCTTTGACTCTGCAGCTACCTGGTTCACTGAGCACTGACTTATCAACCTTAAGAAAACAAAACGATGCTCTTCTCCACCCAAAATAAGTACAGCAAGTTTCCTTAGCTGTCCACTCCACACCCAATCTCAGTCATTGACCAGGTACAGTCCTATAAATATCTTGGTATAACCTTTGACCCTGCACTTTCATTCCATGGACATATATCTGCCTAAATTTTGTCGCTAACTCCACGGCTAGGGCATTCTTTACTGCACAAGAAATGCCTCCTCCTGATGCCCTCCGCCTGGCTGTCACCTCCTCTGTCATGTCTCTCATTGACTATGGTCTTCAGGTCTATGGCTCAGCAGATCAGACTGCCCTCAACAAGGTTCGCCTCACAGTTAGTAAGGCCTGCAGACTTATCACTGTGCTCCCAGACTCACTCACACATGTGAGCTGTACACCCTGGCTACCCTACTCAACCTGGAAAGCGACTCGTGTATCAGACATGCCAGCTCACCTTTAAAGCCCCTGCGGCCTATCCCAGGCCTATCCAACCCATTCCGCCGTACTGCACCGACTCCTGATCACGCCAAGTAGCTTGTCAAGAGCTACCTAGTTATTCCGAGAGCCAGGACCTCTCAAGGTCAGAGGCATTCCCCTACCATGCACCCCACTGGTATAACTCCTCCCTGCCAGTGTCTCAAACTCACTAACCTTAGCTTGCTTTAAGCCCAGGCTCAGAAACTTCCTGCTTAGCTCTCGCAAATGCAACTGCCGCTAGCCTAGTGTAAAAAAAAATATATATATATATATACTCTGTTTGACAGTGCTCACTGAGCGGCTCCCCCCCACCTTCCTTTCCCTACTAATTCCTCCTCCCCTATCTCCCTCCCTTCTACTCCCACCAGCTCTCCTCCGACCATAAGTTTTGCACCTTTTGTTATCTTTTGCTTCATTGGAGATTGTATTCTATTGAAACAAAATTGTAATTGAACTGTAACTTTTTTGTTTGTAAGTACTGTGTCCCTTGTACTACTGTTCTGATGTCCTCTTTGTGACGAGGTACCTTTGTAAATGAGCCTCTGGCTCAAAGGTTTCTAAACTGATGTTTAACTAAATAAATAAATAAATAAATAAATAATACAAGCCATATGGGGCCTGGAGATACCTTTTACTTTCAAGCACCTGTTCTTAGGTACAAGGGTACCAGGGGTTGGGAGCAGACCTCAACAGATGCTCTTCAGAACTATGTGTTTGGCAGCCATGAAGAACATCATGACCCACTGGCTTTCAGCAGTAACACTGACTATTGGGGAGAGGCAGGTGGTTTAACCGAGAGAGCTTCACAAACCTCGGAAAGCATAACAGCAATGCTTAGACTCACACAGGAAAAATTCCGGGAGCTATGGAACAGATGGGAGACATATGACTCACCAGGGTGGGAAGTTGTAGTACCAGGGGAACACAATAAAGATGGCTAATTTCCTGCATAGGGTTAGGGATCCGCAGGAGGGAAAATTAGGTCTGAAGACAGGCCCCACCCTTCTCCAAGGTTGGATGAAGAACCGCCCTCACCCCAATGGTTACACAAGAGAGATAAATGAGAGAAATAGAATCTCAGTACATAACACGCGGGGAGATGTTTGCCATGTCCACCAATTTTCTTTCTTTTGTGCTTGTTAAAGTTTTTGTAGTTTGAACATTCGTACCAATGGTTCAGATAATTTCAAGTGATTCTGGATATTAAGTATGTGTGGAAGAATTTATAGCTTAGAAGACCACAGGAAAGGTATTGCATGCCTAAAAGAAAATGATTGCATTAGTAAAACCCTGTACTTGACTTGTACTACAAAATGTGATGAAATGTTGTTATGCTGTATCAAATGGCATTTGAATATAACGCTGAGTTAAAAAAAAAAAGTACTAGCAGTCAAGATACAGCACGCTAACATATCAGTGCCATTTGTCAAAATAATTCCTGACTACCATTACAAACATTGCCACCACCTTTACTCTCAAACAAAACAGTCAGGCCCTAAAAATGAAACTCACTCAAAATATTAAAAAAAAAATAATTATGAAGTGTTCTTTCCATTTTTAATCCCCTTTTTACACAGCTACGCCAAATTTAAAAAATGAAGTACTACTCATAGCTTTTACTTTTCTGTGCTTCTTTTCAGACTATCAAAAACTCCTTTCTTTCCTTAGCTGCCAGTCAGGGAAATCTCTGCTGCTTAACCCTACCCAGATAAAATTGAATCTTTGGCTTTCTTGAGGCCTTATTCTGTTGTGTTTGTGTGTGGTGAGGTGAACATTCTGGCAGTAGACTTCTGCAGACATTTGAATTCTTGCATTCCATGCTAGACAAGCATTCCATCAACTGAATGTGTGGAAAGACAGAAGATAGACAGGAGGGAATGGACTGTTTTTTGTTTGTTTTTTTACTAATCACTATTGACAAAAGAAAATACATGTTTTAAAATAAAAAAGTTAAGTTTTTCTAAGATTTTTCAGTTTCCTTAATTTGTAAGTGCAGTAAAACATGTCCGGATGTGGGTAGTTATGTGATAACCGCACTTCCAGGTGCTGAAGTCACTCAGTGTAAACATTGCACCTGGGTGTACATTTATCACATAACTACCCACACCCTGTTGTGCCTTACTGCTTATGTAATACAGTTGGGCAATTAATGGCAATATGAAGGGATAGTAAGAAAACTGACAAAGGTAAGGAGGCAGTAACACAGTTGGCAACTCGAGGAAGTGACAGCTTGCAACATGGGCCACAAGTGACTTGAAGATACCCACCCCATTGGACTAGCACCCAATACTGCTAAATACATTATCATTTCACTGTACCATTTTCATAAACACCGAAGCAGCTACCATTGGTGCCAGCCAACTGTAGTTGAATATTGGAACCAAATGGGCCATTCACCAGTCTTCAGGCACATGTCTAGCTCTGGCGGCCACATTGAATATAATTACTAGTGGTATTTATAGTTCCTTAGCCAGCTACTTCAGGATTTTGGATGCATTCCAGCAGGCCCTGTTTCCATGTTCACTTCAACTATCTTTAGCGTTTTCTCAACTTTTTCAGGTATTGCTATGCCATGCAGTGTGTACTTCTGCTCATCTTTAAATTACATGTTAATAATACCACCCCATCCCTTTCCTCTCTGAACACTGATGCAGAATATGGATGCAGGCTTTCTGTAATCTGTCCACCATTCATGATTATTTCACCTTTATTTCTAATTATTTTCCACTGATACCATTTGCTTTTTCTGGTGGTGGTTGCCCGGGGGGGGGGTCAAACAGAACTTTTTCAGCCAGCAGCATTCCCTTACGTTTTACAATAAATATACCAAAAAAAAAAAAAATGATCTCATACCTGCTGTAGACTAAAGAAAGATGGTCACTGTGATGAAGAAACATAAATGCAGTTGTTCAGTGAAGTACTCAGTGTCTTTTAAGGCATGTTTTTTTTTTCCCAGTGTGAGTTTCTTGATTGAGCTCTAAGTAGCTCAGAACTTAGTAAGACAGCAGTTATATACATGCATCTTGGAGTAAGGTGTGATTTATTTCACCACTGCCTTGTCATCCAGGATTATCAGGTTACTTGTCAAAATGACAAAGATACCAGCATAACTGACTTATCTTAGGAAGGCTACAAGATTGCAAGGAAGAAACAAATCTCCTAAAGCAGCCAGTTTTCATAACTTGTGATGCGCTATCAAACTGAGTATGTACTCGGCCAAGTTTTGCCTGCAGTTTGCATAACGACTGTGCAGATTGATGTCTACACATAGGGTATGGGCAAAGCTGCCTACATTTATATATACTACTGAAACTTAAATGTGCATCTCTACACCCTTTAGTCACAACATAACAATCTCAAATACCTTGTTTGTTCGCATTTTCCAGGAACTTTTTAAAGATGTATTTTTTCCAAATGAAGTTTTCTGCAACTATGTCGGTGAGAGGGTACTCTTCATTGGAACCATGGAGGATTAATTATTTGTAAGTTTACAAATGGTTGGATGTGGCATATCTTTGCCATCTAAAATGCCACTGTGATCTTTTCAAAGACATCACAAAATCAGCATTATAGGGACTCGATACGTTTTCTACCTAAAAGCTGCCCAAATAAGAGTTTGTGAGCATGCCCAGTGTAAGTCATTTGTAGAACTGTAAAAGTTGTAGTAGTAACAGTAGTAGTAGTAGCAGCCTACTGTTTGATAAGGCGCCCATCCAGGGAGGGGTGTAGCCAGGAATTTTAAACTTGTACTCAGAACTGATGCACTGTTGCCCCCCAACCCCATTATGTAAACATAAACCAAAATATGCACTGCCATGCCACACCAACAATAAGACCGCCCCTCACCCCATTTGCCATATCTAAGTTTAAGTAATCAGTTTCTTCCTATAATCCTCCTTTCTTTGTTTTTCTGCCTGCCTAGTAAGTTTTTGTTTGTATATTTGGCTGGTGGCCAATGCCCCATAGTGAACAACAAAGGCAGAAGGGCTCAGTGTGACACAGACACAATGTGACTCACAATGCCCTTGCTTTCTTCTTTTTGTTGCCCGCGGCTGATTTTTTTACTGTACTCTGGTGAGTACAGGGTGTATGCCTGCCGACACCCCTGCATCCAGGGCTCAGGTCGCTAAGTACTAATGTCAGACGGAGAGTAGAGAACATGCCAGAATAACCAATGTGCAGTCCACCACATGTAAAGTACAAAAATGCATACCATAAATTAAGTCCCTGATCAGTGATATATCACAGTTTGTTGTACCAAAAACATTATTGGCTTAGGTTTGGCCTGGGAAGGCCTGGCTTAAAAGTTGTTTCTTCAGTCTGTGTTTAAACCGTTCAGTAAGGTGGACAAGTAGATATCAGCAGGGAGTGAGTTCCACAGGATAGGGGCAGCCTCTACAAATGCCTATTCAAGTGGCAGACCTCATGTGTGACAGTGGCATTTCTAGAAAGCCTTGTCCCATACACCTCGTCACCCTAGCAGAAGTGTACAGGGTTATTAACTCACAGTGGTATTTGGAGTCCAGGTCTCTAATTGTTTTATACATGAATAAAAGAAACGTGTAGTCCACTAGGCACTTAACTGGCATCCAATCCAGAGCCTGTAGCAATGGTACAGTATGGGGTATGTTGTGTCTTCCAAACAGAAGTTGGAACCCTTGTTGTCACATTCTGGACTAGCTGCAGGAGGCAGGTCTAGTCACATGGTAAGCCTTATAATAGTATGCATTACAGTACTCTGGTCCTGTGGAAGCAAAGGCATGCTGATCAGTGGGAATAAGATAGGGACACTGTCCGGCAATGTTCTTTAAATAGAAGCAGCCCTTGACCACAGCCAACACCTGCGGTTCTAGGGTCAGGTAGCTGTTAGGGATGACCCCCAAGATGTGATTGTCCCTAACAACCTCAGACTGAAGCTGTCAAGGATGGGTAGCTTGAGGCTACACTTTACTGCCAGTGCGAGCTGACAACTAGCAATTCCATTTTTCCAGGGTTAAGTGCCAACCATTTGGAGGATATCCCGATTCTGATGTCCACAAGGCATTTTTCCAGGAACATTACCAGTGATGCCTTGTCGGGAGCAAAGGACAGACACAACTGGGAATCGTCCGCATAACAGTAAAAACTTATGCTGTATCACCCTGTGATTGCTCCCAGGAACAACATGTACATCGCAAACAGAACAGGAGAAAAGACAGACCCTTAAGGCACACCACAAACCAGGGCAAACAGGGACAACTGCTGAATACCAGTAGTCACGGACTGCTCCCTTCCTGCAAGGAATGAGTGAAACTATCTGAGGAAGATACCAAACAACCACTTGTGCACCTCCAGTCTGCTGATAATCTACCAGTGATCAACAGTATCAAAAACTGATGCTGTGTCAAGGAGGATTAGATTCAGTACTTCTCCACAGTCATTTCCAGGTACAGGTCATTTTAAATCTTGACAAGAGCTGTCTCTGTACTTTAGTGCCTACAAAACCCAGACTGCAGTGGATCATAGATGTTACTTGCCTGCAAGTACTGCAGAAGTTACTCTCAGAGACCGCTTTCTCAACAACCCATGCCAAAACTGGAAGGTTGGAAACTGGTTGATTTCATAGATGTTTCAAGCTTAAAATAGACTTTCGTCCATACTGCTTGCCATTTGTAGGTTAATAGTCCTGGTTTAAATTTAGATCTGACCCCAAAATTTGGTCTCATTACTCATTGCCATATCTAAGGTGTGTTTGAAAGCATACATGTCTTTGCTTGCAATTACTTCCTCTGGTAGAGTATTCCAAGCTTTGATAGCCCTATTACTAAACCAGTTTTTCCTGAGTAGTAGATTCCATTTGTCCAGAAATAATTGCTTGGAATGTTTCCTACTACTGACTCTACTTTGATTGAATACTAATCCAAGCTCAGTTCTGAGAGTACTATCATCCATTGATCTAAATAATGTACACAGGTCGCCTCTGTGTCTTCTGTATTTCAGGGAATAAAGACTAAGCGTTTTTAATCTTTCCTGATACGGCTTCCCTTTTAATTCAAAAATGAACCTGGTCATTCTACGTTGGACTGCCTCAACCCTTCGTATGTCTTGCTTATTGTATGGGGACCAGATCTAGACACAATACTCCAGGTGGGGCCTAACCAATGCTACATACAGAGGCAATATGACCTCCTTAGCTCGACTCGCTATATGCCTAAAAATACAGTTTAACATGTCGTTGGCCTTTCTTCACTTGTTCCGTACAATGTAAGTCAAATTTAAGATCAGGGCTAATAGTTATACCAAGGTCTTTTTCTTGGAGTGTTACTAACAAAGGTTGATTATTTAGAAAATACTTACGTTGTTTATTATGAAGTCCTAGATGCATGATTTCACACTTGCTAATATTCAAAGTTAGTTTATTATGCTCAGTCCATAATAAAATATAATCTAAAGTGTTTTGTAGTGCTATAGAACTTTCTGACTTGGTAACCACTGTGCCCAGGCGACAATCATCAGCAAATTTTGCCAGCCAAATATTGGGCGAGTCTCGTTGTAGTGTAGCAATGTATATATTAAAAAGTATTGGACCCAGGACAGAACCATGGGGCACCCCACTAGTGACTTCAGCCCATTCAGAGAATACACCATTCACCACCACTCTCTGCCTTCGTTCCTCCAACCAATTGGCAATCCAACATACAATATTACCACTCAGATTTATGTCAATTAATGATTTAACTAGTTCCAAATGTGGCAATTTGTCAAAGGCCTTGGCAAAATCAAGGAATAGGACATCCACTAGGTTCCTCCTGTCAATTTCTCTGCTGACATTTTCATAGAAGGACAATAAGTTTGACAAGACCCGGGTTTTGGTGAAGCCATGTTGGCTAGGATCCACTAGTTTCTAGTTGAGCAAGTGCTGCTGTATATGATCTTTAATAATACTCTTCATTAGTCTTCCCATAAGGAAGTCAAACTAATTGGTCTGAAGTTTTCAGATTTTGTTTGAGGTCCTTTTTTTAGGAGGGGTACCTCTGTGGTGACCTTCCAGGCTATTGGTATCTCAGCAGTAACTAATGATAGCTGGAATATATGTGCCAGTGGTAAGTATAAATGGTCTGCAAGTTGCAGAACTTTAGGATGGATATCATCCGGCCCTGGGGATTTATTAGTTGGGGTCTTCATGTACAACTGTTGGATTGATAATTATTTGCCCAATTTTGGGTACCAATATATCCTTAGAAAGTGTAGTAAAGTTACTGTTAAATACTGTGCAAAAATATATATTTTGTATGTCCGCCATTTCTTTATTACTAGTAATTACCCCTGAGTTGTTTCCAAAGGGGCCAACTGAGTTCGAAGTACCCCTTAAGTTATTTATGTGTGAGAAAAAAACATTTTTGTTGTCATTCACCCTAGTGTCCAGGTTTAGTTCATTTTGTGCTTTTGATAACTTGATGTTTGATTTAATTTCCCTAACTAGTACCTCATACACAGGAATTATATGATGATTACCGTGTTTTATACGTTTAAATAATTTATTCTTTCTGTTAATTTTTTGATATGGGGCTTCATCCATCTAGGGGTTGTTTTTTTGTTGGTATATTTCTGTACACTGGGTACATTTTCGGCTACCTCCCTTTTTATTTTAGAAGTCAGTAGGTTCCACTTCTCTTCTACTGAGTGGCCTTAGAACTCCGTTTCCCAATCCCAGGTGGCCATATTTTTCTTAAAAATATCAAATTTGGCTTTTCTAATATTCAATTTATTAGTAATTCCTGTCCCTATCTATACAACTAGTCCCAAAATTTCAAATTTGACACACACGTGATCACTGTTACCCACTGGTGCCATAGTACTAACATTAGACAATCTATTTCCCATGTTGGAAAGTATAATGTCGAGTGTTTTATCTAGTCTAGTAGCATGAGGGACTATTTTTTCAAGGCCGAGTTGCACTGATAGATCAATATAAGCATTATCACTTTTGCTAGGCCCGGTTAGTTTTGTCCAGTCAATGTTGGGCAAATTAAAGTAATCCAAAATCAATAAGTTTTCTGATGGATTTAGATCACTGATAAACTTAATCAGTTTTATATCTTTTTCTAATGGTATAGAAGGTGGCCTATAAACTAAGCCTAGTTTGAGGGACCTGCCAGGGGATAGATTTTGACCCAGAGTGATACTCAACGAGGTCATCAAGATCTAATAATGTCTTATTAAGTAAGGGCCTCACCACCATCTCCTTTAAAGGAGCAGGGACAGGGCCCTCCTGCAAAGAGGCATTGTCAATTCATGCAAAGACTGGAGCCAAGGCACCTCCATCAACCTTGAATACCTGGGTAGGAGCCAACTCTAATCTACATGGAGTGCAGCACAGTCCAACAACCACTCGAGCAACATCCTTTACAGCTATATAAATATTAGTTATTGTCAATAGGTCGATAACTGTTGGAACTGCATCCGTGGCTTAGTTGTCTTCCATCTTCCCTCCACTGTGCTCCTGCAAGCGAGTTTTTTCTCATTTGGGGTTCAGGAGTGGACTTGGCTCCCAGCACTTGGGTGGTGTAGATACAGCACGACACACAAATGGCAGACTTGGATTCCATGTAGGAGAGTGACATTCCGATCATTAAAGTACCTCCAGACATGCACACACTCATGTGCTGGCCAATGCAAGGATTTATAATATTGGTATTGACATGTAGGTCAGCCATAAGCCTACCTT
This sequence comes from Neoceratodus forsteri, assembly GCA_016271365.2. Taxonomy (NCBI): domain Eukaryota; kingdom Metazoa; phylum Chordata; order Ceratodontiformes; family Ceratodontidae; genus Neoceratodus; species Neoceratodus forsteri. Next base: position 1,851,011,880 of record CM057449.1, read on the forward strand.
CCCTGTCCAGGAATAGCTATCAAGTCACAATGGTGGAGAAGAGGGAGATGGGAGCAAGGGTGTTGCATTCAACAACATGCTTACATTACATTTTGAATAAATTTGTATTTTTCTTACTCCCTAGTCTTATTGAAATGATTGACAGATCAATTTCTAGTTTTTACCATCTGTCTTTAAAGGGATACTGTCACTCCCCCTTACGCTTCAAATGCTCCCTTGAGTTAAAATCAGATGCTATGATTACTCACCTGCCATAGGATCTTTTATTATTATTATTCTTTGGTAACTGGGTAAGGTCCACTAGGCAAAATGTCTGTTTTCAGGGGTGACCTAGAGGCACTGGGGAGGTTAAGTGACTTGCTCAGGGTCACACAGTATGCAAGTGTAGGTTGTGGAAATCAAACCCAGGTCTCTTAGATGTGCCAAGCTCTTTCACAGCTTATTACTCTAACCTATAGACTATACTTACAACCCAAATTGCTGATGTTACTCGTTCTTCTGCACCTGTTGCCTTTATAAACGTGAACTGGCCATACACCATAGCAGTGTTCGGGGGTTAAAATTGGCACCCATCTGCCCGCCAAATGCCGGTCAGTTTCGAGTGAGGTGGGATTGCTCCTTTAAGAAGCACACCTGGTACCGTTCTGTTCTTGGGCACGCATCCCACTGACTTTTTGGTGAGCACAGTAGATGTGCATTGCCTCTCTAGTACCAGGCATCTTGTGCAGGGTGCGTTTTTGCTTTGATCATGTTATCCTTGGACCAGCCCAGTGCATGTGGGTGTCATCCATTCTTCAGGCAAACCCAGCAGTGCAAAAAAAACAAGATTTGGCTGGTGCCCGCAAGGCTGATCTTGCTTTTTTATGTTGTTATTTATGTTTATTTTTGTCCCAGGCCTTACTGTCTCACTGTTATAATTGTAGTTATATGAGGACTACATCGAGCGCCACTTATATAGATTGTTTTTTATTTTGTATACAGTGCCCACTGTGAGGGCATTGATGCAGCGGCACCTTTTAGTAATGCTGCCTGCTGTGTATACAGTAGTTCAAGTCCGCCCAGCACCAGCCAGTTAATGTCATTTCCTCATCCCCAAACTTATAGCCCCCTTCCCCAATCTCACCAGTTTGGTTTGAATTCTCTGATGGTCTGGGTTGGACACCGGACCCATCGGACATTTGGGGGGAGAGGACCAGATTTTCTTTATTCCCTGATGGGCCAGGTTGGGCCTTATACTTATAAGGTAGTTAGGGTGAGATGCCAGGAAAGTTGTTAGAAGTACAGAAATCTTTGTGCATCAAAAACAAGAAGATCTGTCGGACGTTAGGACTGAAACTTGTGTGGTTGCCAGTGTAGGGTGTAAAGCTGATTCTTCAACAGTTTTTCTGTACAAAAAACAATTGGACCACCGGAGGATAGTTACTGGGACTGGTATGAACAGTGAAAATAAACTGACGCAATTGCAATTATCCAGCTACATGAAAAGAGTTGTCTTTTGACATGGAAACAACATTTACAAGATATGAGGGTGACGTCTTCCTTTAACTGTAATGACAGGCACCTGACTAACTATTGTGTCCGTTAGGGAAAGACTGTCTGGAGCACAGCAACTGTAGAGCAAGTCACAGTGCTATTCAGTGGGTACTAGCATACCTAAAATAACAATGTAGCAGAACTATAAAAAGTTTGTAGTATTAACTGTGTGGACATATTTTTTCTACTCATCCCTCACAACAGTTAATGAAGAAAGCACTTGCTTTTAAATTAAAATAAAAAATATTAAAAACAGAAATACCCTGTCAGAGTCTCTAGCTACATAAAAAGCAAGTCAAACAACACTGGAATCTTAAATCCCAATTATTCAAGTGGCATTGGTTAAGCTCAGCATCACATCAAGGCAACTTCAGAAGCTGTGTACTTACATACAAAATTACTCTTAATGACGTGTGGCGTCGCGACTGCTCACCTGTCACCAGCACCAATGTTGCTGTTTTTGCATTGATCATCTCTTCTACAGTGATATTGTGTGCTGTTCACCATAACAGCACAATAAAACTTGGTTTATTTGGGGGGGAAATGCATTTTTTGTGCTGGGCTAGTGAAATGTCTGTAGTACTGGTGGATTTTGCCAGGCACCAGCCCTGCTGGCTAGTGGTTAAAAAGTTCATCTCAGCCCTTGGTATTACCACACAAAAACCTGTCTATTTCCAGTCCAAGATTTACTCCACTGCATCCCTCCTGAACGTATGGAACACTCCTGCATAATCTAGCCACTCACGATGCAGTGGGAGGAGACCATTGTAGCTTGAGTGACAGGACTGTGTGTGGCCATTCCTAAAATTCAGGAAGGTACAGTATAAGGATTTCAAACTAAACAAGTGTAGATATCATCACACCAAATAGCTGTTTTTTTTTTTCACTTTTGCTTAGAAAGAGAGATGCAGATGGAAAACAACCAGTTATCGCAACACATTCTACAGCGGGTGAGCGATCATAAAGTGTGGGAGATGCTCTTTTTATCCCCTCACCTGACTGTCTTCTGGGATTCCTACTTTAGCCAGTTCACCCAGCACTTCCCATCTGCCTTACAGTGTTGGTCGCCATGCTGTGACGAGACTGCTTCAGCTGGCATCATCCCATGGAGAAAGCCACTCCATGACAGGCTTCAGGATCACAGGAAGAAGGCCTCAATTGTACAGTAGTTTGGTGTTGCTGGGGGAGGAACTAGGAAGAGACACTGGGCTGTGATGTAGACCCAAGAGCGGATTCATGCTCCATTCAGGGCATGTATAACCCTGTATTATCCCTTCCATTTTCCTGCACTGCTGTCAGCTACTCATGAAGTGGTGTCCGGGGGGGTTCCCGCTCACAAGTTGCTGCTGCAGTAGTAATGGTAGTTTCCTCCCATATAGTCTGAGAGTGACACCTTTACATCAGTCTCGAGACTCACTGGCACCAAGAAGTGGAACTAGGATTACGGACACGGGAGCACGATGTGTCAGCTTGCACCACTGGGCCAGGCTTAAATGTGTTCTAAGATCTAAAAGCTACACAAAACATGGAAACATAGATACTTTTGGCAGATAAAGGCCTTGCAGTCCATCCCATCTGCCCAAAGCCTGTCTAGCAGTGGTAAGTGGCCCATAGTCATCATGTTATTCTCTCCTTCTCCCCAGGCACCCTCCTCCTGTGTCTGTGTTTCCCCTTTTGTATCCTCCTCGATTTTAGCAAGGCATTCAACACCGTTCCACATAAAAGCCTGGTAAATAAGTTAGGAAGCCTGGGGGTGGGCCACAAGGTGGTCAGCTGGGTTAGAAACTGGTTGGGGGACAGGAAGCAGAGGGAGGTGGTAAATGGAATCCAGTCTGAGGCAAGAGGGATGACCAGTGGGGTACCTCAAGGATCAGTTCTTTTTAATTCTTTATTACTGACATAGCAGAAGGGCTGGAAGGGAAGGGAAGGTTTCACTGTTTGCAGATGACATCAAGATCTGCAACAGGGTAGACACTCCAGGTGGGGTGGAAAAAATGAGGAGGGATCTAGGAAAGTTGGAAAAATGGTCCAAAGTGTGGCAATTGAAGTTCAACGCAAAGAAGTGAAAAATTATGCAGAAACCTTGCAGGGAGCTTTAGGATGGGGGGGAGGCTTGCTGACAGTCACCAGGGAGGAAAGAGACTTGGGCATTATCATCTCAGATGACCTAAAGGTGGCCAAGCAGAGTACAAAGGCTGTAGGGAGGGCCAGTGGCATGCTGGGTTGCATAGGAAGGGGTATCACCAGCAGAAGGAAAGAGGTGGTGATACCACTATACAAAACACTGCTGAGGCCTCATCTGGAGTACTGTGTGCAATTCTGGAGGCTGCATCTTCATAAGGACATAGACAGGGTGGAAGCAATTCAGAGAATGGCGACTAAGATGGTACAGGGCTTGCAACAGAACACTTACGAGGAGAGATTAAAAAAACCTCAATATGTATGCACTGGAAGAGATGAGGGAATGGGGAGATATGCTAGAAACCTTCAAGCATGTTAAGGGCATAAACAAGGAGCAAATGAAAAACATCTTTCAGTACAAGAGAGGTACAAGAACAAGGGGGCACGATATGAGGTTGGGAGGCAGGATAAGGGGTAATGTGAGGAAGTTTCTTTTCATAGAAAGGGTGGTGGATGCATGGAATAGCATGCCCCAGGAGGTAGTAGGAGCGAGCACAGTGGCGGGATTTAAACATGCATGGGATAGGCATAAGGGAACCCTAGAGGTGGGAAGGAGAAGCTAAAGCTGATGACCTAGTAGGATCGGCGGCTGCTGATACAAGTAGGGTATACAGGCAGACTGGATGGGTCTAGCAGTCCTTATCTGCCATCAGTTTCTATGTTTCAGCAATACAACCTCCTCTGGGTGCTTGTTACATTTTTCTAATACTCCTTCAATAAAAAAATACTTCCTGATGTGCTTTCTTATCCACAGCCCCCACCCCCAAGCTTCAGGGAGTTCCCATGGTGCCTTTGTTTACAGTCAGTGTGAACAACTCCCTGCAGTCCACTCTGTTAATTTCACAGAGGTACTTGAACATTTCCGTCATGTCCCCCATCTCCCTTCTGTCCTCCCAACGTGTACGTAGTGAGGTCATCCAACCACTCCCTGTATGACTTCCCCTACTGTCTTGGATCATTTTGGTTACCGTCCTCTGCCCCAACTCCATCGTCTTTCTGTCTTTCAAGCCTGAGCTTCAAAACTACATGTAGTGGCTGAACCAAGAATATGTACAAGGGCTATATTACCTTTCCTCTCTCCTGCTACTAAGCAGGAAAGGGACCTTGGGGTTATCATATCTGATGACCTCAAAGTGGCAGGGCAGTGTGACGGAGAAGTGTGTAGAGCCAGAGGGATGTTGGAATGCATAGGGAGAGGAATCCCGTGCAGAGAATGGGAGCTGATGTCGCCACTGCATCGATCATTTGTGAGACCCCACCTGAAGTACCAGATCCAGTTCTGGAGGCCGCACCTCATAAAGGACATGAACTGGGTGGAGGCAGTTCAAAAGAGGGCACCTAACCTGGTGCAGATGTTGCATCAAAAGTCCTATCAAGAGAGAGACCGAGGGATCTCGTCATGTACACCATGGCAGAGAGGAGAGTGAAAGGGGACATGATAGAGATGTACAGGTACCTCACAGGGGTGAACATGGTGCAGGAAGGGAGTCTCTTTCAAATGAGAAAGAGTACCAGGACCAGCGGGCGTTATGATGAAGGTGGGGGTGGGGAAGTTTAAAAGGGATGTGAGGATGTACTGCTTCACTGAAAGAGTGGTGGAAGCCTGGAACAGACTGCCAGCAGAAGTGGTGGAAGTGAAAAGAGTAGGGGACTTGAACCATGCATGGTATAGACATAGGGAAATATTGTAGTAAATGGGCAGGGAGGAAGGAGGGTCTTTGGAGACCAGTTAGATGTGTGAAGACAGACTAGCGGGAACCATCTGGGCAGACTGGACTGGTCCTTTTCTACTGACAAATATTATGTTTCTGTGTTTCTTCTGATCCCCTCCCTGTGTATCCAGGCATCCTATTTATCTTTCCCACTGCTCTCACACACTGTGCCAATGCTTTCAAATTACAGTATCCATTATTAGATTTTAGAAAATGGGTAAAACTATTTCAGGCTCCTGATTGGATGAGGGACTTCTCTAGCTGGGCATCTCTCAGACAACAGATGCCCGGCTATTAAAACTACCAACCCAGCCTGCCCTATCACAAGAGTCCTGATGCCTACCCTGCTCCCTAATTGGCTAAACCCCTTCATTTTAATTTGAAATATCTGCCATTTTTTTTGTCTCACTTAGTGAGAGCTGAGACCCAATCTCAGTCCTCTAGCCGTTCTCCTGATCTCCAATTTCTATTACTATATCTCCCTTGTAAGAGCTTCAGTTTATATTGAAACAGTGAAAACATACACACACATGCAGCTAAAATAAATTTCAGTTGTAAAATCCCTCGAGTTCAGCGGCAGTGGGAGAGACAGCGCTCGGAGGAATAACACACAAACACAGACGCACATGCCTAACCACAAGTCCACGCTCATTTTTATCTATTTTAAAAAATGTGAATTACTATCTAAAAGTGGCAACCTTCTTTTTCTGTGACCCCTGGCTGCCCTCCACTTCATGTAAAGGTATCCGCATTAACACCCGCTCTTTCCTTCCAGTCGCACAAATCAAGTTCAAGTTTTACAGAACCTGCGTGTAACTGCATTCGTTTGCCATCATGGTTTTTCCCTCTTGTTAGCTAATAGCAGCATTTACAGTTTCAGACTGTGAATGTTTTGTTAATATAGCGTGGTTGTAGTGGGGGTGGGGGCATCCCATTTATTTATTAATAGTTTTCCGAGTGTGACCGCGGTCTCACTTCGACACCACTCTCACTTGTAGAGCCAGCGGACAAAGCAGCTAGAGGAATGAGCACAACAGCACGGTCGGCTCTCAGAGAGTTGGTAGCATTCTAGAATGTAGAGCAACAAAAGGTAACTTGAAATGCACCCAGGGGAGGCTGATGTGTTGTTTCTGGCAGCTGGCACTGAAAAACATGAGTATTGCAGGGCAGCAGTATCTCTCGCTAAGCGAGAGCAAAAAAATGGTGGCTTCAAATAACTGAACATTCTAAGGGCACAGTGGTGTGTATGTGTGTAACCATGGCAACCACCTCCAAAAATGCAGGCAGAGGAACTATTTTATTACAAATCCTACTTTAAGTTAAATTTTCATTAACATTTTTCTTATTAAACTTATTTTTTTGACAGTGCCCATTTTCTAAGTGCAAAAATACCCTCCAGGGTTGGCAGTATTGTGCTATACTGGACTTTCCAGGGGCTATAAGGCCTGTGGCGTCGGGCCTCATTACGCCCCCTGGGCGGTACGGTATAATACAATACCGCCCACCCTGTCAGGTATTATTGCTTACATAGATTGCTGGTGAGAAAGAACTTTAAGTACTGTGTCCAGTTCTGAAGACCACACCTCAGGAAGGACATAGACAGACTGGGGGCAGTCCAGAGGAGGGCTACCAAAATCGTGCAGGGTCTGCATCAAAATCCCTACAAGGAGTGGCTACAGGAGCTAAACATGTACACCCTGGAGGAAAGGAGGGAGAGGGTGGATATGATAGAGACCTTTATGTACCTCATGGGGTTAATAAGATACAGGAGGGGAGTGGGCCGCATGCTGTCAAGCTAGAAAGGGGCAATTTCAGGAGGGATGTGCGGAAGTACTTCAGGGAAAGGGTGGTGGATCCCTGGAGCAGCCTTCCAGCAGAGGTAGTGAAGGCAGAAACAGTGGAGGTGTTAGAAAATACCTGGGACAGACACAAGGCAATTGTAGGGTGAGAAAGGGAGGGGAAAAAATGATGCCGCAGACCAAATGAGGTCTGCAGCAAAAACAAAAAAAGGAACCCAAAAAAAAAAAATACAGGCAGATTGGAGGGCCCAGCGGCCCTTATCTGCTATCACACACTGTTTCTATGATTATTAACATCTCAGTTGCCTTTCCTTTGTTATTCTCTCAACCACCACCTCACCCATCCTGTATTCTGTCTTAAGGTTTTTGGCCCTGGTGTGCATTACCTTATACTTTCTAGCATTAAATTTCAGCAACAAGCCCTTGACCACCTCTGCAGCCTTTCCAGATCCTCTCGCATGGCTATTTATTTATTTATTTATTTATTGAAGTCTAGGAATTACAACCCTTTGAGTCAGGGACTCTTTTTCAAAGGCTCCACGTCAGTACAAAGTGTGGCAGGCAAGTATTACAGACATCATGAGCAATAACAGTAACTGTACAGTTTGATGAAACCAGGATGTGGTCCCCCAGTTCTTTTTTGAAAGGGCCCAACCTGGGTATGGATAGGAGGGAACTGGGAATGGAGTTCATCCATAAAGGGGCCCTATATTTGAAGGACCTTTGACCGGCGGTGGTTCTGTAAAAGGGGACCTGGAAAGCAGTTTTGTCGATGTGTCTGGTCACCTGCCTGTGCTGCCCTGGAGAGAGGAAAAGGTTACAACCAGGGGGTGAGTGGCCCATAGAGATTTTTTTTGCTAGTAGGCAAGTCTGATAGTAGACACCCCCTTGGAAATTTATCCAGTCCGAGCACTGATAGAGAGCACAGATATGCGTCAACCTGTCGCAGCCAGTGGCTAGGCAGCAGGCTTTGTTTAAAGCAAATTTAATTTTTCTCAGGACAGAGTTTGAGGCAGATCCGTAGATGACTATACCACAGTCTACCAGGGATAGAATAGAGCTGGAGATAGCCAGTCTTAAGAGCAGCAGGGGGGAAGGCAGGACGTAATTCTGTAGAGGAGGCCAATTCTAGCATTAACTACGGAGCAGGTAGCGGTAATGTGTTCATGGAAGGAGAGGGCAAGGTCGAGGGTGATACCAAGGTATTTATTTTATTTTATTTTATTTGTAAAAATCAGTTTACAACCATCGAGCCAGAGGCTCGTTTCCAAAGGTACCTTGTCACATTAAAGACATACATAGAGTTTTTGGTTACATAGCATAGGTTTGCAAAACAATAGGCATTCAACAGAGGCGCCACGTCACACTGAGGTCAGACAAAATACATTTAGGTTACGGGGTACATGAAATTGAGAACAGGTGTTACATAAGTTGGTATCAAAAATTGAGCAATCTAATAGATATACAATGAAACAGCTGGCGGGGAACAGATTCCAGGGGCGTGCCATGAGAATTGAGGATGGAGAGGGCGGAAGGACTTATGCTTATTTTGGTGGTGGGAGAATAGCATTACCTTTGTCTTTTTATAATTGAGAATATGTTTATGGGTTGAAAACCAGGATTCAACCTCCGTGAAGGAAAGCTGCATGTCCTGTTGAAGCAGGGTGGGGTCAGGGTGGCGACTGAAAATCACTGCATCATCCGCATAGAGGGGAAGACGTCCGGTGCAGGCCGAGGGGAGAGAGTTCAGGTACAGGGTAAATAGGAGTGGGCCAAGAATGGAGCCCTGGGGTAACCCAGAGCAAACCTGCAAACTAGTGGATAGGGTGCCATTTATCTTCACTTGCTGGAATTTTCCTTGCAGGTAGTGAGTGAATCAGGCAGTGGCCTCCTGGGACAGGCCAGTGGAAAGGTGAGAGTCTGATAATAGGGAATAACTGACCCTGTACCACAGACCCAACTAAGGCTCCTCGGTCGAGGGTGTTGTGGATATATGAGGTGTACTCCAGGAGGGCAGTGGTGGTGCTATGTCCCTTCCTAAATTCGTGTTGTTGCAGGCAGAGGAGGTTATGTGATTCCAGGAAGTCAGTGAGTTGGTCGGTGATGATTTTTTTGAGCGCTTTTGGGGGGGGGGGTAGAATGGAGTTAGGCCTATAGTCATGGGAGGTTCAGTTGCTGCTCTTGTGGGTGGGAGTGACCACTGCCCATTTCCTCTGGGAAGAGAATTGACCAAGGCATAGTGACATATTCAAGATTTTGGTCGTGGGATTAGGACTGAGTCTAGAGTCAGGTTGAGCAGCCTAAGGTCTAGTGTATTGCCACTCTGTCTGGAGTTGCCAAGGAACTTAGAGAGGTAGGAGCGGGCAGTACTCTGGGAGATAGTCTTGAAGTGGAGCGGTGGGACACCAGAAAGGGGACAGCCATGGGGGGGGAGAAGAAATGGCGGGGAGTACTGAGCTAAGGTCAGTAGAAGCCGATTAAAGTTGTTGGTAATCTGGTCAGGATCTTGAGTAGGGACCCCGTTTATGATAAGTGGGGGGAGGATTTGCCACTGAGTTCCTTAATATTCTCCCAGAAATTACATCCCTTCCCCCTTCTTTGCTGTTTACTGCTCCACAGATCTTAGTATCATCTGCAAAGAGGCATATCATTCTGTAGACCCCCTCCCTTATGTCATATAAAAATATGTTAAAGAGGACTGGTCCCAAAACAGATTCTTGGGGTACACCGCTTGTGTCTTTCTTTGCTGCTGATTGCTCCCCACTTATGACTACCCTCTGGGTTCTCCCACTTGACCAGTTTCTCACCCACTCAGTTATTTCAGTTTCCACCCCCAAGCTACCCAGTTTTTTTAACTAACTGTCCATTTGGGATGGAGTCAAAAGGACTTGCTGAGGTCTAGTTAGAGGAGATGCACTGCCTGACCCATACCCACAGCTCTTATCATCAAAGAATTCGATCAGTTTCATTTGGCACAGGCTTCCTCAGGTTACCCCTGCTACCTGGTGTCCTGCAGCTCATTTGCTTCCAGGAACTCTACTGGCTGTAGGAGTTGTACAGGGTCGACAGTGGCCCTTTAAACAGTGGTGCAGGCCTGTCTACTGTAAGTGTGGTTTGAATTTTTTTTTAATTTACAGAGCAGTCAGATTTTACAGTAATGGATACAAGTGCTGACTGCTAGTTGAAAGTCAGCTTCATCCCAGAGTATAATGAGAAATTCTGGCAGAATGTTACTGAGTGCAGTCTTAAACAAAAATAATTCCAGCTCTTATAAAATCTGGCTTTCGGGATACTTTGAAATTTGAATAGAAATAAATATATGTCTGATTTTTTTTTTTTTTTTTACAGCTTAACGGTGTATAACATGGTGCAGCTTTTCGTATATATAGCCAAACACACATTTTGTTCACCTGGTACAACCCAGACAATTGTAAATGAAAGATAGAGCTAATGTAGCTGTTGACAGGCTCCCCTGCATAAATTTACTGTATTATGGCACACTTCATAATCTAAACACTGGGACAGTGTATTAATAACAGATGGATGTGCTGCTTGCTAAAAATCCAGGCCCACAATCAGAAGACAAAAAGAACCTTGCTTGAGGGCCATCTGATAATAATTTGTCTTAGATCCTGTCAAAGAAATGGAAGAGTTGCCATTAATGGCCATTAACATTTTGAAGCAACATAAGCGAATACAGTGCCTGGTGCTAAAGTATATTCATTAATGGAGACTTCAAGAGCAGCTTTTTGTGTGGACTAGCAGCCTTGTTCTGACCGTGTATGTGTATGTGTGTGTGTGTGGGGGTAGAGGAAAGTTTGTAGCTCTTGATCAGAGGTAAACTTGGTAATTTAAGAAAACAGGAGCATACTTTTACATTAAAAAAAAAAGTCTGCTTTTTAAGTTGCTTATACTGGTGTTTTTAATCTTGGATTATTTCCAAGGATAACTTTGTTAACATGAACAACATAAGCTTTAGCAGGGCTCATATTTAAGAGTATTCCATCCCATGCTGCATACTAGAGTTCAGGTTATAATGCTGTTTTCATCACATTTGGGCTCTGCTTTGAATATTGCTGTACTGCTCCACCCTTCTGCAGCTTTAACACTATTTGGCACCAATTCCTCAGGGCCATGGAATACTGGCTTCTGCTGTAGAGTACAAAATCGAGGTTTTTCGGTATTTGTCCTTCCTCAGTATTTTCAGGAGACATTTTACCCCTGAAGATGACTTCAGTATTATATTAACTTGAGCATGCATTGGTGTTCTTTTTTTTTTTTTTAATATAATTCTGATTAACATTTTTCACATTAACAGGGTACAGGGTATTGGCAGTCACAAATTCATCATGATGCACATAACTAGAGATATGCAAGGCAGGAGATCAGCAGGTCAGGCCATATAAAGTTCATGAAAATCCGTGCTTCATCATCTTGGGCCTGGAGAAATCAAACATGGAGAAGACAATACACATTTTTATTCTTACATTCAGGGATCCCCTCCCACCCCCAGCCTCATGCAAAGTAATTCATTCCCCAACTCCTTTAACTGTGGTGTCGCACCACCTATGTTCCTAGTGGGGTCAGTAGTTTTGGGGCACAAAACTAGAATCCCTTGCCATAATATACAGAATCCATCTAGTCCACTTCAGTGAACACAGTTCACAATGGTCATATAAGTGATATAAAATTCTCTCCGACCTATAAATACGAGTCACTATTTCTCTCCATTCAGGTATCATGGGAACCTGAGGTGAAAGCCAGTATCTAGTTAGGGCTTTCTTTGCCACCATGAGGGCTATCCCCATAATATAACATGTTTAGGAGTCCCTAAATTCTGGGGGGATAACTTGCAGTATAAAAAGATCTGTTGTAAGGGTGATTGGTTGCCCAAAGAGATCATCCAACTTTGACTGCAGGGAGGTCAGAAAGGGTTGTATGGTGGGGCAGAACCAGAATACCTGGGCATGGTGAGCCAGTGGTTCACCACACTGATGCCAGCATTCAGCTGTCCTAGTAGTTGAATAGTGAGCTGTTATAGCTGGAGTTCGAAAATATCTGATCGTTAGCTGCCAAGAAAATGATCTCCAGCAATGTGAGTAGGTAAGTTTGGAGGACAGGAGACAGCCCTAGTCTCATTGTTGTGTGGTGGTGTCCTAACCTAGTTCTGTGTTCCACTTCTCAAGTGCCCCCAGTGTGTTTGCCCCAATGGTTTCATTAAGGGCCCTATAAAGGATAGAAATAGCATGAGACATCTCAGTGGCGATGAAGCTTGTCTACAGTAAGGTTATTGGGGGAGCTCTCAAGGTTTCGTAGCTCAGGTGGGAGGGAGTAGAAGGTATTCCAGTTGCAGGAACCTATAAAAATCTAACTGCCTCAAGCCATGTTTAAGGATTTAAAATGATTCCCATTTAAAAATTGCGGAAGGGAGGAAAGATGGAGACGGTCCCACGTATTGAATGTGTGGTCCATTCGGGTTGGGGAGGAAGTTCTCCAGTACGGCAAGTGGGCATAAATAAAGCAGATATGGAAACATGGCAAGCTGCCTGCAGATCACGTTCCAGGTTTTGATCTGGTGTGTTATCCATGGGCCAGGGTCCAACTGGTTGAGAGCTGGGGGGTGAGATTGGTACAGGGTTTCCCTGACCAGGTTGCTAAATGGAAAAAGGCTTTCTTCGATTTCCCTCCAGAGAGCAGGGTTAATTCGCATAAAGTGAAGGAAAGGTGCGAGGCCCAATTGTACAATTTAAGATTTGGAAGGGCCAGCTGCCCCCGGTCTGGAGAGAAAAAGGACTTGAGGACTTTATTCTTGGGTGCTTTCCAGCCCATATAAACCCCATTATTGCCTTATTCCAAGCTTGAAATGTCCTAGCTGGGATGTGTATTGGTACATTTTGAAAGAGGTAGAGAGCCCGGGGCAGAGTCACTATCCTGACAGCCTCCACCCTCTGAAGAAGGTTAAGTGGGAGGACACTCCACCTAGCCAGGTCTGCCTGAAGCTGGGCATAGAATGGGTCACAATTTTGTATAACCTTACCTCCATTGTGCAAAAGGTAAATGCCCAAGTACTTCAATTTTTCAAGGTCCCAGCGGAAAGGGTAGGTCTGCCTAACTGATGGTGGAGGGGTGAAGTGAAATGTTAATGCATCCATTTTGGAAGTGTTTAGTTTGTACCCTGGACATAAGCCGAAATCCTCCAGTATTTTAAACACAGCCGGGACAGACTCAGTGGGATTGGCAAGAAAAGTAAGACAACATCGGCATATAGAGCTATGCAGTGCTCCCTCCCCCTTCAGCTGTAACCCAGTAATTTGGGGGGGAATGCCTAATAGCTTGGGCCAGGGGCTCAATAAAGATGGCAAATAGTCCTGGAGACAGAGGGCAGCCCTGACGAGTCCCCTGTACAGGGGAAAATAGGTTGAATGATGGACAGAGACCTTGACACAAGCCTGAAGGGAGGAGTAGAGCGCTTTGATCATGGAAATAAAGGGAGCTGGGAATCTCATCCTGGACATAGTGGTGAACAGAAAGGGCCATGAGATGCTATCGAACACCTTCTCAGCATCTAAGCTGAGAAGGACCGAGGGGGCCTTTTGAGATTGCTTGTCCTGGACCAAGTGCAGGGCCCTCCTGGTATTGTCTGTTGTGGATCTGGAGCTTGCGCATTGGTGTTCTTTAATTTAAAATGCAACAGATCTTGCGGTACTCCACTTCTGCCAGCTTGGTAAATTGCTGTAAATGTGAGCACACCCCACTGTTTACATTACATACAAATATTATAGATGCTACTCCTCCTCTTTTAGAATACAAGCAAACAAATTATATATATATATATATATATATATATGTTTATAAAATGGGCAAGGTATTTCAAGCAATCTGATTGGTTGTTAGCCGTGCATTAGATGTGTCTAATGCACAGCTAAAACTAGAAACCCCATTTAAAATACACAGGCCCATTTTATAAGTGCCAGTAAGCCACTCCGGGGATGACTCCAGAGACAGTTCTAATGCTGCAGCTGAGGGACGGCCCTGGCCTCGCGGCCTCATCTCATATCCTCTAGCCGGCATTAGAACTGTCTAATGCACACCCCTTCGTGTCTTATTGCTTACCTGTCTGATTTATAAAAATCGGTTGGAAAGATTATGCACCCAGATTGGCTGTTAGTGCCCAGATGCAGTGTGCTTAGATCAGCACACCCCACGGTTTCTAAAAAGTTTCAATTTCAAGCAGTGGTTTGTCTCCTGTTTTTCTGTTATTACTCTTTTTTTTTTATCTAGTTTGTTAATTCCAATACCCATTGTATAGGTGTAGTAACACACTCCGGGGTTTGTGGGTTGGATTAGAATAACCCACACCCCAGGTAGTTGAAAGCACTCAGCTACAGTGTGCTTTGTGCATCACAACCAGCTAAGGAATATGAATTATTCCAGACCAACCCATGTCGTGTTGTGTGTTATTATTTACATAGCAGTTATCTGACAACATTGGCAGTATAGCTTAGAGGATAGAATAAGATGTGAATGAGCTTGGTACATCCAGCAGACCTGAGTTTGATTCCGATAACCCACACTGGCATACTGTGTGACTCTGAGCAAGTCACTTAACCTCCTCATTGCTCCCAGGTCACCCCTGAAAACAGACACTTGTTCCTAGTGGGCCTTACTCAGTTACCAAAGAATAAATAAACAAGCAGAAATTTCTATATTGATCATATCACATTATATTGTCCATCACTCGATTGCTCTTATGTCCCAACCTTGTATTCCTAGTCCCCCTACCCCAGGTCATATCCTTAAATAAGAAATTTGTTGCATTTCTGTATATTTACCTGGTAGAACAATTTCAATAAATAACATATTTTATAAAATAGCTAGGAAAAAATCTAGAAATTTCATTGGCTGAGATATGTCACCTGACTGTATATTAAATCTCTATAAACGTACAGTCAGGTGCCAAATCAAATTTTTCTTCCCATAAATCCTACTTAAAGTAATTTTATAAGCGTAATAAGCCCCTCCATGGTGTGCATTATAGGATTTTAATGCACTTTCCTGGGGCAGAAGGACACTCGGCCTTCGACCTCATGACTTACTGTGCCCCTGGGGCATGCAAATAAAAAGTATTATTCAACATTATGACTTAAAAATTGTAGTACCTGTGACATATGAACTGTGGAAATAGCATGTTCAGTTTCATAGTTTGTGCATCCAGCATTTTTGTTTTCACAGTTTTTATGTCATAAGACAGTCTTCAGCCGTTAGAACAATATGTGATGGCAGCGCATTAGCCTTGTGCTACACTGTGTAAGCAGTTGCATCCAAACAGAACAGTGCCATTGTCATATATGATGTCACATTTGAAGAGTATGACTTTTACGATGCTGTTGTATCAATGGCATATATAATGGATTGCAGTAACTTAACCATTTTCATAAAATAGGCTGTGGACGATAATTGGTCAAAAACCAATTCACATGTGATGTGCATGTAGTTTATAGCCTGGCTCATGGTATGTTAATACAAAAACCTTCAGAGTCAAAAGACCGCTATGCAAATCAAACATGACCGCATGAATGATCCCCATGCAGGCAGCCGCCCTAGCCTAAATAACAAAGGCTTCCTCGGACAAAGAAACAAAAATGACACCAAAAGGCACATAGAAATCGGAAACTGCAAACCCATGCAGCATAAAATACAATAGAAGACAGAGCCACAAGTAACCTAAAGAACAAAGATCCTATCCCAAGAAACAAACACAAAACACTCTACAGTGCACACACGACTCAGAAATTAAAAACCTACATATCATGAAATACAAAACGGAGACACACCCAACCTAAAGAATAAAGACCCTGCCCTCAACAAACAAGGAACCAAAATCTACCCCAGAATGCCCTCAAAAATCAAATATTGCTAAACTATACACCAAGGAGAATACAGCTGAAAACAGAGGCACCTCATCTCACCTAAAGAAGAAAGAAAAATACTAACTGAAAAAAGCCGAAACACCCAAACATGTCAGTGGTGTTAACTGGATCAATACAGAAACAGAAATTACTCCAAAAAGCTTACAAACATCATTCATTGCACACACTCACAGAAGCAGAAAGAAAATAACACATCAAAAACAGACAAGCCAACAGTGCTAATATCCACAACTGTGTGCATATACTGGACAACAGCAGAAATCCAAATACTGCAGAAGCCACAAACTACCTTATTCTTTTTTTTTTTTTTTTAGGAGAGGGTTTTTTGTGTGTAAATTTAGTGCTCGTGAAAGGTACTGGATTGACAGCACTGGAACCTGAAGTGTTGTGTTTATCCACATAACAGGTACAGCACGGGTGATCACAGAGCAATCTTCCCCACCAATGTACCTCAACTTTGCCATGGAGGGACCGCCTCATAGATGAGAGGGTAGTTCAGGCTCCTTGCCCATTCAATCCTTGGTCTCTCATGAGAGACTGCCAACAAGGGTGTCAATTAGTACCAGTTTTGTTGTTTTTGTGATGTGGACACCTGCCCAGTGGGAACTGGACTGAGACAACCACAACTCATTTCACATAGGCCACTGAACAGCCCACAGGTGATAATGGATTTCAACCACTCCTGACCTGTGCTGGATGTGAACTGGTGATCTAGAGGTAAAGGCTCCTTGACCCTCTACCAATCAATCCAGTTCCCCTCAAACTACCTTCTTCACCGATAAAACTTTTTTTTTCCATGACCTTGAAGTGCAAGAGTGAAAAAAAAAAAAAGTAGGACTCAGAATGATGTCATCATCCCTGGACTTCTAGAAGGGCAACAGTAGGGGCAGCCTTGATGGCCCAGCCATGCTGTTCTGCCAGTGACCCGGGGTTCAAGAGACAGGTCAGGCTGGGCCAGCTGCTGTATGGCAATGCACCTCGACTGGGGAAGGGGTGGTCGTGGTGTTTCATCACCAAAGCAACCTGCAGTCAGACCAGAGAACTTGGTCCTTACCCAGGGGCATGCTGTGTGTTTGCTAGGATGACAAATGGCTGTTCCCAAGCCTGGGATGGAAGAATTATGGGAGAAAATTAAGGATAAAATCCCAGTCATCACTAAACCAGCACACTCAGGCTCTACACCACATAGCTCACCACCTGCTGCTGAATCCTGTTTGAGCCGAGGAGAAGGGCCCTTCATTGGCCCCCTTCTCCTTGCCATGGAGGGAAAGCTTTGGGGGATGGCAGTAGCAGTGAGTCAATGGTTGAAGGGGCTGGATGGTTGCCTGTAACAGTCTGAGGAGTAGTCATGGATTACAGTGGATAAAAGAAAAAAGGCCACAGCACTGGATGACAGTCTCAAAAGGGCCAGCCCATGGCATAAAACCTATGCACTGACTGAGACCTGGCTGTTGAAGGAGGTGAGTTAACCTAATGTAATCCTCACTCACTGTGGTGTGTTCTTACTTATGTAATATATGGATCTTCATAATAATATTGTTGAAAACCTTACTAAAAACGTCCCATAATACCATCATTGATATTATGAGATCTCATAATGCTATCAATGAAGCTCCAATCATAGTATTATGGGAAGGGACTCTGAACTCACACTGCACGCACTTCTGTCAGCTGAGCATGAGCTGACTTTTACTGTGACCATCGCATACCGTAAACGCTGGCTGACTCTTCAGCTAATGAGACAGTTAAATGGAAAAATGGCAGAAAATGACCAAGAACATCTTAATGTTAGAAAAACAATAAATTCTGACACACACTTACGCTTGGACACTGAGCAAAAATTGAAAATGCATCATGATGCCTATTTATTTATATGTTGCACCTGAGTGTTGTGCACTTTTTAAGTGGTAAGGATAGAGGGTACATCATTCTCTTGGCAAAGCGCAGGTGCATCTGCGTGAAACATTCGTGGCTACATGTTTTGCTGCGTGGGGCTGCTGATTTTTCGCAATAAAGGACTTCATGCATTTAAAATTTTTGCTCAGTGTCCAAGTGTAAGCAGTGTTCCACATTGCGTGAAAATATAGAGTGGTAGTAATGGGGAGGAGCCACAGGGGCAGGGTCACCAGGGGCGGAGCTACTGGTGGGCGGAGTCAGTCGGGATGCAATAAATGCATAAGAAACAAGAAATAAGAGTAATATGACAATCTGGGGGCCTCCGTAGTGTGCAGTAGCAAAAGAAAACATATTGGAGAACCTCTGCATTCTATTTGCAGGCCAGGCAACAGTTTGTGAGAGTCTTGACATTTTGGTGCGGCCATACTACATCTCTTTACTAGTGCCTGCAAGGCCAAGATCTAATCTTCGGTTTTGCAGTCCTGCCCAATGAGCTGCAGCTTCCAAATAAGGGAAACTGTCAACATCAGGGCCCTCAATTGAGATAAGCATAAGTGCATTTGGCACACTGGCACCTAATCTGTTTCGTTCCTGCATTTTTATTCGATTCAGAGCAGAAAACCCCCTCTCACAATCTGCAGTTGACATTGGTATTATCATTGCCAGTTCTGCCAAAGTAGATATGTTTGGATACAGATCTACATACTTAGTAGTTAGAGCATGCAGCACATCAGAAATAATCTTAAAGGCCATCTTTTCCATGAACAAGAGACTACGCTGGGAAACCCATTCCAATGCAGAAGCATCTATATCCACAACAGTAGCATACTGACCAAGAATAATGTCAAGGCTATCACTACCATACTCTTCCAACTCTTCAATATCACCTTCCGGTATCATGCTGGGGTCAAAGATACTGAACGCATCCAAAAGTTCTGTGCTTGGAAACCTTTGCTCAATTTGAGCAATTAGGGCCCTAATAAAGTTGTCATGCACAGAGGTTCTGAAACAATTTAACTGTGGTTCGCTAAATGACAAGTTCAGACCATTATCATTCAGGAGTACTAGTTCAGGCGAAACGGAGAAGTACTGACCAGGTACCGGTAGGCGTGCCCTTAGAATCTCTAAAGTGGAATGTAAATGTCTATTTATATCAGTAAAATTCAGAGCTGATGTTTGAAAGCATTTAGATAAGATGCTAAGGTGTGGAAGTATGTCACGCATCATGCATAAAATAGAGAAAAACTCCCAGTTTTCCACCATTTTTACTAGGCCCACAGCTTGGGAATCATGCATTTCAGAGGCCTCTCTATGCAAGGACATAACAACGGATGGGAAAATCTTCCTTAGTGTGTCACATGCTGCATCATGGGACAACCACCTAACTGCTTTTGCCTGTTTAGGCTTTAAAACAGGGTTCTCCATTGCCTGCTGAATTTATTTCAGGGCAGCCATGCAAACAGCAGAATTTTCATAATATCTGTATAAGTGACCTAGTGTTTGATTAAACTTTTTAATGGCGTTCACTTCATTTGCTGCTGCCTTTACAGCCAAGGCCTCCCGGTGAGCCATACAGTGCTTTTCCACAAGAATTGGGCTGACTTCTTTCAGCTTTTTAGCCACCCCGTTTTGCCTGCCCAGCATAACGGCTGCTCCATCACTGCCTAACCCTGCAAGGTGATGAACCGAGATTTGATTGTTATCAGAGAACTCCAGCATTTTTTTTTACAATTGTGTCTGCCTTTCCATCAATTAATTCCTCAACTCCCAGGAAAGAAACTCTGGGTTTCCCTTCTTTGCAGTACATACCATACAAAATGAGCTGCTTCATAACAGCAATATCAGTTGTTTCGTCCACCAAACACGAAAAAAATTTGGCAGTCTTCAAATCTATAAGAACTGATCTCCTGACCACCTCACCCAGGGAGAGAACCATTTCTCTGACAGTTCGATCGGAACGATATTTAACAGCATCAGCAATATGTATATTGTCTAGGTATTTGCATCCCAATGATTTGGCGAGATCCAGCAGTGAGCCATATTTCGTTGTGTGAGGCAGCTCATTTTTTATTAGCCAGTACATGCAACGAAGGGATGCTACAAAAGCTTCTTGTTCCAGGGTCAGGGCCTGCTGCATTGCCTGTTCTGTTCCACCTTTTGAAGCTGAAATTCTGCAGTTTGCTTCCAGTTCAGAAGCAATGACGTGAACTGAACTGTTCTGATGCCTTTTTATAGCATCTTCTCTGAATGTCTTGCACCCACTGATTATCCAAGCTGTTCCTGATTTGGGCATCTGTTTATGTTTTATGCAAAATGCACAAAACATGCCATCATTTTCTTTGTACTGTAACCAACAGTATTTGTTAAGCCAGCCAGTGTAAAAACCTGTTGCTCTATGCTTAGAGCTGTTTTTTTCTGTATTACAGGAGGAGGTGCAGGGAGTCTCTTGGACATCGGCGGCAATATCAACTGGATCAACTGGCATTGTCCCAATCGACGACTCACGAGACTCATCTTGATCAGGATGTTTCCATTTTTCAGTTAATTTGAAACCAAAGTTAGTTAGTTTCTGCGTTGTGTACAATAAAGCTTTTTTTTCCCCAAGTGTTGTTGTGTGTTTATTTGTCAATATAGAACGAGAGTTTGGTAATGCTGGTTGAGCCCCAAATTTTTTTTCTCACACAAATATTTTTTTGCTCCCTGAATCAGGGTTCAGAACAAGTGACCACTGGCGAAGCAAGGCTGCACAACCTGACTGGTGGGACAGACACTGTTGACCCCCTGGTGGCACAGTTAAGGAGCCCTGATCCCCCCCCCCCACACACAAATATATTTTTTTCTTTACTACTTTGATGCTGGCTTAGAAACAAGTGACCGCTCACACTGACGAAGCAAGAAATGCACAAGACGGGTAGGACAGGGACTGGCAGACCCACTGGTGGCTCTCACACACAAATTATTTCCAAATGTTTATCAGAGTATTTGGAAGCAAACACTCACACAAAAGTTAGGAAATGCGCATGTTTAAAGAACAGGGACAAGTCGGAGTTAGTATGACAACAGATCAAGCCCACAATCAGTTTAATTTTGTAAAATTTTAAGACAGATCAACTTTGTCTTAATAAGTGTTGGGGGCCAAAATTACTAAATTGACCACTGTTCACATAGAAAAGGTAGTGCACACCGAAATCATGGGCCAAGACATCAGATATCAGGGAGTCAAGAATAAATCTGTGGGAGTAGTGCTGTGGCCACAAAACTATCCAAGAAATCTGTGGGTCACAGTGGCTACAAAACTATACTAGACCCTGGTCTTGATATATATATATTGAAGGGAGGAATCAATACTGGCTCCTATTCCAAGTGTCTGCACAACTCTCCACTGTGCACCTTGTATTTTTTTTCAACAATAACTTTTTTTTTCTTGATTCAGCAATTCAACAGAGAACAAAATCAGAGCTGCATGGTGGTCGTTTGTTGAACAGATCACACAGTCTCTCCCTTCCCCTCACACACAGCACCCATTTCAAGTTGTTGCAGCCTGTTAGATAAACAGAAAAGTTTTATTGGAGTGACTCAGTTAAAATAAGTCTGGTAAAGTAAGCTGGCTGCTTGACACTAATTGAACAACTGCAAAGTCTCTAATCTCAATGGAACAAACGATCAATCCTTACGTTTGCAAGGACACAAATGCACTGACTAACACTCTTCCAAGTGGCAGCAGACTACCAAAATGGGACTTACCCCAGTGGTGTAGCTGCTCCACTGATAGGACGTCTAGGACATTGCTCCTCAATCAGATTCCCTCATTGGATCCTTCATTTTGTGCCCTCCATTCTTCCGAGGGTCATCTGACCCACCAGAAGATCCCCATGTGATCACCGAGAGCCCCAACCACCTCCTACTTTACTGTGGGTGTGCACAGACACACAGCTCATGCCAGACTCCGTTTTGATCTTTCTCCTCGTTCTTGTGCATGCACGACTTGTTCAATGCGTGAGCACGCTGCTCCACTGTGCGCAAACTCCCAAGCACAACTGAGGCACTTTAAAGAGATAGACAGCATTGTTATGAAGAGAGGCGGTCACACAATATGAGAGGCAAAATCTAGATTTAGTAGTTGCCGTATTGGTCCTTGCAAGAATAGATCCAGAAGCAAATGATTTGATACCTTTTAATGGACCAACACAGATGTAACAACAAGAACAAAGATGAGAGGCAGGCGTTTAAAATAGTGTGGAAGCCCGCCTCTCACTTTTAATGAATGGGGAACACTGGTAAGTGTGTGCCAGAGTTTGTTTTTCCATTAATTCTTTTACTTTGTGCACCACGTAATGAGCAGCGGCTCTTGCTTTGTTCTAGCATGTTAATGTTCCTATTCTTCAAACTTATGGTTGGTTGGTTGATTGGAGTTTACAGCCCAGAATCACTGGCATAATTCACTATGGAGAGTTAAACTTTTAAAATGAAAAACGTAAAACTCGCATCCATATATTACAAAAAAACAAACAAATGGGGGAATCATGATTTCTCAGCTATAATACCATCTCCAGGACATGTTGGAACCTCTCGAGCTTCGCTTTTGAGGTTCACATGTCCTCAGAACCTCTCAGTGGTATTAGATAGAGAAGAATGAATAGACAACTGTGTTATGGATTTTTCTTTACACGCCCAAGGTGTGTGATGACCTATAAACCTCGAGAGCGACACTCGAGAGGTTTATGAAGTCATCACACAAACTGAGGGTGTGTAAAAACTGAAAAAAAGATCCATAAAAACACAGTTGCCTATCCTTTATTTTTGGTAATTACTGGTGCAGAGTGTCAATGCTGCAGAAAGTCACTGAAGCAGGTTTGCTGTAATCCATGTTGCTTACACTCTTTCTCTCTCTCTCTCTCTCTCTCTCTCTGCAGTACAGGCAATTTTCTTGATTCTTTACTTATTATTTATTTTTATTTTTTTAGTTACATTGTGATGCACACTAACTATACAATAGTCAGCCACGGTCCGGTCCCGAAGCTGTTGTTGTCTCCTGAAGCCACCGACGATAGGTATGAACAGCAGGATCAACCAGATTGCTTTTAAGGTTTTAAAGGGTGGATCAACCTGATAAATATTTTAGAAACATTAAAAAGTTTTCTGGAGTGATCGTGAGTGCCTTTAGAACAGTGCAGTTCTCTTGGTTATAATGAAGTGGACCTGCCATGTTTGTTGATGGGGTTCAGTTCAGCCCACCCACACATTAGCAGTCACTGAGGTCGCGCACTCCAAGAACTGATGCAGGATTTTAAAGCAAATGCAGTAATAACTGGATTTCAGGTTATTATGGCATTCGATAGTACTCGTAATCAGGTTGATAAATAGGGTCACCAGTAATTATAGCTTCATAATACACAGTCCCCAATCTATTATTCTACTGCCATACCCACTACTGAGGGTAATACCTTCATAACAGATTTATGACTTCACCTCTCACTTCTTGATATGGGAATAAGTAAGGAACAACCAACAAGTGGGTATATGGTAAGGCCACAATCGCTGCACAGCCATGGTAGGTTGTAAGCACAGTCGAGAGCCTTCACCCACCCGAGAAGTGTGGCTCTTGCAGTCTTGCCACACACCTGTTGTGGGCTGTTCTACATATTAGAAACATGATTATCCCACTGACAGTCCATTACTTGTCAAGTGTGTGGCATCTGTATTTAATAGCACACCTGGACACTTCAGCAGGTGTTATCCCTTACAGATATATAAGGGATATGCAGGGGGGACATGTGTGATAAATGATTTATCTGTACAAGTGCTGTTTGACTTCGGGTAATCTTACAAGTGGTGCAAGCCACGAGTGAGGTGTCTGAGATAAAAACACATAAGTATAGATAAATCATATCACACAAGGTCCCCCTGCGTGTTCCATTTTTTGCACTAGGGTAAGACCTTGTGTGAATAACACAGTGGTGTGCCATTACAGCCGATCAGCAGGGTGCAGAAACTAGCAGACGTGAATGCTGCACCACAGGGAATGAACATATTCTGTAGTACAGTATGTGGGACCTTTTGGTGCAGTAGTGTGTGCATCTTGTAGTTGTGCTGTTGCCAGGGGTATTGCTAGGGACTCCACGTAATAACACTGGCATTGGTGGTGCTATGGCACCACTGATTGGGTGAGGGATGGGCTTTGAGACATTTTAAAATAATGGTGCCTGTATTTAGCAGGTGAGTGAGTTCAGAGCAGTGGATTAAGTAAAAGAGAATTGCAGTTAGGGATTCGTTTTGGTTTTCTTTTTAAAAATGTTTCAGATATGCAGTTGGAGGCTTGCTTTCTTTGTTTTTTTGTGTCAGTTCGGAAGTGTTTTCAGTGTTGCAAATGTGGAGGCAGATGAGAGAGCATTCGGGTAGGTGTGGGACTGAAATTGGAGCAACTTTTGAAGAAAGAACAAAAGGTATTGCATGGTATCTGTTGAAACTTTTTTTTTTTAATTTGAGAAGTGATTAGGAAGGGGAAAGAAGCAGCAAGGTGATTGAAAGAGCTGAAGCAAGTGACTGAAGGAGTGGGTGGGTGGGAAGAGTGAACATGGAACGGCCTGTTTTAATTTCACAAAAACAACCCCCCCCCAAAAAAATTGTTTTAACATGGTGTGCATTTGGATAGCTGTGGGTGTGAACAAAGAAATTAGCAATTTGATTTTTATTACTGTTGGGAAGGTTCTTTTTGCAATGTGCTGACATAATTTAAACTTGGTATGTAGTGCCGGCCAGTCATCTGGTGGTGCAGGGCCAAAACAATGACAGGTTTACTATATGTATAAATTTCATTTATGCAATAGGAGTGGGCATAAATGGACTATAAATGTCATTTATGTAAACAGTTACTACGTCATGAGCCGCCCCCCACACACACACACACACACCGTGCCAGCACTACTTCCTGGTTTCAGTTCATTATTTACAGCTCAACAGTGTAGATGTTCCAGACCTCCAGTAGTGTGACAACCCCTAAACAAATGCTCCCTGCCACCATACATAAGCTCAGGCTCTGCAGAGACTCGAAAACATCTTCAAACTGAGCAACATTCTGACCCCATAGAAACTGCACTCATTCCACATGAAACCCCTCCAGTTCTGTGCCCCGCTCCAGCCCACTCCACACACTCTGCATTCAGAAGCTCAAAATAAAACTGTCTCCTTGCCAGCATACTCTCCCCAACTTCAGTCAATAAAAATGTAATATTGTTTAAAACCTCACCAAAAACATTTCGGAGCTGCCTCCTAAATTCTGAATAGTACTGCAGTTTCACTTCTTCGGTCCCTTCAGATGCTTGTTATCTATGCAGTTCGTACTCTGTGCAGCTCGTACTGGCTGCCGAGAACTCTGTTCCTGTCTCAGGAGGTCATGGATGCGCACTGTAAAATGGTGTTTTTTTGTTTGTTTCTTTTTTAAAAGAAATACTGTCATCAGCAGCAATATTGAATCGCGTTGCCACTCTCCAAAACCCTTGGCACTCACTAAGAAGAGCTGCCATTTTCCTTCAGTATTTTTCAAAGCCTGCTGATTCCACCAATCAGGAAACACACTGTGACATCAGAACACAGCGGACCAGATATTCAGACTGCACTGGGCAGTGGTGCAAGCCTGCGCGCAGCACAACTGGGCTGTGCCAGGACCAGGTGATATTCAGTGGTGATGTGCCTTGGCACAGCACCGTTGAATATGGCAAGGATGGCGCACATACTGCGCATGGCACATGGCACTGTGCCTGTGCAAGCCACAGAGGGGGAGCACGAGGATGCACCAGTGCAAGTGCCATTGTGCTAGGTGCATCACCTGCGATATTCAGCCGGGGGCATGCAATTGAGGCCATAATCTATGCAAGGTGCAGATGGGGCCATTTGCATGTCATTATGGCCCCATTTGCATGGTATGCACTGGGCGTCCTGGCGAAGTGCACCTGGTGCCCTGCCAAGCTGCTGTCATCGGGGGTTGGCTCTCTGGTGGGCTATTGTAGCCCCCCTTCCTGTTTGCCCAGTTGCAGCAGTAGTACGAATAAATATTATCCTATGCCTGTTCGTGGGCAGTAGTATGAAGATAGATAATCATGGGGGTCTAGTGGACCCCTTCCCTCCTCATAAGCCTGATTGTGGGCAGTAATACGAATAAATATAATCCTATGCCCGATCACGGGCAGTAGTATGAAGATAGATTATCCTGGTGGTCTAGTGGCCCCCCTTCCTCCCCGTAAGCCCAATCACGGGCAGTACTATGAATAAATATAATCCTGTACCCGATCGTGGGCAGTAGTATGAAGGTGGATAATCCTGCATGGTCTAGTGCGCCCCTCCCTCTATATGCCCGATTGGCAGGCAGTAGTAGAATATATAATCCTGCATGTCGGACTGTAGTGCACGAGAGATTAACCTTGATGGTCCAGTGGTACCCTCCCCACCCACCCACAGAGGCCCCCGCTACCCAGCACCCCCCCTGCCGGGCGGCGGGCAGCAGCACCCCACCGCTGCACTGCCCGCCGCCTACCGAATGACAGCCTACAGTATGATCTGTATGCCTGTTGGGCCACAGTGTGGACCAATGGACTTGCAGACTATATTAGTTATTATAGGACCAGATATGTGAAGTCTCATCTGCACTATCTGGTCTCAGGGTAGTACAGATGGTCTGCAAGCCCATTGGTCCACACTGTGGCTCAATAGGCGCATAGATCATACTGTACACTATCATTCAGTGGGCAGCCAGGCGGTATGCTGGCGGGTATTGCCACCCCGATGGGGTGCTGGGCCGGTAGCCTCTGTGGGTGGTGGGGAGGGAGGTACCAGGACCACCAGGTTGATCTCTCAGACACTACAGCCCGCGATCAGCATAGGATTATATGTATTCTTACTACTGTCCACGATCGGGCATACGGAGAGGGAGGGGGGGTCCACTAGACCACCAGGATTATCTATATTCTTACTACAGCCTGCGATTGGGCATGTATGGTGTGGGGGGGCCACTGGACTACCAGGGGGGACCGGGTGCTTGTGGACGGTGTTCCTGCTGGGCGGGTGGCCACCCACGGCTGGTGGCTGTTGTGTTGCGCCTAGCAATACACCCGCCCACCTGTGGGTGGCCAGCATTTGAGCTTGTTATTTATGGCTCAACTTCCGGCACCAGTGTGTGGCGCATGTAGGGGTTGCACCACCATATGCACCGCACATCCTGGGCTGAATATCAGGTTGTGTTGCATATGCATGGGCACGTCCCCTGCATCTGTGCCGCATGCATTACCAATTCGCCCTGGCACATCGGGAGTTGCGCCGCACAACCTGTCCCTTTCAATATCGTGCCAGGGTGCATTGGTGGGTTGCGCATGGTGCAACCCCTGTGAATATCCCAGCCAGCATGTATAGCAATGCCCACATCAACTGGCCACATCACAGATGGACACACACTATTTCACTGAAAAGTCCCACAAACTTTGTTAATTAAAAAAAAAAATGAAATAAGTCAAAACACAGTGTCCATCCCTGTTGCACAAATGAAATATGCAGGGAGGGACCTTGTGTGATAAATGATTTATGTACACTCATGCTGTTTGCCCTTGGACAACTCACTCATGACTTTTGCCACTCATGAGGTTAATCAAGGTCAAATAGCACTTGTGTGCATAAATCATGTATCGCACAGTACCCCCCTGCATATCCCATATGTATACTTATCAAGGAGGCTAATGAGATTATAAAGGCCACAAAGCTGAAGGTTGAGTGGCTTTATAGTCTCATTAGCCCCCTGAGATGGGTGCACTTCTAAGTATATCAAACTTACACATTAGATATTGAATATAATACATTCAGATGGACACTTTTTTTTGTACCTGTAGATCGTTTCTGTGGTTGGCTGTTTTGCTGTTAAGAGCATTTCCTGGTTACTCTTTTTATGTCCCCTGGTGTTTTCCATAGAGTAGTGACTTCCTGTATTGGGGGAGTGTCTTGGGATGCTCACCTCCTTAGTTAGATGGTGGTATGTCATTTGTGGGTGTATAGCATCTTTTGTTCAGGGCAGCATGAGTGATGTGGTAGGGATAGTGTTGGGAGCAGCAGAAGCGGTGTGTTACGAATGGCATCCGAGTAACAGGAGTGGCATTTGACCTAGGTGTGAGTGGTGGTGGTTTGATGTGGCTTCAGTGCTGGGAAGCATAATTTGAGGTCATGAGCAGCATGTGGTGTCATGTGTGCTTGTTGCTGTGGTTGGGAGTGGTGTCAGTCATCGGGGCTAGACCAGAGTAGCATGGAGGGCATGGCATTCGTGGAGAGAGTTGGAGTGTTGAAGGAAAACGCCTGTTGGTAAGAATAAGGGGAGGAAGTTTTGTGTATGCTCCAGTTTGCCTCCCAACTGTTTATTGTGTTGGGTATTGAGGGAGAGTGTTGCTCCAATGTATTTGTTGGGTCTTTTCGTCAGCTATTGAATGCTCCGGGCGGGGAGGTGGAGTTGCTCCAAATGTTTGTTTGCTTTTGGCATTCAGTTGTCCAGGACTCCTTGGCTGCTTTGTGTGGTCCCCCGTAGTATTGTTTTATTTATACAGGTGTGTTTGGTATGGGAACTTTAGTAAATTATTAGGCAGGTGTATTCAGTGTGGGAATTTCTTTAAATTTGTGGGTTGTGCTTAATTGGTGTTGATTGTTTGTGTTGGCAGTGTATAAGCTCTGCTTACATTTCCTGGTGCTGTATTTTTTCCCTACAGTATACAGCGTTAACTGGTGAGGTATATAGGGAAATACATGATAATAGTCCCTATAGGGCAAAAGTCCCTTGTATGTTATATTTTGTATATTGCCTTGGAATAGTGACCTTTTAAGTGTAGGTCATGTTTGCCTTTGAGTTTTTTGTCCTGGTGTATTTCCCCCCAGTGTAGTGGCATTTTTGGTGTGTTAGAGTCCCCCTTTTAATTATCTGTGGTGTATGGTCCTCATACATATAGAAAGGAGGCATGTGTGTAGCAGTCCCTTCTTTGCATTGTGTGTTCAGGATGGTGCTAGGGAGCAACATGGCATCTCCAGTTTGGAGTGGCATGCAGCGTGCAGTTGGGAGCGATATGGCGTGCTGTCTTGGTTTGGATGACTGTGTTTCATGGCGGCAGCATGGAGGGCTCAGCTGTGAAAGAACTGGAGTGTCAGTAGATGTGGCTTTTTTGTAAGTTAGGATGGAGGGTGGTGTTGGGTTGGTGATGGAGTTTTTATGCTAGGTCAGTTTTTGTAGGTACATTTTTTTGTACAGTCTTTCTGTTGCTTTTTAAGGGCTGTACTTTTTAGAGTTTATATAGTGTGTAGGATGGTTTACATGTGTTCATGTGTTAAGGTGGTTCTTGCATGAGTTAATGAAGTGGTTACATCTGCTAATACAGTTGTGATAAGATGCTTTATAGTGTGGTAATTGAGTACTAATGTTTTTAAGGTTTTCACAGGTTGGAAATTATGTGATTGAAGTTAATTGGAAAACTAAGTACCGACAGATATGGAGGAATATCATGGGGAAATTCTATGGGGATGAGGACCCATACATGTAATATTAATATCTGTACCACACTTACCCTTCGTAGATCGATGATAAATGTTGCACAAAACTGTCACTGCAGCTGTTAGGGTTGAAGCACAAAGTGTAGAGTGTAAGAAGATGAAAAAAATAGGGTAAAAAGTCCCTGGAACCTTGGCAAATCAGTGGTGTGATGTTCCTCAGAGTTTGAGCAATCATGCGTCACGTTGTTGGCATTACCCTAACACTGGCACCCTCTGTGCAACATTGCTGTGTCAGTATTTTACTTTTGTCTTATCTGACAAGACAGTGATGATATAAGGTAACACAATTCTGCATTGCATAATCAGTCAAACTCAGAGGAACACCACACCTCCAATTCACCTTGGTTCCTTGGAAACTGTAGCCTAAGTTTTAATTTCTCAACTTTATAGGCTTTGTGAATCGACCCTAATATATGCTTTAATGTAGTTGTTTGTGATTTATTACCTCATTTTTTGAGCAACATGCATAGCAACTGAACCTTTAGCTTTTACATTTCTTACACCCCATGATGAACACTGCATAGTGATGTGCATTGTGCCAGTTCATTGCACCTGGCTATGTACAGGAATGCAGCTGCCTGTTCACAGACTTGGCCCTATAAGACATCTAGATTTTTGTTGTGTTGAGACAAAAGTGGTATAGTGTATGGTGGAATGCTGTTCAGTATGGAAATTCATGCCTGTAACTGCGTTGTGCTGCAGTAGCAACACCACAGTGTTGTGCTGCACTAGTGACATCACGGTTGCAACACAAAATATAATGTTTTTTGTGTAGGCATGATGAAGTGGCTGCAGCAATGAGAGCTGGGCCAGGAAGTGACTGGTGTAGAAAAGGACTGCAATAGCCCACTGTAAAGTAAGGCCCTTTTGTACTGGGAGGACTTTGTTGTACTCCAGATGGTATCATTGTTGCCCATACTCTATAAAGATTGTGTGTGAGCAATTATACATTTAAAATGCTGTTTTTCAATCTCGAGGTTTCCATGACAACGAGACCTCTTGACCTGCGCTCTTGAGGTCTCTTGTTACCACGGAAACCTCTTGACTGAAGAACAGCGTCGTGTGTATGATTGCTCACACACAATCCTCTATATTGTGAGTCACAAAAGCATTGTCAAGAGTGACAACAGGATAGCCTATTTCCATAGTGTGCTTCAGCCTCATTTCATTAATATTTTAAGAAGCAGTTTTTTTCTGAACAGAAAAAAAAAAACACTCTTGAAGAATCAGCTTTACACGCTACACTGGTAACCACACAAGTTTCAGTCCTAACTTCCTACA
Organism: Neoceratodus forsteri; assembly: GCA_016271365.2. NCBI lineage: Eukaryota > Metazoa > Chordata > Ceratodontiformes > Ceratodontidae > Neoceratodus > Neoceratodus forsteri. The sequence continues at coordinate 1,851,042,777 of CM057449.1, forward strand.
GATTTTCTTCTTTTTGATGCATATAGATTTAGGTTCTTTGCACCACTTTTGTGACCGGTAAGACCCACAAAAGTTGGTTTATGAGTTATGAAAGAGCCTGTAAGGAAGTCAGGACTGTAAGCATTCTGAGAATTAAATACAGTAGTTGTTTTACCAGCTGTGTGAAATTGATATCTGGAAGACGCCCTTTGATTTAGAAGATCAACAGTTTAGTTTAGGCATGTGAAGACCATTTAAGGATAGCAGTGTAGCGTAGTGGTTGGAGCAGTGAACTGTGAGCCAGGGGATCCCTGGTTCAAATCCCACCACAACCACTGGTTTACTTTGTAACCCTGAGCAAATCACTTGACCTCCCAGTGCGTAGTGCCGCCCCCCGGGCGATATCTCTATAATTGTCTAGAAACAGGACCCTACAGAAAATCTCTCCTTGACTATTCTGGGTGAATAAAGTTAAAAAACAACATGGATAGCCAGCCCGGTGGTGCTAAGGTCTGAGGCACTGGACGCCACACCTCACACCACGCCAGTGACCCGGGGTCGGGAGCGACCTCGGGTGTCGAAGTGTCAGCCAGGGGGGAGGTGGATCGAGCGTCCCAGGGACTGCTGTCTGGGAAGGGTGGGGTGGAACAGCCATGGCTGCGCTGGCTCCTGGTGGCAGCTGGGGGTCGGTGCAAGCAGTAGTTCACTGTGGGGATGGCATGGATGGCTTTGGATGTGCGGTGTGCGGAAACATGCATGGCAGTGTCCCTGATGCCATTGCATGCCCGTGCTGTGGGATGGGGAACCAGTACACTGAAAATCCTCCATTGCGCTAATGAAGTCCAGAATGTTGGTACTGTGCCACTCCAGCTCAAGTTGCTCCTCCTGGATCCTGACCCCTGTCTTCTGTGGTGGTGGAGTAAGTACCCACCATGAAGCAGCCAGTGAGAGGAACGGAGGAGGGGGTCGAACACAGGCACTGGGAGTGTTGCAGGGGCTGCGGGTCCAGACAGATGGGAGGGAACCATAGGTAACACCCCCAGCCGAGGAGGGAATAAATACACAAAAAAAAAAAACATGGATTATATTTTTATGTCCATCTTTCCATAAAAAACTTTTGTTGTGACTTCTGTTTCATATTTAGGCTCCCTTTTACATTGAAGCTCATTATATGCACTGGTGATAATCTGAACTGAAACATAGCAAATAAAGAGCAGATTTAAAACAGCAAAAATAGATAGTGAGTGGCTCCATCATGCAGATATTAAGACAAGTGAATGATAATATGCTTTCCACACATCCCCCTACATAGCTCAAGTGGCTGTAACACTCACTCACACTCTCTCTCTCTCTCTCTCTCTCTGTCTAGCACTTTAGTTCAGGAGTTTATAGAAGCTGTTTATAAGACATTCCCAGTGTCATTTGCAGTTGCACAAATCAAAATTCCTTCGGTTCCAGCCAGGCATCAGCTGTTTTTGTAGGCTTTTCCATTTTGAATGCCTCAAAGATCCAGAAGAGGTTGTGTGATATAGTGGTTAGAACATTGGCTTGGGAACCAGAAGATCACAGGTTCAAACCTCGCAATAGAGCAGTACTTGCTGTGTGACCTTTGGCAAGTCACACAACCTCTCAGTGCTCCAGTCTGCCTAGCTGCAGAAATGGATGGATGGATTCGTTAATTTACTTAGGTTTTGTTGACCGGGAAAGGAGGCCTAGGCAATTCTGCCTATTTTCAGCTTCATCCCGGGAAGGGAGGGATACAGATAGAAACCAAATGATGTCGAACCAGATTAAGCTGTTGGTGGAATTTTTAGTGAATAGAGGATAGAGGCAAGATCCCACTGGAAGCGAGATGCTGCCATAAAGCTGGGCTAATGTCTTTGGTGAAACAAAAAAAAGAGAATTGAAAAAATGATCAGGGATCAGATTTTTGAAGGACACTCTGTGTTTGCAATCATAGAAACATAGAAATATAAACAATGACAGAAGAGGACCAGTGGTCCATCCAGTCTGCCCGAGTTCCCTATAAGCCCTGGAACCTACATTTCCTTCAGGGTACTAACCCTCCCCCTCCCCCATTCTCCTTCTTGATTCCATCACTCTGAGCAACTACTATACCCTTCATTCTGTCCCAGCCCTGCTTGAATACCCAACTGTTTGTACACCCACCACCTTGGCTGACAGACTGCTCCATGGTTCAACCACCCTTTCTGTAAAGTAGTACTTCCTCGCATCCCTCCTGTTATTTTTCACTCATGTCCACGAGGCCACAAGTTAGTGTTAAGGCTACATAGTTCCCCCGCAGTTCCCTTTGTTAATTCTTTTAAGGAACTTGAAGGTCTCGATCATATCTCCCCTCTCTCTCTTCTGATCTCCAGTGTGTACATGTTTATTGCCTTGAGGTGCTTTTCATAGGATGTTCCCTGCTGGCCCTGAAACATTTTTTTTCACTCTGCACTGCTTCCAGCCTGTTCTTATTCTTTCCGAGGTGAGGACTTCAGAACTGGTTGCAGTACTCCAGGTGAGTTCTCAACTGTCTCAATCTGCATCAAATTTCCAAAACTACTGCTGTTTACTACACTTTTTCTGGCTTTATGGCTGCTTAATGAGGCAAAGGTTTAATGTGTATCTACCAGATCCAAATTCCCATAGTAGTAAAAAATATGCATTCCGTACTGGTGTTGGCAGGCTGGGTTCCAGCTGTGTCAGGGAAACAGGTATTCCTACACCCCCAGACTGCCGATAGGAGTGGCATTTTTAGTTGGTTGTAATGGCATTCTTTTGCATACCCTCACAGATGGACAAGGTATCCTGTCAGCACAGCGATGGAATGAGGCTGATGTGATCAGGGCGCTGCAACCTGTTCATCTGTCACAGTGGAAAACTGATTGTCAGAGCACCCTGCAGGGACAGCATCGCACAGGTGTTGTGCCCCTTCCTCGAGACACCTCTGCCGTGGAGGTGATTATAATATATTCTGGGGGGTGCGGGGTGGAGGGGCACAGCCAAAAAAGGATAGTAATCAAACTTCCACAGTAATATCAGTTGAATAGCAGTGTCCATTGTTATGCAAGTTGGACCTCATGGCATTTTGGTTTACAGATTACTTTTGCCCCGCCTCCTTTCCCCACCACAGAGTTTTATAAAGCTCTCAAAGAGGAAGTCTATGAATGCAAAACATAAATGGCATAAGTCATTAATTGATTTTAAAAATAGGTCCCTGCCAAGAAAGGGCATGTGTGGCAAAAACAATCTACTGTTCATGTGTATCACAAACCTTTTGAAAACCTGGCCCACCATATTATAAGATTCTTCTTCTTGCTTATGTAACCCCCCTACAAGTGGGGGTTCCTGAAAAGTCTTCCTTGAGCTTGCCTAAATGCTCACTGCCAGACTGGTGTTCTGCGTTTTTGTAGATTAAATGTATTGCCAGAGAGTGCCTGTATAGCCTCTGTGTACTGTCTCTTTAAGAGCTGCCTGGATTGCAGTCTTAATTAATCTAAAAGGGAGCTCTGTTAGAAGATGTGCTTGTTTGCTGATCATTTGTTAGAGTAGTAATAATATTGCAGTTTGTTCTAACCTGCCTTCTTTGCAGCAAGGACTGTTCTGTTTATCTCCACCAAGTTGGCCCGGGACTGTCAGAATGGGCCAGTCAGTACTGTTGGGACTCTAAAATGGAGCCTGCCTACAGGGGCTTGGTGGGGTCAAAACTTGTAGGAACTGTAGTTTTTGCATTTTGGCACCTAAAATAACCTGGAGGGGGAGCTCTTGTTGTGACTGACAGATCAGCCAACCGAACCTTTTGGATCTTGGGGAAATTCCCAAGCTGCTTGCAGCTAGTTTCAGTTCTGAGTTGGGAAGTGAAGAGATAACAGCTTGAATGATTCAAGCAACAGCCCTGGCATAAATTGCGTAGGAGAACTGTGGAAAGGCCTGAGTTTTGGCCTGCATGGCTGCCTGCTGTCCTTGAGAGGGAACTTGTGCCTTTTTCGGACTGAATCCTAACGTAGAGAATGAAGTAAGCCACTGAATTGTGACCAGGCTCCTACCTGAAGAAGACCAAAGATTTGCTGAATGCGATCAGCCTGTCTTGACTTCCAGCCACCTCTGAACTCCCGGATTGTGCAGAGACTCTGTAATTGTGACCGGAGAGCCTTGTGCCTGGTACAGTGGAATTCCCTTACATGTGAATGTGTTGTGTGCTTATAGTGGGTCATGATTTGGTTCCCCACTGTGGTTTGAATTGTGTTCTGCTTACTGGAAGCTGCATTAGAATTTCCTTATGTGTAAATGTGCTGTGTGCTTCTAGTGGGTCGCGATTTGGTTCCCCACTGATGTTTGAACTGTATTCTGCTTGCTGGAAGCTGCATCCAGCCCATGGACTGAATCCAAAATCATCTCCATTGGGCCTGGGCCTTGCCACACTGGCCCAGCCCGACTACTCACTGCACAGAGAAAGCCATTGATGAGAGACCTGCCTGGGGATCAGCCCCCTGCTCAACACTTGGAACAGGAACGACGCCTTAGTGATTTTGTGGGCCCCGCTTCTCTGGGCACTCCAGCTCAACAACCTGCACTCTCAATTTCATCCTGCCCGTATCCAGTGTTTGGTATCATAAGTAAACATCAGGGTAGCTCCCTGCAACACTAGCTGAATCTAAAGTGTTGTCATCTGATTGTCTGGTTGCTTTTTCTTTCACAAACTGAGCCTTCCAGCTCCAGATTACAAATAGTATGTGTAGTGCATGTTGCTTTCTTCCATCACAGGGCCCCAACCAGATGCAACGTTCCTGGCTAGCCCATCGTCTCCCTACCTGGGTACCCAGAGGTGAGACTGTGTGGGGACATAAAGCGCATGCATAACTGTTTGATTAATATAACCTTTAAGCCAATCAACCTGATTACGCCCCTTCCTTGTTCAAGTCCCCTGAATAAATCAGATCTGACTTTTTTGCTGCATTTAACCTGACTGTGGTTCCAGTTTGTGCCAAGAGTACTGTACTGTTGCTATTTACTGTTCATAACCTTGTTTTCCGGGGCTTCCCAGAGTCGAGACAGAGGAACCAGCCCTGGTGGTAAGTGCAAACAGTGTGGGTGCTGGTGTGGTGTGGTGTACAAGGGGTACTGCGAAAGTGATTATCATATATTGCTCAGGCCACTAGAAGGGAAAGAGGGGGCTTACAGTGTCACGGAGGCCTGTGCCCAGGTTAGTTTGACCACTAGCAACCCTGACCTCATGGTGGAGGCAACCATTTCAGAACTCAGGCCCCTTAACCTGCTACTAGCTGCACAGGCAGGGGTAGTAGCCCTTGGGATAGCGCCACCAAGGGGTTACACTTAGTATCACCTAATCTCTTATTGTACAAGGTAGGTGTAGCAATATACTTGAAAATTCATAGTTTATGTTGATCTGTGGGGCATAGTCATTTGTTCTGTGCTATTGCGCATCCTGTGATAAGTAACGCAACAAATAGTCAACATTTACTGATTTATTTATTTTATTGTATTTGTTTTTGATATCCGGTAAGATACACTAGGCATACTATGCCTGTTTTCAGGCATATCCTGCAATAATTACAGAACTTACATCATCAGCTCAATAACAAAAACAGAAAGTTGAACAAAAGACATCGGTGTGGCGTCCCACATACAGTGGCATCAATCATACTGGGGGAAACAGTGTAAAAATCAAACAGCAGCAGATGCACTTTGTACGAACTTACAATGCATAAATGAAATTGAAAACTATGGCATTTCATCCTGGAATGAAAATCTGAATACGAAAGTGAATGAGTAACAATGAGAGTGTTAATATCAAGGGGAGAAGAGAACACAGACTACAACAGTAATGTGTAATGGGTAATTTACAACAGAGTAGTGAAAACAACAGCTATAGTCGGTTATGGGTGACAAAAGGAGCAGGGGAATATGTCTTGTCTGAACCTGAAAATACAGTTTTATAGTGATCAAATGCAGATACACAATTTTATGCAATAGGTTTAGATAAAAAAAAATGATACATTTTTTATTCGAGTATACTATGTGTATAAATATTTTGTACATAGTAGACATGTCACAATCATTTATACAATATAGTAGAAATGTCATCACTGCTAAGTACAGCTGGTAAATTCCTCTTCTGTTCCCTATCAGGCTTCGTGCAGATCACACAAGTAGAATCACAACATCTGCATATAGTGCCTCACATACTACGAACCTGACTGAGCTCAACGCAAAATTGCTAAACAGTGTGAAAAATCCTTACATATGCCTGCATATCCCAGCAGTTTTCTTTTTAAAACTACACTCCAGTATGACCCTTCTGAAACAGTGTTGTGTTGCCTGCATAGTAAATTACACAACCCTGGTGCTCCATATATTTCCCAGAGTGTAAGTGAAAAACTCCTGTGTATGATTGTCATCAAGACCTAGGTCAGGAAGCATAGGTGAACCAGGAAAAGTTATAAAATTCACAAGTAGCATTTTATTATTATCAGTAACAATAAAATCCTTCACCTGGGAGTCTCCTTAAAATCTTCAGCTCTCTCTAACTCTTCTAATAAAATATTGCTCTTTTTTATCAGGTGTTTTCCCCTGGCAATTAAATTCTGTATCCTGTCCTCATAAAGCTATAGCTCCTGTTGTCACACAGAGTACCACACTTTGTGATTGCCCTTCCTCTGACCAGCCTGAAGTACATCTAGACTTCTTAACATGTGCCACCAATTGATACATTCTGTCCCAGGACTGGTTTCCTGCTGACAGTTCTGTAAATGAGCCTGTGAATGTTAAAAGGTATCTCAAGATTAACCCCCTGTGTTCCAGCTTGCTAGCTTTTCTGATATCTTTATACTCTTTACTAATAGCTGTTTGCAGTATTTCAACAGTATAATTATACACATTTGCAAACCTGGGATCCCAGCCTCACACAAAGACCCACACACATTTTTCAACCACAGAGAAGCAAGGGGAGAAAGAAAGACTAAAAACAGCAAGTGAAGGAAGGAAGATGATGGGGAAATTGGATGACCATTGGAGTGGCCAATTCCCAGGTGCCACAAGGAACATGTGACTGTGCAAGCAAACAGGGAAGAGATAGACAAGTGGCAGAATAGGAGATGAGAAGACAGGTCCTTGCTTTTAACTGTTTCTGCATAACAAATGGGACAGGGTCTTAACCCAACTGTGTCACAATGATCCTTACCCAACCAAGCCTCCTGGTGAACTGAATAGCCCATGCACATTTCCCATATCAGACCACACCATTTATCGCCAGCAGCCAATAATATTACTTACCCACACTATGTGGACCAGTACTAATGTATTTATGTAAGCCCATTCATAAACTACAACACCAAAACACAGGATAAATCTGCCAAACAATTAGTCCAACCAAGAAACAGATTCTTTAATAAAAATAACCAAAACCAGATTCTAAAAATGATCTTGCCCAAATTCAACTAATTGTGTGAATCGAATATACAGTGGGTGACATCTGTGTGACACATTTTTTAATCTGAACTCATTCATTTATCACTCAGTCACTTCACTCATGGTTCTGTATGCTCCACCATTTGTGAGGTCACTGACATCTAATTTAACTCATCCAGATAAACAATTTATCACACAAGTTCCTATTGTATATTCCCAATATGCAGATCTAGATAGTAATAGAGATACACTGTATATGGAGACTGTGTTTGACAGTTATGGGTGCATAGGTGGCAGAAGTAGGACCAACAGGTATCTTGTAGCCAGGGGAAGATTATTCCAAGTCAGGGGTGGGGGTGGACAAAAGTCCACAGAATTTTTGGAACACAAATCTCATTGCATTGGAAGAATTCTATATATTCCACTGTTTCCTTGGGCAGAGTTGTAATTTCCACTGTATTTGTCTGTTTTTTTGTTTGTTTTTTTCATCCATTTGTGTGGAAAATTCCACTGAATTTCCACCAGGCAGAATCTGCAGGCAGAACTGTACTAAATGTTGAGCTACTGTTGGAGTTGTCAGTATTAATACTTGCTATAGAAGAAAATATATTAAATTGTATCTACACAATTAGTTGAAGCTACTTTATTTGCAGTATTGCAGTGAATAAGTGAGGTAAAGTGGTCTTTGAAATGCAAGTAAGATTAACTAGGCATGAGTTGTTCTCTGGGCTACATTATATGCCACTTTAATCTTTTGCATGGAGAATGAATAGCAGATGGGCTAATAAAGGAACTCTGTATCTTTACCCAGTATGGATTTGCTGTGATGGTATTGGTTCTTCCCTTTCGAGTATATATGTATATATATATGGAATACATTTGGCTTAGGGAAGGTAGATGGCTAAAAGAAAGAGAATCTTTTAAAATTGTGGAATTGTTAAGTTAGAGCAGTGCATTTTAAAGAAATAAATTGGCTACTGCTAAAGTCAAAACATTCATATTTGGCCCAAATTGACACTGAACATAACTAACACACTTTTGAAATTGGAATAGTGTGTTCCTATTTTCTTTGCAATGCTGGTAGACTAATTAAGCAACAAGGACAGGCGTACAGTGATTGCACTCATCAAGCTTGGTATCGCCAAGAAGTAATGGAAATGGTGCGTTTCAGAATGACTTGCATGAATGTTGACATTCCCAATCACCATGACTTCTACTGACTTCCTGTGGTTGACAAGATGTCTCCTGCAGGGTTTTTGCTCTATCACCCAGCTTTTTACTTTAATTCTTTAAATGCTCACTGTTTAAGTTTTTAATGCTGATAGGTTTTGTGATGTGTACTCATTTTAGATTTTGTGATATGTACTCATTTTAGACTATAGCGCTCAAAGTGTCAGTGTTTGTGTTCAGTGTGCCATAGCCAAGTATGCTTAGGCCAAGTATTATATCCCTTTATCTCATTTCTTTTGAGTTGAGACAGTAAAAAACAAAGAGCAAAATATTGAATTCCAAAACTGTCCAAAGGCACTATTTTGGGAAAAGCTCTAACAAACCAGCAAGTTTCACAATTGAAATCATTGCAGTTTTTTTTTATATATATATTTGTGAGCAAAACAAAATCTTAAAACAGGGATTTTTATAAAAGTTCACAAAAAATTAACTTTAATGTAAAAACAAAACCAAGGTGCTGCATCAGCATGTGATCTGAAAACAAAACAAAATGGTTATATTAAATCTCTCCCTCCTCTCCATCCCCCCTCTCTCATGACTTTTATGCCCTCTCGCTCAGCTACCAACTGCACCCCTTCTTCATTCATCCTGCCCTATAGTGCCTCATCCTGCTTAAGTCTATGCCCAAACACTGTTAACTAATTTTAGTGATGTATGAATCTCCTTTGCATTATATGTACCCTATTTTATCTATGCCTGTTTATTTATTTCTTGCCTGCCATTGTTTGTATCTTACACCATGTATAATTATTATTACTATTATTTCACCGCCTTGTGTAATAGGATCTCTTTGTGAATGAACTTGCTCAATGGAGCTTTCCTACAATAAACTTGAAACTTGAAATGCACGCTGAAAATTGAAAATTGAGTTAAAAATCGATGTTTCGACCATAGGTCTTCTTCAGGAAATATCTAAAAGAGAAAAAGCAAAATCAGCGAAGAGGAGAGGTAAAATAAGGAATATATATATGGGGAAAGAAAAAAGGGTGAGGCTGTGGGAGGAGAAGTGATAAATGTCAAGATAAAGACAGAATCTGGAGAACAGAAAGGTGATGGGAGTGATGAGGCATAATAGCAGAGAATGAGCTAGAGAAGTCCCCACTTTTTCTTTCCCCATATATATATATATATTCCTTACTTTACAGCTCCTCTTCACTAATTTTGCTTTTTCTCTTTTAGATATTTCCTGTGGTTGAAACATTGATTTCTAACTCTTTTTTCTATTTTCAGCGTGCATTTAATTTAATCATTTTGTTTTAATTAACTTTCAAGCTACCAAGCCCTTTTCATTCAAAATTGGCAAACAATTCGCCCATAGAACTTTGGACTTTGCATACCAAATTTCACAGTACTTGGGCCTAAAGACCACCGGGATATAAGCAAGTTACAACACTTGTATAAAACAGGGTTGTTAGTGTTTGTGTCAAAAATGTTTTTTTTGACTGCTTATTTCTCAGTGAGTGTAGCCCCTAAGAGTGTGAAATTTGGTGTGCTGTCAGTCCTAGGGGCTACTTCTTTGGCAAATGGAGAAAACTGGTTTGGCAGTTCTAAAGATATTAATATGTGAAATTACTTAATTAAATCCCAAATTAACCCTTGCTGTGCTGTGGACTGATGTATCAGTCCAGAATTCCTGTGCTTTCTAATTCTGTCAGCAGTCCAAGGGTAAGACCTTTTCCCCACAAATAGGGCTATAACTACAAAGCTTTAAATTCTGAAAGTTACAGGTTACTTAGAGCTGGGACAATAATAGGGACTTTTCTTCATTTGGGAATGAAATATTTTTTGGTTTTTAAGTTACAGGGTTTTAAATTTTGAAATTTTGCACTCGTGCCAACCACTCTGAAAAAAACCTGAAAAGAACACGCAGCTTTTTTTGGAGTGCAAGTTGGACATAAAAAAAATGCTTGGTGAGACACAGGAAGAACTGTGAGGATATGGTTAGGCTGTATTTCATGTCTTTTTTATCTGCTGGATAAGGTTTTAGTAGGTTTGAGAGTTTATTCAGTGTGTTCTGCGGCATGTCATTTAACTGGTGTTGGAATTGGTGTAAGTAGTTTGATAGGTATGTTTAATAGCTGTGTTAATTGGTCAGTTGATTTGGTAATTAGTTATAATTAGTGTTGTCCCATAGGGTTTTATGTCCTGAAGGCTGGTAGTATAGGCTAGCCTAGAGATTAGAGCAATGATCTGTGAAACGACTAGGTAGATGCAGCAGACCTGAGTGTGATTTCCACAACCTTCACTTGCATACTATATGATTCCATGCAAATCAGTTAACCTCTCTGTGCTCCTGGGACATACCTGGAAATATGCTTCGGCTCAGTGTGCAATTCCCAGCTAAAAACTGGAAAAAATAAGCAAAAAAAAAAAAAGTTTAGTGTACTTTTAATTGTTTGATTAGTGTGGCTAGGCAGTCGATAGGAGGGCAACTAAAATGGTGTAGGGTCTGCATCAGAAGCCTTATGCAGAGAGACTGAAGGACTGCCTCTGAAGGGGCATATGATAGAGACCTATAAATACCTCCCAGAGTTAAATGGTGGACAGAAAGGAATATTTTTCAGAGGAAAATATGTGCCAGAACAAGGGGACATGCAATTCAAGAGAGATGTGAGTTAAGTACTGTACTTCTTCACTGAAAAGCCCTGTTTACACGGTCACATTTGCACTGGAGTAACCTGTGCGCTAAGGTTGCTCCAGTGCAAATGTGACTGTGTAGACACATACCTGATCATGGTAAGCCACTCTCTAAGATGCTCCCAGATTCTCTGGCAAGCTGGGGACACCAAGAGGAGCAAGTGGCTTACAGTGGCTTAAGTGGCAGTGTGGACTGCCTGCACCACAGCAACCCATCCATCAGCCAGCAGATGTCCAGCTCCCCACGATGCATGGACCTCGCCAGCACAGATTGCAGCAGTGCAGAGACAGGCTGTGTAGACAGACCGCAGGTGGCAAGTGGTCGGGGCCGCACTGTTGCAGTTTTGTATTTGCAGTGCTGCTGCCATGTAAACATGGCTAAAGAGTGGTGAATGCCTGAAACAGTCTTCCAGCAGAGTTGGTGGTGCAAAAATAGTGGTGAACTAGCATGCATGGGATGAGCACAGGCGAATTTGAGTGGGAAGTGGGGGGGGATGGTCTGTGGTGACTGTATAGGCAGGGGGAAAAAAAAGACAGACTGGGTGGACCAGGCAGTATTTATCTGCCACAAGATTCTGTGTTTCCATGACTAGTATGGGGATATACTTTTAATTGATTCTTTTACTCACAGGTATGCAGGGAAGTAAATGATTGCCTTTTCTATGGGTCAAAGGTCTCATCCATGTAATGTAATATACATTGATACATATTATAGTGGTGTGGTAGCGCCACTATACTTAAAATATGAGTTGAACAGGGGTTGTTTCTATGTTAAATCTCACATTTTGCATGTTAATGTTTTCACAACTGTTCAACACATGTGCACAAAATGTTGCATGCATGGTCTCATGGGATAGTCTCTTGACATGCCAGGTTTCATTCTGGTCAGATCTGTACATTCCGAGATACGGATTGTGAAAAAAAATGTAAAAAAAACAATAGCTGTTTTTTTGTCATTGCCTTGCACCCAGACAGTGTGGAATTTTGGTCTGAAATGTTCAGAGTAAAAGGGCTTGGCCCACAGATGTGCCTTTGGCTGTTTTGGTAAAAAAAAATCTGTTCCAGATTATTTAATTTTGAAATTCCGGTTCTGAGCATGCTCAGTAAGCACTTCAAAATAGCTGTATCAAATGATTGTATGGGGCCAGTACTTTTTCATGAGGGAAAAATCCTTTTTTATATTCCGCCATCTTGTTTTCTGTTAAAAAAAAAATCAAAACCCATAAAAATTGCATCGTAGAGAGAGACCAATACATGCTGGAGCTAACACAGACTCCAGCACCCTTATTGACTGGGTCTTAACGAATCGTGTGGATAGAATTGCAAAATCTGGAACCATGCCAGACAATATCAGTGACCACTCCCCCGTCTTTTGCATATGGAGCACCTCCACATACTCCACGTCCCACCAAAACTATATATGCTTCAGAAATTATGCTAACTTAAATCAAGGTAATTTCCTTTATGATGTGTCCCACACTGACTGGTCCCCTGTCTTCCACTCTACTAGTGCTGAAGATGCCCTGCATGCCTTCCTGAGCAGGCTCATCCTCCTTCAGGATAAGCATACCCCAGTCGTCACGCGGCGCGTTCATGGTATACAAACCAGATGGCTACACAAAGACCTTCTCACTGCCCTCAAAAACAGGGATAAATGCTGGGGAAAGTTCAAAGCATCTGGTCTTCCAGCCGATTATAACAGCTATAAAGAACAGCGATCAAAATGCAAATCACAAATTAGACTTGCAAAAAGTCAGTACTGCAAAGGCCTCCTGCTGGATGCATCAGGGGACCCCAAGAAATTTTGGTCTCATGACAAGACTTTCCTCGGCTCAAACAAAAGGCCACTAAATAACGACATGATATTAAAAGGCGTCCATTGCAATGACCCAAACACCATTGCCAATGCTTTTAACTCTTACTTCTCTGACCTCTCGAGCTACACAAATACTCTCTCCTCCCCTAACTTAATACCTGAAGCCCCCCACCCAAAAGTAACCTCACAAACGCCTACCTTCTACTTTAAAGCTATATCGAAAAATGACATCCTCAAACACCTAAACTCCATATCAGACAGTGCTGCTGTTGGGGCTGACCGCCTTGAGCCCAGACTCCTCAAACTGGCAGCACCTTTCATCTCAGGACCTCTGGCTTGCATATTCAACCTGTCCCTGAGTGAAGGCGTGGTGCCTGAGGTATGGAAACTTGCCAGAATCACGCCAGTATTCAAAAAAGGCGACAAAAAAGTCATAGCCAACTATAGACCAATAGCAATATTGTCAACACTTGATAAAGTCCTTGAGAAGCTCATCTCAGCACAGATCTCTGAACACCTCACAAAACACAACCTACTGCACCCAAACCAGCATGGTTTCCGAAAAGGGCATAGTACTCAAACTGCTCTTCTGCAGCTGACTAATGATATTCTTCAAACTATGGACCAGGGTCACCTAACTGGTGCAGTTTTTATCGACTTGACAAAAGCCTTTGATCTAGTCAACCACCCTCTTCTGCTTGCCAATCTCCACTCCTTGGGTTTTTCGCACAATATTATAACTTGGTTCCATAGCTACCTATCAAACAGGCATCAAACCGTGAAATTCAATTCGGCCACCTCAGAAAAAGCTCTCATCAATATTGGTGTACCGCAGGGATCTATCCTCGGACCCCTGCTTTTCTCAATGTTTGTTAACAACATTCCTCAAGTGGTGTCCTCCTGTTCATCGCTGCTTTATGCTGATGACCTTGTCCTTTATACAAACTCAGATAATGTCCACTCTATTAATCATAAGCTCTCCATGGACCTACAAAATATTCAATCCTGGATCACCAAAAATAAGCTTGTCATAAATGTCGCTAATACCAAGGCCATGCTCTTTGGTTCATCTATTAAATTAAAACAGCACCGTAAATCTTTCCAGGTCACCTGGGTGGACAGCTCCCCACTGGAGATGGTAAGTTCTTTAAATTATCTAGGGGTCTTACTCGATGAGTCCCTCACCTATGATGCCCATATTACCACCACCTGTAAGGCTGTGAATGTCAAACTGGGCTTAGCCTACAAAACAAGCTATATTCTTACCCCCACTGCTAGGACTGCCATTGCTAGAGGAATCTTTCTTCCATCACTTTCTTACGGATCCATACTCTATACAAATACATCTAAAGCTAATCTTCATATGTGGGACACTACTTATAACAATATATGCCGCTACGCCTCTGCTTCCTCCAGGCTAAAACATCACTGCTTGCTGTACTACGATCTCAATTGGCTTTCTCCCACTGCTCAACGTCTCCTCTCTCTTGGGAACCTGATAGACAGTGTACTTCGATCTAGTATGCCCACCTACCTAGCCTCCCTGCTAATCCCTCAGCCCATCTCCTATGGTCTCCGTTCTACTGAACTTTCCTTGTTTTGCATTCCCAGATGTAGAACTACCAAAGGGAAATCAGGCTTCTCACATATAGGCCCCTCCTACTGGAACTTGCTGCCCATTGATGTTCGCCTTGCACCTAATCATGCCATGTTTAAGAAATTGTACTGCTCCCTCCTTACCACTGGTGCTCAATGTACCTGCTTCAACCCTCCATAGGTCCAGACTTAGCCTGCCCTGACCGCCTTGGTTACACCCTCTACTGTGTTAGATTACACCTCTCTCCCCTAGCCCCACTACTCCCATCCCATCTTTACCTTTCCTTCCTGCTCCTTCCAAACTGATACCCTATCATTCTCAGTAACTTGTAATAATGCCGCCGCTCAATTTGATTTCTTCTCTATGTACCTCTCATATCCTTGTCATTACTATATTAATCCACATGTGTGCACTTATCTACAATGGTTTAATTGTAAACCTATTATGCCTTGTATCATTATTTTGTCCTAAAATTGTCTCATCTTATGCTTGCAATGTACTGCATGGCTCCTGACCCTGTATTCTATGTAAATGTCGTCTCCCTATGTTGTTTCTGACCCCCAGGTCTGCCTGAAATGTATTACGCAGCTCCTGACACTGAACTCTATGAAACTGTTATCTCCCTTTGTTGTTGACCTCCCGGGTCATGCCTGAAAATAGTGCCTACCCGGTTATCAAAAAATAAATTAAAAAAAAAAAATAAAAATGTTGGTCATTGGGACCCTGCAGGTGGATTCTGCACTTGACTGTTGAAAAATTACCCCCAAATGTGTTTTTTTGGGGGGGATTGTAATATCCTTCTTCGACACTTGTTTTGTATGGCCATATGAAAAAATAATTTAGCCATATGAAAAAGGATCCCTTTATACGCAAAAAGATATACAGTTCATGTTTCCCTGGTGTCTAGTGGCACCCCCCCACCCTTTGATTGCTGTACCCATATTTTGTTAATGTTTACCTGTTGTCTAGTGGCACCCTCCAGTCGACAGCCCCTTAATTATTTTATTTATCCCTGGTGTCTAGTAGCACCCCCCACCTTCCAGTCAACGTCCCCCAAATTATTTTATTTATCCCTGGTGTCTAGTGGTGCACCCCCACCCTCAGATCACCGTCCCAGTAATTATTTTATTTCCTAGTGTCTAGTGGCACCCCACCCTCTAATCGCATCCCCTTAATAATGTCATTGTTCCCTGGTGTCTGTGGCACCCCCCCGGCCTCTAACAGCTGTCTGTTGAT
This sequence comes from Neoceratodus forsteri, assembly GCA_016271365.2. Lineage (NCBI taxonomy): Eukaryota > Metazoa > Chordata > Ceratodontiformes > Ceratodontidae > Neoceratodus > Neoceratodus forsteri. The sequence goes on from CM057449.1 coordinate 1,851,058,703, forward strand.
CACCGTCCCTGTAATAATGGCATCTTCTGCTGATGTCTAGAGGGACCTCCCCACCGTCCCCATAATTATTTTAGCTTTCCCAGGTGTCTAGTGGCACCCTCCACTCTCCGATCACCGTCCTGGTTATAATTTTATTATTCTCTGGTGTTTAGTGGTGCCCTCCCACCCTCCGATCACTGCCCCCATAATAATGGCATTTTTCCCTGCTGTCTAGTGGTACCCCCCCCCCATCCTCTGATTTGCCATCTCTGTAATAATGGCATCTTTCCCTTGTGCCTAGTGGCTCCCTCCAATCGCCATCCCCATAATTGTTTTATTTTTCCCTGGTATTTAGTGGCACCCCCCACCCTCCGATCACTGTCCCAATAATGATTAAATCCTTCCCTGGTGTCTAGTAGCACCCCTCACCCTCTGATCGCCATCCCCATTAAGTTTTTTCCTTTCTTGGTGTCTAGTGGTAACTCCCACTCTCTGATTGCTGTCCTGGCTTCTGAAAAGAAAACTGTCCCGCAGTGCCTTTTTTCCTTAAAACCTGTAAAAAAGGAAATGGTCCCTCACCAATCCAACCCTCCCACTGAGCACCCCCCCACACACACACATACCCCTTCAGTCACCTGAACATGTCCCAGGGAGAAGATCCTGTCTCCAGTCGAAGACGCATTTTGCTGCTGGAACCGCTGACTCCTGTATAAGAAAGGTAAGTGTGGTTCAGTGTATTTCAAAGCGTTTTTTAACTTTCAGCTATTCTTGTCAGTGGCTCAGCAGGTTGTATACTCGCCTCTGAGGCCAGAAGATCAGAAGGTTGTGGATTCAGTCCCCACACCAGGCACTTGGAGTAAAATCCCAATGCTAACACTATAGTGTATCATGAGGGGGATGCTGCATTTCTGAGATGTCGTCTTTTGGATGAGACATTAAATCAAGGTCCCGTCTTTCTGTTTTGGTGGTTGTTCAGGTGGATGTTAAAGATCCCCTGGCACCCCTGACTCCCCTGGGAGTACAAGGGGTGAGAATGGTGCAGAAATGGACACAAGTCCCTTTACACGAGAAAGGGTCCTGAAGGAACTGGAAGTAATAAGAGTTGATAAAGCAATGGGGCCAGATGGGGTGCACCCAGGGTCCTTAAAGAACTAAGAGAGGTGGTGGCTGAACCTCTGGCTATCCTGTTTAGCCAATCACTGGAAACAGGGAGGTACCCAAAGACTGGAGGACAGCAGATGTAGTCCCTTATACAAAAGTGGGAACAAAGAGGAAGCAGGGAACTACAGACCAGTCAGCCTCACCTCGGTAGTGGGGAAGATCATGGAAGCACTACTGAAGGAGAGATTGGTGGAACATCTGGTTGTCAATGGACTACAGGACCCAAGGCAGCATGGTTTCACTAGGGGGAGGTCATGTCAGACCAACCTCATTGAATTTTTTGACTGGGTGACTAGGGAGGTGGATCAGGGGAGGGCAGTGGACATGGCCTATCTGGACTTCAGCAAGGCCTTTGACACTGTGCCACATAGAAGACTATTACACAAACTGGGGAATATGGGTGTGGGCAGGACAGTAGTGTGGTGGGTAGGTAACTGGCTGGGTGGCAGGACACAGAGGTTGGTGGTAAATGGCTGTCACTCCACAGAGGGAAGAGTAACCAGTGGGGTACCACAGGGATCAGTGCCGGGACCAGTCCTATTCAACATCTTCATCAGTGACATTGCACAGGATCTAGAAGGCAGAATTTCACTGTTCACTGATGACACAAAGCTCTGTAACAGAGTAGACACACCAGAGGGTGTAGACAGAATGAGAAGGGACCTGCAGAAACTTGAAGAATGGTCAAGGGTTTGGCAGTTGAAATTCAATGCAAAGAAGTGCAAGATAATGCATATGGGGCACAAAAACCCCGGCACAATATATCAGTTGGGGAGTGAGGATATAGCATGCACCAAGCAGGAAAGGGATCTTGGGGTTGTCATCTCTGATGACCTCAAGTTAGGGAAACAGTGTGACAAGGCATCAGGTAACGCAAATAGGATGCTGGGATGTATAGGCAGGGGCATCACCAGCAGGAAAAGGGAGGTCATAATTCCGCTATACAAGACACTAGTGAGGTCCCACCTGGAGTACAGTGTACAGTTCTGGAGACCATACCTACATAAGGACATAGACAGGGTAGAGAAGGTTCAGAGGAGGGCAACAAAGATGGTGCATGGATTGCATCACAAGTCCTATGAAGACAGGTTGAAGGAACTGAACATGTACTCCTGGAGGAGAGGAGGGAGAGAGGGATATGATAGAGACATACAAGTATCTTACAGGGAGGAACAGGGTGCAGGAAAACACTATTTTTAAGCAAAAAAGATGTTTCAGGACTAGAGGGCATGGGATGAAGTTGGAGGGAGGACGATTCAGAGGAAACATGAGAAAGAATTTCTTCACAGAACGGGTGGTAGACAAGTGGAACACCCTGCCAGAGGAAGTGGTGGGGGCTGAAACAATCACGGGATTTAAGAATGCATGGGATAGACATAAAGGAATTCTAGAGGTCAGGGGTAAGGGGAAATAGACTTCTAGGAAAACAAACTGAACTTACAAGCTCAAATGGGCAGACTGGGTGGGCCATAGGCCCTTATCTGCCGACACTGTCTATGTATCTATGTATCTATGTACTTCTCAAAAAGAGTATGGGAATTTCCTTGGTGTTGTGGCCAAATTTCTCCAGTTCACTAAAAATACCACCAACAGCTTAATCTAGTTTAATTTCAGTTAGCTACCATCTATATCCCCCCCTTCCCGATAAGGATTAAAATAGGCAGAGTTGGCCAGTCCTTCTTTCCCAGTCAATGAAAAGTAACTGACTTCAATGCATAACTTTGTCATTTTTCTATATTTTGACAAATTTTCAACATGGCCTTTTTGAGACCCCCAACTCATGAACAGTGGCAGTGGAATTAAGCAAATCTAGCCCAAAAGGTGATTTCTCAGTTGCTTGGCAAAATCACCCTTTGGGTGGGATTTGAAAATTTTCACCACCCTTGTTCAAGAGGTGGGGTCATGAGAAGGGTATGTTGAAAATTTGGGGTCAAAATATTCAAACATGACAAACTTATGCGTATCCATTGAAGTGTTGCTACACACACTTGTAACTTTGGTAATTTTATGTATTTTGACCCCAAATTTTCAACATACCTATTTTTACACTACCTCATTAATGTGACAGCTGTCATTTTTCAAATCCTAGTCAAGCTATCTTTTCACACCTGTGGCGTGGAATGACGTTTTAGTGGGGATTTGAAAATTTTCAGTACCAGGTACATGAGGTGGGGTAATAAGGCTATTCTGACAATTTGGTGGTGATTATCCTACAAATTGAAGCCCGGGGCCCAAAGGGCCCCCTGCTCCCACAGCAACATACATAAACACATCTATGGTGGGACTGGAGCACAGGGCCCGGAGGGCCCTGCACTCCCACAGACAAATAAGGGTACGATTACACTATCTCAAAAAGTAAGGCTGGATGGGAGCACAGGGCCCTCAGAACCCTGTGCTCCCCCAGGCAAATAAGGATATGATTATACTATCTCCAAAAGTAAGGAAATTCTTTGCAAGAAACTGTATTAGTGCAACATTTAGGGTTCAGGATAAAGCAAAAAAAGTAGGGAAATGAAAACCTGAAAACCCCACTCCCATGCCCTAAAGTTCACCCCATTAGGTGTGTATGTTTCTGGAGTGCATAGAATGAGGTGAGCTTTAGGGTTGACAATCCCAAGGAAGACTGCACCCCTGATTTGGTTTAGAGGTGGAGGTGGGGTTTTAGGGTAGGAAACCCTAAAACCACATTTCCCTACTTTTGTCGCTTTAGCCTGAATCCTAAATGTTACATTAATGCAATTTACTGCAAAAAATACATTTATGTAGATATAAATATATATATATATATATATATATATATATGTAGATAGATAGAAAATAAATCATGCTTATATTGCATTAATGCAATTTTCTGCAAAAAATATATTTACGTAGATATAAATATATATAGATAGAAAATAAATCATGGTTATGTGTGGTATAGAAGGAAGTATAGAAACATAGAATTTGACAGTAGATAAGGCCCACCTAGTCTGCCCATTTTCTCTATCTGCTGTAACACCACAGGCCCTACTTGATCTCTGGCTTTACCCCCCTTTCCCTGCCACTAAGGTTCCCTTTTACCTATCCCATGCCTTTTTGAATCCCATTACAGTTTTTCCCCCCACCACCTCCACTGGGAAGCTGTTCCAGATATCCACCACTCTTTCTGTGTAGAAGTACTTCCTTACATGTCCCTTTAGTCTGCCCCCCTCAATCTTCATAGCATGGCCTCTTGTTCTTGAACATCTTTTATTCTGAAAAAGGCTTCCTTCTTGAACTTTTATACCTGTGATGTATTTGAAAGTCTCTATTATATCCCCTCTATCTCTCCCCACCCTTCAGCCTTGGTGTACATATTGAGGTCCTTCAGTCTCTCCTCATAGGGCTTTTGATGCAGACTCTTCACCATTTTAGTTGCTCTCCTCTGGACTGCTTCTACTCTGGCTGTCCTTTCTGTGATGTGGTCTCCAGAACTGGACACAGTACTTAGGGTGAGGTCTCACCAGTGATTTATACAGCGGTATCACTATCTCTCTCTGTCTGCTGGTGATACCCCTCCCCATGCACCCTAGCATCCCACTGGCTCTCTCCACTGCCTTGTCACACTGTTTAGCCACTTTTAGGTCATCAGATATGATTACCCCCGGTCTCTTTCCTGTTTGGTGGTCGCCAGTACCACTCCTCCCATTTTGTACTCTGCCCCTTTGTTTCTGCAACCCCAGTGCATGATTTTTCACTTCTTCACATTGAAATTTAGTTGCCACACTCTTGACCACTCCTCTAGCTTTCTTAGATCCCTCTTAATTTCTTTCCACTCCCCGTGGAGTGTCTGACCTATTACAGATCTTAGTGTCGTCTGCAAAAAGGCATACCTTCCCTTCTAATCCCTCTGCAGTATCACTAATAAAGACATTTAAAAAGGACTGGTCCCAAGGCTGACCCAGTGGTGTGGAGGGCTGAGGCATCATGCCTTACCTTCAGCTACACCAGCGACCCACTTTCACAGTGTGAGCAGGTCACCAGGGAGGGAGAGGATTGAGTGTCCAGAGGACACCTCTCCTCTCCTCTCCCAGAGAGGGTGGCTTGGCAGTCCCGCCGAGTGACTGCCCCCAGGTGGAGGCCTGAGGGTAGCATGGGATGGGGATACCAATGAAAGGTGGGTGCTGTGGGACTCTGCAGTGTGCGTACACCTCCATGTACGCGTGCTGACATGTCACGCCCCAGCAACAGCGAGGGACAGGATGAAAAATGGTGGAAAACCACCTCTGGTGGTCGCGAGATGAAGATAGACCCCCCCCCGCAGGCTCCGCTCTGGTGATCAGGCAAACCAAAGTCCTGTGGCTAGGATGGCGTGAAGGTAAGATCCCAGAAGAGCCTGGGGATGGGGTCAATTAGATGGGGGTCACCATGGGAGATGAGAATAAACTGCAAATAAAAAAAAGGAAAAAGAGGACCGGTCCTAGTACTGATCCCTGTGACAACCCGCTGGTCATCTTCCCTTCCTCAGAATGAACTCCATTTACCACCACCCTCTGTCTCCATCCCCAACCAACGTCTTACCCAGTTTACCACCTTTGGACCCACACTTAGGCTGCTCAGCTTATTTATGAGTCTCCTATGAGGAATGGTGTCAAAGGCCTTATTGAAATCTAGGTATACCACATCCACCGCTCCACCCTAATACACTTTCCCAGTCACCCAGTCAAACAAATCTATCAGATTTGTTTGACATGACCTCCCCCTTGTGAATCCATGTTGCTTCAGATCTTGTAAGTTACTGGATTCAAGATATTCCACAATACTTTCTAACAGTAGTGATTCTATTAATTTCCCCACCACCAAGGTCAGGCTAACTGGCCTATTATTTCCAGCCTCCTCTTTGCTACCACTTTTGTGAAGTGGGACTACATCTGACCTCCTTCAGTCCTCTGGGACCACCCCTGTTTCCAGTGAGTGGTTGAACAGGACTGTCAGAGGTGCAGCCAGTGCCTCTCTGAGCTCCCTCAATATCCTTGGATGTATCCCGTTTGGTCCCATTGCCTTGTTCACTTTCAGATTTGCGAGTTCCTTTAGGACTCTCTCCTCTGTAATCGGCTAGTATCCACCACTCTACCATCGATGCCCCTGACACTTATCTGTGGATGCTCGCCTTCCCCTTCCTCTGCGAACACTTAAAAAAAGTTTCTGTTCAGGATGTCTCCTTTTCATGGTCCTCTGCCACACACCCCCTTCCCTCTTAGCCTTATAATCACTCCTCTGGTCTTTCTTCTTTTGCTTATGTACCTGAAAAATGTCTTGTCCCATTCTTTACTGCCTGGGCTATTTTTCACCTCTGTTTGTGCCTTAGTGCTCCTGACTGCTTTCCCTCCCTCTACTTTTCTTGATACTCCTTCCTCTCTGTCTCACTGTGTGTCTCCTTATACCCTCGTATGCTAACTTTTGGCCTTTATCAGCATGGCCACCTCTTTTGAGAACCATAGCAGTCTCCTTTTCTTATTGCTTTTGCTTACGTGTCTGATACAGAGGCTTGTTGCCTTCACTATCCCTGAACATAGAAACATAGAATTTGACAGCAGATAAGGACCGCTTGGCCCATCTAGTCTGCCCATTTCCCTACCTACAAGATAGGCCGCAGATCCTAGTTAACTAAAAGCCTATTTCTTCCTACCCTGCCACAAGAATTGCCTTATGTCTCTCCCATGCATTCTTGAATTCTCCCACAGTTTTAGACCTCACAACCTCCTCAGGAAGGCTGTTCCATGCATCCACTACCCTCTCTGTGAAATAATACTTCCTCACATTGCCCCTGAACCCCCCTCTACCTTTAAATTGTGTCCCCTTGTTCTTGCACATCTCTTTTTCTGAAAGATGCTACCCTCTTGGACTTTGTTGATTCCACTGAGGTACTTAAAAGTTTCTATCATGTCCCCCCTCTCCCTTCTTTCCTCAAGAGTATACATATTAAGCTCCTTTAGTCTCTCCTCATACAGCTTCTCTTGCAGACCCTGCACCATTTTAGTTGCCCTCCTCTGGACTGCCTCTATCCTGTCTATGTCCTGGCGGAGATGGGTCTCAGAACTGGACACAGTACTCCAGATGGGGTCTCACCAACTGTCTGTACAGAGGATAACAACTTCCTGTCTTCTGCTGCTGATGCCTCCCTATGCATCCCAGCATACCCCAGCCTCCTACTGCCTTCTCTCACATTGCTTGCTAACCTTAAGGTCATCTGATATGATTACCCCAGGTCCCTTTCCTTTTTGTTGTTGTTACTACCTCCCCCACATTGTGTATTCTTCCTCTGGGTTCTTGTTTACCAGGTGCATTATTTTACTTCTTTGCATTGAATCCTAGCTGCCATACTTCTGACCATTCCTACAACCTTGCCAAGTCCCTTCTCATCCTTTCACGCCTCCTTGTGTATCAACCCTGTTGCAGATCTTTGTGTCATCTGCAAAGAGGCATACCTTTCATTCTAGTCCCTCTACAATGTCACTTATGAAGACATTAAAAAGGACTGGACCCAATACTGAACCCTGCGGTACCCCACTAGTAATCCCTCTTTCTTCAGAGTGGACTCCATTTACAATTACCTTTTGTGTCCTGTTGTCAAGCCAATGTTTTACCCAGGCTACCGCCCTGGGACCCACTCCCAGGCTGGTTAATTTGACTATTAATCTTTTGTGTGGGACTGTGTCAAATGCCTTGCTAAAGTCTAGGTAGTCCATGTCCACAGCCCCTTCCTGGTCTACTACTTTGGTCACCCAGTCAAAGAAATCTATTAGATTCGTCTGACATGACCTTCCCGCTGTGAACCCATGCTGCCTTGGGTCCTGTGCCTGCTTTTAGTTTTGCCCACTGTTCCTCCACCGGAGTTCTCGCCCCCTGCCAGGACATCCCTGAGACATTCCCTCATCTTTGTAAAATCGGCCCTCCTGAACTTCAGGATCCTTGCCTTTGTGTGATTCGCTTCTGTCACACTATAACAGAGTATACCCCACCCAGGTGGGGGGCTAATTAGAAATAAGGCAGTGAACCAGAGGGGCGAGTGGCTTTATTATCTTAATACCCCTCTTCGGGAGTATATTTCCTTTTATAAAATGGGTCAGGAAAAAGAATCATCTAAATCATCTGCAGTTGGTGAAAGACCATCACATGACCGTGAGTATATCAGAGCACGACCACACACCTGCACTTTTACCACCCTAAAAAACTATTTTGCCATTTTATAAGATAGATATCCCACTCTACAGTGTGTGTGGTGGCACTCTGATATACGCATGCCTTAGGTGGTTGACGCACTTGGCCTGCGGCCTTATGCATACAACGCACACCAGGGCGTGCGTATATCAGAGCGCAACCGCACACCTTAGAGTGGGTTATATATTACGTATCCCACATATATCTATCATTTATTTTATATAATGCATGTGATATTATTGTTGAAATTTTCCCTTAACTTTGGAGCTGGGGCAGTTTCCTAGGGAGCTGTGGTCAGGGCCATTTTCAGGTTTGTCTTGTCCTTTTTGGCCATATATGTTTTCGCAGTGTAGTGGCATTTTTGGTCTTGGGCTCTCTTTTGGCCCTGTTGTCTTTCCGTAGTGTAGTGTTTCCCTACAGAAAGGGGTGTGTCTGTGACTGGCCACCCTTAGTTTCGATGATAGACCAGTGATGTGGGCAGTGTGCGGCACTCAGGAGCATGGTTTGCAGACAGGAGTGGTGTGTGGCACTGTCGGTAGTCGTTGCTGTGGTCTGGAGTGGCATCAATCATTGGTGCCAGGGTGGAGCAGCACAAGATGGTGGCAACAGTTTGGAGGGCGTGACCGTTGAAGAGAGTGTTGGAGCATCATGGGAAATGGCTGTTGGTTAAGGATTGGGGGGGATGAGTTTCTGGTGTGCTAACGGCAGCCAGCCTCCAAATGTTTTCAAATTTGGGAGCTCCTGGACTGGTGGGGAGGTTTTCTTGTGTGTGCCCTGCAACTGTCTTTTTTTTGGGGGGGCAGTTTCCTCAGGTGTCCTGTAGGGCAGAGGCTTTTTGCTTGGGGGGGGTCATTTTTAGGTATGTTATTCCCTACAGCTCTATAGGTGTCCTTGGAGGAGCCTGATCTCCCCCCCCCCACATGATTTACAGACTGTATACCTCTGAAGATATACAGGTATCCCTTCAGAGTTATCCAGCTTTAATTGGAAGGTACTGTATATAGGTTTTATTGGCAAGGTATACAGGGAAATACACAATAATGGTTCCTATGGGGCAAGAGCCAATCATGTACTAAATATATACGTGTGTGTATGTGTGTGTGTATATATATATATATATATATATATATATAATGCCTGTGAGGATATCAAAGGGCAGATATTGGCAGTATTTTCAGTGGCATGTGACCTACAGTGAGAATATCGCATTTATCCTCACTATAGGTCATATATCCTCAGAGTAGATCTACCAGAGGCACTATATACACTTAAGCAGCACCACAGACACAAGCTGCACTTAACCCCAGCTCCAACTTCCGAGTTCACCCGCAAGCCAGCTCCAACTGTGAACCTCTTCAGTGTGAAACCGGCATTCACACTGAGAGGTTCTTTTGTTTCTCTTCACAAAAACAAACAAACACAAATTCTGCAAAGCAAGCCCCCTCACCCTTACCAAAACCCAAAACAGTGCACCAGTAACACATTCTCTTCCCAGCCCTGACTTCCCCTGCCTACCTCTGCAGACACAGTCCTCCGCTAGCCGGCAACCACTTCCTGTGCTGCATGAACCAGCCACTGATAACAAAAAGCAGGATCAACCAGATACACCATCTTTAGAAATGAAATGACTGGGGGGAAAAAAGGAAAATAAATAAAAAACAAAACTACCGTACGACATCCTCACTCCCTTGTTAACTGGGAGCTGCTGCTGCCATGTTCAAAAACTATTCAGCCCACCCACAAAAAAACCCCGCAACCAATGAATTGTGCACATAGGGACCCTAGCTTCTATGCTAGTGTCCCTACCTACTGTTAGCACCGGGCATTAAAAGAACACAGCGAGGATAAAAATACTTCCACGTACATAAATAAATATATATAAAAAAGAAAAACTAAACGTTAAACCAGGCATTACCTAAATGAAATATGCCATGGCCCCACTGGAAATATCATTGATACTTCCCACTTGTGCAGTTTGACCTTGTGACGTCGCTTGAGGTACCGCCACTCATGATGTCATAAGGTCAAACTATAAGCGAGGAAATATCAATTATATTTACAATGGGGCCATGGTATATATATGAAATATATATGCATATTTATGTACGAAACCAATGAAGGTTGGGACCATTTCCCCGTAGAAAAGGGCATCATTTATTTCCCTGGATACCTGTGACTAATCTATCAATTAAAAGTACTGTATACACCTGCACTAATTAAGCAATTACAGCTATATACCCACACTAATTAAAGTTATATACCTACACTAATCAAAAAGTATCTACCTACACTACATTAAACCCTATGAAACGACACTAATAACACAATTAACACATAATTAGGAAGGTAACCAAACCAATTAACAAGATGCAAAAGAACCTGGACAAAAAGACACACAAAACCCTCCCAAACCCAGAAATCTCCAGAACTCCTACCTGCACTCACTACATACCATTCCCTCTTTGCTGCAAGAGACCTTCAGGTGCTATAACATGATCGCATATGTGATGTCCATAACAATAACCATCGTAATGTATTATATTCAACATACAGTGGATAATGGTGGCCCACTTGGATGTATACCCATCTCGGGGGGCTAATTAGGGCAGGAAAGTCACTCTCCCTTCGAACTCATGGCTTTACAGCCCAAATTAGCCCCTGAGATGGGTATACATCCTTGTATACCACCCTTACTTGTTATTTGTTCTATATATGAATATATCTGTGTGTGTGTGTATGTGTACTGTATATGTATATGTGTGTGTGTATATATATATATATATATATATATATATATATATAAAAACACACACATATATATGTAAAACTTTGTTAATGCATCAGTTAGCATTAAGGCAACAAAAGTAGGGAAATATGGCGGTAGGGTTTCCAACTTAACACCCCACCCCCACCCTGCACAGACCAAGAGGCGTCGGGACAGCATTGAGGTCGTCAACCCTAACGCTCACCCCATTCTCCTATACTGTACCCACCTAGCTTATTTTCTAATGGAATAGGGGTGAGTGTTAGGGCTGACTACCCTAATGCCATCTCTTCTCCCCCCTGACGCCTCTTGGTCTGTTCAGGGTTGGTGTGGGGTTTTAAAGTTGAAAACCCTAATGCCACATTCCCTACTTTTGTCGCTTTAACTCTAACTGATGCATTAACAAAGTTTTATGCCATTTATTTCCTTATTTTTTGAGATAATATAATCATATCCTAAGTTGCTTGGTGCGCTCCCGTTTCTCCATAGATGCATATATGTACTTAGCTGTGGAGGGCCCTGTGCTTCCATTTATAGAACAAGAGTGATGAAATTGTCAGCATAGCCATGTTATTACCCCATCTGATGTGCCGAGTACAGAAAATATTCAAATCCCCACTGAAACATAATTCTGCACAACTGCAATGCCATTCGACACCACAGGTGCGAAAATGCATTTTTGCCAGGATTTGAAAAATGATAGCTGTGACATACATTTGGTGGGGTAATAACAAGTCTGTGTTGAACATTTGGTGTGAAAACATTTTAAAATTACAAAGTTACGAGTGTGCATAGCGAAATTTGAATGAATGGTCATAACGCAGCCATTTTTTGACATTTTGATCCCAAATATTCAACATGGCCTTTTGGAGACCCCACCTCATGAACAATATGACTGTCATTACACAAATCCTGCCCAAAAGCTGAATTCGCCAAGCGACCACGAAATCCCCATTCAGGCAGGAGTTGTGAAATGACAGTCATATTGTTCATAAGGTGGGGGCCCCAAAAGGTCATGTTGAAAATTTCGGGTCAAAATCTTTAAAAACGGCTGAGTTATGCAGAAAAGTTGAAACCCCCTTTGAAATACGTTGAATCGCATTTACCTTAGTTTCTCATACTGCAGTTACTGGTTCCAGCAACAAGATGTGTCTTCGATTGGGAGAGCAGATCTTGAACCTGGGACCTCTTCAGGTGAGTGAAGGTGTGTTGGGGTGTCAACAGGGGTGTGGGGAGGTGGGTGCACAGTGGGAGGTTGGATAGGGGGTGCAGGTGTGATCAGCAATGGATTTTTTTTTTTTTTTTTACAGGTTATCAAAAAAAACATTGAGGGCTTTTTTTTTTTAGGAACTTTAACATAGCTACAAGGGCAGCCACTAACCACCAATGAAAAGAAAACAAATATATGAGGATCAGAGGGTGGGAGGTGCCACTGTACTCCACAGAAAGATACAGGAGAGTTGGGGGATACCACTAACACCAGCAAGTAATAATAACAAAAAGAAATACAGGAATTGGAGGGTGGGGGGTGCCCCCAGAGGTGTCACTTCAAATCAGCTCAAAAAAGTAAGCAGGGGCAGTTCAGGGCAGTGAATACAGTGCAACAAACAACCGCTCTGACAGCAAAATGGCTAACCACCAACATCACTTATTTAAGCAGTACAGCCGCTTGTAAGTGAAGCTTTGCAGGGGACTGGAGCATTGCCTTCATGTTTTGCCTGTACCTCGATGCTCGACCCTTTTTTTTTTTTTCACCACCAGTCTGCTGCCATACAGTCTGCCTCAGATCCTTTTCATAGCATTCTGGCTTCAGTCTAAAAGTAAAGATCCCAGTGTTTACAAAGTTTTATTGGCACTGAGCACAGTTTTAAAGCCTCTATGCTTTTTTCCTTCCTTTATAAGTTAAGCCTCCCCCCATGCTTGATCTAGGATCCCTCATTTTACAGCATACTGTAACTTAGGAATGGCAACACCAAACAGCAAGGTGGTTTCCCCTCCAGCTGTTATTGGGCTAAGGACCTTATGGAATCTTTCTATCTCATTCTGCATATCCTGCAGGAGGTCCAGCATATGGATAAGCAGTTTGTTTATGAAGTTTTGGACATCGGTTGATTTGCTCCCCTTCAGAATACTGAATCATCTGGATATTTTTCCTCCAGATCTTCAGTTCCATATCCTTCACCTTGGCTGACAATTCTGTTTTTTGCTGGCACAAATAGAGTAGCAATCACTGCATGTAGTTAGCTTTGGTTATTAATTCTTCTACCGCAGTCTCCTCCTCCTTCTGCTATTTTCTTCCAACTGCTTAAATTCCTATTTTATTTCAATCACGTTGCTGTCTATGCATTTGCCTTAGTCCTAATAATACTTCCTTTAAACTCAAGGAGGACCATGATAACAATATTAGGATATCCTCGTATATGACAGAACCAGTTACTGAAAATCACTGCATGCCTCAGTGCTGTTAGCATTCATTTACTGTTTAGCTATGCCTCTCAAATGCAGCTGCATGTAATTATTTTCGTTTAAAGCTGTTAGAACTGTTTTTTTTTTGGTTTTGTACACCACCACTTATGCCTGTTCTTCCTGTGACTGATGATGGGAATTTAGTGGGTGGTAGCTGTAATTCACTGCATGCTTTACTGTCATTTTCATTGGTTTAGAAACAAAATGGTTTTGTATGTGGTAAATTGACAGAGCTGGACTTGACCACAATGTAATTTCATGCACGGAATTGACATAGAACCACCACCAGACACCAAGGAAAGAAATGGGAGGGTTGGGGGTACCACTAACACCAATGAAATTAAAAAAAAAAGGAAACTATGGGAATCAGAGGGTGGTGGGTGCCACTAGACACCAGGGAAAGTATTTGTATTACAGGGACAGTGATCAGAGGGTGGGTGGTGCCACTAGACACCAGAGAAATGTAGGGGCAGGGGTATTGGAGGGTAGGGGGGCCACTAGACACCAGGGAAAAACATTAGAGTACTGGGGAGGACAGTGGAACGGCCAAGCAAGGATTCTCGAGTGACGAAAAAGGATTCTTTTCATGACTCGTGATACAAAAAAGGACTCTTTTTTTCATATTGTGCAGTCATGAAAAAGGATTCATTATATTTAAAAAACACATTTCAAAGGCATATTTCTAACTTTGAAGTGCAGATTGCACCTATCGGGGTCCCGATAAGCCAGCAAGGTGTGGTGGTCTCTCTCCAAGATGTTGGTTTTGTGGCTTTTGAAACAAGAAATAAATAAGAAAAAACAGAAACAAGATGGCAGCTCGTGAAAAATAATTTTTCTGTCACAAAAAAGGATTTTATTCTCTTGAAAAAGGAATGGGTCTCGTAACACAGAATCCTTTTTCATGAGATAAAATCCTTTGTTGAACTTTCTCCCTCTGTCCTGAAAAGTGGTCTTCTCATTGAAAACAATGGAAAATGAAAAATGTAATAACTTTGCAACAGATTCATATTTTTTCACAAAACAAAGCATGCTTGTTCTGTTACCCAAGCTGTTTCTACCATAAAAAATTAGACTAAAACTCTACACAGTCTGGACGCAAGGCAATGAGGAAAAAGTTGCAAAAAGTGGCGACTTTATGACTTTTTTGCACTGTCTGGATCTCAGAATCCACACATCCAACCAGAACAAAGCTTACCACATCAAGAGATCTTTTCCACGGGACAGAGCATACCAAATTTTGAGCAAATCCATTAATCTATTGCAAAGTTATTAAAGTGCAAAATTTGTGGTTTAACATTTCGAATGCTACTCAACCTTAATAATAGGGTCGCTACCACACCTCTATAATATATCTTCCATGTAAAAAAACATTGTTGATGCACCAGTTAGGGTCACTTAATGCCACAAAAGTAGAGAAATGTGGCATTAGGGTTTCCAACTCTAACTCCCACCCACCACTACCCCGAGCAGCAAAAATAAAATTAGTTTTTTTGTCTTCAGAGTCTTGGCAAATCAGTGGTGGGGTCTTTTTGGGGTTGTCAACCCTAATGTTCTCCCCTTCCCTCAGTCTGCAGCCTCCTGTGTTAAGCACAAGGTATAGCTCCAAGCCAGTGCCTCATAGTGATACAGTCTTCAAAAGTAGAGAGGTATGTCTCACCACATGTTGCCAACACAAGAAAGGACACCATGTCTGACATTGATTGCTCATGGGATGGGGTGGGTATTAGGGTTTACTACACCAAGGAAAACCCCTCCACTGATTCGCCAAGACTCCAGAGACCCCAAACCTAATGTTTTTTCCTTTGCTGCTTGGAGGGTGGATGTAGGGAGTTAGGGTTAGACCCCTAATACCACATTTTCCTACTTTTGTGGCATTACATTACCCTAAGTGATACATTAACAAAGTTTTTGCAAAGAAAGTCCTTTCTTTTTGAGATAGTGGAATCATATCCTAAGGGACCTGCATGAACAGGTGTCGATGTGCAGGGCCCTGTGGGCCCTATGCCATGGGAAGGCTCCATCCACCTACAGAAGTGCAGGGCCTGGTGCGCACATACACACACACACACAGCCAGGAAATGCAAGTTAAAATTACCGAAGCTATGGCCGAACATGAAAAACTCAATTAATGGCAGCTAATAACGCCATTTTTACATCTTGACCCCAAATTTTCAACATAGCCTTCTTATGACCCCCACCTCATGAACAAGTGTGGTGAAAATGTTCAAATCCCGCCCGAAAGGTGATTTTGCCAGGTGACCGCAAAATCGCCTTTCGGCTTTGATCGCCACAATTCCACACCACCCAAACTGATCATGAGATGGAGTCCCAAAAAGTCCATGTTGAAAGTTTGATGACAAAATATGAAAAAATTACAACGTTATGAATGGAAGTTCAAAACCCCATTGAAATACATTGAACCATACTTACTTTAGTTTACATAAAAATACATGTTGCAAATAACATGTCGCAGATTGCTGCATCATAGGTAAAAATTACGAGTCACAAACAGTAAACTTGCAGGAAATGGCCAAAGACAGTCCTGATGCAGAAAGATAGGTTTTGGAGGTATTTTGTGAAATTCAGTACCAGAATCGAGCTAAACAACTGCTGTTTTACAAAATACAGGTATTGGGGGTTTATTTTACCTCAATATTTCCTTCTTACACCATTTTGTAAATTGTAAGAAAACAAAAACAAAAGGTGACAGCATCACAATCTATACTTCTCTCCACATGACAAGTAAATCATGAAAATAAGTACTTGTAAATGTTTTTGTTTTTTACCAGCTGAACTTGAATGTTAACTCAAAAATTGTTATAACTCTAAATTGGTAAAATATTTTTTCACCAAAACTTCAAAAGGCACACCCTTGGTACAGGCCCCTTAAAATCTGAAACTTTCATGAAAAAAATTCCGCACCGTCTAGGCTGTAGGTGAGAACAAAAAATACACAGAGTAAAGTATAGGTTTTATTTTTTTTTCATTGTTTTGCACTGTATCTCAAAAACCGTACAAGATGCCATCACAAAACTTTTCATATCTTGAGATTCTGACAGCCTGACCAGGCGTGCCAAATTTTGTGCTATTTTGTCAAACAATGCCAAAATTATTAAGGTGCAAAAATAGGGGTTTAACATTGAACAGCCTACTCAACCCTAACTATAGGGGCACTAGCATGTCCCTATAAGATATATTATTTGCAAAAAACTACATTAAGGCATCATACTTCCCTATTTTTGTCACTTTATCCTGAACCCTAACTGATGCATTAACATAGTTTTTTGCAAAGAACTTCCTTACTTTCTGAGATTGTGTAATCGTAGCCTTATATGCCTGTGGGAGCGCAGGGCCTGAATAGATACATGTGTGTATGTAGCTGCGGAAGGGCCCTGCGCTTCCATTTATAGGACAACAGTGACCAAATTGTCAGTATAGCCATCTTATTACCCCACCTCATGTACCTGGTACAAAAAAGTTTCGAATCCCCGCAAAAACGTAATTCCACACAACTGCAGTGCCATTCCGCGCCACAGGTGTGAAAACACATTTCGGTCAGGATTTGAAAAATGACAGCTGTGACATACATGAGGCATGGGTAATAAGAAGGCTATGCTGAAAATTTGGGGTTAAATTATTGAAAATTTTCAATGAGTGCGAGTAGCAAAATTGCCATGAATGGGCATAACTTTGCCATTTTTAATAATTTTGACTCCAAATTTTCATCATAACCTTCTTATGACCCCACCTAATGAACAAGGTCAGGATATTTCAGCATAACCTTCTTATGACCCCACCTCATGAATAAGGTCAGAAAAAATTGTCAAATCCTGCTTGAAAGGTAAATTTGCCAACCGACCATGAAATTTCCTTTCAGGCTGGAGTTGCATAATGTCAGTCATATTGTTCATGAGGTGGGTTCCCCAAAAGGTCATGTTGAAATTTTGGTGTCAAAATCTGAAAAATGGCTGAGTTATGCATAAAAGTTGAAACCCCTATTGAAATACATTGAACCGTATTTGCCCTCATCTACCTTAGTTTCTCATATTGCAGTTGCCGGTTTCAGCAGCAAGATATGCCTTAGATCGGAGAGTGGATCTCAAACATGGGACCTGTTCAGGTGAGTGAGGGTATGTTGGGTGTACTGGGGGATAGGGGGTAGTGGGTGTTGAGTATTAGGTGGGGGTGAGGGGGCTGATTGGTGAGGAACTGTTTTCTTTTTTGCAAGACAAAACAAAAATTGTAGGATGGTTTTCTTTATTACAAGGTATGGACACTGATGGGGGGAGTCACTAAACACCAGAGACAGAAACTACAGCACGGGGACGGCGATTGGAGAATGGGGGAGGGACCACTGGACCACCAGTGAAATATATGTAATATGGGACTGTGATTGGAGAATGAGAAAGGGGGGAGGTACCACTGGTTTATCAGGGAAATAATTTTTGGCTACAGGGAAGGTGATCGGACATCAGGGGAGGGGGGAATGACCACTGGACTACCAGGGAATATAACTTTTACTATGGGGACAGTGATTGGAGAATGGGGGGAGAGGGACCACTAGACTACCAGGTAATATGACTTTTACTATGGGACAGCGATTGGAAAATGGGGGAGGGGGAGAGACCACTAGACTACTAGGGAATATAACTTTTACTACAAGGACAGCTATCGGAGAATGGGTGAGGGAGGAGGGACCACTGGACTACCAAAGAACATATTATTTTAATCAGGGGACAGAAATTGGTGGTTAGGGGGTGCCACTAGACACCAGGGAATTATGACAGTTTGAACTGTCATGGACCTTAACTGTTCACAGTCTTTTCAGTTCGAACAGTAAAGTTCGAACTGTAAACAACAGCGAATAGTCATTTTCCAATTGATCACCCCGCGAGTGAGTGGTGATATGATTCTCGACCCAAAAAGAAATACTTGCCCTCAACATTTTTAAATAGTGATACAATAATGGAAGTAAGCTTGTGACTGAGACATAAATACAGGTCTTGGTCATTCCTTGCCAAGTAATATTTCTTTAGAAATCTATTTGTAAGCTGGCCCGTCGGCGCAGCGGTTGGATTTCCACCTGCGACACTGGCAACCCGGTTGAGAATGGACCCGGGTCATTGGAGGGCTGGCCAGGGGGGAGAAGGATCAAGCATCCCCAGGACAGCTCTCCTTCTCCGGGGGGGAAGGCAGGGCAGTGATCGGCACATGAGCGGCACCTAGCAGATGCTGGGTAGCTGCACTGCATCGACACTTACAAGGACGTCAGGACGGGGCAGACCCAGGTAGTCATTGCACATCCCCGGCCTGCTTAAAGGGCTGGGTAGCTGCACCGCATTGACACTTACAAGGACGTCAGGACGGGGCAGATGCAGGTAGTCATTGCACATCCCCGCCCTACTTAAAAGGTGGGGGGAAGCAACCCGAACCTGGCCATCTCCATGACGCTCTGCCCCGGTGCCTCAGTCAGCCTCCAGAGTCGACTCCCCGACCTGTCATATGCACCGCGGCCCCGATATAGGGGATCGGTGCCATGGCCCCACTTTCTGGGGGGAAAGCCAGGGATAACTGGGGAGTGCAGGCATATCTGAAGGTGAAGGCGAGGGGGTCCATGACCAGAGCAGACCCCAACGGTGGTAGAAGGGACCAAAAATATATTTAAAAAAAAAAAAAAGCAATCAATTTGTAAAACAGAGGGAAATAACAAGATGACAGAAGCACAAACCGTATTTCTGTGAGCACGAACAGTAAATCCTCATCAATTGACAGTTTGAACTGTTTACATTTTCCTGCCTGTCTAGCTGCTATCACAAAAAACATTTGAATTCAAAAATCCACTATCCAAAGGCACACCCTTGGCACAGACCCCATCATCCCTGAAAATTTTAAGAAAACATTTTATTCCGTCTGGGCTGTAGATAAGGGCCAAAAATCCCATGTTAACCAAAGGGGAAAAAAGTGGGTTTTCTTCCATTTTTAACCATACAAGATGCCATCATGAAACTTTCCACATTTTCAGCCACTGGCAAAATGACCACGCATGCCAAAGTTTTGGCTATTTCATCAAAAAATGCCAAAGTTATTAAGGTACAAAATTTTGAATTTAACATAGACGTTCCGGTACAACCCTAACTATACACGACTGTAGTTAGGGTTGAGTAGGCTATTTAATGTTAAAACCCCTAACTTTGCACTTTAATAGCTTTGCCACCATTCAATGGATTTGTATGAAAATTTGTATGTGCAGTCTTGAGGCCAGGGTCTCTTGGCTTGCTAAGTTTCTCTTTGGTCGGATATGCAGAATCCAAGATACAGATAGTGAAAAAAGTGACAAATTTTTTTTTTTTTTTTTTTTTTTTTCTTCTAGCACCCAAACGGTTTGGAATTTAGCTCTGAAATTTCCAGGGCAGAAAGGGCTTGGACCACAGTGGTGCCCTTTGCTGATTTGGTGAAACAATATTAATCCATTCCAAAGTCATAAGGATTTGAAATTTTGGTTCTGAGTATGGTCTTTTGGACAGCTGTTTTAATAGGGCCATATGAAAAAATAATTTGGACTTTGTTTTTATTTCCACATTTCAACTTTAACAAGCCGTAACTCCGTCAATATGATGGATGGTGCTTGTTTGTTGTTTTTTGGTTTTGTTCTGTACTTTCGCTGTCATTTGTATCATAGACGCATGGTATAAGGAATTCAGTAATTTGACTTGTATAATGTTTTTATTGATGTGTTATGTCTTATCATCTATATTAAAATTCAATAAAAAGATCAAGCAAAAAAAATATGCAGTTATGGAACAACCTGTATATCAAAAGAAAGGTCTTAATGAGTCCTACAACACTAACATAACACCCTCCCGAATCAAAAATTTAGGGGCCATGTTAAAAAAAAAAACATTTTCACAGGAAAAGTGTCATGTGTTTGCTCGATTGTTTGCTGATAAAGTGGCCGACATCAGGTCCAAGATCCATCTGGCAAGCTCCATTGTAGGTGGCGGTGGTCGGAGGGAGGTTACTGTTCCTCAGTTTGACTGGTTTGACTTTGACCAGCTAGAGATTGTAGATATTATGCAGATTGTTCAGAGTATGCAGCCAACCAGCTGTGGTTTGGCCCCGGGCCCAACCTGCCTCCTTGTGGGGTGTGTTGAAGTCATCAGCCCGGTCCGTGCAGAGATTGTTCAGTGTTCGTTAGAGACAGGGGAGTTTCCGAACTCCCTGAAGGAGATGGTGGTGACACCCCTCCTTAAGAAAGCCTCTCTCTACCTGGACTGTCCTGCTAACTACAGGCCAGTCACTAACCTCCCTTTTGTGGGGAAGGTTATTGATAAGACGGTTGTGCGGCAGCTGGAGAATCATCTTACCATCCATGATGTCTGTAATCCTCTCCAGTTGGGTTTTTGGAAGAGGCATAGCACAGAGACTGCTCTTGTTTGGGTATTCAAGTGATCTCCTGATAGTGAGGGATCAGAAGAGCCATTCCATCTTGGTTCTTCTTGAGCTCTCTGCAGCATTCGATACCGTAGACCATGTGGTGTTGCTAGAGCATCTGTGTTGAATGTGTGGTCTGTCAGGTACAGTCCTCAGATGGTTCCAGTCATTCCTCACTGGCAGATCTCAGAGGGTGGTGTCAGGGATTTATTCCTCTGACCCATTCTCTCTGCCATGTGGGTTCCCTCAGGGCTCTGTGCTGTCACCCATGTTGTTTGCGGTGTACATGATGCCATTCGGAGACATTGTAAGGCGGTATGGATTGGGTTTTCACTGTTACGCAGATGATACCAACTATACCTGTCCTTTGTGCCTGAGCAGGATAGTGCGGTCTCAGTGTTTAACAACTGCCTCACCAAGATCCAAGACTGGTTGAGCACCAGCTGGTTGAGGTTGAATCTGGAAAAGACTGAGGTTCTGGTGGTGGAGCTGGGCCTTCGGGTAGAGGGGTTGGCGGCGGGCTCAGCCTCTTGGCTTTGGCTTGGGGGTAGCCAGCTGTTGACCTCTGAATGGGTGCAGAATCTGGGCATTATTCTTGACGATGGGCTGATGCTGCATTCTCAGGTGTCGGCCATCGTCAAGTCCCTCTTTTTACTATCTGAGGAATATTGCCCAGATTAAGCACCTTGTTCCACCTGGCGATCTACCTACTCTGGTCCACGCCTTTGTGACCTCCCACCTTGACTACTGTAACTCCCTGTACCTAGGGCTTCCTGGGGTTGATATCTGCCCCTGCAGCTGGTGCAGAATGCTGCAGCCAGGCTGTTGACAGAGTTGTCTTGATCTGGCCATGTCACGCCTGTGCTGCGTGGACTGCAGTGGCTGCTAGTACAGTGGTGGATCACCTTTAAAGTTGGCTTGCTGACTTTTAAAGCCCTACACAGGCAGGGTCCGGGTTACCTGCAAGAGCTCTTGCATCCCTACTGCCCCCTCCAGCCTCTCTGCTCCACTGATGAGGGATTGCTAGAGGTTCCCAGGGTTTGGCTGAAGACATCTGGAGCTTGGGCTTTTGCATTCATGGCTCCCACCCTGTGGAACTCTTTACCTCATCAGATACATGAGTGCCTGATGGCAGAGAGCTTCAAAACTGCCCTAAAAACATATTTGTTTGATCTGGCATTTCCTGCTTATTGAGTTACTGAGATGTCGATGGATTATATGAATGGATTTTACAGTTTTAAGTATGATATGTGTGTAAATTTATTGTACAAGCACTATGATCAGTGTGAATAGCGCTTTTTAGAAATAAAGATGAAATGAATTTAAAAAAATTACAATTCCCATAGGATAACATTGCAGCTTCAACAAGCTGTAACACTGTAACTCTGTCAGTCTTTGGAGTTAATGGACAATGTATACATCAATAAAAAAGTCTTGATGACCAGTACAACACTAACCCCTAAGAAATAAGAACTGAAAATGGTCCATCCTTTCGAAAACCAAATGACAAGGCAGCACAGTAGCCCCTCCCTATAATGAATTTCAGATATAACGAATGGCACCTGTGGCTCCCAATAATTCCTGTGGAGGTGCTATAAATTGCCGGTCAGTTATCAGATCTGTAGTTTCAGTTTTGCTGTTGACATCATGAAGTGCTCAGGCTACTCTGTCCAAACTAAACTTGTGATTATGGACAGGTTAAAGGCAGGGGAAAGTCTGGCCAAGATTGCTGCTGAGACTGGGTACAGTAAATCTACAATTTACCTGGCGTAAACAGCAGGACTTGTTAAGGGAGTTTGTGCAGGAGGCTGAGGAGTCAGATGCTTTAAAACAGAAAAAACTTTACCGAGCAGATGAGGCAGAGATAGATAAAGCCACATAGCTGTGGTTTTCACAGCAACATTCTAGTGGCATCCCCATCTCTGGCCATATTGTGAGAGAAAAGGCTAGTCAGTTTGCTAAATAAATCTATGGGGTGGCTTCTAAATTTAAATCATCTGCTGGCTGGCTGTGGCGTTTCCAGAAGAGACACGGCATCAGAAGAGTGTGTATCACTGGGAAACAGAGATAGTGTGATGATGCCGCTGCTCTTGAATTTATACCCAAGCTAAAAAAAATCTTATCTGATGGTGGTTACTGCCCTGACTAAGTGTTTAATGCAGATGAGACGGGCTAACATACAGTGCTGTACTGTAAGCACTTGCATTAAGCACAAGCAAAAGAAAAACAAAGAAAAATGACACACTAAGCACAAACACTATACACACTCCGTCCCCATTTCCCCATCTAGAGCCTCACTCACAACCTAAGGCAAACAGAGCACTACTCAAGAAAAGAAATGATAAAACTAGAAAAAGGTTGAAATATTCTTAAATATACAGAATACATAAGCTCAAACATAAGCTTAAAAACCCAGCATGTGTATTATTGGGCCAAAGTGTGTCTGTCTGACCGCATGCTGCTCCAGCTTGCTTCCCATAGCGTCCCTCATTTTAACAAATGGGGAGCTATAATGAACATCCGCTTTGGCTCCCAAGCCATTCGTAAGAGCAAGGGGCTACTGTAAATTGCTTTTCTGGAGGAACAGAAGTGCAGGGTCCTCACTTCCATGCCTACATACATATGTGGATAAATGGAGGCCCGGAAACACTGAGCCCAGGGGGCCCTGTGCTTCCGTAATCACATTGGATGCATTCACGCAGGTTCTGAAGGGACCTACGTAAATGACAATACAATTTTATATCTCACAAAGTAAGGAAATTCATTCCAAAAAACTTTATTAATGCAGCAGTTAGGGTTTCCAATCCTAACACCCCACCACCACCCTGCAAGCAGCAAAAAAAAAACTTTACGATTTTGGCTGTCTTGAGTCAAATCAGGCCTGGGGTCTTCCTTGGGGTTATCAACTCTAACACTTACCCCATTCGCATATAGTCTGCATATCTGAGCTTATTTGCTGATGGAATGGGGTAGCATTAGGGATGATATCCCAAAGGAAGACCCCAGGCCTGATTTGCCAAGACTCAGGACAGCCAAAACCGTAAAGTTTTTTCTTTTTGCTGGTTGCAGGATGGGGGTGGGTTTGTTAGGGTTGGAAACTCTAACACTGCATTTCCCAGTGTTTGTTGGTTTAACCCTAACTGGTGCATTAACAAAAGTTTTTTTGCAATGAATATATATGGATATAAACAGCCTTACTTGGAAATACTCTATTAATTTCCATGAGTGAGTTATAGAAATCTTGTCCCTTCATGAATGGAAATAAAATGGCTTATTTTCAGGCAGGTTTTTGTATGTGCATTTACATAACCTACATATCCAAACATGGCATAATATAAATGACATACCCAAGTGAAAATATCAAATCAAACGTTATTTATGAGCATAATTCCAGGTTGATCAAAGCGCTGCACAGCACACAGTAAAATCTATAAGATCAATTAATAAAACTTAAAATCTGAAGTTTTAAAACATAATCATAGATAAAACAATGTGGTATGCGAAATAGCACTTGAATCTGGAAGTGATTTTTTTTAAAGCAGTTTTAAAGCTCACGATGGTCAGACACTCTCTAATCCGATGAGGTAGAGAATTCCACAGGGTAAGGGCCACAAAGGCAAAAGGGCGGGCCCCAGAGATCTTTAGTCGAACCCTGGGAATCTTTAGCAATCCTTTGTCGGAGGAACAGAGTGACTGGAGTTGGGCGGTGGGGACACAGAAGATCTTGCAAGTAGCAAGGTCCCTGTCCATGTAGGGCTTTATAGGTCAGTAACATGATCTTGAAGGTGATCCGCCAATGTACAGGCAGCCAGTACAGGCCACAGAGCACAGGAGTGACATGACAAGATCTCTATAAGCCAGTCAACAACCTGGCTGCCACATTCTGCACAAGCTGCAGTCGGCAGATATCAACCCCCGGTAGTCCTAGATAAAGGGCATTGCAGTAATCAAGGCGTGAGGTTACAAAGGCATGGACCAACGTTGGAAGATCGCCAGGCGGGACAAAGTGCTTAATCTGGGCGATGTTCCTCAGATGGTAAAAAGAGGTCTTAACGACAGCAGACACCTGAGATTTTAATGTCAGGCTGCTATAGAAAACAATGCCCAGATTTCACGCCCAGTCTGAGGTAAGTAGCTGATCCTCCCCCTCTTCCCGAGCCAAAGCCCAGATGGTTGACCTGCTGACAACCCCATACCTTGGCGACCTGGGTCCACCACCAACACCTCGGTCTTGTCCGAGTTCAACTTCAGCCATTTGGCACTCATCCAATCCTGGATCTCGGGGAGGCAGCTGTTAAAGACCAAGATTGCTCCACTCTGTTCAGGTACAAAGGACATGTAGAACTGAGTGTCATCTGCATAGTAGTGAAAACTCAGCCTATACCACCTTATAATGTCCCCCAATGGCAGCATGTACACTGCAAACAACATGGGGGATAGTACGGAGCCCTGCGGAACCCCACATGACAGCGGTAGAGGGGCAGAGGAATAAATCCTCCACACCACTCTGAGTCCTGCCAGTGAGGAACAATCAAAACCGCCTGAGAACTGTACCAGACAATAAACAGAGAATCTGCAGGCATTCCAACAACACCCCATGATCTCCAGTGTCAAACGCTGCAGAGAGATCAAGGAGAACCAAGATGGAATGGCTCCCCTGATCCCTCGCTATCAGGAAATCATTCAGTACCCAAACAAGGGCAGTCTCGGTGCTGTGCCTCTTCCTAAACCTGAATTGGAGAGGATCATAGACATTGTGGGTTGTTAAATTGTCATCCAGCTGCACTGCAACCACATTCTCAATAACCTTGCCCGCAAAGGGCAGGTTAGAGACAGGTCTATAGTTTGCTAGACAGTCCGGGTCGAGGGAAGATTTCTTTAGGAGAGGTACCACTACCACCTCCTTCAGGGAGTCCAGAAACACCCCTGTCTCCAGCAAACACTGGACTATCACAGCAAGGACTGGGCCGATGACTTCAATGCACCCCACTAGGAGGTGCGTTGGGCCCAGATCCCAACTACAGTAGGTTTGGCGCATACCCTGGATGGCCAGCACAATGTCTGTAATTGCCAACTGGCTGAAATCTGGCCAGTCAGACCGGGTGCTTGTAACCTCTTGCCAATCTCCGCAATACCCAATTGAGGGCACTGAATGGATCTCCAACCTGATGGCAGCAATCTTATCAGTGAAGAACCAAGTAAATTCATCACACTTAACCTGTGAAAATGCTCCCCATGGCTGAAGGCAGGTTGGATTGCACAACCTGTCGACAGTCCAGAAAGCTGACCTGGTCGATTCCACACCACAGCAATTTCCTTGGACAGGAATTCTGCTTTCTTACAGGAGATTTACTTGGTTTACTTGGTTTCAGAGGACAAAAGGAGGCTACTGCCCATCGAGATTGTCCCCCACCACCATGGTGGGACAATTATACCCTAGGATTAGTACACTCCATCCAACAATCCAACCCTTTTTTAAAGATTATAATAGAACTACTGTCCACTAATTGTTGAGGAAGCAGATTCCAAATTCTGGGTGTTCTTACTGTAAAATAATTTAACCTTTTAGTTGTTTTAGATTTTGAAACAATGATTTGTTTATTATGGGACCGGGGAGTGGTCCGTCTAATAGAAAAGTTTAAATCACAGTGGTGCTGATTGATAGTCTTTATAATGGTCCATTAGTCAAGTTTATCATCCACCAGGCCAGATTTCCGCCAGCGCTGCTCCAGCCTTCGACCCTCTTGCCTCAACTCCTTCAAAGTCCCATCAAACCAAGGGGACTTCAGGCGAAGAGTGAGGGGGCGAACACGGGCAGGAGCTAGGGAGTCGAGGGCCTCTGTCACTGCCTTATTATAGGCTAGTACCAGATCCCCCTGCTCCCTCTATACACTCAACACACCTGATAGATGCAATACCATCATAAGATCATCTGGAGTCAGACCCTTAAAGGGCAGTACCGGACCATCTCTGTAGGAGCAGGTCTATTGTGGGGAGCCTCGAATTGGAACCTTATGGTGTGATGGTCCGACCATCCAACCGGTTCCACCACCAGATCGTTGATCTCCATCCCCAGTAGGAAGACCAGGTCCAGTGAGTGACCATGACTATGGGTAGCAGAGGTAACTACCTGTGTCAGACCCAACAAACTCATTAGTTGGAGGAAGTTCCTGCCCAAACTGTGAGAGTTCATCATCAACTCAGGCATTGAAGTCCTCCAGAATTAACTATCTGGGGGACTCCAACACCATGCTGACGATGAAGTCCACGACTTCCTGCAGGAA
This sequence comes from Neoceratodus forsteri, assembly GCA_016271365.2. NCBI lineage: Eukaryota > Metazoa > Chordata > Ceratodontiformes > Ceratodontidae > Neoceratodus > Neoceratodus forsteri. The sequence continues at coordinate 1,851,085,970 of CM057449.1, forward strand.
TTCCTTCTCACCCCTGGGTGGACAGTAGATGAGAAGTATCCTGCAACCTACACCTGCTCCCACTATACATTCAAAGGATCTGGTCACTCCCTCTGGGGTGTCTACAAGGCCCAGATCTGACTTAAAACAAATGGCTACTCCACCGCCCCTACGAAATAAACGTTTATTTTTCACTTGTGTACCCAACAGTAAAAATGACACGTTTATTTGAATGACTTTAGAGTTACATAAAATGTATATTTCTAGTAAGGGCTGTACCTAAGAGTTTTTCTTCCCATTCTGTGCCTATGGCACAAATCTTTCATGAATATGGCCCTGTGTCTTTTGCTGCCACCATCATTTGTAGAGACTGGTTCAGGTTGGCTGCAGCCAGTTGTTGAGCCACTGGAGTGCACATTCTTAAACTTGTCTAGTAGGGGTTCAGAACTGATGGACCTTGAATTCGAGTAGTTAACCTCCTTTAAAAGAAACCCAAGTATGCTGCATTTGTCCATGCTGAGAAATGTCAAGTGCTGCCTTTTCCCCTACAAGAATTTTGAGGTTCAGTACTGCAGTGGGGAACACTGGAAAAGCGTATAGGGATGTACACCTTTGCTGGTCTGATGATACATTGAGGGTTTCCTTTTCTTGTGACCTCAATCCCACACTTTGAACAGTCATTAAATTCATTCCATTACTTAAAAGAAAAGTTGAAAAAAGAATGTGTTGGACTCTGATGAGTCTGCCATGTTTGTTAAGCTCTGCCGAGCATGCTGAATTTCAGCAGCCTATGAACAATATTGGGTCACAGGGCTTTCTCATGGTAACAACTCTGGTAAATAATTATTCTGAAAAACAAAGTTACGGGGAAAAAAAGCATTTCATAAAATCTGTCTTAGGCCTTTCATGCTTAAGGATGTTTGACAGTCATCTTTAATGTAGTAACATTGTTTAGAAAGTGCAAATTGATTAAACATGCAGCAGATCGTATCCATAAGCCAGTTGGAATTTAAAGTTAGAGCCCTTCACTAGGTTCACAGATCCTGCTGTGTCAGGCAGAAGGGTTGACTCTGGAGCCACTGCTTTCTTGAACAAGCAAGTACCAAAGGAAGTATGTTGAAATCACCCATGACACTCAAATCATGACGGCAGTTGGCACCATCATGGAACTGTTGTGGGGTGCTCAGCATCACATAGTGTCGCAGCTGTGCTATTACCCGTGCATATTATTATGAACACATGAATACAATACCTGTGGAGAGGGCTCATGAAGGAGAGGAAACTTAGAGAGAAAATATAAATTCCTTACTAGCAAACTCAAATTTTGTACAGTACACAGGAACAAAGGAAAGGCTAGATGAAAAAACATGGGTTCATCGTGTTTGTCTCCTGCCGTCTACCATCCAGGCAGCAGCAGCATTCAGTAATATGGAATACCACTAGCCATTGTTAACTGGCAAGCACTACCAGTACATTTTATGGATTTTGGAGCTATGGAGGTAACAAAATGCCAGTGGTAGGATCCTGAGGCCACATGATCTTTCACTTTCACTTTCACTGTGCTGTGGGGCATGCCCTTTGTGACCCTCCCTCCCTCAGTCAAGTTAAACACTGTAGTCAGCAATATTGTTCTCTTTGGGGAACGGAACAGACTTGAGTTTAATAGATTCAGCTCTCTCCACTTGCACTTTTTCCTTTGGGAGCTTGTTCTATCAGTTTATGTCAGGGTGGGAAAAAATGCTTCCGCACATTACCCTAATTGCCCCACCCCCCACCCCGGTAGAGTATGCCTTCTGCAGTAGTTCTGCCTGGATCAACCATATAAGTATTTTTTTACCTAAAGCAGAGCCTTTTAAACAAATGACATAGACTTTGAATTTAGACATCTTTATTGTATTCATCTACTCCCTGATCTCCCTGATTATGTATCCTGAGTTTGTTTTTGTGTTTGTATGGCACCAATAAACACTTTTTAAAGCCACTATAAAATGTCACTTCATCTTCTTATTAACATCATTATCATCATCCAGATTTGGCAGAAAAGCGTGACAATTACAATAATAATTGACCTTATTAAAGATCATTGGCTAGCTGCTTTTCTATATCTGTAATTTTTTTATTTTTTTTATTCTGATCTTGCAGAAGTTTGCAGTTACTTTCAAGTAACATGCACGGTGCGGTATATTCAGCTGTAAATGTTGTTAATTGTGTATCAGGAGCGTTTGCAGTCTGTGTTCTGCAGGAATACTGAGCGGTAGAGGAGGGTCACTCATGTGGAAAGCATTACAGGATATAGTTGGATGCCTGGGAGGAACAGACATACATCTGGGTCTGGGTTTTCAGTAGGAGATTAGGGACGTACCTCTTCTGATACATCCAGCCCTAATGTGAATGAGCCCTTCTCAGGTGGCTTAAAGTTATTTTTATGTGGTGTTTGTGACTACTGTTGGACCTGCTTTCTTGTGTCCAGGTTCAGACCTAATAGCTACAGCATCTTTTAGATGATCTACACTTGCAGATCATGGAGGTAGGTGCCTATTTGTTCCATGCCATATATACTGCAGCCAGCCTGTCATGATTTTTAGAGAACGTTAGGAGTAGTACTGGAAAAAAGAGCATACATATCATTGCATACAAGGTGCATTTCACAAGAATCTGCACCATTGCAGGCGGTGCATATGAGTTACACCAGTGCAGATCCTGTAGTGTAAACACATGCCAGAGCATTGTAAGTCACTCCATTGCATCTTACAGTGATCACTGTTTTGTTGAGATTATGACGTTTTGTAGTAGCATGTTAACATGCTGCTCTGCCTGCACTGTTGCAACCCCCCCACGCGGCACCCCGCTCCACACCATTATGTCTCACCTCACACACCTTCTTTACCATCATCTATTTTTTTACCCAGATAGCCTACAGAGGGGTGCAGGGGATATGTGGCAGGTCCAGTTAGCCCTAGGCCATGAACATCATGTTAAAAGCTTATGTTGTCCACCGATTTTATGGGGAGAAAAGTTTTTGTTGCACCGTTCTTCTGTTACTTATGGAAGACTGACATCACCATCGTGTAACCCCTAGGGGGTGCTATCCCTAGAGTTACTATCCCTGCTTTGCAGGCCTGAACAAGGTTGAGGGGCCTGGGTTCCCAAGATTACTTTTAAAACAGGTTCTTTTCCAAGACATTATAATGACGTGGTGCCTCCACCCAGAGTTTAGCTTTAAGTGGGCTAGCTTTAATCTGGTACAACCCCCTGGGATGCAGTACCACCCACAGAGACCATAAGCCACCCCAACGCATGACCCAATAAACATTTCCCACATTTCAATACCTGTACATTTAGAGACTTGATCCTAATAATATGCTCACACCACAGAGATTCTGCAAAACAATAACAAACAATTTATTTACGGGGGACAGGGATTAGGAATGGGGGAAAAAAGGAGTGGAGGTTTCCCGGACCCTGTTATTTAAGTGCTGCCTTGGTACTAACATACTGTATAACAGCTTCTGTCCCAGGCTACTTATTTATTTAGCTATTTATCTTTCTGATTTTATTCTATCGTAACTGTCTTTTAGCACCGTTTTATTTATTGGTTTGTTGTTTTTAATTTTTGGCTCTATTTTTTGTGTATGGCGCCCAGATCCTCAGGAATTGGGTGTCTTAAAATAAAATTTGCCTTGCCTTACCTATGTATAATAGAGAAGGTTTGCTAAAGTTTGTGTTAGCTATAGAAATGTACAAATTATTATGGGATTTTCCCCTGGTGTTGTACCCCTGAACTGAGTTTAGTGTGTGGGATTTATGGATTCAACATCAGGAGCTGGTTCATCCTGGTACACATAGGGACTAATGATCTCGCCAGCCGGTCAGTTGTGGAGACCAAGGAACACCTGACCAGGCTGGGTGACAAATTATCATCCATTTCATCCGGCATCTCTTTCTCTGAGATCCTGCCAGTCTGGGAGAGAGGGGCAGATGGATGGAAGGTCAGAGAAGGGGAGATAGGGGAGCTAAACATGTGGCTCAAGGGCTGGTGCCAGGAAAAAGGACACAGATTTGTAGGGAAGTGGCAACAGTTTTGGGAGCGAACATTCTAGTGGTCAAACAGGAGTTCAGCATGTTTGCAGTTCATTTGCATCACTAGGTAAGGAAAAAGGTCCAGCTCCCCATATGACACACAGGGGAAATGCCAGACCTCACCCAACAACTAACACACCGAAATCTGGGCAATGGAAAATCATGTACACAAATGCTCTCAGTCTGGGAAACAAGATCCCAGACCTGCAGGCAATAATGACAGAGGCTAAACTGGACATAGTAGCAATTAGCAAGATGTGGTTTACCAGTCACCACACTTGGGAGACTTCAGTACTTGGCTATCTACTGTTCAGAAGAGACCGAGGTACAAAAAGGGGGGGGTGGAGTGGCCCTTTATGCCAATGAAAATATCAAAGCTACAGAAATTCAGAATACACATAAGGAGCCAGAAGAGCTGTGGGTCACCCTGGAAATAGGAAATGGGACAGTACTAAGAACTGGGGTTGTCTACAGGCACCCAGGCCAAGGGAAGGATATAGACACATTACTGTTAGAAGATATACAAAACATGACAGCTAAAGGGGAGGTTCTAATAATGGGAGACTTCAACATGCCAGATACAGATTGGTCAATACAAGCAGGAACATCTACCAGAACTAGACACATGGTGGATTCCCTGCAGGGGGAGGGCCTCAAACAACTGGTACAACAACCCACAAGAGACAGGGCTATCCTAGATCTAGTACTGACTAACAGGGAAAGGATCACAGATCTCCAGGTAGAAGGTCACCTGGGGGCCAGTGACCATCACATGGAATGGTTCAGTTTGGCCACTACAACTAAATCATCTCATTCGAAGGCAAAAATATGTGACTTCAGAGGAGCTGACTTTGATAAGGTGGCCAACAGGGTTAAGCTAACCCTGGCAAAAAGAAATACAGGTGAGGGGGTACAGGCAAAGTGGGCAAGCATTAAGGATGCAATACTTGAAGCAACATCCCATTGCGTTAGAGAGAAAAGGAAGTGCAAAAGATGGAGGAAACCACTTTGGTTCTCAAAAACAGTGTCAGAAAAGGTCAGAGCCAAAAGGCTGGCCTTCAGGAAATATAAGGGAACGCAGTCGGATAAAGATAGGGAGGCATACCAAACTTCCCTAAGGGAAGCAGGGAAGGCAGTAAGGCAGACAAAGGCCAAAACTGAGGAAACACTAGCACAAACAGTAAAAGAAGGTGACAAGACTTTCTATAGATACGTTGGTGAAAGGAGAAAGTCCAGAGGGGGTATTGCTAAGATCAAAGGAAATGAGGGGGCGTGTGAGGAGAAGGACCATGTAAAACCATCTATCCTAAATAGATACTTCTGCTCAGTATTTACTGTAGAGAAGGTAAGGCAGGTCCCACAGCTCAGCACCATGGACACAGGGGGGAGGGAGGTGAGCACTAGTCCCTTCACAAAAGAAAGGGTCCTACAAGAGCTCGATAAACCCAGGGTGGACAAGGCAATGGGACCTGATGGCATACATCTCAGGGTACTAAAGGAGCTAAGGGTGGAACTAGCAGAGCCATTATCAGAACTGTTTAGTGAGTCTCTGAGCACAGGAGAGGTCCCAGAAGACTGGAGAAGGGCTCATGTGATCCCGCTCCACAAGAGTGGTAGCAGGGAGGAGGCATGGAACTACAGACCAGTCAGTCTTACCTCAGTAGTGGGCAAGATTATGGAGGCACTCCTTAAGTAAAGGATAGTACAACACCTGGAATCCATAGGAGCACAGGATCCAAGACAGCATGGGTTTATAAAAGGAAGGTCCTGTCAAACTAATCTCATAGATTTATTTGACTGGGTAACCAGAGTGGTGGACCAAGGGGGAGCAGTTGATGTCGCCTACCTTGACTTCAGCAAAGCTTTCGATACTGTTCCACATAGAAGATTGATTAATAAGATGGGTAGGCTCAGGGTGGGACAGAAGTTGGTCGACTGGGTGGCAAACTGGTTGACGGGCAGAAAACAGAGAGTGGTGGCAAACAGTATACAGTTAGAAGAGATGCAAGTCACAAGTGGGGTACCTCAGGGATCAGTCCTGGGGCCAGTCCTCTTCAATATCTTCATCAATGACATTGTAGATGGACTGGAGGGTAAGGTTTGTCTGTTTGCAGATGACACCAAGATCTGCAGCAGAGTAGTTCCAGATGGGGTGGGCAGAACGAGAAGGGATCTGGATAAACTAGCAAAATGGTTGGAAGAGTAGCAACTGGGGTTTAATGCAAAGAAGTGCAAGATCATGCACATAGGGAAGAGAAACCCTGAAGCCACCTATAGGCTGGGAGGGGAGTTGCCGGCAGTCACAAGGGAAGAAAGAGACTTGGGCATCATCATCACCGATGACCTGAAATCATCCAAGCAGACCACTAAAGCAGTAGGTATGGCTAGCGGGATGTTAGAGTGTATTAGTAGGGGTATCACAAGTCAGAAGAGGGAGGTAATAATCCCTCTTTACAAGACACTGGTTAGGCCCCATCTGGAGTACTGCGTGCAGTACTGGAGGCCACACCTTCACAAGAACATTAACCAAATTGAGGCAGTCCAGAGAAGGGCAACCAAAATGGTGCAGGGACTGCATCAGGAAACATATGAGGACAGATTAACGGAGCTCAGTATGTATATCCTGGAGCAAAGGAGGGAGAGAGGTGATATGATCGAAACATCCAAACACCTTAAGGGCATTAATAAGGTGAAAGAGTCTAACATGTTTCAACATAAGACAAATAGCAGGACAGGAGGACACAGCCTGAGATTAGATAGAGGCCGATTAAGGGGTAATGTGAGGAAGTTCTTCTTCACAGAAATGGTGGTGGATGCATGGAATGGGCTACCTCAGGAAGTAGTGGATATTAATACAGTGCACGGCTTCAAACAGGCCTGGGATAGGCATAAGGGAGCAATACAGATGAGTATGAATAGATCGGCCATTGACAGAGCAAAGGCCGATAGCACATTTATAAGGTAGAAAAAGAAATGGGCAGACTGGATGGGCCTTGTGGTCCTTATTTGCCGTCAGCTTCTATGTTATATCTGTGCATCTTCTGCTGCTAGATGTATATCTCTACTACTAGATAAGGGGAGTCGGGAAGAAGTTGCAGAATTGGTGTAACAGTTTAGAGTTTTGTTACCCTCATGGTCAGGGAAGATGTCTTGATTCGTTCAATTACTCAAACCAAACAGAACAGTTATTCGTGTGTCCCTAGGTGAAAACAGCCCCCCCCAAACACCAGTGGAAATGTGGTCGGTAACACAGGAAGCTTAGTCCGAACCCCAGACTGACTCTGCAGTGATGCACAGCACCTGCTATGTAAACGGGAGTCCAATGTGATGCAGGTGAGCGGTCCCAAACCAGAGAAGTCCATAACACTACACCCAGGGTAATTTCAATGCACCAACAGTCTGTTGAATGTGCACTAACAGCAAAGGATTTGTTCAGAGAGGAATGGGCATTATTTGTTAGTGCTGGATGAGGATTACAACTGAGTTCAGAGTACCGTTTTGTCTGAAAAGCTTTCAAACAACAAATATTTTTCTGTTTAACACTGAAGTGTATTTCTTGTTGGCTCTATGCCTCATCATATGTTTTATTTTTTTTAAAGATTTAATTTGGTCCCCCCCCCCCCACACACACACACACACACCTTGTTTGACTAAATAATTATTTTTATGTTTGTTTGCAGAATACAAGCAAATATATTAGGAATGTCTGAGTGGCAGAAAGATGTCTTTGAAGATGTCCGGCTATGAGTTCTTCTCTACAGCCAGTGGTGCTGGCCCTGGATAAAGCAGTTTTGGACTTGCACACAGACTTTTCAAAGGGGCCAGTAGCTCCTCTCCCTATGCAGAAACCTGTTCAGCATTGGAAGGGTGCTAGACTAAATGTTGATACTTCTGAAGTAATTTTGGTATAGGCGTTCTGCTATCTGGAAATAGATTTTTTAACTTATTTATCTATCTTTTTAGTTGCATTAGATTGTTTTATATTACATCCTGATGCTTCTGTTTAGTTTTGCAGTGAGCTTTATACATTGAATGTGACGGTAGATAAGGGCCCTCATTGTTGTTTACTTTTTTTTAACCTCCTCCTTTGCTGCAGACCCTACTTGATCAACAGTACAGTCTCTCCCACCCTTACTCTTACAATTCCCTTGTGCCTGTCCCAGGCATTTTTGGAACCCACCACTACCTTTGCTGGAAGGTTGTTCCAGGTATCTGCCACTCTTTTTGTGAAGAAGCAGTTCCTCACATCCCTCCTGAATTTACCGCCTCCAGCTTCATAGCATACCCCCTTGTTCTAAAGCACCTTTTCTTCTGAAAAACACTCCCCCCCACCTTATTTACCCCCCATTAGGCATTTAAAGGTCTCTATCATATCTCCCCTCTCTCCTCCAGGGTGTATACATTTAGCTACTTTAGCCTTTCCTCATAGGGGTTTTGATGCCGACCATGCACCATATTAGTAGCCCTCCTCTGGACCTTCTCCACTCTATATGTAGTCTGCAGAACTGGACACAGTACTCAAGGTGGGGTCTTACCGGTGATCTTTATAGGGGCAGCAGCACCTCCCTTTTCCTGCTGGTGATATCCCTTCCTTTGCACCCCAGCATCCCACTAACCCTCTCAACTGCCTGACCACCTTCTGGTCATGTGATATGATTACTTCCAGGTCTCTTTCTTGCTTGGTCTTTGTCAGTAACACTGTGCCCATTTTGTACTCCGCTCCTGGGTTCTATGGCCCAAGTGCATCCTTTTGCACTTTTTTGCATTACATAGAAACATAGAAATTGATTGCAGAAGAGGACCACAAGATCCGTGTTGTCTGCCCGATATGGATAACTACCCCCCCCCCCAAATCATTTCTGTGAAATTATACCTTTGTGCCTGTCCCAGGCGTTTTTGAAGCTGTTTACGATTTTTGCCTCTACCACTCCCAGGGAAGGCAGTTCCAGGGGTCAACCACCCTCTCAGTGAAGAAGAATTTCCTAACATTGCTCCTGAATTGCCCACCCTTGAGTCTCATATAATGTCCTCAGTTCTGACACTTTTCTTCTCCTGAAAGAGCTCCTGTACCCGTACCTTATTTATACCCTTGATATACCTGAATGTCTCAATCATATCCTCCCTCTCCCTCCTCTGCTCCAGGGAGTACATATTGAAACCCAACAAAAACCCAACAGCCATACTCTTGACCAGTCTTTTCAGATCCCTTCCCAGCCTTTCCACTCCCTTCCTCACCCGGAGTGTCCACTCTGTTGCAGATCTTGGTGTCATCCACAAAGAGGCAGACCTTCCCTTCCAGTTCCTCTGCTATGTCACTTATAAAGGCAGTGAAAAGACCGGATCCAGAACTGATCCCTGAGGTACCCTGCTGGTCGCCCTTCCTTCCTTGGAGCGAACTCTGTTTACCACTACCCTCTGTGTCCTATCCTTTAACCAGTTTCTTACCCAGGTTACCAATTTATTACCCACCTCTAAGTTACCCAACTTGCTTACCAGTCTGCTATGTGGAACAACTTTGAGAACCTTGCTGAAATCCAGGTAGGCCATGTCCAGCACTCCTCCCTCATCCAACTCCTTGGTCACCCAGTCAAAGAAATCTATCAGATTTGTTTGGCATGACCTTTCCCCTGTGAAACCATGCTGTCTTGGATCCTGTAATGTCCTGTAATCCTGTAATCCGTTGGATGCAGGATATTTCTCAGGCCTTTCTTTTAGTAGTGTTGCCATTAACTTACCAACCAATGATGTCAGGCTGACTGGCCTGTGATTGCCCGCCTCTTCCTTGTTACCTGGCACTGCCTCTTCCCTTCTCCAGTGCTCTGGGACCACACTGTTGTCCAGTGATTGCTTAAATAGGTGTGCCATGAGTGCAGCTAGTACCTCCCTGAGGTCCCTCAGCACCCTTGGATACACCCCATCTGGCCCTATAGCTTTGTCAACCTTCAGGTTAATGAGTGCTTTCCAGCCTCTTTCCTCCCCTCAAAGTTTCTGATGCTTTTTTGTGGTGCCTCCCCTTCTACTATGAACACTGAGCAGAAGTATTTGTTCAAGATGTTTACCTTTTCATGATCCACCTCCGTAAAGTCATCCCCTCCCTCCTTAACTTTACAATTCCTCCGTCTTCTTTTTTGCTAACATGCCTAAAAAATTTCTTGTCCCCTTCTGATACATCCTGCACTATTCTTCCCCCAATTTACACCATTTTGCTCCTTATTGCTTTCCCTGCCTCCCTCTGTTTTCCCTGGTGCACTTCCCTATCCTCCTATCCGGGTCACCTTATACCTTCTGAATGCTGCTCTTTTAGCCTTTACCTTTTTTGCTGCCTCTTTCGAGAACCACAGCAGTCTTCTCTTCCTTCTTCATTTTGCTTACTTGCCTGGCACAGAGATTAGCTGCCTTCACTATGCCCTCTTCCTGCCAGGTCATTTCTGAGGCATTGACCCATCTTTGTAAAATCAGCCCTTCTGAAGTCCAGGACTCTCACCACTACATTGTTGAATTCCTCAACTCTTCTTTTGTTGAACCACACTGTATGATGATCACAGGTCCCCAGATGGCTTCTGACCCTGTTCTCTTCAACACTGTCCCTGTTAGTAAGCACCAGGTCCAGAATTGTCCCATCACAGGTGGGCTCACTGACTAGTTGCCTGGGGAACACCCCTTGCAGTGAGTTCAGGATGTCCCTGCTCCTAGCTGAAGCTGCAGCAGGGAGGCTCCAGTCTACATCTGACATACTGAAGTCCACCACCAGCAACAACCCCCCCTTTCAGCCATTTTGCCAATAGCTTCTAATGTTTCCTATGTAAGTCCCCCGTGCTAAAGGCCTGTAGATCACACCTGCCTGTATAGTGGTTCCATTTCCCGATTTGAGGGTGACCCACAGCACCGCTGCCTAACCCTTAATTCCCTGTAGTTCTGTTGCTTTTATGCTTTCCTTCACATAAAGCACCACTCCCCCTTCCATCCTTTCTGTCGTGTCCCCTCTGAACATCGTATAGCCCGGTATGGCCATGTCCCAGTCATGGTTGTCAGTGCGCCTTGACTTGGTAATGGAGACAGTATCCAGGTTTGCTTCCACCATGATGGCCTCTGGGTCTGGGATCTTATTTCCCACACTTCTAACATTAGTACACATGGCCTTCCAGATTTTATTAGCTCTTTGCTTGTCGCCTCCCCCTTTTTCGTTTTGTTCCCCCTTCCTCCCTCTTCTTTTCTGACTGCTTACTTCCCCCTTGAAGCCCGCTCAAGTGCCTGCTTTATTTATGATCCACAGTTGCCTCCATCAGAATTAGAAGTGTCTGCCTGGAGAGTATCTTTAAACATGCTTCTTGAGAAATAAAAGCAGATGCACAGTTGGCATTCATACAACTGACAGGCAGCTCACTAATCTTGGAATGATGATCTGCTTTATTGCTCATCATCCATACTGTCCAGACGGCTTCTTAATGTATTTCCCAACTTGGTAGAATTGTTTGTGTTTTTGCTTTGAAGGTAATTAACCTCTTCTTTAAAGCCAGTTTTGTATATTATGTCTCAGGCACAGTTCCAGTAGTAAATTCAATAAGGGAGAAAGCATTTGTCTACTGCCTCAAACACACTGAAAAGTCCCTTTAATGTAATTTAAAAACACAATAAATCCATATTCATACAGAGTGAATCATTTCACCATCATGACCGTCCAACTTGACCGTCATCAAGATAGGGCTGATTGAAGCCACCAACATTTGTACAAAGGCTCAAAAACAGAGTGTCAGAACCAAAAGGCTAAGCTGGTTTAATAGCAAGGTGGGGGTAAGGGATGAGAGGGCAGCCTTCCTGACGTACAAGTGTACGGTAAGGAAAGTAGACAAGGAGATTCACATGGAGAAATCTAGAGAAGCAGGCAGAGAGGTCCGGGCAGCCAAGGCTGAGAAAGAGCTAAGATTGGCTCAGGGGATTTGTAGAAGGGACATGATAGTTAGAATCAAAGAGAGGATGGGTGGAGAAGGATGTGGAACAAGCATAGGCACTTAATGAGTATGTCTGCTCTGTCTTCACCAGGGAAGCTAGCAGGCCCATGGCAAAGGGGAGGATTGGGATGTTCTCAAGGGGGGGAAGGAGTATGAGGGGAAGAGTGAGGTAGTCAGGGTCTTGAGAGGTCTTAAGGAACTGCAGCTGGACAAGGTTCCTGGCCCATATGGGGTACGCCTAAGAGGTCTGAGGGAACTGGCGGAGATATTGGCAGCACCACTGATGGACCTATTTAACACCCCGCTCAAGGAGGGGTGTGTCCCTCAGGAATGGAGGACAGCTCATGTGGTGCCTATCCACAAGACTGGCCCTACAGATGAGGCTGTGAGACTTTCCGGCATCATCTTAAAGGGAAAGGACACTGCCAGTTAGTGTGGATAAAACATCATATCCATGTCCCTAGAAACCTGTGTTGTGAGAAAACGGCACTTGAGCCCCTGTAGAGACTGACACGGAACTTCCCTGCTTCAAACCACAAGCTGTCAAGTTGTTTTGACCAAGGTGATAAGACACTGCACCTTCCCTACTACACATTCATGGACCGGAAAAGAACATTTTATTAAACACAGTAAAAACACAGAACTGCCACACACATCAAAATGGCTACTTCAATAAAGTGCTTTCTTATTTTGTGTTTCTGTTAGTTCTGCATATCGTTTCTGCACAGTCCCCCAATTTTTTTAATTAGGGTACTGCATATATAATTTATTGCTTTTCCATGGTGCTGACACAACATTGTAACCGACAACAGAACTTATATGGGCGATTAGGGGTCAGTTACATGCTGGTGGCTGACGAATTATAGGTGTTTAGTCTGCAGCCACAGTACTATGCGCTCCCCACTGCCATATAATGACGTCAGCTGCAGTGGCACCACTTGGCAGAGCAGGACATTACAAGCACTGTGACCTGCCAGACGAAGCAAGCTTTTATTATTCAAAATACACAAAATGGATCAGGGTACCAGCACAAAAGAAAACACAGGGAAACAATGCAGTAAGACTGATTTTATGCATTAGGTACCAAACTTGTGGGAGAGGTGCTCTCTAAACTTGTATTGTTGAGACCGGCTTTGATCCTACTACCCACAGTCTTTGCTCCCCATTAATTCAAGTGTAGCCCATCTTTTAAGAAAAAAGTTACTTTTCTTATACAAGTACTGTACTCCCAGTTATTAATGAAGGTAATACCTGCACTGTTACACCAGTTTTCTAGTTGTATATTAATTCTGTTGATTATGTTCTTTTTTCTTCTTTTGATGACCTTGGAATCAGCAGTGTCAGAAATAGCCAAGTCACATCCTGTTCCTTCAACTCTTTGCCCATCTGTCCTAAGTTGGGGCAGACATCTTTCTCATGAGACTTTCCCATGTTATTTCCCCATGTTTGGCAGTTGTGACTGCCCCATCTAACTATCCTGCCTCTCAACTTATCTATACCCCTCCTTATCCCGCCACTCTCCCTATCTATTTCCCCACAATTGTGCCACCTCTCGCACTCTACCCCTACCCCCGTCATCCCCACACCTCCCTCCTGACAACCTCGATATCCCGACCTTTTAATGATACCTATACTCCCTTGCTTATATCCTTATCCCTCCCCCTTTACCCTTCATCCTACTATCTCATTTGGCTCTATAGCCCTCACCTACAGCCCCATCCTCATTCTACTTACTTCCCTTCTTACACTCTGCCTCCCTGAAGCTTCTTCCCTCCCACTCCTGTAGTTTTTTTTCTTGCTGTACTTATTTGTCATAGACAAAGCCACCCTACTGCTGCATTATTTTTGCTACTTTGAATTTATTTTGAACAGTCTGCATATTATTCTTATCATGTTAACCTACTAGAGAGCTGTGTTTTGACACCCTTGTATCTACTGCTTGTCCTCTTATGATGTGGAACCTTTGTAAAAGAGCCGCTGGCTCAAAGGTATTGGAATCCAAGATTTAAATAAATAAATACATTTATTCCCAGGTGCAGGGCCACAACATGATTAATACCAGTACACTTTAGTACATCATCCATTCTTAGCTCAACATCCTCAGTTTTAGCCCCAGGAAAACACTGACCATAGTGTTTTTTTTGTGTCACATATAGTGGAGTTTGTGTACCATATAATTGAGTTGCTGCTGTCTGGAGTCTGCTTCTAAGATTGTGGGAGGGTGCACGAGTACTGCTATCTACTATGCCTTTCTGGATGAAAGCAGTTGCATCTATTGCAAAGTGGGATTTCATTTGAAATGTCTGAAATCATATCTTCATCTCTCTATTTGCTTCCCATTTGGTTATACAAGGCACCAACCATTGTCCAAAATTTTTGCATCTTCCCTGCCCCTTTTGGGCTGTCTTTCTTCAGGGCTTGATATGGAAGCTTCATCTTCCTCTTCCTCGTCCCTCTTTTTGCTCCCTTTTTGTCTCGTTTGGATACAATTATGATATTCTCTGCTGTGAGTGAATGTTTCTGTTTTATTGATTTCAAGTGCCCCCCTGTATGTCTGTTTTTACAGAGTCTAGTTCTGTGGTAAGTGCTTAAGATGCAATACAGTTTGCACATGCGGAATCACTAATTTATAAGAAAGAGTTGAAGCATACAGTTAGCATTTTATGCCTTTTACCACTGACCCTTCCTTGCAGAGTAGTTCTAAACAGTAGGATCCATGACTTTGAAAAAATATACTTGCACTATTAACCAATGCACAGGTGTGATATCTCTCATCTGTTGTGGATGACCGCCTTCTTGGTGGTTATCACATCAGCCAGAAGGATCAGTGAGCTCCAGGCGCTTTCAGTAGAGTCTCCTTACCTGGTCTTCCACAAGGACAAAGTTGTCCGGCACCCCAACCCAAAGTTCCTCCTGAAGGTTGTGTCAGAGTTCACCTTAACCAGGTGATTAATCTTCCGGTGTACTTTACCAGTCATACCTCGGAGGCCGAGCACAGGCTCCATACTCTGGACCTGAGGCGAAGGCTCGCTTAATACAAAGAGTGCACGGCTGGAGTTTGTGGAGAAATTCACCAGCTGTTTGTCACCTACACTGAAGTCACACCTGGCAGACCTGCAGCCAAGTGAACGATTGACAGGTGGATCTGCTATACGTTGGAAGGTAGGGAGCCTTCCAGAGGGCTAAGGGCTCATTCCACCCATCATATTGCTGCCTTGCTGGCTGCTTCCAGGGACATCCTATCCAGGAAATCTACTGGGCTGCTACCTGGATGTCAGCACACACCTTCATTTCCCATTACCACGTTGACCTAGAGTCAAGCTGGGATGCTGGTTTTGGGGCCTTAATTCTCCAGTCTCTGTTTCCTAAATAGGGGGTGTGCACCTTGCCTCCTTCCTCCCAGAGAACTGCTAGGAGTCTGCCAGTTAGTGTGGATAGAACATCATATCCATGTCCCTAGAAAATCAGGTTACTCACCTGTAACAGTAGTTCTAGGAGTGGTATATAATATTCATCCACACAGACCCACCTGACCTCCCCTGACTTTGGCACACACAGCTGCTTCCAGCGTGCAAGATCTTGCGTCATGGGGTGGAGCCAAGGGAATTACCACCCGGGTGGGTGGGAGGAGCCAACTTGAAGTCTTTCCGGCATCATCTTAAAGGGAAAGGACACTGCCAGAAGTGTGGATGTACATCATATACCACTCTGAGAACTACTGTTACAGGAGAGTAACCTGTTTTTACTTGCAAGGCATGGTTCTTTTAAATATATTGTGCCTCACTGTGCTACAGCCGTACTTTGTTCTGTACCGGTATTGCATTGGGACAGCAGAGTTCTGTAATGAGAGGTTCAGTATAAGCTTACGTCTTATAGAGCAATTCTGCCAGGTAAAATTTATTGTAAAGAACTGTGCCTTGCAAGTAAACCTGTGTTGTGAGAAAATGGCACTCGAGCCCCTGCAGAGACTGACATGGAACTTCCCTGCTTCATACCGCAAGTCGTCAGCTTTTTTTCTTCATTCTGAGGTGATAAGACACTGCACCTTCCCTACTGCATATTCATGGACCAGAGGAGGAGAACATTTAATTAAACACAGTAAAAACAGAGAACTACCACACACATCAAAGTGGCTACTTTTTGTACTTCTATTAGTTCTGCATATCATTTCTGCAACCCCCCCTTCCCCCACCCATCTTAGAGTACCTTTCACGATTAGAAAATTCCCCCTTGAAAACTTACCAGAATGTGTTTGGTAGGCTTGAGAGTGCTTGTGTTACACAAAACTGCCACACAGAACCTTTGAGTAACTATATGCGCTTTCAGAAATTCGCTGCTAAATGATTATGCAGCAGTAGCAGTACTGTGAATGAACACAATACAGGCAGACATGCTGGGCAGCTCCAGTGTAAACCATATAATGACATCACTGGAGCTCTCCCCGAGGAATGTAAATGGACCGAAAATCAGCAGGCAGAGCTACAAGCGTGATCAAACTAAAACAATGGAACAGTGGTAAACAATAAAGGTATTTAGCAAATTAAAACATGCACTTTAGTTTGGAGGCTACTAGACACATTCTGGTAAGTTTTCAAGGGGAAATTTTCTGATCGGAAAAGGTGCTCTTTAAACTAAATGGTCATGGAGAATAAAAAAAATGCAAACAACTCAGAACAAATTGGATTTAAAAAGAGGCAGCCAATTATGGAGAAAGCCTACAATGCATATTACAAAAGGAACACCTGGCAGCATGTTCTCTTGAATGTCAGGAGCTTGAATAATAAGAAGGAAGAACTGCAGGCTTTAATTTCCGAGAAGAAGCATGCAATAATTGGAGTAACTGAAACTTGGTGGTCTAATCAAGATGCTTGGGAGAAGACAATAAATGGTTGTAATCTATAATCACCTAGAAAGAACCAGTAAAAAAGGGTGGAGTGACAGTCCTCGGCATAGAGGAAGGTGTATTAGCCACTGATATTTCAAACAAAATGAAAAATACACCATCAGGAACTGAAACCTTATCTGTTAAAATTACATGCTGTAACATAATGACAAAACAAAATGGTAATATTAAATGCGTGAGTTAGAATCGACGTTTTGATCATAGTTGTTCTTCAGGAATGATCTAAAGAGGAAAAAGCAAAGTTAGTGGAGAGATAAGGAGAAATAAGAATGCATGGGATAGACACAAGGGAGCCCTGACTACAAAGGGCAACTAGGGTGTCAAGATAGGACTAAAACAAATGGGCAGAGTAGATGGACCTAGTGGTCTCCTTCTGCCATCAACTTCTATATGAATATATATATATATATATATATATATATGTGTGAGGAGAGAAAAAAGAGTGAGGAGAGAAAAAAGAGGGAGGCTGTAGGAGAAAAAAATGATAATAAGCAAGTTTAGAAAAGAATCTGGAAAACAAAAAGGGGTTGATGGGTATGAAAAGGTATAGTGCGAGTGAGTCAACTGAGGAGTTCACAAGTGGGGATTAATTAACAGGGCATAGTAAGAAGGCTGAAAGGTGACAAATGAAGGGGGGAAAAAGACAGAGACATCTGTGGAAAATGAGAAAAGATGTGCACACACAGCTGGAATGCCCAAGTGAGTATACTCAGCCCCGCCACATGCGTGCATACACACACATACACACGCTTGATGCAAACGTACCATGCACACATGCAAGCAAAGATATGACGGGTGGGAATAAAAAGACAGACTACGGTGGTAAGCCGTTAGGTGGCTAAAAGACGTTAGCAGAACATAAAGTCTGTCATTTAAACCAGAGGGCTGCTGGGAGATTAGGCGGATGATCTGCTTGGTTTCCATGTTGTTTCTTTGGTTGGCATCCCAGAAACCCTGATGAAGGACGCAACCAGAAAGCTCATTGACACTGTAGTCCCCGGAGGTAAAGTGGGATACAATGGGATTATCAGTGTCTCCATTCCTGACTGCCCTGCAGTGTTCCTGCTCTGGTCAGCCAGGCCACTGCCAGTTTCTCCAGTGTAGATAGCTACACACTTCCTGCAAAGAATACAGTGTATCACATTACTTGGAAGTGCGTGCAGCCATGCAAACTCATTGGTTTGTGAAAAACACCTGTGGGACTTGAATTTCAGTGACACTAGAAATAAATATTCAGGTAACCCTGGATGCCCTGTTGTATCTGCCTGCTGCTGCCGCCCCACATCCCGCATCTCAGCATCTCATCCCCACATCACATCTCAGACTTATTTTCTAATAGCTTTTAGCTGTCTTATGGTTTACTACCGTGGTGTCTTTTTCACCCGTCATATCTTTGCTTGCTTGTGTGCATGGTATGTTTGCATGTGTGGGTATGTCTCCACACACTTCCATCCAGTGTGTGTATGTGTGTGTGAGCCTGCACAGAGGCGGGGGGTGAGCATACTTAAATGGGCATTCCAGTTATGTGTGCATGGCTTTTTTTCATGTTCCACAGATCTCTCTATCTCTGTTTCATTACCAACATTTCAAATTTCAGCCTTCTCACTAAGCCCTGTTAATTAGTATCCACTTGAGAACTCCTCGGCTCATTCACACCCTCTTTGCCTTTTCATACCCATCATCACTTTTTGTTTTCCAGATTCTTATCTTACCTTGTCTATTATCACTTTTTCTGCTAGACCGTCCCCCTATTTTCTTTCCATATACAGTGTATATATATCTATATATATATATATATATATATATACATACACATATATTGTGTGCAACATAAAAAGTGATGCTGTAGGCCACCAGATTCTACAGTGGTCATAACCACTAACATCATGAATGAAATAGAAACTGCATTTGAAGAGGGGGAAATTAGTGTTCATGGGTGATCTAAACCTTGGAGACATAAATTGGGCAACACATTTAGCATTGACCAAGGCAGGTTAATGGCTAATTGACATCACAGAACAATTACAATGAAGTCAACATGTGCTTGTCCCAAGTAGGGGGAAAATAGACTCAGTATTGTCCTCATCTCCTCTAATGTGCATATAAAAGATTGCGAAGTAGAGACCTCACTAGGAAGTATCAACTGCTACACAGTTAAGTTTGAATTAATCACTTATCACAAGGATATAGTTGGAGCTGGCCCGGTGGCACTGAGGGCTGAGGTGCTGGATGCCTTACCTTGTGCCATGCCGGTGACCCAGGTTCAGGAGCCAGCTCAGGTTGTTAGGGGTCAGCTGGAGTAGGAGAGGATCGAGCATCCAGAGGACTGCTCTCCTCTCCTGGGGAGGGTGGTGTTGCATCTTCCTGGCAACTAGCGACTCCCAGTTGAGACTGGGGACACTGAAGCCAGGGAATGTTGAGAATTGGGTGGAGGCAGTGGTGGATATCCTGCATGTGGATGTGGGAGCGCGCCCTTCGCGTGCTGATGTCATTGCACGTGGGAACGTACAAGCAGGAAAACCTCCATGAGTGGGCACCATGAAGCCACCTTCAAGTTCTTGCTTCCTCTGGCCGAATAATGCCCAATGTAAGTCAGAGCAGGGGCTCCAGGATGACGTTGGTCTCCCTCCTGTTCCTCACTGGGGGGAACCCTCGGTGGGTGGGTAAGCCACGGTCCTCCCTGTCCCTGCAGTTGCAGCAGAGGCAGGCCAGAGAAGTGTTGAGAACCTGCGTACAGGGCAGATGCGAGGATAGGCGCCATCCCCGCCATTCGTGGAGAGAAGAAACAAAGCTGAGAAAAAAAAAGGATACAGGTGAGATAACTGATATATAGCTGTACAATGAAGCAATCACTCAAAGTGCCATTAACACATTCAGACAAATTTACTGGACCAGATACTTCAAAACAAAATAGTTGAAGATATGTGGCAGATTCTTAAATGATCTTAGAAGTACGTTCTAAAAATAGAAACATAGAAATATAGACTTTGACGGCATATAAGGACCGCTTGGCCCATCTAGTCTGCCCATTTCCCTACCTACAGGATAGGCCACAATCCTAGTTAACCAACAGCCTATTTCTTCCTACCCCCCACAAGAATTGCCTTATGTCTGTCCCATGCATTCTTGAATTCTCCCACAGTTTTAGACCTCACAGCCTCCTCAGGAAGGCTGTCCCTGCATCCACTACCTCTCTGTGAAATAATACTTCCTAAGATTGCCCCTGAACTGCCCCCCATCTTTAAATTCGTCCCCTTGTTCTTACATGTCTCTTTTTCTGAAAGATGCTACCCTCTTGGACTTTGTTGATTCCACTGAGGTACTTAAAAGTTTCTATCATGTCCCCCCTCTCCCTTCTTTCCTCAAGGGTATACATATTAAGCTCCTTTAGTCTCTCCTCATACGGCTTCTCTTGCAGACCCTGCACAAATATACCTTTAGATTAAAAAATATAATAACAAGAGTATTAAACCAATGTGGTTAACCACACACATTAAGAACTTAGAAAAAGGAAGTCATAGATAATTTATCTAAGAACAAACAGCAGTGAATCTTGGTATACATATGTCTAATCTCTGCAAATGCAAAAATACAATGAAGAAATAAAAAAGAAAAGGAATGGAATACTCTCTGGCAAACTGTGCAAACAAACACAATAAATGTTTCTTTAGCTATATCAATTCCTTTAAACAAAACAAAATGTAAAGTAGAACCATCATCATGTTTGACGACATCATTACAGTTCCCCTAGAAATGACAAATGTCTAATAATAATTTTTGCTGTGTTTTTGCCCTTAAAGCGACACTGTCAGTTTTGCCCCTTCATTTTTTGGCAATAGCATGCAGTGTTCCTACTGCTCACACAATACTCATTACTGTAGTCAAAACACCACAATATATTTAAAAGACTAGTATTGTACCTGTTTTCCCTGTTTGTGTACATATTATACTTTCTGAGGTCCCAATGATAAGTCCTCGCAAACCGGAAGCACATCAAGGTCGGGACCACGCGTCTGCTACAAGCGCAGTCCCAAAATACGAATTTTTCACAAACAGCCCTTGAAGTCATATTGCCACTGTTCCTTATGTTATCTTAATAGGTTGCAGCTATCTACCGTCGCAAAACGAGCACTAGAAGTGGCATTATTCATCTTTGCACTCCGCGGTCGAAATCCCACGCATGTCTAAAAGATCCATGAACAAAATATCTCGCGCATGCGTAAAAGCATGCCATTGATGCGCATGCCTGGGATTTTGGCCACAGAGTGCAAATATGAATAACGCCACTTCTAGTGCTCATTTTGTGACGACAGATAGCTGCAACCTATTAAGATAACATAAGGAACGGGCAATATTACTCAGGGCTGTTTGTGAGAAATTCATATTTCGACTGCGCTTGTGGCAGATGCCGATCCCGACCTTTGATGTAGCCTGATCTATGTGGGACTTATCATAGGGACGCTCAGAAAGTATAAATATGTACACAAACAGGGAAAACAGGTACAATACTAGTCTTTTAAATATATCGGGGTTTTTTGACTACAGTAATGAGTATTGTGTGAGCAATAGGAACAATGCATGCTATTGCCAAAAAACGAAGGGGCAAAGCTGACAGTGTCACTTTAAGGAGAGGGTTCTAATTGTAAAAATATAAATGAAATTGAACTAATAGAGATTAGTACTGCTAAAATAAAATAAAAAAGAATAAGTAATTCAAAAAATGGGCCTGCCGGCCAGCGCAGCAGTAGAATTACCGCTTGCTATCCAGATGACCTGGGTTCGCATCCTGAGTCTGGGATGTCTGGTGCCAATCGGTGAGGTGGGTTTGGGTGTCCCTTGGAGCCTCCTGTCTCGGGGAGGGAGGGCACCTCCTTTCATAGCATGACCATCCCCTGGTGACCCAGGGGAGAGGTGTGTGCCATGCGGGAAGGAATAAGTGGTCCCTCTGGGGTGATCTCACATTGGCATATACCCACTCACCTGGCAAGTGACCCGGAGGTGTCCTCCATCCAGAGTGGGGCCAGCAGGAGAGTACAGATGGTAGGGAGGGGCTTACCCATCCTTCCAACAGGTCTGATAGGCAAATTGCCAAATCACCTCTCAGGACCACAATTTGGGGTGGGATAAGGACTGGGCATAGCATGGGACAGAATACAGTAGCAGTACCGGGCAGATAAAGCCAAACTGCCCCCTACTCCACAGCATGGTCACTTTAGCTCCTCCCATGCCTCGCCGGTTCCTCCTCATGGGCTCCAACCATTGAGTGAAGTATCCTCCTTCTGGCTTGGGTAACCAGGGTGTTCCATCCATGAGGGATAAGCTGTGGGTTACAGTTGGGGGGATCTGGGGAGGTGGTCAAGCAAAGGTTGGTGGTGGGCTGTACCACTGAAGGATTCCTGCGGTAGGTATAAGGGCTTGGGTAGTTAGAAGGAGGTCTCAGTAGTTGGCGCAGGGAAAATTGGTGGCAGAAACAGAAAGTAAAAAAAAAAAAAAAAAGGCAACTTAAAAAAATGACCAGACTTGTTTCTAGTAAAATTCTAAAGATCATGAAGGACCATGTTGCGGCCCCATTAAAAACATTTTTTTGAGGCATCCATGAAAGGGAAAATATTACACAGCGACTGGAAAATGGCTAACATAGTTCCAGTTCACAAAAAACAGGAAATAAATTAGAAGGCATCATTAAAGAAAGAATGACCACAAAACTAAACCGTATAGATTCTGCTCAACAGCGCTTCATAACTAGACGGGGTAACACTGGAGGCCACCACAGAGGAAAGAGATCTAGGGGTAGTCATAGAAGACAACCTCAAAGTGGCTAAACAGTGCGACAAAGAATACTAGGGTGCTTAGGGAGGGGTATAACAAGTAGAAGGAGGGAAGTGGTGGTACCATTGTACAACTCCATAGTAAGGCCTCATCTGGTGTACTGTGTTCAGTTCTAGAGGCCCCATCTCCAAAAAGACATAGACAGGATAGAGATGGTACAGAGGAGGGTGACAAAAATGGTGTCCAGGATGCAACATAAATCGTATGAAAAGAGACTCAGAGCTCTCAATATGTACTCCCTGGAGGAAAGGAGAGAGGGGGGACATGATGGAGACCTTCAGGTATCTGAAGGGGATCAACAGGGTACCAGAGGCTAGCATCTTTCACATGAAGGAAAATAACAGAACAAGGGGCACAGCATAAGAGTAAAAGGGGGAAAACTTAGGGGGAACTTGAGGAAATTCTACTTCACTGAAAGTGTGGTGGAGAGATGGAACAGTCTCCCCCAGGAAGTGGTGAGGGTGGCCATGGTTTAGGGATTCAAAAATGCGTGGTATAGGCACATGGGAATTATCAAGCTAGGGCAAAAGGGGGAGAACATGTAGCATCTAGGGTACCTTAAGCATTAGAAAGAGCGATAGGGCAGACTGGATGGGCCACAAGGCCCTTATCTGCTGACAACATTTATGTATCTATGTATAACTAGCAGATCATGCACCACAAATATGTTACATTTCTATAAAGAAATCAGTTATGCACTAGATAAAATCCCTTTTTCTGAGGCTTTTCACCCTATTCCATGCTGGTAGTGACTGAGAAAATGCACAGTTTAGCAGCAGAACCCCAGTTGATCAGCTGGATACACCATTAGCTTTCCAGGGAACACAGAGGATAATAAATAATGGATGCAAATCAGAACTAGGAAATATTACAAATGGGGTGTCCTAGAGCTCACTCCTGTGACTTCTGATCTTCCATGTCAACTGGTCGACCAAATAAGTTGATGGCTGTAAACTAGGAGGCCCTTGTGGATCTTCCAAACAAATTATAGACATACAGTGAGTGGCAGATAAAATCACAAAATGGGCAAAGAATTGTGAAATGAAGTTTAGTCTAGAAAAATGCATGTAGGTCAAACAATACAAAGCAATAATATGAGTCATGTGTAACAGGGATCTTGGGGTAATCGTCTCAAATACCTTAGGGCATGAAGAACAATGCAGTGAAAAAATATATAGAGCAGAGTCCTGTGGTCCATTAGAAAAAAAATACTTGCTCATGAAATAGACAACATATTCGCACTTTGCAGAGCATACGTTAGACCACATTTGACTTAGCTACACAATTCTGATGCCCATACAAAAAAAGAAATTAAATAAAATTGAGAAAGACCAAAGAAAAGCATCCCAATCACAGAATATAAAGAGACTTATGAGAACGCCTTTTAGACCTAAAACTTATGCCCCTTGAACTAAGACGTGTGAGAAGAGGTCTTCTCCTTACGCATGATGACATCATCATTGACCCTTGCCTAATGTATAAATTGAATATTGAATTCAAACCAAATAACACAGGTACATGGGCACTCCTGTTACAAGTGATAGGAAAACAGTTTAATATAACCAACAGAAACATTTTCACACCCAAAGAATCATAAATCCCTGGAACTCATTACCCTGTGAAGTAATAATTAGTAAAAACAAAACCGAATTTAAAAACAAACTAGATAACTACATAAACACTGGAGAAACACTGCTCTACTTCGGTTAGTTAGCACAGAGCTGTCTTTGGGCTAATGCCTTCTAACCTCCTAGCATCCGTAGTGTGAATGTTAGTATAATGGGCAGCTCAGAGACAACATTTAGTTTAGGGCTTATTGCTGAAAACTGATGATTTGTGCAGTACTGAACTACCAAGTTTTGTAGTGGGAGGACAAGTAGATTTGCTTTGGCCACTTTTCTAGAACAGGTAATAATGTTTTGAACAGGAACTATAGAAGAGCAGGCAGCTAAGGATCACAGAGGTGTAGCCCCAGGGTCTATATAGTGCAAAAAGGTAAGATGCATACCAAGGCACAAGTAAGGTACTTAAAATGTATTCACTGCACCAGCACAGCAACAAGGCATCCATCTGCGGTGCCGACATCCCACGTTCAGGGAAAGACCCAGGAGTTGGAGGGCCAGCCAGGGGGAGAGGGATTGAGTGTCCTATGGACTGCTCTCCCTCTCTGGGGGAAGTGGGGGAAGAGTGTCCGATGCAGTGAGGACCCCTGGCAGAGGCTGGGGTCCCGCACGCCGCACCACACATATCGCTGGGCGGGGTGGGCTGGCATCATTGCGTCCCGCCCCAGGGAAAGCACTGAAAAAATCCGGCCACTAATGATGGACCCGGCTCTGCCCCGCTCCTCACTCAGACAGAAGTCCACTGGGGGCCTCTGAGACCCCACCCTGGGCAAGCCAGCGCCGCAACCCACGTTCTCATGGAGGGGTCACCCGTCTGGGGGGGCCTGGAGATGAGGGGGGCGGTGGGTGGGTCAGGAACCAGAGTTTGGGCCACATAAAGAAAAAAAATGTATTCAGAGCAAAAACAAGAGTGCAAGAATTACAAACTGACTGCAGCAAAAAAAAGTCTGGATCTACCACCCCATGTTTCACCTAGCTCTGAGGCTTCTGCTGGGGGTATTGATTAAAAATCTTCATCCTTTTGCTAAGACTCCTCAACAGATTGCTAAACAGGAAAGGCAGTGTGGTCCTGTGGACAGAGTACAGAACTCTGAGCATGAAAGTCCCAGATTTGAGTCCCACCACAGTCAGTGTGTGACCTTGAGCAAATCCACCGACTTCCCTGTGCCTCTGTCCTCAGCTGTAAAACTGGGTAGTAAAAGGACCCCACTGAATATCAGATGTTGCATCTCAGATGGTCTGTCTTGGGTGAATCAGTTGTATTTAAAAAAATGGGCATTAACCCTCCTACTTTTTTTAGCGTTTATCATTGTAGCAAACTTATTCAGAAAATGGACAAAAGAACCAAGTGCATAGGTATAGCTTTCAGGAGATCAGGGGCCTGATATTCAAAAGTTTACACAGGTGCTAACCAGTTTTGCGCTGGAGCTGAATATTCAGAAAGGTCAGTTGCACTGGCAAACGGTGTTAGCGCCCACACAAACCACCATATGTGGGGATAATGGGGGGGGGTGAGGACAGAAATATTGGTGCAAGCTGATATTCGGCAGATCTGTGCTGCACAAAAGGGATTTGTGCGGTCCTTTTGCACAGCACAGATACCGCCAAACAAGATCCCTTCTTACTCCGTGCAACCCTAGCGGCTGTCAAAGGTAATGTAGCCAACTAGCCAGTTGCCCACTGGGGGAACAGACCCACCCCCCTGTGGTTCGTGGCACCTTCCCTCCAATTGCCAGCCCATACTAACAAAAAAATAAATAAAACTTCCTGGTACCTAGTGTTTCCTCCCTGCCCCCCTGTCGCTGGCCCACACATACTTCACCCTGTCCCTGGTGCTAATGGTCCCCCCCAACCCTTCAAGCAGCAGCCCTACCAGAATATTGCCAGTCCCTGGTGCCTTGCAGCCTCCCCTGTTTTCCTGTCAGATACACAGAGGGATACCCCCAGGTGCCCAATGTCCCAAGACCCCCTCCCTGGTCCCAGCCCATGAACGGTGATAGAGATCCCTGGCATCTAGTAGTCCTCCCTCCCTCCAGGTCACTGATCCCCGGCCCCGTAACTGACATACCAGCCACTCCTGTGCTGATGTGCCATGTAAACAGTAAGGTGCTGGGAACTCTGGTGTTTACTAGAAATCCCCCCTCCCAGTTGCCAGTACCACCTGTCATAATACCAGGCTTCTAGCGCCCCCACCCTCCCCATTCACCATACCATTATCCTCGGTGCCACAGGTGGAGTCCAGGATGATGCCATGGCTTACTTGGTGTATGCGTTCCTACATCACTGTCCAAACCAGTAACTTCAGCAAAATGGATACTTCCCATTTTCCCACAAAGAGACCTATGTAATCAAGTCATCAATTCACCATTCTTCTTCTACCAAGCCCTTGGCTGGCTCCCCCCACAAGCCCTTTGTGAATACCTACTAGGTACCATTGTTGACAAATTCCTCTAGTTTTCCCCTTATTGTTTTATCCAGTAAAATGTGTACATTATAGTTATTTATTGCCAAGATCACTCTTGTAACCCTGGTGAGATATTTGCACCTGTGTACTGGTATTTCTGCATTTACCAATTGTTGACTTGAACGATCCCTATCGAGGTTTGTGGACAGTATCAATCCATGCTAATAATTTTTGTCATGTATGTGCTGTCATTGTTCTGTATTTTGTGCTTGTACTATTCAATACTTTGTGCCATCTTGATGGCCCTGGTCATGAAAACGGACCCTGGGACAAGTGTACCCACCTGGTTAAGAAATAATTGAAAATAGCCTTGTAGGAATGATCTGTATTTTTTTTCTCTGCATGTTACTGTATGAAAACAGCTCCTTCTAAACAGGGACAAGGGGAGGCTGTTGATGTCCTCCCTGAAGTAAAGAAGAAGATGGGCAGTTGGACAGTCATGTTGTTATTTAGTTAAAACTTTTGACCAGGATGGTACACTACATTGGAGTCGACTCATTTTTCAGGTGCATCTGGCGGAGGGCAACAGAAGGGCAAACACAATACAACAATACAGAGTGTACATACAGGATACTGTCAGGTAGTTTGGAAGCTTGCAGTAACAATGATGTTGGTACAGAAGTGTGATTCACAATCTTTACAGTTAGGATATGGGACACAGGGAGTTCGCAGTGCAGGTAGCAGTAACTATCTTGAAAATAGGTGTTGCCATCAACTTACATATTACCGTTTGCATCTGTGGCACTCAGTTATAGATTACATCTAAAGTTACAACTGTTTCCATTTTTACAGCTGTGTGGGCGGAACTCTAGAGATGTTTTACAATTACTCTGTATGGACAGTGTGGAAGCATGTGGCCAGACAGCACTCCGGTGTGCTTCCACAGTGCTTGGGCACAGTTACACTGCATTGTGTTTCTATGGTTGTCCCCCTCCGAGGGCCATAGAAACACACCCCTTTTGCAGGGTAGTACTTTATCTTCCACAACTGTGGAAGGATGACCGCTGTGCACAAGATGGACAGCAAAATAAGCTTTGCATGTGTGAGGATCGTGCATGCACAGTTCTGCCACAGTGGCCATCTTATGCATGGTAGTCAACTGTGCATGCACGATCCTTATGCATGCATGCATGCAGTTTGTTCTCTGACAATCTTCTGTACTGCTGACTGTGGCGCTGCGAGAGCTCCAACTTCTCTGTTGCTCGCTCTCGCCGCACTTAGCAGCTGTACCGGCTCTGGCTAGCACTTGTTGTTTACATGTTACATGTCCAGTATCCATTTCCTTTCTGCTTGGAAAAAGTTTTTTTTTTTGACTAAGTAACTACTGCTACTACATCAGTTTGTGAACTCATAGCCCAAGCCCTTCTCCAAAGCTACAGGTGCTGTATATTTCAACTAGCTGGGCTTTGAAAAACAAATGATTCTACTGCTTGTGTTGCTGATGACCCAGGTGCAGGAGTGAACTCAGAGCTTCAGAAGGTGGCTGGGGAAAGAAGGACTGAGCTTCCAGGGAACTTCTGTCCTCCAGAGAGGAAGTGACACGATGTCTAACATATACCTGGCCCCAGGCCTTGTCTGGGAAGGCAGGACACTGAAGTATACCATGTGGCAGAGGAGCAGCAAACAACAGGTGCACTGCATGTGGAATTATGCACAGCATCACCCTTGACATAATTGTACGCAGACTCCTTGGGGAGGGAAGAACATTGGAACTCATCTTGGCTGGCAGGAAGACTACTGACGCTTCACAGGCCCTGCACTGGTGACCCAGGTACCACCCAAAACTGAATCCTTGACCAGCTGGTCGAGGAGGACTCCCCACCACAGGAGACAAGCCTTGTAGGAAGCGGTCCAGGTAAGTCCAAGGAGAAGCTGGGTGAAAGGACGGGGGGGGGGAGTGAGAGTCAGGCCAGCCAGGATGGAAGGAGTGGCATAAAGAGGTAAAAACAGGACTAGAAAGAATTGCTAAGGAGATTCTCTATCAGTTTATGCTATTATGTTTGATAGGAGGTATACTATTTTTATTCACACTTTTTTACCACTGTACCAGTCCCATCCAGTGTACAGTCTTCTCCACTGTCAGAATTGTTCAACACTTCCTACTTTGGGGGCTACTGTCCATGAAGGGGAGCATGTGTGTTGGGTGCTGAGGGTGAGGACAGACCTGAGCCATCATTCACACTAGGGTATGTGTGTTTTTTTTTTCCCCCGTAGACCTACCTCTGAGATGGTGGCACACCACACCACCATTTTTGCTCCACTCCCACTGTAACACTGCACTGATAAAGTGCAATCAGGCATGGAAGCATTTCATCCTCCATAGCTGCCTCCTCAGCTGGCCTGCTGTGGAAGTCCTGAGTCCATAGTGGGAATATGGGCCATCTGCTTGGTAGCACAGTGCACTACCTTGCGCTTGCTCCAGCACCATGGGCAGGTATAGGTAAGATATATCAGCCTGCAGGGGTTGCACAACTGCTGGGTGACCAACACCCTGCCTCTCAAGGTGCCTCACTTCTGTGATATGCCTGAGGGGTCCCATGCAAACTGTTACCTTCCAGGTGGCAGTGCACTGTGGTGATGATGTGCCTCTGGGTGAACCCATTTCTGAAAAGAAACCAAGTGAAATACACTTCTGTCCAACACTGGAAGAACTTGTTCCTCAGGCATCATGTGAATTTCCTTTTCTACCCTTTTTGAAGCGGAAGGGAAAGCTCTTGTATTGCTGTTTTTATATAGAGAATAATGTATGAGCAGCAATGTGTAAGTTTTTTTTTTTTTTTTGTACACACCTGAGGCATGTGACACCATACACACCACGAGACTGAAGGCCTACTGATTTGTAATGGTATCACACATTGACATGTGTAACAAAAAAAAAAAGTTTTCAATGTTGCCCCGCCTTGTTTTTTTTTCATTATTACTGGTTAACAGAACTGCCTGTGTAGCAAAGCAAGTCAAAAATGAACGTTCAGCTTTTGTGTGTCATGCTCGGTGCTGTGTGTGGAAGTGAGGCGGTTCTCCACTACATACACACATGTGTAATGGAGAATTTAAGATACTGGTTTTGGGTTGTAAGTTACCCTATCTGGTAATTAGAGCAGCATTACATCCACTGTAAGTTTAAGTACGAGAAACTGCATGGATCAGACTGTTCAGACATCTGAAATATGAACTTTTCAATCCATGAGTTTCTGAAAGACTTTGAAATGGATGTTTACCACAGTCTTTTTAGCTAAAAATAAACATTTCTTTGTTACTCATGGTAAGTGAGGGGAGCACAATCCTTGTTTATTATTAATTCCTTAATGATTCATTAATTCATTCCTTTTCAGATGTTTCAGAGATGTAACATGTCAAGCAATTTTTGAGAAAAGTTACTTTGTGTAAGCTGAAGAAGGGCAAAATGCTGTCATCAGAATGAAGCTCTTGATGACCTAGAAAAAGTCATCCTGCTAGTCTCCTTGGAATAAACACCTTCCAGTATCTCTGAAAACCCGTTGCTAGCAGTTTAAGGTCCTGTGCACAATGGGGAACTTAAAACGGTTTAACTGGCTTAAACTGTTTTAAGCCCTCAACCTCGGTTTGCAGCCACACTATAACATGCTAAAACCAAGTTACAACCATGTTCTAGAACTGTGCTAAATCTAGCCTGCTAGGGTTAGCATGGTTTTAGACAAACACGATTGCCTTAATCCATGTTAACATCGGTGTGGACATGGTAAGTGCTCTAGCATGAGTTGAGGCAGCCATGTTTAAACAAAACTGAAAGTTTCTTGCCTTCATGTAGTAAAAAGAAAAATATGTTACACACAGGGCCGTACTCCCACTGTACCCCTTATTCTAATGTTATAATTTCCTTTCTGATCCGTTAAGGTGCTCAGTCATGAATATCCAGTCAGGCATTGCGGCACATGCAAAGCTTTGCACTGATGCCACAATTAGGCCTGGGAGCTCGCACAAGCAAGCACAGTTGTCAGAATGCAATGTAGATGCTCCGGGACTGGTAAAAAAAAAAAACAGTTTTTAGAACATTTTTAAACTCCGTGTGTAGTGTGCACACAGCCTAAGTGAAACATCTGTAGGACTTCACTAACAAGGATTATGGAACAAAGGCTACAGGTGACCTACTGGAATTATTCTATTCCCATTTGCCACTTTAAAACGTGGAACCTACAATAGAACTGTTTTTCCCCCAAAGCCTGGCAGTACTTCTAGTCTTTAATGTATGGTATGAACCGCAGAGGCACACTAGCAGAGATACAGATACTGCACGTACTGTGCTACTCAGTACCTCTCAGTGCAATGAAGGCATTCTCTGAACTATATCTACTTACCATTCACTTTGATGCCTGACATTACTACCAGTACTTATCAGTTTTATAGGCATGCTTCCGTGACTTGAAAACAATCTTAGAAGCATTCAGAAAAATGAGATTTCCTCAGTACAGCAAAAGTGGTAGTAAGTATGTATCCTGTCGGCTATTCGCACAGAAATCCGGAGACAAGCACCATCCCACTGGGAGGTGCCTCTTAGCAGCCATTGTTTTGAAACTTTCTGCATATTGATTTGAATGAGAAAAACATTAAAACATAATAGATTTATTTATTGATTGTATTTATTTTAATAACTTGCTGAGCCCCCGGGACAGAGTCTATTTTACGTGGTGGCCTGGGCATATAACAACATACATTAGTAAATGGGATGACTGCAAAGCAGAGTCAAGAGAATGAGTTACACTGCACCAAAGACCATTGCAGACTGTGTTCAGTTAGGTTTTATCATTAATGAGAATACATGTCCTTCATCTTTTTTTTTTAATGCTCCCCCATCCCAGCTGGCCCTCCTTCCTGCTAGTCCTCCCAGCCCCATCACCCCAGTTTCTCCCAAGGCTTACCTCTGCTGGAGTCCCCCATGGCCTGCCCTTCATGGCAGAGTGGTAGGGAGACCCTTGACCCGGAAATACCAGATCCAGATTTCTGGGTGCGCCTGAGTTGCAGGGCGCTGGGCCTGCGGAGGCCAACAGTCATCCTGTGCGACCAGAATTTTATGTTTTTCTCCCTCTGGGAGACATGGCATCTCCTCCACATCTTCAGTTCAGGCTGCCTGTCCCCTGGCTTCTGCTAGGAGCCAGTCAAGCACCAAGCTCTTACCCACCCTCCGTCCCATGGGTGCTCCTTCCCTCGGCTGGCCCTCCAACACCTCGAACTCTCTTCCAAACCTGGGTCATCTGCATCACTGCCTTGCAAGCAGTAGCGCTTCCACTGCACCAGCTGGGCGGGCCCTACACACCCTCCATCTTAAACAAGGTTAAAGTAAAAGATCAGTGCAAATGTAAAGGATACAACCCCTTTAGCCAGCGGTTTTGGGCCCTTTCAGCTATGGTAGTGAGCGAAGTCGACATTGTTTTTTTTGGACCAAAGAGCAATTTTTCCTTTGACTTTTCCCTGCCCTCACTAACATTGGAGATATAGTATAATGGTGTTTGAAGCAGCCTCATCCTTTTCTGGCTTGGACGATGGGCAGGGCTGGTAAGGGTTGCACAGATACCAGGAGGCTTGCTTCCATCTTCTGCCATAACTAGTCCCTCCTCCCCTTGGAAATGTGCCTGGCCCCTCCTGCAAGTCCCATAGAAACATAGACTTTGACGGCAGATAAGGACTGCTTGGCCCACCTAGTTTGCCCATTTCCCTACCTACAGGATAAGTTGCAGATCCTAGTTAACCAACAGCCTATTTCTTACTACCCCCCCACAAGAATTGCCTTACATCTGTTCCATGCATTCTTGAATTCTCCCACAGTTTTAGAGCCCACAACCTCCTCAAGAAGGCTGTTCCGTGCATCCGCCACCCTTTCTGTGAAAAAAATACTTCCTCACATTGACCATGAGCCGTCGCCATCTATCTGCAAATTGTGTCCCCTTATTCCTGCACATCTCTTTTTCTAAAAGGTGCTACCCTCTTGGACTTTGTTGATTCCACTGAGGTACTTTAAAGTTTCAATCATGTCCCCCCCTCCCTCCTTTCCACAAGGGTATACATATTATGCTCCTTTAGTCTGTCCTCATATGGCTTCTCTTGCAGACCCTGCACCATTTTAGTTGCCCTCCTCCGGACTGCCTCCATCCTGTCTATGTCCTTGCAGAGATGGGGTCTTCAGAACTGGACACAGTACTCCAGATGTTGTCTCACCAACTGCCTGCACAGAGGGATAACAACTTCCTGTTTTCTGCTGGTGATGCCTCTCCCTATACATCCCAGTATCCCCCCAGCCCTCCCTACTGCCTTCTCACATTACTTGCTAACCTCAAGGTCATCTGATATGATTACCCCCAGGTCCTTTTCCATTTTTGTTGTTGTTACTACCCCCCCCCCCACTGTGTAATCTTCCCTGGGTTTTTGTGTCCCAGGTGCATTATTTTGCACTTCTTTGCGTTAAATTCAAGCTGCCATACTTCTGACCATTCCTCCAACCTTGCCAAGTCCCTTCTCATCCTTTCCATGCCTCCTTGTGTATCAACTCTATTGCAGATCTTTGTGTCATCTGCAAAGAGGCATACTTTTCCTTCTAGTCCTTCTGCAATCCACTTATAAAGACATTAAAAAGGACTGGACCCAGTACCCGACTAGTAACCCCTCTTTCTTCAGAGTGGACTCCATTTACAGTTACCTTCTATGTCCTGTTGTCCAGCCAGTGTTTTACCCAGGCTACTTCCCTGGGACCCACTCCCAGGCTGGTTAATTTGATTATTAATCTTTTGTGTGGGACTGTATCAAATGCCTTGCTAAAGTCTAGGTAGGACATGTTCACAGGCCCTCCCTGGTCTACTACTTTGGTCACCCAGTCAAAGAAATCAATTAGATTCGTCTGTCTTGACCTTCCCACTGTGAACCCATGTTGCCTTGGTTCCTGTGCCCCACTGGCCTCTAGGTACTCAACAATTCTTTCCTTCAGAAGTAATTCCATCACTTTCCCTACCACAGAGGTCAAACTGACAGGTCTGTAGCTTCCTGTCTCTGTCTTGCTCCCACTTTTGTGAAAGGGAATCACATCAGCCTTCCTCCAGTCCTCAGGTACCACACCATATTCTCCCCATGATTTGTTAAAAAGTGTAGTCAGTGGTGTCACTAGTTCTCCCCTTAATTCTTTTAGAATTTTAGGGTGAATTCCGTCAGGCCCCATTGCTTTGTCCACCTTCAGTTTTAGGAGTTCTTTCAGAACCCTTACTTCTGTGAAAGGACTGGGATCAACCCCCCTATCCAAAGTGATTCTGTTAATTGGATTAGGAAACCTCCCCCTCCTCTTTTGTGAATACTGAGCAGAAGTATTCGTTCAGTATCCCTGTTTTTCACCGTCCCTCTCTGCCCACCCAACATCCATTCTATTCAGCCTCACTAGCCCTCCCTCTGTCTTTCTATGCTCCCTGATGTACCTATAAAAGGTTTTATCCCCCTTTTTAACTGAGTTGACTATCTTTTCCTCAGTTTGGGCCTTTGCTATTCTGTCTTCCCTTCCTGCTTCCTTCTGCCTTAACTGGTACAGTTCTCTGTCCTGCTCCTTCTGTGTTTCCTTATACTTCCTAAATGCTAACTTTTTCTCCCTAACCTTCCCAGCCACGTCTTTTGAGAACCATAGTGGCTTTTTCTTTTGTTTTGATTTGTTTATTTGCTTCACACAAAGGCTTGTTGCCTCTGTGATGGCAGTTTTGATGTTTCCCCATTGTTGCTCCACCCCTCCTTCTAGCCTGTTTGCTAGTACTTTTCTAAGGCACTCTCCCATCTTGCCAAAGGAAGGAATTTGGGTACACTTGCATACCTGGGTCTCTGCTGCTTATTGAGTGTTTTAAGCACAGAAAGTTATGTTGGTAATTAATTAAGCAATAAGGCATTGGGGGGGCATGTTATGGTGGGATAATGGTGCACCTTGGGTGGGTTGAAGCACGAGGCAAAGCTGAGTTCTTCCACCACCCAAGAAGGGCCATTAGCCCACCATAATACATCCCCTGGAGTGCCTTATTGTGATTATGAAATGGGTCCTTTTTAGCAAATTAGATATATTTTTTAAACATATTTTTATTTAACTACTTTCAACTGGGCCATTGTTCTGGGACAACGGATCAGCTGAAAGTACCTCTTGGCCAATCAGGAACCAGCATTCTTTCTTCCCCTTTCATAATTCACAGTAATTAGGCTCAGTGTTACATTAACAAAACAACAAAAAAAAGAATTTAACTGCAAATAAGACCATCTATAACCAGAAGAAGACATCATATGCAGAGTTTTGGAAAAGTGGAATATTTTTCTTTGATAATTTGCTTTAATAATTTTAAGAAAATGGAAGGTTTTTAGTTTTTTTTTTTATCATAAACAAGCGAATCAGGTTAGATAGTATGCAGTATGTTTAGATGAACAATTGGGACATCTCTTACAGATATGAGTGTCACTTCTTATATCTTTAGGGAGCCAGAACCACTCACTTTTGGTTTGTGGTTCTCTTGCACTAAGAACATGCAAGTAGCTATTCTTATACACATAGACCCAGATATTCAAACTGCGCCAGGCTGTGGCACAAGCTTTGGTGCAGCTCAACTTGGCTGTGCAGGGGTGTGGACTGGGCGATATTCAACAGAGCTGCGCCATGGCTCAGCAGCATTGAATATCGCACCCTGGCCACCTGCAGTGTGCATGGCGCGGTGGCACTGCGCCAGCAGTAAATGGCCAGAAGTGGAGCATGGGGATCTTGCTTCAGCGCAGAAGTTCCATTGCGCTATGCACAGCAACCCGCGATGTCAAAACTTAACATGCAAATGGGAGGCCATAATGTACAGGCACAATGGGACCATTTGCATGTCATTATGGCCCCATTTGCATGCAGGTGTGCCGATCCCCAAAGGACTTGCGCCTGGCGCCCTGCCAGGCAGCAGCCATCAGGGACCAACACCCCCTGCTGCCGGCAATGTGCTCCACAGCCCGATCGCAGGCATTAGTAATAAAAATAGAACTATGTCCACTATCCCTGGCGGTCCAGTGAACTGCTGCCTGCCCGATCGCGGGCATTAGTAATAAAAATAGAAATTCAGTCCAATATCCCTGGTGGTCCAGTGGACCGCTGCCTGCCTGATCGTGGGCATTAGTAATAACAAGAGAAATTCCGTCCAATATCCCTGGTGGTCCAGTGGACCGCTATCTGCCTGATCGCGGGCATTTGTAAAAAAAAAAAAATATGTCCAATATCCTTGGTGGTCTGGTGGTACCCCCCTCACCAGCCCACTGAGCCCCACGCCCTGCTCCCCAGGCGGCGGTGGACAGCAGCACCCACCTGCCCACCGCCTGCCAGACTGGCACGGTCGGTGGAGCTGTATGCCACTGGTCACGGCGTGAGCCAATGGGCGTGCAGCCCATACCATCCACATTCCAGATATGTGAATGGGATCATTCACATATCTGGAATGTGTGTACGGTATGGGCTGCATGCATATGGCTCACACTGTGGACCAGTGGGTGTACAGCCCTACTGATGGTGTCGGGCCCAGGTCGGTGAGGCGGCAGGCTGGTGGGGTGCTGCCGCCCGCCGACTGACCGGGGGGGAGCGGGGCGGTGGGGCTCAGTGGGCGGATGGGGAAGGGGGGTACCACTAGAACACCAGAGATATTGGATATATTTTTTTTTTTTTGCAAATGCCCGCGATCTGGCAGATAGCGTCCACTGGACCACTAGGGCTTTTGGACGGAATTTCTCTTTTTATTACTAATGCCCGCGATCGGGCAGGCAGGTCCACTGGACCACCAGGGATTTTGGGCAGATTTATTATTTTTTTGTACAAATGCCCGTGATCGGGCATGGGGGGGCACCGCTAGGTGCAGTCGGAGCTCAGGAGGCCACCCAGAGGTGGCAGCTGCCATGTTGCGCCCTGTAGTGCAGCAGCTCTCACCTGTGGGTAGCCATCAGTTGTTCCTTTTTTTTTTGGATCAACTTTGTGCTGGCCGCCAGGTAGGGATCGCATGCATGGCTCTACACATCCTGGGCTGAATATCGGGCTGTGCAGGGTATGCCGCCAAACGCCCTTCCCTGCGCCTGCATACATTACTGATGCACTCCGGCACATTGGGATTTGTGCCGCGGACTTTTCCCTTTTGAATATCGCGCCAGGGCACATCAGTGGGTTGCGCATGGCGTAACCCTTTTGAATATCTGGGCCATAGGGGACATCCTAAGTATCTGTGTAATTATATAAAATAGCATAGGTGCTATGCCAGTTGCAGTCCACATCATCGTCATGATAAAGCAGTTATTTTATTTTAAAAAAATGGAACTTTGTTTTTTAAATTAAAGACAAATTCTCTGCAACATCTATTTTTGTTTACAAGGGGTCACAATCTGGCAACAAGGGGTTACGTTTCTCATAAATATCTAAAGGAATAGCAAGACAGTCATTAGGTGGAATGCAGATCAAGATCAGTAATTATTCATTTATTCATTTTATTTCAAAAGTTTTATCAGGAAGGACATGCTGAGCTACTAACAGCTCATTTCCAGATGCATCCTGGGGAGGGGGAGGAAGTAGACAATAGCAAATGTGCAAAATAATAAAATACAAAATACACAGTACAGTAAGGTACAAGAGTAATAAAAATACAATACAGTTCGGCAGTCACAAATGTCAGGTAGATTAACCAGTGCAATCAGTATAAAAGATGCAAGGTCAGTACGATAGAAGAAGTGCAATTAATAGCCAGGTGCAAACACTGGATTAGAGCAGTTATAAAGCCACCCAGCCTCAGCGAAGGTACAGGAGAGAACAGTGCATGTAGTACAATGAACAAAGTCCATCAGTACAGTGCTTAAAAATTCATTGATAGAATAATCAACACTTCAGAAAAGTGCTTGTAGATCTGACCCACCCATTGGACTGCAGCATGCTGGTTATCCATGTTTGCATGCAATTGATCCCAAGTCTGTCCACAAAGGGTGTGCAGTGCCTTCGTAGATGGATAATGGCCACTGCCCTCTGTTGGCCTGGGACAAGGATGCCATGGACTGGTACAGAGCCTTCTTTCATGGCCACGCTCCCACTGAGTGAAACATTTACATGAAATAGGCAAGTCATATCCGGCCTCTTTGGCACATGAAAGACACGGTCCACCTCCCTGACCACTGGAACCTGGATGCTGCACTTTCCCTGCTGAGATGTCAAGCTGCAGGGGGTAAGCCTCATGAGGCTTTTTTCAGCAGCAAGTGGAGGGCAGTATCCAAGGAAAACCAGCAGCAGAGGACTTGTGGAGTATAGCGAAGGGGGGGGGAGCATTAGGGGATGGTGAATGCGACTTGTGGAAATAAAAGGGAAAAGGAATAAATAATAATGCAAATGCTCACCATTTAGAATAAAACCAGTGCGTGTTATGTGGGCTGCAAGTAGAACAAAACGGTTATAGTGTATGGTGGAACGTCGTTCTCCACCGAAATCCATTAGCTGGAAAATGTTATTCTGCTGCAGTAAAGACATTCGTAGTACAGCAGAATGACTTTTCATTCTGCTATACAACGGATGTCACACAACACTGATGGCAAACAGAAATGGCAGGCTCAACCAGATAACAGTGGTGGTGGCGGCAGCGCAATCACCTGAACCTGCACAGATCAGCAAAACTCTAGAGTAGCAGGATCAACCAGATATGTAGCATCAAAAAAATACAAGATCAGATAGCTAAATGTTACTCACAAAACGAGTCTCCTTGGGGTCACCACTTTTCACTAAGCAAGGGATTCGGCCGCCTTGTTTTTTTGTTTTTTTTAAGACAACCCCTCCTACACCTGATTAGCAAATAGTCGAAGGTTGTGCTACCGAATGATGGACGTCTGCTCCCTAGCAACATCAAATCCCCCCCAGCAACAATCCTAAATAGACAGGTGCAGAGGGGCTGTTCAAAATGAGGGAGGGGAGGGACACCAGGGGCATGATATGAGACTGCAGGGAGGAAGGTTCAGGAGGGAGATGAGGAGACACTTTTTTACAGAGAGGGTGGTGGCGGGGTGGAATGCATTACCTGCAGAAGTGGTATCCAGTAGAACAGTGGACTGCTTCAGAAGGGGATGGGACAGAACAAGGGGGAGGGTCAATGAAGGGGAAGGGTGGAAGGGAGGGGCAGCTGCGGAATAAGGGGTGTTAGCTGCACATTCGAGCAGACTTGATAGACCTCTGGGCCTTTATCTGCTGGCAAATTTTGTATGTTCGTATGTTCGTACCAGCACTTATGGTGGAAAGGATTATATGGATTTTTAATTCTGAGATAAAAAATACATTTATTAAAGTGAGGCACCATACACTATATAGAATAGCAGATGGGCAACTCTGCACAACCAGTGTGTTGTGTCAACTTGGGGATCTGAAACCCACAGATCTCTCAAGCGTCACTCTCGATGTCACAGGGAATCAGAACCCCTCGGTGGCACAACACGCTGGTTGTGCATAGTTACCCATTCAGTACCCTATATATCTTGACAACAAGCTGACAATAGAAATTAAAGTTAGGATCACTGAGGAGCTGCAGTCCCCTGTGATGGAATAGGCCAAATAGACATTTAAAGAAAAACGTAAGCAACTAAGTAAGTCATTGGTGCACTAACTATGCTTGATGTTTATCTTTGAGATCATGCTGAAGAATTGTTAAAACACTGAGTTGAATTTAATTTTCTATTTTTAGTTTGCATATAAGATAATCCTGCAGCTTAGAAGGCATAGTTCCTCAAATACTAGCATTGTTTAAGTATATGTGTGCTGGGTGGGTTTTGTTTTGTGAACTGAAAAATGTTTCCAAAATGGACTGAAAATTATGAGTGCATTGCTTTTCAAATTTTTTGTTAAGCTTTTTATCGAGTTTATGAAGGGGGGGGGCACAGTTAGATAGGCACTGTCTCTGTTTAGTATTTGTTGTAGGGAAAACATGGGCAAAGGATCTAAATTCATTTTTGTAAATATAATTTTGCATTGAAAATTTCCAATAACCAAAACAAAAGAGTAGTAATGTATAGAGCTAGAAACAGAGAAAGTAACGGACAGATGAAAACACTGAGCAGAATTTGCAATCTGGATACATGCACCTGTATTTTCAAACCAGACTTCCCTGCCTGCACTGTTAGACCATCTGTTAGATGGTGTAACAGTTTGGATGTAAACCCTAGAACTTGCATCAAATGACACATGCACCAGTTTCTTGACATGTGCCATTTTCTTGATGCATGTACCATTTTCTTGAAGTTTCTTGATGCATGCACCATTTCATTGACGCATGCACAGTTTCTTTGAAGTATGCACCATTTGCTTGATGCATGCGTAAATTTTATTGAGGCATGTACCATTTTCTTTGCCACACGCGTAATAAATTTTTTTTATGCAAGTTGCTGCAAATTGTATAATCTAGTTGCAGAAACCTGGGACCCTTATAAAATAGAACCCCTGAGTTTTGGTGCAGTCGGAGAGACCCTGACGCAGGTGGAAACTGTATTTGCATCTACATCTGTCCCTTTTGACACCCCCCCCCACTCAGAAGTCCTTCCAGTCTGCCCTGCGACCCTACCCTGAAATGTCTGATGGTACAGAAATGTTAACAAAGGATTTAAATTCAGATTACAAATGCAGCACATTAATCAACCTATTCTACTGAAAAAGTTACTTGATTGTGCTTTAGGTTAAGAATTTCTAAATCATATGCATATTTTCCCCGGTGGCAAAAATGAGTTAACTGTACATGTATTTTCATGTCGAAACGCACTGTACCCTGAATGCAGAGTAAATGCTTAAGTGGAGTTCAACCTTAAAGGAGAACTGTCTTGAACTTGCAGGCATGGGGGTTCTGTAGCAGCTGTGTTTCAAATGCTAGTTCAAATTCTGTTATTGTTCCATCCTTGCTGGCCTTTGTGTAAATTCATGGGGTGTTTCAGATTTAAACTCTGGTGGTAAGCACCATTTTCGAACTGTATGGTGCACTTTATGTCCTTGTTAAGAACTTACATTGTATTTGTTTTCTGCTCTAGAACTATGTGGTCCAAGAGGGACATAACGTACATCACACAATTCTAAAAGAGCAGTTACCAGCAGTGTGTCAGTCAGAAAAACTCACTGGGTTTGCTAACAAGCAGTAAAGCTTGAACAGTGACAGAATAGAAGCAAATATATGAAACTGGTTTCTACAGGGGAAAATGATTTACAGGTCCAGGACAAAGCTTGAACAGTGACAGAATAGAAGCAAATATATGAAACTGGTTTCTACAGGGGAAAATGATTTACAGGTCCAGGACAGTTCTCCTTTAAAGAGCCTGTGACACCTCGGGAAAACCTTAAAAACATAATATTTGCATACAATTCTGCTTATATTTCACGTTTTGTATATCAGTGCCCCCCTTTCTTTGTTACTAAGGACAGTTGTTGGAAAATAGGATTCTTGTCCCTAACACTTCATCTGTTCCTGCTGCACGCCTATGTGTGATGTAATCTTCTGTTTATGAAACACAATTGGTTACCACATAAAGGATTATGATGCGACAAGGAGATTGTGTGATAATATGCAGACAAGCAACACCTGCAGATGAAATTCAAAGGGCAAGGATTCTGCTAATATACACATTTCCTTAGTATTGAGGGGAAAATAAAAACATGAAGCATAGGAAACACAACTAGAGCTAGGTATTGTTTTCAAACTTTTCCCATGATGCATCACATACCCTTTATGAAATGCATGCAGTTACCGAAAGCAAGTCTGTTTTTTAGCTATCTTAATGTTTTCTAAATTAGTGCTGCTCTCAGGTGTTTTGGAAATTGTGAAGGAAACATTCAAATAAAGTTTATTTTCTTATTACTTGTAGTAGCTCTTATGATCAGTTTAACTGATCTGAGAAAGGTCTAATTATTAAAAATATTAACTTTTTGTATTTACGCAGACTTGACAATGCAATTCATGATTGCCCTAGCATGATGCTGGCGTGTTTTTTTAGAGTAGGATATGTGTGTATCAACTCTTTTGAGTCTCTTGTTTATCTTAGAGGCAGTGCAGTAAACTACCAGACACCTGGGAGGTTTTAACCTTCATCACCACAGCCTGGCACTCTGCCAAATTGAAATAGTTAATGGTCTTACAATGTGCTAATGTTATATTTAGTGTTAAAATTTGCACATTTGAGGAAAATGTCTTTCTTTTTAACTCATAATTATTTGAAAAAACACTGGTTCTAGTTTTTTGGGACAATTTTTCTTGTTTTGTCTCTTACAGTGATAACAAGTAGTGGCTACAGTCCGAGATCCGCACATCAATATTCTTCCCAGATATACCCTTCCAAGTAAGTGGAACTTCTGATGGTGAACCGCCTCTTATCCAAGCCGCTGTCAGATTGAAAGTGATGTGTTTTATATTTCACAGACCTTAAAAATCACAGTGGGACACAATTGCTATTCATTTCTCCGGCTTTCATCACTGGAGCATTGTTTGTATACACACTGATTGATCAGACACAGTGTGGTTTTTAACCAGCTTAGAGGGCAGAATGCAGAAAACCATGGTGCCTTTTATGTGAAGTGCCTTGGGACATTTTTTAAATGTGAAAGGTGCCTGTTGTTGTTGATGATGACGATTAAAGTTAAAAGTCCAGATGTTTTTCTGTTGATCCGTGCCCTTATAGTGTCATTCTGTGGTTCTCTGTGATGGTCAGAATGTGTCTGTACTGCACTTTTATTTTTTTCATATTCTGTAAAGTACAAATTGAAGCAGGCTTACTCTCTGGGCACATCATGCAACTGCTGACACTAAAGAGAATCCGTCACACAATGGTGGTATCATTGTAGCTGGCTGGATAGTGTTAGTGAATGCCAAACTATCCCACAGTGTAAATCAGAGAAACCAGTCATTTCCAGCTCAGTAAATACCACTGGGTTGGCAGTGTTATGCATTCCTTACAGGGTGACTGACCCATTCCTTGGCATAATGCACCAGTAACGTCAAGTCATTTAACCTTTTCTTCTTGACCTTCTGATGTGATCATATTTATGATGATCTAAACCACCTTCTGCGTCAACACATCTAATGTGATTTTTTTCTTGTTCAGTGTGCAACTCTATAGCCAGCCTGCCAGCGCAGTGGTTGTGTAACCGCTTCTGACGCTGGTGATCTGGGTTTGGAAATGGGCCTGTGAAGCTGGAGGGACGGCCGGGGGCAGTGGAGGAGGATGAGTGTCCAAGGGACTGCCCTCCTCCTCTTGGGGGGAGGGTTACAGTGCTTGGTGAATGCCTGGCCCCTAGCAGAATGCTGGGGGAAGGATAACCTGGGTGGAGGGGTGGGCAGATGCCAACGTCTGCCTGTTGGCGTACAAGTTGATGTCTTGGCGTCATTGCACACTGCATCCCTCTTGGGGGTACTTACTAAGAAAATCCAACCTATGCCTCAAGTCCTCCTGGCTCAGTCACCGACCCTGTGCATGCTACCGCAGGGGTACCCTGGGCATTAATGTCCCCCAAGATGGCGCCACTATGAGGGGGGTAAGCTCGTGGGGTTGGAAGTACCGCGATGGAGTGTGCTGGGGAGTCAGGGGCTATCTGGGGCAAAGCATCTGCCGGGGAGCCAGAAACAATAAATAGAAAAAAGAATGTGCAACTCTGGATTTTGTGTAGCAGATCTGTGTCATGTGCCATGTACGTATCCATGAAGTAAAACAAGCCTTAAAATACAAAACTAAATAAGTTATTAATCTGGACAGTAATTTGTGTATTAGATAATTTCCTGCAATGAATGAGTGTTCAGTGTGTTCCATAGCACAATGCTGTCTCAACACAATGTATAGACAGTTCACATTAAATGTAGTAAAATGTATTTATTCTCTCTCTTCCCCCTCCCTCCCCTGCTCATATATGGCATGGACCTTACAGAAACATAATTGATATTTTATAAGTGTTGAAGTCATGAGTGATGTCACAGGGGTCACAGATCACAAGTAAAAGATCATGCGTATTTTTGTTAGGACAATGCAATATTTTATTTTATGCAGTGGTTTGGGTTTTTGTGTTGATACAGATGGATTTGTTGCTGTCTCAATGAGGTTTCAGTTAAAACTTTACAAAAACTTTCTGAATATGCTCAAATCCTGGAATAAATTATTTCA
Organism: Neoceratodus forsteri; assembly: GCA_016271365.2. Taxonomy (NCBI): domain Eukaryota; kingdom Metazoa; phylum Chordata; order Ceratodontiformes; family Ceratodontidae; genus Neoceratodus; species Neoceratodus forsteri. Next base: position 1,851,129,935 of record CM057449.1, read on the forward strand.
GTTTTTGTTTCTGAAGAACCTACAGTGATAATACTTTCTTTGTCATCCACTCCACACAGAGTGACATTATCTTGATATTCTCTCTGCAGGTGCCTGACAAGCAAAAGTAACACACAGACACACACATATATATATTGCAAAACACTTTGTTAATGCATCATTTAGGGTTGAAGTGATAAAAGTATGCAAATGAGATGTTAGGGTTGAGACCCTAATACCCCATTTTCCACCTAACCCCACCAGCCACCCCACCCCACCCTCCACAGACCAACACACGTTGGGGTGTGCCTTGAATCATCGCCCTCTTTCACCCCATTCCATGTGTAAGAATGTTGACATGGTACAGTATAGGTGAGAGTTAGAGTCGAAGTGACCTCAAAACACCTGACGATGCGTTGATCTGTGGAGGAGTGGTATCAGTGATTAGGTGGGGGGGTTAGGGCTCAACCCTAATGTCTCATTTCCTACTTTGTTGCTTAACCTAACTGATAATTAACAAGGTTTTAATGTATTTCCTACTTTTGAGATAGTATAATAGTATCTTTGTTTTGCTGTGGGGCGCAGCGTCCTTCCACTGATGCACATATGTATCTAGCTGTGGAAACACAGGGGTCTCCGGCCCCTGTGTTTCCACAACATTAAGTTATGAGCAGGCATAGCAAAAATACAACAAATAGTCATGACTGTGCCATCTTAAATAATTTTTATGCCCAAATACTCAACATAACCTTATCACCTCACCGCATGTACCCAGTACAGAAAGTTTTCAAATCCCAGTCAAAATGCAATTCTGCACAACTGTAATGCCATTCTTGTGCCACAGGTGTGGAAAAACATTTTTCGCGGGATTTGAAAACCGACGGCTGTACTAGTCATGAGGTGTGAGGAAAAAATAGCAATGTTAAAAATTTGGAGTGAAAATATAAATTTGCAAATTTACATGTGTGAAAAATTCAATGACTGTGCATAACTCAAAGGCATTTTAGGTATTTTTGCACCAGATTTTCAACATGGCCTTTTGGGGACCCCACCTCATGAACACTGACACTGTCATTTCGTTACTCAGTCCTGAAAGGTTATTTCGTGCAGCAACTGCGCCATTCCACGCCACTGCTGCGTAAGCACATTTTGGGCAGGATTTGAGAAATGACAGCTGTACTGTTAATGAGATGGTGTGGAAAAACTGGCTGTGTTGAATATTTGGAGTGAAAATATTAAAAGTTGCCAAAGTTGCGCATGTGCATAGCGAAATTTCAAAGACCACGTGTAACTCAGGCGTTTTAGAGGTATTTTTGCACCAAATTTTCAACATGGCCTTTTTGTAACCCCACCTCATGAACAGTGGCACTGAGATTTCATTATGCCATCCAGAATGTGATTTTGCATATAGCGACTGTGCCATTCTGCACCACAGGTGCGAAAACACGTTTCAGGCAAGATGTGAAAAATAACAGCTATACAGTTCATGAGGAGGTGTGAATAAATGTCAGTGTTGAAAATCTGGAGTGAAAATATTAAAAACTGGTGAAATTACTAGATTGTGTAGAAACTGCACAACGCATGCTTGTTATGTAGTCATTTGATTTTTGCAAATTTTCCAGCGTAGGCTTCTTGGGACCCCCCCTCATGAACATTGGCACTGTCATTTTATTAATTGGTCCCAAAAGGTGATTCCACGAAATGACTGCAAAATCACCTTTCAGGACTGAATAACGAAATTATAGTGCAAGTATTCATGAGGTGGGATCCCAAGAACCCCATGTTGAAAATTTGGGGTCAATATTCCTACAATTGGCTGAGATATCAACATAAGTTGAAAACCCCATTGACAGTCATTATACGGTGCTTACCTTGATTCCTTAGTTCTTGGCTGGGCTTTGAAGAGTGCAGCCATGTCCAGGTCCACAAGTGATCATAGCTGCTGACCTCGGGGGGTAAGTATGGGGGTAAGGGGTGGGTGCGGGGAGGTGGGTGCACAGAGGGTGGGTCAGGGATGGGGAGGGGATGGGAGAAGATGAGGGACATTTTTCTTTTTAGCAGATTAAAATAAAAAAGTTGGGGGACAGTTTCTTTTTGACAGGTTTAAAAAAACATTACATCAGGACACTGGGAGTGGGCTTCCCAGGGTCCCTGACTACTGGAGGGGGGGGTTACTTCAGAAAGTCGACATGGGGATTGGGCACCCCAATGTTGGCTATTTAAATATTTACAATAACGGGCTGGGGGGGCATCCAACACTTGGGGTGGGCATCCCAGTGTCGGTAAAACAGTGTTTATTTATTTATTTCATTATTTCAGTGCACTGGGGGTGTGCTGCCCAAGGTGCCACAGTAGTGGAGGGGAGGATAAATGCCGACTCAGGGATTGGGCACCCTAGTGTCGGTGACAAAATGGGTTTAGCAGGCACTTCGATGCAGGATTCTACATCAAAAATGGGACTGTGATGCAGGATTCTGCATCGAAAATGTCAGGATGCAGGATTCTGCATCGAATAAATAAATAAGACGTCGGGGACTGTTTTCTTTTTTTCAGGGAAAATAAAACAAAAACTCATTTCAGGACACTGGAGATGGGCTCCCTAGTGTCCCATATTACTGGGCTGAAGGCCGACATGGGGATTAGTCTCCCCATGTCAGCACATTAAAAATAAAATGAAGAGCAAGAATCCCTTTTCGCCAGCCAATCTGGCAAAAAGGGATCGGCTGGTGAAAAGGGAATTTTAAAGTTAAAAGTGCCCTCTTTAAAGTAATAAAAAACAAACAAAACAAAGGCATGGGTGGGTAGAGGACATCCCTCTCACCAAAACCCATGCCTTGTTTTTTAGAAAAGATGGCCCTGGGGCAAGTTGTGAGGTTTTGATTTCTCCCTTCGCTAAAGGAGAACGCAAAATGGCAGCCGATGAGCAGGGAATTTCTCACGAAAAGGGATTTTCCGAGATTTACCAATCCCTTTTCGCAATCCCTGTTCGCGAGTCGTTCACGACCAGGAATCCTTGATTGAAACTGTGCATCTATCCCAAAGACTGAACTGAGCATGCTCAGAACCCAAAATTTCAAAAACTTAATAACTCTGGAATGGTTTAATATTTTTTTCACCAAACCAACACTGTACTTTTCCTTAGAATAGCCTTTTTCTACCCTAAAAATACCAGGCCAAAATTCCCAAAAGTGTGCATGCAGTGCGATGTCGAAAAATGACCCTGACATTTGCCAAAAAAAAAGCTAATATAGGTTATTTGACTCTTCACTGTGTAAAGCCTGCAAATCCAATCAAAATGCAACTTGAAAAATCAAGAGATCTACCACCCAAGACCATGTATTCCAAATGTCATGCAAATCTGTTGAACGGTTGTGAAGTTATTAAAGTGCAAAATTTGGGTGTTTAACATTAAAGTGCCTACTCAACCTTAACTATAAGGGTGCAACTGCGCCCTTAGATTATATATAATTGGACTGTGATGAAAATATGTGTTTGTAATCGCACTATAATGTATAAACTGTATCTTCTCCAAGCTGTAACCAGATCTTACTGCTATTGGAAACCATCGTAAATGAGTCCTTGACTCAATGGTGTGTCCACTTCTTATGCATAAAATTATGGTGTGTGCATGTGTGTGTTATGGGGCATGGTCATGCCCCTATAGTTAGGGTTGAGTAGCCTGTTTAATGTTAAATCTCAGATTTCACATTTTAATAACTTTGCAACTGATTATTTGTACAACATTTGGTACACACTGTCCTGTGAGGTAAATCTCTTGATGTGGCAAGTGCCTTTCTGGTCGGATGTATGGATTTTGAGATACAGATAGTGCTAAAACCTTAAAAGTCACCTTTTCTTTGTTTGTTTGTTTATTTTTATTCTGTATAATCAGTGAGCAAAATGCCCATTTTCACTGATGCCCAGTCACAACATAAAACATACATAAATAATATACAAACATATAAATATAAACACACACATACATATAAAAATACATTATTTAAAACAACAACACTTTGAATTAACAACCAAAAATTTCTTTAAAACCCTCTTAAATGACAAAATTGTAACACATTGCATAATATTAGAGGGTAATTCATTATACAATTTCACCACATAAAATTGAAGGGAATTCTGAGCAAACACACTTTTATAGTAGGGAATCCGAAATTTAAAATTTAAATTAACCTGCGACCTGGTTCTTACACCATTAATCAATTTAGAAAACATATCACAAATAACACCAGAAAAAATTTCTAATTAAATTTTTTGAAGAAATACTAAGACACGTAATCTAAACCTATCAACTAATGACAAACACCCCAAAGAACTATAAAATAAACAATGATGAGTTCTTTTCTTCTGTCCTGTAGCAAATCTAATAATACTATGATAAGTAGATTCCAACTTATTACGCATTCTAACTGAAGTAAAAAAATATATAATTAATCCATAATCAATAACTGAAAACAATAAACTATTAACCAAAATTATCCTAACCTCATCTGTTAAATACTTTTTCAATTGATAAAGCATTCCTAATCTTCTATGTAACTTACCTATTAATTTCAGAATATATATTTCAAATGATAAGTTACAGTCAATAACTCAGGCCTAGGTAACAAATTTCAGTAACCCTTTCTATATTATTTCCATAATTATCCTTTAGAGTTAGCTCAGAATTCACATTAGATCTTGTATTATTAAATACCATACATTTTGTTTTTACATGGTTTAACACTAAATTTTTCTCCATTAACCAACCATGCATCAAACTAAAATCATCCTGTAACTGTTGCTGTACAACCTGTAAAGTATTACCAATACATAATAAAACTGCATCATCTGCAAACAAAATAAGCTCTGTTTCTTTACATATTTTATGCAGAGAATTTCTTGCAGTTTGTTCCTCATCACTTTGCGTCCATACGTGTGGAATTTTGGTGTGATTTTTATGGTACAACCAGCTTGGGTAACAGAATTGGCATGCTTAGTTTGGTGAAAAAATATTAATATATTTCAAAGTTATTAAATTTTTATGTTCATATTGTTTTCAATGGGAATTCCCCTGTCCAAATCTGAGGGATAAAGTTCAACCAAGGATTGACCTTGCGAAAAAGAATGCACTCTAACGAGATCTGTTCCTTTTTCATCAGGTAAAAATCTTGTTTCATGAGAGAAAAATCCTTTTTCACAAGCCACCATCTTGTTTTCTGTTCATAAAAAAAAAAAAAAAAAACACAAAAATGACATCCTGGAGAGAGACCACCACACCTAGCTGACTGATCAGGACCCTGATAGGTGCAATCTGCACTTCAGTGTTACAGATATGCCCCAGAATGTGTTTTATTTACTGTTAGGAATCCCTTTTCATGACTGTGAGATATGAAAAAAAGAATCCTTTTTTATATCATGAGTCATGAAAAAGGATCCTTTACCATGAATTCTGTGCTGTCCCTCATGCTGTAATGTATTTCCCAGGTGTCTAGTGGCAGCCCACTTACTTCTCTGTTGTTTTTTTTTTTATTATTATATTTGTATAATCTGACACTGGGATGCTCACCCCTGATGTTGGATGCCCCCCGCAGCCTGTTGTTTTAATAATGTTTGCCAACACTGGGGGGCCTAATCCCAGTGTCATCATTCTGAATCCCCCCAAGCAGACTAGGATACTGGGGAGCCCACCCCAGTGTCTGGAGATAGATTTTTTTAAATTATATAATCCGACACCAGGATGCCCCCCCCCCGCAGCCCATTGTTTAAATAATGTTTGATGACATTGGGGGCCCAATCCCCATGTTGGCATTCAGAACCCCCGAAGCAGGTTGGGACACTGGGGAGACCACCCCCAGTGTCCCGAAATGGATTTATTTTATATGTACCTGCAAAAAAGAAAACTGTCCTCCAACGTCTTTTTTTTTTAAACCTGAAATAAAGAAAACAGTTCCTCGTCATTGCTGCCTTCCCCTCCACACATCCTGACCCTCCCACTGAGCAGCCACACCCCCACTTACCCTGTACTTATCTCCGGAGGTCGTATGCTGTTATCTTCTGTGAACTGAGACACATCTGCACTCTTCAAAGCCAAACAGTGAACTGAGGAATAAAGGTAAGTGCCCTATAATGTATTTCAATGGCATGTTGAACTTATGTTGATATCTTTGCCATCTTTTGGATTTTTTGCACCAGATTTTCAACATGGCCTTTTGGGGACCCCACCTCATGAACACTGCAACTGTTATTTTGTTACTCGGGCCTGGAAGGTGATTTTCAGTCACTGCGTGAAATCACCTTTCCGGACCAACACTAGACTAATGACATTTCACTGCCAGTGTTCATTAGGTGGGGTCCCAAAAAGGCCATTTTGAGAATTTGATGAAAACATTCTTAAAAACGGCCGAGTTATGCGCATTCATTGAAAATTTTCTATACACACACATAACATTGGTAATTTGAAAATATTTTGACTCCAAATTTTCAACTTAGACATTTTTTCACACCACCTCATGAACAGTACAGCTGCCATTTTCACATCCTGTCCGAAATGTGTTTTTGCACCTGTGGCACAGAATGGCATTTTGGCATGGATTTGAAAATGTTCACCTACGGGGTTTATGAGGTGGAGTCCTAAGAAGACTGTGTTGAAAATTTGGGGTCAAAATATGGAAAAATGCCAGAGTTATGACCAATTGTTGCAATTTTGCTATGCCTGCTCATAATTTCAGAAATGTTAAATATTTTTAGCCCAGATTTTCAACATAGCCTTCTTATTACCCCACCTCATGTATGTCACAGCTGTCATTTTTCAAATCCTGGCTAAAATGTGTTTTTGCACCTGTTGCGTGGAATGGCGTTACAGTTGCACAGAATTATGTTTTGGCGGAGATTCAGACATTTTCTGTACCTTTCTCAAGCCTAACATTCACCACATTCTCATAAAGTCTACACATCTGACCTTATTCGCAGATGGAATGAGGTGAGCATTAGGCTTGAGAAGCCCAAGGCGCACCCCACACCTTTTCTTCTGCCTGGTTTGGGAGGGTGGGTGTTAGGGAAACCCTAACACCTCATTTCCCCAATTTTGTCACTTCGACTCTAACTGGAGGATTATCAAAGTTTTTTTGATATATACACATAATATTCTTTGCAAAAATAAATGCATTAATGCATCAAAATGCCACCCCTAAAGCAAATCAGGGGCGGAGTCTTCCTAGGGTTGTCAACCCTAAACCTCACCTGATTCTGTACACTCCAGAAACATACACGTACATACATGTGTGTGTTGGGTATGGGGTATTAGGTAGCATTTGAGGATGATATCTTTATTCCTTTTTTCCCCCTCCCTCCCTTCTCTTCCCCTTCCTTTCCTTTTTTCCGTCCCATTATTTTGGTTCTAGTGTGGAAATTCTGGAAATGAAAAATCTCCTGTATTCAATTATGTATTTAATCCATCAGCCCACCTTGTAATGCTTATATGTATCCTTTGGTATAAAAATCTTCTGGATTCTCTGATAATCTGTGCATATTTGCCTCTTGTATGTATGTTGTGAAACTACGTTTGTGATATTTGTAAGATCGTCCCAGTAATATACTATATTACATGATGATTTGTACCTCTTGAAACTGTATTTTAAAACAGGACAACTTTGATAAACAGGGCCTCTTTTGGTCCTAAAAGTGACCTTCCTGTCAAAAAAATAAAAGTTTTTGTCCATCTATCTATACACACCTAATGAGGTGAGCTTTAGGATTAACAACTCCTAAGAAGACTCCACCCTTGATTTGCTTTAGGAGTAGCATTGGGGTTTTAGGGTTGGAAACCCTAAAGCCACACTTCCCTACTTTAGATGCTATAGCCTCAACCCTAAATGTTACATTAATGCAGTTTTTTTGCAAAGAATGCCCTTACTTTTTGAGATAGTCTAATGGTATCCTTATTTTCCTGTAGGGCCCTGCACTCCAGTGCATCCATACTTATTGAGATAGTGTAATTGCATCCTTATTTCTCTGATGGCCCCATCCCTCCATAGATGCATATATCTTTGTGGGGAAGAAGGGCCCTGTGCTTCCATTTATGGAAAAACTGCAACGAAATTGTCAACATAGCCTTCCTATTACCTCATCAACCGGATAGTAAAAATTGTGAAATCCCCACCAAAATGTCGTTCCTTGCCACCACAGCATCATTCTACACCAGGGGTATGAAAAGACATTTTAGACAAGATTTGAAAAATGGCAGCTGTCACATTCTTGAAGTTGTATAAAGAAATGGCTATGTTAATAATTTGGGGGTAAAATATTGAAAATTACCAAGCTTTTGAGCACAGCAAAATGTCAACGAATGCACAGAACTTTCCCAATTTAGCATATTTTGACCCCAGATTTTCAACATACCCTTCTTGTGACCCCACCTCATGAACAAGTATGGTGAAAATTTTGAAATACCACCCAAAAGATGATTTCACCCACCAACTGTGAAATCACTTTTCGGGCAGGAGATGTGTAATGTTAGTCATATTGCTCATGAGGTGGGGTCCCTAAAAAGCCATGTTGAAAATGTGGTGTCAAAATGTCAAGAAATGGCTGAGTTATGCACCAAAGTTGAAAACCCCATTGAACCACATTTACCTTTGTAACCCCCCTGCAAATGGGGGTTCCCAAAAGACTTCCAGGAGCTTGCTTGAATGCTCCAAGCCTGAATGGTGTTTGGCATTTAAGCCATTTATCAGTGAGTGTTTTTAGAACCTCTGGTACTGTCTCTTTAAGAGCTGTCTGCTTGCAGACATAATTAGTTTGTATGGGGGACTGTGTGTTTCTTTGATTGAGTACCACACAAGCTGCTGCCAATTCACTTCATTTTTGCAGTCACTAGGAGTGCAAAGGGAACCTATCTGAAAGATGTAACTGTTTGCCAGAAATTATTTAGAGTAATAATGAAATTACAGTTTGTCTAACCTGCTTTCTTTGCAGTCAGAACTGTGTCTGCTAGTTCCCCATTCTAGTTTTGAACTGCTGAACTGGACCAATCAATGTGGGGTAAGCTAGCTCTAAAATGGTGCCTTGGACGAATCAGAACTTGGACTCATAATCTGAGCCAGCCACAAGAGGATTGTATGGGCAGTGACTCTGGGAGATGTAGTTTAGACTTCAGTGCCTTTTGGACCAACAGCAGCAGTCTATTGTGAGTGACAGCCAATCCAGTCAAGAACTGGGAGGAACTCAAAGGAAGTGCCGGTTTTGTCGGTTGGAGTTTCAGTTGAGCTTTGGCAGTGAAGAAGGAAGGAGCCCTGTGCTTTTCAGTGTGCAGTTTTAGTCAAAAATGTGTGTAAGGCCCAGAGTTCCGGTCTGCAGCTTGTGTAACAGCTTGTTAGGACTGAATCCGTCCTGTGAAAAGAATCAAAGGATCTCTGAAGAGTAGAAACCAGGCTCACCCTGTAGAAGACTGGAGGAATTGCTGAAAATTGCACTCCGTCTGTCAGGAACTGAATCTGCTGTGTGTTCTCCCGGTATTGTGCAGTAATTGCAGATCGGGATACAGATGCAGCCTGCCTGGTATAGTGCTTTTTATATGGATGTGTGAAGAGGTTTGTGTACCTCAAGTGAGCCCTGCTGACATTGAAGGACCCTATCTTATTTGGAGGTCGTGAGTACTAATTCAGGGTCGCTCCCTGTTGAATTGCCACATTAAATCCAAATGGAATTACTGTACTGCTGACTGTTTAATTCTCCTTTTCTCTGTGTGAAAGGGCCCTACCAGCTGTCCGCGGTTTGGACTAGCCACTAGGGCTTCTGGGTACCCAGGGACAGTAACTGATAGGGATAGGCCTGTGCACAGAGCCATAGGTAGATTATTAGAGTGATAAGCTGATTAACCTGATTTCCCTGTCCTTGTTATATCCCCTAAATAAATCAGAGCTGCTTGTTTCAGCAAAGTTATACCTCTCTGAGGTATTTGTCTATGTTAAAAGTACTGTACTGTGATTGTTGCACTGTATCTCATTTCACAGGAGGTCCCAGTGCCGGAACCAGACCTGGGGGTAAGTGTAATACTGTGAAGTAATTATGATATATTGTGTGGGCCACTAGTGGGAAGAAAGGGGGGTTGCAGTGTCCCAGAGGGCTGTGACCAAGTTAGTTTAACTATTGCAAACCCTGACCTCTGGGTGGAGGCACCCGCCATTGGATCCAGGCCCCTCAACCTGTTAGTGGCAAATCAGGCAGGGGTAGTAGCCCTGGGATAGTGCCATCTAGGGTTACATCTTGGAGGCTCACCGCTGGGATGTGTGTCCTCTAGTGGCCATATTCACGAACCACTGTTAGAAAAAAAATGGGTACCCCGACAGAAGTGGCTGTGCACCGGCTGGTGGAGTGTGGTGGTGTACTGAGGAGAGATCGACCCCCAAAATGCTATGCTTATCCTGGACATCCCCTGGGTATCAATACGGACACTGTGCAGGAGTACTTTCCAAGGTGGAAGGTTTACAAAACCCTGTGGTGGTGGGTCGGCATGCTAATCTGCTCACCCACACTTTCCTGGCCCTAGTAGAGTTTAAGGATCCCATAGATAGCTCCAAAGTGCCACAGACCATTACCCCAGAGGGAGCCCTCACTGCTTGGAGAGTGATAACTAAGGACAGTAAAGACCCGGGGGGGAATCAGCCCCCACCACTATCAGAAACTTTTGAGGAGAAATTTGCTGAATGGTTGCTGGGAGAGGGGAAAACTGTGGAGGACTTGAAGAAACTATTCTTGCCACCTGGGGGTGTTCCTCCCCCAACACCCTCTCCTGCTCCAGTGCCCGTAATGGTGGCTGAACCAATGCAGACTCCTATTTCTGCACCTGCCATTAGTCACGACTCTTACCGAAGGTTGAGGATCTTCTCTGGCACCCTCCCCACCCCCCAAGGGGAGGATGACTGGGAGACCTGGATAGACTATGTTGCCCCCCAAGTGCTAGAATGGCAGTGTCGGAGGCAGGCAAAGAGGGTTAGTGAGAGCCTCCGAGGTCCTGCCCTGGCTACCATCCGAAGCTAAACGGGCCAGTAACCCTGAAGCGACTGCACAGGCCTATCTTGAGGCCTTGGAGAATGTGTATGGGAGCCCAGATTCTGATGAGGACCTATGGTGGAGAGTAAGAGATGCACAACAGTACCAAGGGAGTTGTTGTCTGTGTATGTATCTCGGCTGGAAAAATTGTTCAAGAATGCCTCAGAAAAGGTAGTTTGCCAGCGATTGAACTGGACCGAACCAGGCTGGACAGGATCCTTAAGTCTGCCCCTTCTCAGAACTGCTGTTGCTCCAGTTACGCCTGGCAGATCGACTGGAATCCCACCCTCCTGTGATGAGTTAATGAGAAATTCGGGAGTTGAGAAAAGGCGACCTCGGAGGGACCACGCTGCCAATAGCTGCAGGCTACGACCGAGTGACTGAGGGTGACCCATCAAGTGAAGTTCAGGGCAGAGGTTGGCAGTCAAAGAGTGCTCTGACAAGGAAAAGATATGTCACAATGGGGCAAACTGTTGAGAGAGATCCGGGAATTCAAAACAGTCCCTTTATGAAGGCCACGCCTGCAATGCACGGGCCCTGACCTATATCCGACTGCATCTGCTATGGGGGTGGGTACCCACCCATGTATCTCCTGCTGATAACAGCTCGAACTCGATTCCTTGACCATGGAAGTGGAGAAACTGACGAGATGTCTCCAAATGCTTATCACGCCGCAGACAGAGAGATGGCACCAAGGTTTCCAGTTAGAAATACCGCCCTGGCTCCTGTGTATGCCGGCCAGCTCAAACTCCAGAAAGTATGTTTTGCTATAATTGTGGGAAAGATGGGCACATGAAAAGGGAATGCCAGTCCCAAAAGACACTGACAAAGTTGCATATAGGCTACAAGGAGAGCTTCGGAGAAGAAATCAGTGGTTAAGAGTGCACGACATGATCCCAGTGAGGGCACCAAAAATGCTAATTCACGCCCTTTTGTGGCAAGGTCAGTTGCCCAGCCCCCACTACCGCCTCTCCAGACTGGTCCAGAATAGTGGGTCCCTCCATGGAGACCACTGTAAAGGTGAATGGAGTGTCTACAAGAGCTGTATTAGACAGTGGCTCCCAAGTGACAGTTATGTTCCAGGATTGGTATCAGAAGCATTTGTCAGACGTGCCCTTACAACCATTAGAAGGACTGCATGTATGGGGTTAAGTGAGAAAGGCCTACCCTATTCCGGGTATATCCAATTTGGCTGTCTTTCCCCACCTCCGTGGCTGGAGTGGCCGAACAAGTAGAGACCCTAGCCTTAGTGTGTCCCCCACTGGACTGTATGATGGTGTCCCTTTGTTGATTGGAACAAATGCTCATATGTTCGAAGGCTGGCACAGTTGTGTTATGAAAACAGGGTCAAAGACTAGTAGAGCTTTAAGAGTTCGGCTTTAATTAAGAAGGCCTATGAGGCACAGAGAGATGCTGAAAAAACAGAACCAGAGGAACCGTCGGAATTGTATGGAAGAAGGATCCTGAGTCTTTGATCCTGGCGCCAAATGCCCAGTGTACCTTACAGGGAGAGGTCCGTATCAGAAAGGATGTTAAGAATAAAATATTAATGTTGGATCCCCAGGCGATGGAAAATTGCCAGAGGGACTGCTGGTCAAGCCTAGTATTTTGCCCGCTAGAGCCCATGCTTATGCCAGAAGGGTAATGGTCCAAGTTCATAATGTGTCTGAAAGAGACATTCGAGTAAACAGAGGTTGCATCCTGGCTAATGTGCATTGTGCAGACACTGCAGTGCTACCCAGCAGCAAGAGTTCAAGGAAGAATGACAGAGTAACGCCTGACTTGTTTGATTTCGGCGACTCCCCGCTGCCAGCTGAATGGAAAGTGAGGATCAGTGAGAAGCTTGCCCAGAGAGACCAGGTGTTTTCTTTAAAGGAATGGGATGTAGGATGCGTGCAAGGAGCTGAGCACAATATCTGGCTGCATGACGAAAGACCATTTCGTGAGCGGTCTCGACGCCTGGCACCTGCTGACATAGATGATGTGAGACGGCATCTGCAAGAGATGTTAGCTGCTGGTGTAATACAAGAATCCAGAGCCCTTATGCTTCCCCCATTGTGGTAGTGAGGAAAAAGAATGGAACAGTAAGGATGTGTGTGGATTATCGCACTTTAAACCGCGGACTATCCCTGATCAGTACACAATGCCCCGCATTCAGGATGCTGGATTGCTCAAGCGGAGCAAGTGGTTCTCTGTGCTGGATCTCCGCAGTGGGTACTACCAGATCCCGGCGGCCCCAGAGGACCGTGGAGAAGACGGCCTTTATCTGTCCGCTTGGCTTCTATGAATTCATGAGGATGCCTCAAAGGATTTCAGGTGCCCCAGCCACTTTTCAGCGATTGATGGAGCGTGCAGTGGGGACATGAACTTACTACAGTGCCTGGTACCTAGATGATGTTATTGTGTTTGGCAGCTCACTGGAGGAACATGAGAGCAGATTATTTAAGGTATTGGACCGACTGGAGGACTTTGGCCTTAAACTGTCCATTGATAAGTGTCAATTCTTTCAAACATCAGTAAAGTATGTGGGACACATAGTATCCACCGAGGGAATAGAGACCCACCCAAGTAAAGTTGAGGCCTTGACCACCTGGCCACAGCCCAAAAATCTAAAAGAACTGCAAAGATTCTGGGATTCTGTGGTTATTATCGGGCTTCATCAAGGACTATTCAAGAGTGATCCGCCTTTACTTAACCTTACTCAAGGGTATCCCCAACCCACAAAAAATACCAAAAGTCAAGCGTCCTCAAGACTGAAAGAGTGTATTTTCATCAGTGTAAAGTATTTGGGGCCGCTGGACTCCTGATTGTGAGACTGCTTTTCATGAGATCATATATCAACTTACCCATGCTCCAGTGCTGGCCTGGCCGATCCAAGAAAACCTACGTCCTGCACACTGATGCTAGCTTGCAAGGGTTGGGGCTGTGTTGTACCAAGAGCACGAGAATGGCCTGAGACCAGTGGCCTTTGCCAGTAGAAGCCTGACCCCATCCGAAAAGAACTATCCTGTACATAAGTTAGAGTTCCTAGCTTTGAAGTGGGCTATTGTTGACCAATTCCATGAGTACTTGTATGGGGGCTAAAATACTAGTAAAACTGACAATAATCCTTTGACCTATGTGCAGACCTCAGCTAAGTTGGATGCCACTGGCCATAGGTGGCTTTCTGCATTATCTATGACTATGCTCTCGAATACCGAGCAGGTCTGAACCACATAGATGCTGATGCTCTCTCCCGAGGCCTGTTCCCCAGAATGATTAGGTCGATTGGCAGAACCTGACATTCGGGCACTCTGCCGGAAGTTTGACAGGGAGGAACAAATGTCCACGGACGCGAGTGGACTGCATGGTGGATTGCTTGGGAGCCTCTGAGAATTGCATACCTGCTGCTTATTGCCACTTTTCTGCAATAGACATTGGTGCACTGCCTCAGCTGGACAATGACAGTATTCGGCGGGCTCAATCCGCGATCCGTGATCAAAGCAGCTTTAGAAGCCCTCTATGCAGGAAAAGATGTGTCCAAATTACGCCCACTGATTTGAGAACTGCACTGTTATACAAAGAAGGTCCTAAGTTGAAACTGATCAATAAACTGTTATACAGAGAAACAGTAGACAGAGGGGACAAGTAGACAAACAACAACTAGTGCTGCCCACTGCCTTCGAGACTCAGTACTGAGGTCCTTGCACAACCACATGGGCACCTTGGTATAGACAGAACACTTGACTTGGTGAGATCCAGATTCTATTGGCCTAAGATGGGGGCTGATGTGGAGCAACACATTCGAACTTGTGAGTCGCTGCTTACAGAGGAAAGCTTTGCCCCAGAGGGCTGCCCCTTGTTAACATCACCACCAGTGCACCCATGGAGCTGGTCTGTATTGATTTTCTAAGTTTGGAGTCAGATCAAAGAAATATCAGTAATGTGCTGGTGGTCACTGACCATTTCTGAGATATGCCCAAGCTTTCCCCACCAAAGACCAGAAAGCATCCACTGTAGCCAAAGTACTTGTAGAAAACTTTTTGTTCACTATGGGGCTCCACAAAGAATCCATTCTGATCAAGGGAGAGACTTTGAAGAGTCGCCTGATCAAAGAGATGCTTTCTCTGTGGGGAGTCGAAAGTCCAGAACCACTCCTTACCACCCCAGGGGACCCACAGCCTGAACGCTTCAACCGCACTTTGCTAGATATGCTAGGCACCCTGCACCCAAAGGACAAGCCTAGATGGAGCCAACAAATTAGCACCCTGGTACATGCTTATAACTGCACCAAAGTGATGCCACTGGATTCTCCCCTACCACCTGATGTTTGGAAGAGAAGCTCAACTACCAGTAGATGTGTGTTTTGGTGTCTCCTGATGGGGTTCAAGCTGACAACTATTTACAGTATGTGCAAAAGTTAAAGGCCCAGCTAACTCATGCTACATCAACTGGCTCAAACCATGGCTGCCAAAAGAAATCTGGCCAACAAAGAAGGTATGATAAAAGGTGAAAGCACAGGAACTCCAGGAGGAGATCGGTATTGCTAAGAAATCTGGGACTGCATGGCAAGCACAAGATTGCTGACAGATGGCACCATCTCCTCACATTGTAGTGGGCAAACTAGATGATCTGCCAGTGTACAAAGTAAGGCCTGAGAATAATTCAAAAGATGTAAAAACAATGCATAGAAATCATTTACTGCCCATTGGACAAATCTTAATTGAGTCTGAGCCCCTAGAAGATGCCCCCTCTGGACCAGTGACTAGAGCTGCTGCTAAGAAAAGACCAAGGAAGTCTGCACCTACAGAAGCAGAGTTAAAGTATTCCCCTGCACAAGTCCCAGTTGAGCATGACTGTCAGTCCATATCAGAAGAAAGTGAGAGTGACTTTGAATACTATCCTTCTTACTGAACTGAGTCAATTGTTTCGGGGCAATCCCTAGTCAATACTGGAGATGAAGCTGGGCCTTCTGGACTGTCCAAGCCCCAGCTTCATCCCTGGAGCCAATGCTCCCAGAAAGTGAAGTGCAAAGCATCAGATCAGATGAAATGGAATCATTGTGCATGGTTGAACTGTTTGAGCTTTCAGGGAGGAAAATGATAGATTGGGCAGACTGGTGATACACCTCAACAAGAAGAGTATTTTGAGTGCCTTGACAGTCCACTGCCAGTGTCCAAAGCTCTCCATGCGAGCCAAATGTTGTGGACTCAGAAACTGTAACTCCTGGAGCTGAAAGTGCCCCAAGTCCCAGCCTCTCTACCCCCATGGAGACTCCCTGACAAGGAGGACAATGCGAAAATGAGGCTCAGAGTGCAGAGACTGTAACAGTTCCCCTAGAAAGACTGGTCGAGCTGTAAAGCCTGTGGTGCACCTCAGTTATGATTCCTTGGGAGGCCTGTGGATTTGCCTCTCAATGTTGTCCATAAAGGAGTGTATGTGTCCCGAGCTCATTGCCCAAACTGAGCGTCAGTGCTAACTCCAAGTTACTTGTGTTGCCCTCTAAGTATGGTGCCCTTGCCCGTCCAGCCCCCAAGGTAACTGATAGGGAAGGGCCCCTCTCTTCAGGTTTCATGTACAAGAGGTAATAACTGAGTTATGGTACAATGTGTATGTAATACTGTGTAAAGAGTAGCGTACTGCAATGTTTCAGAAATGTGTTCTTGGTAAAATGATATATTGACTGATGATTACATTACGAGCCTAATGCAATGTATATAGGTTGCAGTTGAAACTTATAAGTACTTAGCAGCGTCGACGTCAAGCTTTCCCAAGCCAGGAAGGGTGTAACCCCTGCAAATGGGGGTTCCCAAAAGACTTCCAGGAGCTTGCTTGAATGCTCCAAGCCTGAATGGTGTTTGGCATTTAAGCCATTTATCAGTGAGTGTTTTAGAACCTCTGGTACTGTCTCTTTAAAAGCTGTCTGCTTGCAGACATAATTAATTTGTATAGGGGGACTGTGTGTTTCTTTGATTGAGGTACCATAAGCTGCTGCCAATTCACTTCATTTTGCAGTCACTAGAGTGCAAAGGGAACCTATCTGAAAGATGTAACTGTTTGCCAGAAATTATTTAGAGTAATAATGAAATTACAGTTTGTCTAACCTGCTTTCTTTGCAGTCAGAACTGTGTCTGCTAGTTCCCCATTCTAGTTTTGAACTGCTGAACTGGACCAATCAGTGTGGGGTAAGCTAGCTCTAAAATGGTGCCTTGGACGAATCAGAACTTGGACTCATAATCTGAGCCAGCCACAAGAGGATTGTATGGGCAGTGACTCTGGGAGATGTAGTTTAGACTTCAGTGCCTTTTGGACCAACAGCAGCAGTCTATTGTGAGTGACAGCCAATCCAGTCAAGAACTGGGAGGAACTCAAAGGAAGTGCCCGGTTTTGTCGGTTGGAGTTTCAGTTGAGCTTTGGCAGTGAAGAAGGAAGGAGCCCTGTGCTTTTTCAGTGTGCAGTTTTAGTCAAAAATGTGTGAAGGCCCAGAGTTCGGTCTGCAGCTTGTGTAACAGCTTGTTAGGACTGAATCCGTCCTGTGAAAAGAATCAAAGGATTCTGAAGAGTAGAAACCAGGCTCACCCTGTAGAAGACTGGAGAATTGCTGAAAATTGCATACCGTCTGTCAGGAACTGAATCTGCTGTGTGTTCTCCGGGTATTGTGCAGTAATTGCGATCGGGACACAGATGCAGCCTGCCTGGTATAGTGCTTTCTTTATATGGATGTGTGAAGAGGTTTCTGTACCTCAAGTGAGCCCTGCTGACATTGAAGGACCCTATCTTATTTGGAGGTCGTGGAGTACTAATTCAGGGTCGCTCCCTGTTGAATTGCCACATTAAATCCAAATGGAATTACTGTACTGCTGACTGTTTAATTCTCCTTTCTCTGTGAAAGGGCCCTACCAGCTGCCACGGTTTGACCAGCCACCAGCTTGGGTACCCAGGACAGTAACTGGATAGGGATAGGCTCAGTGCACAGAGCCATAGGTAGATTTATTAGAGTGATAAGCTGATTAACCTGATTTCCCTCGTCCTTGTTATATCCCCCAAATAAATCAGAGCTGCTTGTTTCAGCAAAGTTATACTGCCTGAGGTATTTGTCTATGTTAAAGTACTGTACTGTGATTGTTGCACTGTATCTCATTTCAGGAGGTCCCAGTGCGGAACCAGACCAGGGGGTAAGTGTATACTGTGAAGGTAATTATGATATATTGTGTAGGCCACTAGTGGGAAGAAAGGGGGTTGCAGTGTCCCAGAGGGCTGTGACCAAGTTAGTTTAACTATTGCAAACCCTGACCTCTGGGTGGAGGCACCCGCCATTGGATCCAGGCCCCTCAACCTGTTAGTGGCAAATCAGGCAGGGGTAGTAGCCCCTGGGATAGTGCCATCTAGGGGTTACACCTTAGTTTTTCATATTGCAGTCGACAGTTCCAGCAGCAAGATATGTCTCCGATCAGAGACTTGATCTTCACCATGGCACCTGCTCAGGTGAGTGAGGGCCCGTGGGGAGGGTGTGGTGGCAGCTGCTGAGTGGGATGTCAGATCGGCGAGGGACCATTTCCTTTTTTTACAGGCTAGGAAAAAAAAGACATATAGGGACTGTTTTCTATATTACAAGCAAATTACAAAAACTAAACAAGCAAGAGAGGGTGGGGTGCCACTAGCCACCAGGGAAATAATGCTGACATATGGAACGGCAATCGGAGGGCAGAGGGTGCCACTAGACATCAGGGAAAATGGATGGGAGATGGGGACTGGAGGGTGGGAGTGCCACTAGACACCAGGAACCTCAACGGGAACGAGGATCAGAGGGCAGAGGGTGCCTCTAGACACCAGGGCAAGTTATGTTTTTTTAATAAAACAAGGAGACTGGGATTGGAGGGTTGGGGATGCCACTAGACACCAGGGAGAATTACTTTTACAATGAGGACAGGATCGGGGGGGCACCACTAGACCCCAGAGCATGTTATGTTTTTTAATAAAACAAGGGGGACGGGGATCGGAGGGTGGGGGTGCCACTAGACACCAGGGAAATTACTTTTACAATGGGAACGTGATCGCGGGGGAGGGTGCCACTAGACCCCGGGGCCAGTTATATTTTAAAGTAGAAAGAGTTGATTTTTAAATACCAGTTCAAATTTTGTTACTGTTTTTAGTTGTCCTGTTCGGTGTTTCTGATTTATACAAAAATAGCAAATGCCATTTAGAACTGTATGATGTAGTTTATGTCCTTGCTCCGCCCTTCCATTGTTGAAATAGTGCATTCATTTCCTAATATAGAACTCTGTGGTTGGAGATGGACATAAACTACATCATACAATTCTATAATGGCACTCAACACTAGACTGTCAATCAGAAACAACAACCAAGGTCACTAACAGGCAAGTATAGATGAAACAATAACAGAATTTGAACAAGTTGCTAAAAGAATGCTTCTACTGAAAAAAATTACCTTCAGGTTCAGCACAGTTCTCCTTTAATAAAATTAGGGAACAAGGATCGAAGGGCGGGTGTGCCACTAGACACTAGGTAAAATCATAAAAGCAAGGGGAAAGGGATTAGAGGGTGGAAGAATACCACAACACAGCAGGGAAAGCAGTTTTTCCTCACAAGAAAAATGATATCACTTGCGATTCGAAAAAATATTTTTTTTCATATCATGCGATATGAAAAATGCTTTATAAACATCAAAAAACAATATTTATGAGACATTAGTCAAAACAGTTAAGAGGAGAATACAGCTAAGGGGGTCCCAATAAGCTCCCCCAAACCTCAGTTATACAGTTTTTCAATTTTACCTTTTTTGGGAAAAGACAAAACAAGATAGCAGCCAAACAAAAAAGGATTTCCCTGAAATGAAAAAGAATGACATCAGTATGAACAAGGGATTCTTTTTTCATTTCATACAGCTATTTTGAGGTGCTTACAGAGCATGCTCAGAACCAGTTTACAAAAATTTTAAATTTAAATAACTTTGGAAAGGATTACTATTTTTTTTTCACCAAACCAGCAAAAGGCACATCTGTGGATCAGCACCTTTCTACCCTGAAAATTTCAGACCAAAATTGCAAACCATTTAGGGTGTAGCCAAATTCAAAAAAAATCCCATTCAAACCAATGGGGGAAGCTACAAAACGAAATCACTATTTTCACTATCTAGATCTTGGAAACTGCACATCCAACCAGAATGAAACTTGGCACGTCCAGAGATCTTGCACAGGAGACTGTGCATGAAAAATGTCATGCAAATTTGTTGAACAGTTGTGAAGATATTAAAGTGCAAAATTTTGGGTTTAATATAGAACCCCAGTTCAGCCCTAAATATAGTTGCATGACTAGCCACTATAATACACACAGACACATGCACATTTTCAAACCTTTTTTTTTCAGTATACAGACTTTGCAAAAAATACATTGTTCTAAAAAAAGAACACCACTTCTTAATGGTGATAGGAAACCATTTTCTATATGTTCACCTTTAGATATCCTTCTTTCTTCCTTATATTATTATCTACTCTTTTGATGTGCTTTGGGTGTTTGCTTTTTAGAAAGGAATTTCATTACATTTTTACTTATACTATATTTTCTTTATAGTCTCCCTTTTCATGGTGTATTGCTGCCCATGTGCAGAAACAGACAGTAGTGGTGGGGAAAGACAGTAAGGCCAATTACTTAAAAGAAAATAATAATAAAATAATTTATTTAACAAACTGAAACAGTCAAAGTATATTAGAGGAGTGGATATCATTCAGCAGTAAAAGCAGTGTATTCAAAACATAGTAAAGTATTTGAAATAATTTCCTGTCACCATTAAGAAGGTTGGCATTATTTGATTTTGACTAAGTGTACAATATTTCGTTCATTTATAACACTTAACAGTGTTTCAGTTTCTGAAATCTTTTCATGATCATTTGTTTTAATTTGTAAAACTGTTTTTGCCTTTTTTACAGTAGTTATATGTGATTGATACTTTATTCTGTAGGCCATATCCACACATTATTTCTACACCAGCAGCGCAAACAATGACAGCCTATGCTGGACAGACCCAGTATTCAGGAATGCAGCAATCAGCAGTGTATACAGCTTACCCGCAGCCAGCCCAGCCTTACAGTTTGCCTACTTACGGTAACTTGCCAGGTTTTTTTATCAGTTCCAATTATATTACAGTGCTATAAGTGGTTGCTGGAATGCATTTTTTGTTACTCTTAATATAGATGGCAAGTCTTTCTACAGAGTCAGTTGAAAATTAATTTCTTATGCAGATTTGGGTGTAATGTTGCCAGGCATCAAGACAGAAGGAGGACTTCCACAAACTCAGTCACCACTGCAAACTGGATGCCTTAGTTATAGCCCAGGGTTTTCTACACCTCAGCCAGGCCAAACCCCTTATTCCTACCAGATGCCAGGTTGGTAACACGTTTACATTCACTTCACTACCAGTCTCTCATTGCTTGTAAAATGTTTGGGATACGATGTGTATGAAAAGCACTGTCTAAATTCTTCTAACAATGGACTGTTTTTGCTTGGCTTAATCATGAAGCTTTATGTGTATTAATATGAAGGTCATGGGTTCTCGTGATTGAAAGAGTAGTCCCACCTGCAGTTCTCGAGTGCGAGAACAGCAAAGCTGTTCTGATGCTCAAATGCTGCAAGTCAAACTACTCTCACAATAATACGAGTATTTTTGATTACCTTATTAAATAGAAAATCTATGGTCGAGGTGTAGTGAGGTGTTTTTTGTTTGTTTTTTGGTTTGTTTACACACCCAAGGTGTGTGATGGCCATAAACTTTGAGAGTGAAGTTTGAGAGGCTTATGTAGCCATTACACATGGAAGGTATGTAACCCCCAAAAAATAAAAACTTTACACCCCTCACCATATTATAATTTTTTTAATAATTGCTATTTACGGGCAGCTTCCTGTTTGGCAGTTCTAGCCACCTAACGTTCCTCTCAAGCCCTGCCTGTGCCTCTGCTAGGCCTAAAGACTCCATGAGTGTATTTTTAATCGGGGGGGCAGCTTCCCAACAGTTTAGCTAGAATCAGTGTTGATGGTAAAAGCATGAGGAAAAGGAACGGACGTAGTAAGTGGTTTCATTTTTTATTGAAAGAGACTTTCTGCAGTTAATCAACCAAAATTGTGAGGAGCTGTGGTATGGGAGTGTGAGGATTTTTGTATTGGGGGAGAGGTCAAATAAAATTTCGAATTGTAACTTATTTATGCCAATACAGTGTATTGTTGCTGAGCAGTGACTGGTAGTAGAGTTTTTAGCATCCTCTGGTAATCTTTTCTACTCAAGCACAGATATCCTTGGGACATCTTCTTATTGCATTTTTCCTGATCAAATAAAGATGTCTGACAAGAATGTAAATAAAATATTCAAGCATCATTATTCAGTCTAGGCACTGCAAATATAATTTTGTGTAAAACGTTAAGATTTCAGTTTCATTTACCTACTCACAGGATGCAACAAGGAAAAGTTTTAATGTCAGTTAAACATTCTTTTACTGAAAGCTGCCAGTACATTAACATTAACAAGCATTTGTCAATGATGAATGTTACCTGCTGGCATTAGCAGTGGAAGTGCAGGAGTTAGACAGATGCAGTATAGGAATGGCAGTGAAGTATTGAATGGACGCTAACTCCACCCTCACTCTGCAGAGATGGACAGGCATTGGGGTGTGCCTTTGGGTCATCGCCCATGACAGTCATGACATTTCACCTCACCCTACCCTTCAGACACTGACAAGTGTCGAAGTGTGCCTTGAGGTGTTTGGGCTTTACATTCACCTCATTCCATAAGGAAATATGCTGCAATGAGCGCAGTATAGGAGAAGGGGGTGAACTCTGGGGGAAAATGGTCCAAGGTGCACCTCGATGTCTGTCAATGGCTGCAGGGTAGGGATGGGGGTGGAATGGCATGAGCATTACTGTCGACAACCCCAAGTCACACCCCTGACGCCTGTCAGTCCCTACGGGGTAGGGCATTATGGTCGAAAACCCTAACGCCCTGGGAGTTTCTTGGTATTTTTACTCCAAGTTTTCCACATGGGTTTTTTCTGGCCCCACTGCACGAACAGTGACACTATCAGTTCATTACGGGAAAGGTGATTTTGCAGAGCGACTGCACAATTTAGCGCTACAGGTGTGAAAACACATTTCGAACAGGATATGAAAAGCAGCAGGTGTACTGTTCATGAGGAGGTGTAAAAAATGGCATTGTTGAAAATCTGGAGTGAAAATATACAAAAACTGGTGTAGTCACGAGCGTGTGAAGAAGCTGCGCAACGTACACCTGTAATGTAAATAGTTTGGGGATTTTTTAAAGCAGATTTTCAACATAGGCATTTTGGGACCTCCGCTCATAAACAGTGTCACTGTGATTTTCATAATCTGTCCCGAACACTAATTTCCCACAGCGACCATGCTATTCTGCACCGGAAGTGCCAAAACACATTTCGGCCAGGGTGTGAAAAATGACAGCTATACTGTTCATAAGGAGGTGTGAAAAAATGTCAGTGTTGAAAATCTGGACTGAAAATATTACAAATTCATGAACTTACGAGGGTGCGTGGAAATTGCGCAGTGCACGCTTGTAACAGAGTCATTTTATGGACTTTTATCACCAAATGTTCAACATAGCCATTTTAACACCTCTGCTCATGCCCAGTGTCCCTGTGATTTTCTTAATGTGTCCAGAACATTGATTTCTCACACCGACCGCGCTAATGTGCGCTACATGTACGCAAACACATTTTGAGCGAGATATGAAAAATGACAGCTGGACTGTTCATAAGGAGGTATGGTAAAATGGCAGTGTGGAAAATCTGGAGTGAAAATATTAAAAATTCTCAAAGTTACGAGCGCGCGTAGGAACTGCACAACACACCCTCGTAAAACAGTCATTTCTGGGAATTTTTCCACCACATTTTCAGCATAGGGTTTTTGGGGGTCTACCTCATGAACTGTGACACTGTTGTTTCGTTACTCAGTCCCAAAAGGTGGTTCCGCACAGTGACCACGAAATCACCTTTGAGACTGAAAACAAAAAGCAGCGGTGACTGAGTTTTGAGATGGGCCCCATAGACCTATGTTGAAATTTTGGTGAAAATATTCCCAAATAGCTGAGATATACACCCTCGTTGAAAAAAAAAAACATTTATGCCATTATTCAGCTTACCGACATTTCTTCAGTTCGCAGTCAGCTTTGAAGAGTGAATCGTGTTCCTGGTCCATCGAAGATCATCATGCCAGCCTGCAGAGGTAAGTATGGGGTGGGTGGGTTTGGGGAGGTGGATGAGCAGAGGGTGGGCGTGGATTGGGGAGGAGGGTGAGACAGTCAACGAGGGACCATTTATTTCTCCCAGGTGTTTTATGTTTCTTTAGACTACTGGGACTTTTGCCATGCTGGGTGGGCTCCCAGCGTGGTAGCTGGAAGAGTTTTTGGGGGTAGTGGAGCTGATGGGGATTGGGCACCCGTGGTCATATGGACTTCTGCCAGCTGAGGTGGGCTCCAGGCGTGGC
Source organism: Neoceratodus forsteri (assembly GCA_016271365.2). Classification (NCBI taxonomy): domain Eukaryota; kingdom Metazoa; phylum Chordata; order Ceratodontiformes; family Ceratodontidae; genus Neoceratodus; species Neoceratodus forsteri. The sequence goes on from CM057449.1 coordinate 1,851,154,460, forward strand.
GGAACTCTGTTTTTTGGGGGGGGGCAGTGAAGCCGGCGGGATTGAGCACCCCAGTCGGTAGTCGGACATTTACCACACTGGGGTGGGCTCCCAGCATGGTACCTGGGAGTCTGTTTGGGGCGGCAATGAAGCCGGCGAGGATTAGGCACCCTGTCGGCCATATATGGTGTGCAGGGGGAGCACATGAGCGCGCTGGAGTGGGCTCCCAGCGTGCTACTTGGGTGTTTGGGGGGGGGGGAGTAGACAAAAATTAAGTTGTCTATGACAGCTGTACTGATGCAGTGCAGAGTGTAGGCACTTTGCATCCTGCCAACGGCAGTATGCAAATTACCTGCCAGTGGCAGTATGCAAATTTCCTACGCGTTATCACCACTGATTGCAGTGGTTTTTCGCTTTCAACTGTATGCCACTGCATCTGAATGGTTGTCATAGACAGCTCTGACATTCATTGGCATGGTATGGCTGCGCCTGCAAAAGGGAGCAGGGCATTGGAAGTGGGGGAGGCACACCTACAAAAACTCATGTGGTGGCACTATGTTTCTTGCACATGCGTGCAAGCAAACATAAAAAGGAATGTAAGCCAACAACAGGTCTCCAGAAACTGCCTGGTAAAGGCAGAAAGAACAAATTATTGATGGATATTTACCATACTTGGGGCCCTTTGGTGTTGCCTGGGTAACATAAGGTCCCAAGCCCAGACCCTCAAAGGCTGGATTTAGGCCTTAGATGGGTTTGTTTGTTTGTTTGTTTACAAAAGGATTACTTTCAGCAGTTCTGTTGAGAGGTTTGCGGCTTATATGAAAACATCCAGGGATCAAGCCCCTGATGGGCCGAGTCCAGTATTACCCCAGTGTGTAGCTATTATCACAGCTTAAAGAACCCAGCCAGTCTTCTTTTGGATGGGATGTTAAACCAAGGTTCTGTCTGCCTGTCCTGGTGGGTGTTAAAAATAACATGGCACTTATCAAAAAGAGAAGGAAAATTTCCCTGGTGGAATCACCAGATTTCCACTATTCACTGAAACCACCAACAGCTTTATCTGGTTCAATATCTATCAGTAAACCCCACCCCAACTGAAAATAGGAAAATATTTCCTAGCCCTCTGTCCTTGGTCAACAACAACAACAACAAAAAATAAGCAAAACTGTGGTTGTGACCTTTTAGGTCATGGTGAATCCAGTGGGGCAAATTATTTAAAAAAAGAAAATTCAAACCTCAATATAAGCTCTTTTGGGCTAATGTTGAGCATACCTGCCACTGAAAGTAATGCTGATGTCAATATACTGAATGACACACCAACATAATACAGGGCATCATAGATAATATATGCAAATTACCATGTAGCAACTTGCTGGCTATGCTTAAGGCAAGACTGTAAGGTGTTAACATGTCTCTAAACAGCCTGCAGTTGTGGCAAGAGTAAGCCATAGATGGATATATTGCCCAACCTGGTACTCTTCAAGGTGGTGTAGCCATATTAGTAGCCTTTCAGTGCATGCCGTTCATCATCCATTGACTACAACTTTTGGGTCATGTTAAAAAAAAAAAAAAAAGAGGAAAATTAATTTAAAAGAAAAACTACTCCATACAAGAGCATTGTGGCTGAAATTAGGCATGAAACCCACTGACATTAAAGCCACGCATTAGGAAAAACAGAATTATGTACAACCGTGCATCATGGGTGATGTCTCAGAATGAACCACAAATAATAACAGGCTGACTAGGATCTGAGTAAGACACTACAAGGTGCCGAAAGGCCTCCAAAAGCACAAACATAAATAGATTACCTGCATGGTTAGGATTATAAAAGAATGAAGACAAGACAAAGTGTAGGTGAGCTGTAGTTTATGGAGAAGAAGGGGGTGTTTAAGTGGGAGATCTTTCAAGAATCAGTCATCACCCTTGATTCCCACTTATGGATTTGGGCTGAAAAGACTAGGTCTCCATGGAAGAAAAGCTTTTGCAAGGAGGCCAGGCATGGCTACTGGGCAGAACACCTGTGCAGCCCCTACATGCTGCCATGTGCCAGCCAATAGCCATTGCCAGCTCCCTTACCAACTTCAGTTCTGTCTGCCATCTAGTGCACGCCGTGGGAGCACAGTGCATCAGTTTGACTCATCGCCCCTATTTCTTTTCTTTTCTATGTTTTCCTTTATGCTCCTCTGGCAGGCTAGGCAACTGTATCAGCCTGTCTCTCCCGACACTGCGGCCGTTCTCGTCTCAGGCTCTTTCCTTCTTCCGACCGTGCAGCCCATCAGCATTATCTGTGGGGGCTTCATTAAGTTCCAACCCCCAGTTTTTCCACCTGTTTTCTCCCTTTATTCCCAGGAGCCCCAGACAAGCTTGAACACGAGCTTGGAGGCACGCATGTATGCCTTGGCCTGAGACAACTTTGCTCCTCCCACCCATGGCCTAGCACTTAGCCCCCCCCTCTGATGCCACACCACCACCCCACCCCACATGGTAGGGGTCAAAGGACCGGAGAGCTAACCTCCTCCCCAATCCAGCAGAGGAGAGCTGCCTGGCAGTCGCTCAGTCCTCACCCAGTCTGCTGATCCCCAGCAACCCATACTCATCACCAAACACGGGTCGCTGGTGTGGCAGAAAGTAAAAGGCAACACCTCAGCCATCCACGCCATTAGGCTGACCCTTTTATGTGTCACTGCTGTTTTACCTTTTTTGCAGTGTTGCTTGTTTTTGGTATTTACCATGATGCCGAAATCTGATAAGAAATGGGTAAAATCATCAAAGAAAGTCTGCCAGCTGCCATTATGCATCATTGCCCCTGTGAGAAACTGATAACTATACCAGACTGGCATCAGACCTGTGTGGCCTGTCTTGGACAGGAGCATGACATGGATGCATGCAGTGCCTGCTTCTCCATGGACCGCTGCATCCTCAAGAACTGCTTGTTTAAGTGGGGTCTACTTATCCCCACCTTCATAGGCAGGTATTACACACATATATCCAAATGGGCCTCTTCCTAGGACCTTTGGTTCCATGGAAGTGTGGAGTTCTCCTCAACTTCACCATGCTCAGGCATCGGAGGCTCTGGTGGATGTGTCTGGTGGACAGTCGACTCCTTCTGAGTGGTTGACTGCCAACTCCCCACAGTCTGCCTGCCCTGAGCAGTAGATGCTCCTGGTGGTGATGCTGTAGCTATATGCTTGGTCTGTACTAGTGGCACCTTAACATAGTCCTATGATGAATTGCAAAAATACAGGACAGCTTCAACAGCAAAGGTGCGTCATTTCAAAAATGAATAATTGACCATATAAAATAAGAAAACCACACTTAGGAGTGAAAGTTGCCAGTGAACGCATACTTTAATGCTGCAATCTATGCCCAAAAATTGGCAGTGTCCTCACCAGCAAAAGCTCCAGTGGAACAATGTTGAAGTCTACACTGAGCACCATGTCCAGTGTGGTGCCAGCCATGGTGATAGGAATGACTCTGTTTCTGAGGCTGTTGCAGTCTGGAGCTCGGGGTTGGATGGCAACCAGGGGGATGGAGTTTTCCCTGGAGTCACTGGACATCACCACAAGTAGTGAGGGCCGGGGTCGCCCTGTGGGACCTGCACAGCTCCACACTCCTTAACCTATGGGCACTGATTGGGTTACTTCTCAGATATGGGAAGACACCCTTCGGGCAGATCTTCCACCATCCCATTGGGTGATGCCTCCCTATGTAGTTCAGCATCCCAGGCTGAGGCTCTCGAGACCATGAGTCTCGACCCTCTCTAGCAGGATCTCGTTGTTTGCTGAAGAGGTTGCCCTTGTTCATAGGCTGTCAACATGGCAACACTACCATAAGCTTGTTGGTGCCTTAGAGAGTTGGCATTGGGAGTCTGACAGGGACCCGCACTGGCCGTTCTCCCAGACACCAACAGTCCCTAGAATCGACACTTCATCTACATCGACGAGGTCCTCAGAGGACAGTGAATGTCTATCCATCTTCCCTCAGCTGCTGAGTACACTTTGTACCCGAAAGTCTTGGTGGTGATGCTCTAGGCGCTCAACTTGCATGCTTTTACAAGCTACAATCTGGCAGCACTGCTGTTGGGACTCTGTGGTGTTCCCAGTCTCAATACTTCTGATGTTCCTCCATGGCCTAGAGCATTTGTGGAGGTCTCCTTTCTCCAGTCCAGCCATCCCCCAGGGACTTCACATGGTATGGCACAGCAACATGGTCCACAGGTGAAGTACTTCACCCATCCTTGGGGCTTGAAGTACTGCAGATTCTGTCGAGGTCATGATGTCTCACACGTGACCAACCTCCAGAGGAAGATTTGGCTGAGATGAATAGCCTTGGCAAGAAGGCTTTTTCCTCGACAGGCACCTTAATGTATATTTCTGCACACTAGGCACATGTGGCATCTGTGACCATCACCTAAGGTTGCAGCTAAGCACACTCTTAGCTACACTGCCACAGAGTGAGACAGTAAGGCAGGTCTGGAGGTAGATCTGCACCAGTTGCAGGCATCTTACAATGCCAAAAAAGTGCTCTCCAGGTTGGCATGAACTGTGGTCTGCATCAGGCAGATGAAATGGCATCACCTCTCCTGACTGGTGACTTTAGCTCAGAATAAGATGCTTAACTTGCACTTCTGGGGGGCTTATTCCTTCTCACAAGCAAAAAAGCAGATGTCCACAAGTGCAGTGGAGCCTACAGCAATAAAGCCACACTTACTGAAAAAAGTACCAGGTCAGTACACCTCGCTACCTGATGAACTAGTACAACTGCACCTAAATAAAGTGCATCATTTCACTGCAAAAAATTGCACAAAAACATTGTGTACTTACAAGTAGCATTCAGACCACAAAAAAGCCAATGGTTCCAAGCATAGCACTTTCTCAAGGCATAGTTCACTGGAAACAAAAGTGCTGATTTTATAGAGGTGTAGCTATAACATGACAAAAAGTGACTAGTACAAAAATTAAAACATGTAAAGACTTGGTGAACAAAAAACTAATCTAATTACAACATACACAGCACAACTAGTAAACTGCAAATGTAAAAACCATTCATAAAGCATAGCACTTTTTATGGACATGCAATCCTATAACTTCATTCTATAGTTCTTAAAAACCCCACTGAAAGTCGAAACATGTGACAGTCCATCTATATGCATCTGATGAATTAGTAAGTGCAGAAAGTTCTTGGGGTCCATAGTTAAATCATTGCATTGTGACTTCACAGGTACATGGCATGGCAATTTTGGACTAGACTTGTACAAAAAGGCTTAGAACTGCAGACAGAAACAGAAAACACATGTATATTAGATCATGCAATGTGTAGTATAAGATCAAAATGCTCATTTAGACCTAAAGGTCTTTTCAACGTGTCCATTTTTTTTTTTTTTTTAGAAATATCATTTTTATTGGTGTTTTAACTTATTTACACACAAGTCAGCCAGACCATCATCCATAGTGGAATTAGACATACAATTCAAAGATAGACTCAGAGAGGAATAGTGTCCATACTTAAATAATACCTTGTTAGACCCAAAAAGGAAAAAAGAAAAGGTTTTACTCTTAGCCTTAATTGGCTCAAGATTCAGTCCCATATTTGGATATCAAGCCAGCGCAGTCCGAACAGGATGATCCCAGACTTACAGTTCGTCCAGTCACAGGTCATGATGCAATTGTGGTTCTAGTCACAAGGGTTAGTTTCCGATCAACCCTCCAGCCAGAGGCTCGGTGGGGGTGCCCTCACTCCGGGCGGGCCCCCAACCCCCCGAGGGGGGCCAGCTGTCCCCCCCTCCATTCCAGGCCCCAGGGATCAACAGGGCCAACGATAATAAGAAAGCCCACATGATACTCAACTGTCTCCTCCTCATCATGGAACAAAGGTTGGGTCTTTTAGCATATAGTATATCTGCCAAGCGGTCCACCTCTCCATAAATTCCCTTCTTGATTATTTAGGCTGTGTGTTATTTTTTCCATAACATAGATTTGTTTGGTAATGGTCCACCAGTCTTGTATGGTGGGTACTTTAGGGGTTAACCAGTATTTTGTGATAGCTTTTTTGATCACTGTGAGGAGTATTAGTAACAGGTGTCTAGTCACTGGGCCTCGCATGTTATGGGGCAGGACCAGAAACAAAACCATCTCCATTGTCAACTGAAATCAGGGGTCAAATATCTGCTGGAGATGGTGTTGCAGGCAGGAAAAGAAGGGCTTCAAGGAGGGACAACTCCACATCAAATGGGTGTGATCTGCCCTTGTGGCCCCGCACAGACGCCAACAGCCCGCTCCCCAACCCGGGGCATAATGACCCGTAATTGCGGGAGTTTTGAAATAGCGGATTAAGCATTTCCAAGAGAACTCCCTCCAGACATGCGAGCTGGAAATCTTAGCTGAATATTTCCATGCTCTCTGCCAATCCTCTGGGGTTATCAAATATCCTGACTCCTGGCTCCAGCGTGCCCGAACTCCCTCTGTATCAATGGTGCTCTGAATCTTCAGGGACCGGTAATACATTGATATCAGGTTGTTTTGCCGATGGGTCCTAATATGTGCTGTAAGGGCTTGTATTAAAGCTGGCATCCGTTCCTGGTCCCAAATTTCCCGGGAGAGACGTTGCATATAATGCCTAATCTGAAGATACCGGAAAAAATCTTCCCTAGGGATGCCAATTTCTTTGTACCTCATCAAAGGCCCACATTGTGCCCTGTCTGACTATTTGACTTCGGTATCTTAGGCCTCTCTTCTCCCATTGCCGGAAACCACCACTGTGGACTTCTGGGGGGAAATCGCCCAAGCTGGAGATTGGGCACAAGAGGGGTGAGTATATAAACAGTTGGTAACTGTTCTGGATGTAATGCCAACCCCTTACCGACGCCTCAAGCCAGGGGTTCCCCTGTGTAACTCTCCTACCAGAGTTCCCGGAATTTTATAGTGAGCTATAAAATGCATTATCATCCAACAGCACCCGCTCAATGCCCAGCCAATGCGGAACACTTGTTCTGGCTTGCCTGGATATCATATATATTAAGCTCACAGCTTGGTGGTATAGCCTGAAGTCTGGGAGACCCAGACCCCCCCCATCTCTAGGAAGGGTAAGGATCTTGAGATGCACCCGGGGCCTTTTATTAGACCATATAAATTTAGTGATGCATTTGTCGATCTCTTAAAGGTCTGCCTGGGTATCTGTATAGGATATTCTAGAACACATACAGCTCTAGGAGGGTCCACCATTTTAATTAGGTCGATCTTACGTGCCAGCCCATACGGAAAGGCCACCCATGTGGCCAGGTCTGTTTTAAGGTGTTTTATCAGCGGAATATAGTTATATTTATAAAATTCCTGGGGGGATTTCGGCAGATGTATCCCAAGGAATTTGAGTTTTCCTAAATCCCATCTCCCAGGAACAGCGGTTCTTGCCCCCTGAGTGGGGGAAAAGTGGAAGGGGAGCAGCTCGGTTTTATTGAGGTTTAGTTTGTATCCTGAAACTGCCCCAAAGTCCTCCAATATCAATTTAACCGCAGGAAGAGACTGTTCGGGATTACGTAAGTATAGGAGTATATCATCTGCATAAAGGGCTATACGAGTGCTCTACCCCCCACATGATATCAGCGCTTCCCTGATCCTCTGGGCCAGGGCTCTATAAAAATTGCAAATAAAGGGAGAAGGGACAGCCCTGCCTTGTTCCCCTATGTAGTGAGAAATAACTAGAATGGTGTCCATTAGCCTTTACGCAGGCCTGCGGGGCTGAGTATAAATTTTGCAGTACCTTAATAAGCGTGGGAGGGAAACCCATTCTATATAATGTTTCATAGAGAAATTGCCACGACACCCTGTCGAATGCCTTTTCGGCATCCAAGCTGGCCAACAGGGATGGGACCCCTTCAGAGTGCACCCGGTGCATCACATGTAGGGTTTGCCTGACGTTGTCTGTAGTCGTGCGTGTGCGAACGAACCCTGTCTGGTCCTTATGGATCAGTGAGGGGAGAATCTGGTCGATTCTGCGGGTTAGGACTGCCATAAAGAATTTATAGTCCTGATTGAGGACCGATATCGGTCTGTAGGAGGCACACAGTTGTGGGTCCTTATCCGGCTTAGGGATGACCGATATAGAGGCATAGGCCCAGGACGGGGGAAGGGATTCCCCCTGCATGACCCAGTTAAAGGCTCGGCAGAGGTCTGGCAGGATCTGGGTCTTAGCCACTTTATAGAATTCCGCGCCATACCCGTCTGGACCGGCGGATTTCTGGGATTTGGCCTTCTTAATGATGGCCATCACCTCCTCTTCTGAGATCGGAGCGGTCAGGGCCCGGCCCTGGGCCTCAGTGAGTTGCTGGAGATCGACCCCCGCGGGAATTCCAACACGTGGTGTGTGGGAACTCGCTCTTCTGGGGTATACAGTGACTGATAATAATTCGCGAAAGCTTCGGCTATATCCTGGGACCTGGTGAACTGCGGCCCCAAGGGGATGAAGAATTGAAGTAGTCGTGGACACCTTTTTCTGCTTTCGGACCTGGTACGCCAGCATCCGAGCAGCCCTTGGCCCCACCTCATAAAATTTCTGGCGCAGAAATGTAAGGGCCATCTCAGTCTGCTGCTGCACCAAGCTATCCAATTCAAGCCTAGTCTGCTGCAGTTGAGGGAGCACCGTGGCGTCTCCTTGTTTGTGTGCCATTTGTAAAAAGTGAAGGGAGTCCTCCAGCTCCTGTCTCCGAGCTCTTCGCTGTTTTTCTTGCTCTGCTGTGAATTTTATTAGGTGTCCCCGCAATACTGTTTTAATCGTGTCCCAATGGATGGTGGGGGTGGAGTCTGCAATCGGGTTATCATCCCTAATCTCCTGTATCTTCTCCTCTATAAATTCCCAAAACTTTTTAGAGCATAGATGAAAAGGATTTAGCCTCCAAACCATACGTTTTGGCTGGAGGTCGAAATCCCATGTGGAGACCTGAGGCGCGTGGTCCGAGAGAGCAGTGTCTCCTATTTGTACTTCATTCAGCATACCCAGATCTTCCACATGTGTGTATATCTGGTCTATACGGGAATAGGTGTGATGTACCGCAGAGTAAAAGGTATAATTTCTCAAGTGGGGATGGAGCCGCCTCCAGGCGTCCACCATCCTGCTTCGGTCGCAAACCTCTTAAAGAACTTCTGGACGGCTGGCGACTTGTGAGGCTTATTACTGGTGGAGTCAAGGTGTGGTCGATAACAAAGTTAAGGTCACCGCCATCATGAGCACTTCCCTTTGTTTTCTGTACCACTTTGTCTAATAGTGGCCTGAGCTGGGTCACCGGCATCCGGGGAAGTATAGGTTCACCAAGGTCACTCGCTTGCCATGTAGGACTCCCTGGGCCAAGATCATGCATCCCTCGGATCAGCCCATGTATCATTAACCTCAAGGGGATACCTGGTGAGACTATGATGGCCACGCCCTACATCTACCAGTTTTGGCAGACAGAATAAAACACCTGCCCCTAGTGAGTTTAGCCAATTTTGCGTGTTCCACCGCATTCATGTGGGTTTCCTGTAAAATGTAAGGTCTACTTTTGAGCGTCTGAGAAAAGCTAGGGTCCTTGATCTCTTAATTGGGGAAGCAAGGCCATTTATATTTAGGGAAAGTAATTTTACTTTAGCCTTATCCATCAGTGATCAGTAGCTGCACACTAGCTTACCACCTTTCGGCATCATTATGACCTTAGGCCTGCCTCCCCTAGAGGACACCCCCACCGAGCTCAATAGGTTGTGGCTGGCGACTAACATAGAACAAGAAACAGTACAATCACAAACTGGTCTAACTATAACCAACAGAACATAACAAATATACATATTAACACTACAAGTTAAGTAACTAGCACTTCCACGATTCAGTGAATCTGACCCTGGGGCAAGGGAACCTTGCCATGAGCCCAGGATGCTGGGCATTAGCACTCTGTGCTATCAGGAAAAAGGTAATGGGTTGGGTGACTATTACATGCAGCGCTCATCTCCCTGTGATCCCTGGTAGGTTTAATAGGGGAATGAACCGGGTTGAAGAGAATTCTGCATGTTCAAGTGTCCTTTCAACCTTAGTCGGGGTTCTGCGGGCAGAGGGCGCCAGGGTACCAGGGCAACCCGCTGGTGATCTATCCCCATCTCGCCCACCGGTCCCGGGGTGAACTGGCTATGTGTGGGCGGTCCAGCGGACAACACCCCCAGCATCAAGGGGAAGCCCCCTCCAGCACCTGGCCCGGCCCCGATCTTCCAGGTCCCACTTGGTATCTCGAACTGCGAGGAGCACCCACCCCTCCGCAAGTTAGCATCTGTCCCCAACCCCATAACCATGGCCCAGACTGGGTCCGTCAACCCTCGTAGCATACTCTTACTCTTACTCTTCCCTTCACTTCTCCACAGCGCTCAAGAGGTGAGGAAGGGCTGACCCAAGAAGAGGGAGCCCCCCTTGGGGGACTCTGTACAGGTGTATATCTAGCTAGCTTCCAACCAGCCATTCCCCCACTCTAGCAGATTGTAAGTTCCTCCCCTTCCTCCCTCACCCCCCAACCCCCGTATCGAACAGATCTGGAAGTGAACCTTCGTCATCCGTATGGGAGTTCAGGAGAGGAGCGGCCCCCCAACGTGCTTCAACTACTGTTCCTTTCTTAGGACCCTTCCCTCAAGCCGACCCGCCAGGTGGCCACCTTATTATGATCATTATAGCTGGTTGCACCACCAGCTGGTCTCAAGGTTCGGGCCTCTCCACTCCCCTCTCGCCCTTTTGTTATCTCTTCCCTCCAAAACGTTCGGATCTCCTATTCAGTTCCCACCCCCTTTCCCCCGCCACCCCTCCGCACTACCCAGCTTGGTAAATGCCATCCAGTGGTGTACTTGTGTATCCTCTGCTTATCTAGGCTCCATTCGCCCGGGCTGTACTGAGGAAGGAAGCAGGGAAAAAGAAAAAAAAAAGGGAGACCCCCATCTCTGCCACCCTCCTACCCCTACTTATACCGGACAGACCCATTCCTTTCCTCCGAACCCTCTTACGTTCCCCCACTATCCCGCTCTCAACTTTATTCCCTAGGATTTGTGGTGCTGGTATGCCCACTTGCACGATTCTGTATGGCACCAGCTTCCAACACCACCCCTTCTATGGTGCTTCCGGCTTCCAGCTACACACAGTGCAGCCTCCCTCCTAAGCGGCCCGACTCAACGGCAGTGGCCTACCCCTACAACCACCCTCGGTTCCCAGCACTCGTCGCCATGTCCGCCCCGACCTCCCCCAAGTGGCAGCGAAACCTATACAACTTTGCACACTTCTGCCTATCCTGAAGTCCCCCATTTACCCCCCGCAGTGTACCTTTTTTTGCTCTCCCCCCCGGGGGGCCCCACACAGATTTACATCACAGTAAGTACGGAAGTCCTTTACTTGCTGTCTTCAGGTCTTCTTGGCAGTCTCCAGCGACTGCAGTCCTTCTGAAGATGTCTGCTTCTCGTGTAAGGTTCCAATAATCTTCTTGATGGCCTCAGTACCTTGTTTCCATCTCTCGTCCCTTTGCTCTGCACTCCACAGCTTATGGGCCAGTTTCGTAGCCACTGAAGGTTCTTTTGGAGGGGGTCTGGTCTGGGGGATCTCAATGCGCTGCTTGTTTAGCTCCAACACTGCTTCCTCTGCCGTCTCCACCGATCTGGACCCCTCAGGAAGGATGACCATCCTAGCAGGATCTGAGTGCGAAACTTAATCCCTGCATTTTCCAGCGCCTTCATGACACCTGGAGTATGCTCGCCTTGCGCTGCCATTATCTCTGGGGCATGTAGTCGTATCAAAAATAAACGCTGTTGGCCCAAAAACACATTTCCCTTTCTCCAAGCTGCCCTTAACACCGCCTCTTTGTCCTGGAACCGCAAAAACTTGACCAAGACAGTTCGTAGACGGGATCCCGGCGGGGGTCTTGGGCCCAACGTGTGGTGTGCGTGCTCTATCTCCAGTGAGAGGCCTTCTGGTAGGGGGAGCACTTCTCTGAGGAACTTCTGGACATAACTCAGCATGTCTTGGCCTTCCAAGCCCTCAGGGAGCCCTGAAATCCTTATATTGCTCCTCCTGTTGCGGCTTTCGGCATCTTCTGCTCTGATTTGCAGTGCTTTGGCTTCCTTTTGCAATCGGGAAATAGCTTGCTCCGCTTCCCGAAGCCTACCCTCCATCTCGACTATGCGGGTTTCACTGTTTTCCTGCCTTTGCTCGAGTTTCCCGATGTCAATACGGAGTGCAGTGGCTGTGGATTTCATTTCGCGGCTGAAGTCCCTCAGCTCTGCCAGCATTTGGGCCATCTGGTTTTGCAGTATAATATGGGAGGCCTGCCCGGCCGCGCTGCCACCATGCCGCGATGAAGAAGAGGCCCGCGAGTCCCCACTTTCAGAGCCTTCATCCTGCGACTTCTCTTCGTCCGGATGGGCGAGGATTGAAAATTTGTTGTCCCCTCTTTTTTTGGGCATTGCAGGCTGTCCTCCGATATTCCGTTTAGTTCGATGTCGCTAGATTTAGGATGTTGGAGGATATTTGTAGGATCAGTCGGGAGAGCGCTTCTCCTAAGCTGCCATCTTCACCGTGACGTCACCGGTAGTCCTTCAATGTGTCCAGTTTAAACATCCACATTGATTCTTTCCTCAGTATAATTTCTCAGAATGCCCCACCCCCGACTTGGTGGCCAGCATTCATCAGTCCCCATAAATGTAAAAATATGAGATGCTCCATACTCCAGAAGATAGTGTACATTCTCCTGATTTCCATTTTTAATATCTCTGAGATGTTAACCTATTCTAATTTTAAGCTTGCGGCAAGTTTTTCCCACATATTGACAGCCACAATTACACTTAGCTAAATAGAGCAAATTCTCTGCATCACAATTAAAAAAATGCCTAACCTCATATACTTTACCCGTGGATATATAAATTAAGCTATTTTCTTTTGATTATAGTGGTACAGAACTTGCATCACCCACAGACATGGTTTCCGTGGTGGGGGGGGTAGGTAGCCAATTTCTATATGTAGGTTCAGGTTGATTCTGGCAACTATGAGTAACCCAATCTCCCACTGTGTTACCTTTATGGTAAACAAATCTAGGCATCTCATTCACATACTGTACCAAATTTGGGTCAGCTTTTAATATGTACTAGTTCTTTTCAATAACTCTTCTGATACCCTGCATGTTGGCGGAATACGTAGTTACAAAATTCAGTGGCTCTCGTCACACTGTACAAGAACACACACCAGTATTAATGCATACGTTATTGTCATTAGCCCTGTCAATATCTGGTTCTCCTGCATGATTCCTAACTGCTGTATCCTGACTTTCTCTTTGGGAAACAGTCATAGTTTGTGAAAAAATATCATCTACCTTTTGTTTCCTTTTCTGTATTACTTCAAATGGATAACCACTTTCCTGGAATCGAACAGACATTTCACGATTTCTTTCCAACCTATTAACTTCTTCAGTGCAGATTCTCTTAACTGTAAGAAATTGGCTGCAGGGCATATTTGCCTTATTGCAGTAAGGATGACAACTGTTGATCCACAGTAGTACATTGCGGTTCATCTCTTTCCTAAAGAGGTCTGTTTTCAACCCCCCACCCATCTTTCATGACCATCGAATCCAAACACTGTATGCTGTGATAGTCTAATTTTATCACTCATTTTAAATGTTCATTTTACATTTTTATTATAAAACGAGAGTGTATGAACAATGGCTGCCCATTTTCATAGGCAGCAGTGGTTGTGGTGCAAATAACAGGCAGTGCATAGAATACAGCAACATAAACAGTGAATACAGAGAAATAAATCTACAAGCTTTTAGTAAATCAGCATTAATGCCCATTACAAGTATCCATATTACTGATAACATTTCTTAAAGCTGTAACAAATGATTTACAGTTTGCTAGGCCCCTGATAGGTAAAAGTAAGGAATTCCAGTAGGTACAAATTCTATAGTAAAAAGCCACTTGCCCAGCATTTTCTGAACACTTGGGTAACTTTAGATATGGTTGATTAATAGATCTGGTTTTAATATTTGACAATGTTGGTTTCTTTACCAATAATTTTAATGTAGTTGGTGCTTGTCCATTTACCATATTCCAAGCCCAGCAACCCAGTTGTTGATTAATTCTTTGCTACAAAGTATACCACTTCAATATATTGTACAAACAACAAGTATGGTAATCTAAAGGTAAATCCAATGCAAACCTACAAGCTTTGTTGAGTAACAGTGTGATTCTTTGCAACAGAGATTTACTGGCAGAGGAATAATTGTGACTAAGCCATAGACTATATTGGATAGAACATTTGTTTGAAACAAGTTTTTTTCTTCTAATTCAAAGTGAAACCTATTCCTATACAGTATTCCAAATCGCTGATTTATTGACCTCACTATATTTTCAGTATGCTGATGGTAACTGAGGCAGCTGTCGGGAGTCGGACCTAAATATTTGTAATGAGTGATTTGTTCCAAAATACTTCCATAAAATGTTTTTATAGAGATAGACTTTGGTGAACCTGAATATTGTCTAGAATGAAATGGCATAACTTTTGCCTTTTTTTGAATTCAAGCATAGCTTATTATTCATGAACCGGTTATGCACACCATAAAAATCAGGCTGTAGTATAGTGGATAAGTTGTTTAAATCCTAATTCTGAAAGAACACCATGTCATCGGCATACAGTAGGATCTTTGACTATTTTATGACACTGGGTAAATTATATAGAAAAAGACTAAAAAGCAAGAGTCTATGAATAAATCCTTATGGAGCAATTAAAGTAACAGGTAAGGACTTTGAAAGGAAATTATGAATTTTAACCTGTTGTGCACGGTTAGTTAAGTAGTCTTTAAACCGGGATGTAACTGAACTGAAAAAAACAAATTGCTTCAGACTCTCAATCAGTTTAGTGTGTTGTACCAAATCAAAAACTTTTGATAAATCAATATATATAGAACCAACCATGTAGAGGACTGAGGGTATCTGTTACCCTCAGGGTGAGCCAGTTCTTCCCTCAGAAAAGAAGGGAAAGCTTGGCACTCTGACCCATAAGTGGACATCTATGGTGAAGATTGATTCTTAGAAGTTATGAAAGTTATGTACTTTCTGTAACTGTTTATCTTCCAGAATATCTTCACAGTTAATCACCACACCCATCAACCATCCCCCACTCTAGCAGAGCCAGGGCATCTTGGAAGCTCAACATGTTAGTGCTGGCCAGCACCATCTAGTGCCATGGCATCTCTCCAGTTATACTCCCCATGGAAGTAGTTCTTAAAAAAAGGGATTTGGGATTCATTGTTGGGTTCCCCCTCCCACCAAAAAAAAACCAAAAAAAACACTCAAACTGGGGTGAGGGTTCCATTTAGGGCCCTCATACCAAAGAAAAAAAAAGTGTGAGAAGGCAGCTCACTTCCTCCTTTTTCTTTCTTGACCTCCCTTCCCTGAGTATATCACCTTTTAGTGGTATATCCCTGTTAGTTGCTCAGTGCACTCTGTGCTTCTGTGAATTACCCAGTCTAACTCCACTTGACCATGGCACTGTGTATGGAACAGTGCTGTGTATTGGGCGGGATCACGTTACACTAGCATTTACATAGGATAGGTACATCTCTGTTGTTGCAGGAGAAGCAAGTGTTTTTCTGGTGGTTTTTCAACTAGCAGTGCCAGACTGTTTTTTGGTTGGTATGCCGCTCTGCTCCACATGCACTTGAGATTCCTTCCTTTTCCCCGATGGGGAAGAGAGAACATTTTTTGACTTGCTTCAATCAGTTCTCCATCAGGTACCATGGGGTTTGGTTTTCCAGGAGACTAAAGGATACATACTCTTTTTGGTATGTTGTGCCGTCTCAGTTGCAAGGGGTCCCAGTATTGGACATCCCCTCTTGCTTTTCTGCCAGAGCCACTTGATTAAAGACTGCTGCCTTTCAAGACCACTGTTCCTCTTCTGTCTGGCTAGTGGTGTGAGGGCCCTGGTTCCATACACAACTACCCCTTCATGTCACCTAGTGTGCCCTTTCTTATTTATTCAAAGGTTGGCAGTCAGGTTTTATTTTGTTGTTTCTCTGTTATTTCCTATATCCTTTCCCCTATCCCTTTGAGTTAGGAACATTCGTAACCTTCTCTTATATTTCCACACTTTGTTTTGTCGTAGTAAACAGAACTGAGGTCAGTAAAGAAGCTGGCTACAGTTACTGATAAGTGCACGGCAGCATGTGGGGAATCCACAGGTGCTGTGGCTAGTCCCCTGGCAGAAGATTTGCTCCCACTGAGTCATAATACCTCCAGCTCAGACCCGTAAATGACGATGGAGATGCTATTCTGGAAGATTAACAGTTACTTTAAGTATTTTGTTACCTATATTGAGAATCAGTGTGATAACTTTGTTTAAAACATTATTTGCAGATAATGATATTTATGCATTGGTAGTGTGACATGAATCTCCCAAGTGCAACATACAACTAATCTGGATGGGTTACAGATTTTTTTTTTAAATATAATTTCATCTTGTACTAGTGCTGTCCTACTTGATAAGGCTGCTCTTTCCAGACATGTTGAAAAAGACAGTACCAACTGGTAATTTGTTTATATATATTTTATGTTTTATGAATGTTAGAAAACATTGGGAATGAGCAAATGGGGCTGGCCTGGTTCTCTGGTATAGTCTGTTTGTCATGTTTGACCAGAAAAGGTGCACTGAGCTGTGACAGTTTGTTTCTTGGTACATTTTGGTGGTAAATGACATACATCTGCTTTAGTAGCAGGGAGAAGGTTGTGTCGTAGAAATGGGGAAAAATACCCTAATTCTCTGTGATAAATGCCATGGGATCTTTAACTTTCACCTGCAAAAAACCAGAGGTGAGCAGAAGGCACTTCAGTTTAACACTTCATCTGGAGAATGGCACCTCAGCAGTGCAGCACCATCCTTCTACTGCACTACAGTATCAGTCATAGACACCACCCCAAGTTCCTGGTGTGGGGCTAGAACCTACAGCCTTCCAATGTTATGGTCCCAGAGGCAAGAATGCTACCTACTGACTTACTGAGCTACTGACACTGATTATCTAGATTTTCTGCAATCTAAAAAAAGACATTCTTAAAACCTGTGAATTTTAAAAAACAAAATAGAGACAAAAGTAACTAATGTGAGATGAACAACAGCTACTCCAAAAACTATTTAAAAGACAACTATGGGCTGAATTTAATTTATATGCAGTAGAAGTACGGTAGTAAAGGAGAGTGCTGCAGTGTTTTCTCCGAGATTACACATACTACAGTACATATGAAACAGACTGCTCATGAATTCTGGGCATCCTAATTATATAGGCAGACATTTCATGTCCCGCCCCAACCACCCTCAAGATTGTACTGGACAGGAGCACTAATAATGTGAAACTATGACGTGTCCGTGCCCATTATACTGCAGCTCCATATGTATGGAAATGTTTAGCTTAAAAATCTGCTGTGTTTGCCAAGACTAAGCATTTCATGTTTATTGTTAGCATAAATGTAAAAGTTAGGCTTAGTCTTGGCAAACACATCAGCGGACGTGATATATTTTCAGTTGAAAGCCTCCATATGTAGGGATCTGTACTGTGAAGGGCAATGATGCGCCATAGTTTTGCATTATTAGTGCTCTTGGGGGTGGACGGAAGTAGGGCATGATATGTATGCCTAGATATTCAGGATGCTGAGAAATTGAGAGTTCTGTTTTATACGTAGTAAGTGTAATCTCTGAGAAAAACACTGCAGTACGTTCCTTTACTAGTCTATTGAATGTGCACGTAATCTAAATTAAGTCAAAGCCCCATTCTGATATGATTCTTGCACAGCTTCAAAAAGGGTTGTACACTGCATTGCACTCTTTTCTTGGTCCATTCCTACTTACTGCTCCCCTAAAAACTACTTCCTGCTCAGTTGCCTGTGCCTTCCAGTACCAATACCGGACATATTTGCTTCAACATGCAGTATGTGCCTGCTCCTAGCCATTGCCTACAGTGTTCATCTGGCCACCTATATTTTACTGCTACTTGCACTTGATTATTCTGTTACCTACTTATTATTGTCAGTACCTTTGCGATTCTACCAGTTACCCTTCCCCTGTGCTCCCTTGCTATTAGACATGCATCGTATTGTTTTTCTCTTCAATCTCTGCTCATAGTGTTGCTAAATTCACTGTCTCATATAGAATTGTACTCCTTTGGATTCTTTCACTAATTTTGTTGTTGTGCACAGAAATATTCCCATAGTTATTATGTTGATTCTGTGTTGTTATCACTGTTTGCACTGTAATGGTCTGAACTGGTTGTACTCTCCCAGGTCATGCCTGAAAATAGGCAGATGTTTGCCTAGTGCAATTTACCAGGTAAACAAAAAATAAATAAATAAAAACTAGAAGTTCAGTCTAATTTTGTTCATGGATAGTTTTGGGAACTTGATCATTTAGTAAACACCTGGGGACATCAAAGTCGCTGTCTTGTCGCGCAGATGGGCCCAAACAACTGCTTTGTGCCAGCGTTCCTAATTGCACCCTTTTGTGACATACGGTATACCAAGGGATGTACTGTTGCGACAATACAGGGAAAGGCACAGGCCAGCATGCATATGAAGTGCTGTGCTATGCACATATACTTCCCAGCCCCTGCAGAGCCGGCTGCAGTGCTCAGCACCTTCACCTCTGGTAGAACTATATGAAGCAGTTCTACTGAGAGTGACACAGGAGTGTGGTGCCTGCAAGTGAGATCATTTAGGGACCAAGTGGGATTGATGTAGGACTGAGATTGGTGAGGGACCATACAATAAAAAGTTAAAGGGGCTGGGGGGGGGGCCCACTGGATACCAGGGATATGTCCATCAAACAGAAGCAGTCGAGGTTCTACTGGATCATCAGGGGTGACCAGCATGGGACAGCATAATTGGGAAAATGAGAAGCCACATGGTCCACAAGCAGGCCATAAGGTACAGTGTGGGGGACAACTTGAAGAGCTAGTGCATCATACTATAGCGTCTGGGCATGGCTTCATGACATGAAACTGGGGCAGTGCAATGCCATGCTGAAATATCCATGATGATCACAGTTTTAATGTCTGTGATTGAAGTCTCCCTTTGCAGCCACAGACATCTTATCAGCATTTTTGCACTTGCGACTTCGCCATCGGTGGGTGCTCCTTCCCCAGTGGCTTAGCTAGGGCTCTGTGCATGTCAGTTTTCCGGGATGACAGAATTGCTTTGCACCATGAAATCTGGCCCCTGCCCCTGACTGCTACTGTATACTTTGTCCTTGATATCACTGTTATCCTTTTTTTGTAAATGGCTTCCATGGAAATAAACACTGATCTGCAAGCTGGAACCATTTACTCAACAGTGAAGACCTCAGAATCCAGTAGCACTGTTGCAGCAAATTCAGGGATTGCCCTCACCTCTCTCTTAGTAGCCAGTCATTGCAGCTAGCCTAGACTGGATCTTGATGTCGAATAACCAGCTAGGAGTTGGTCATTGACTCCCCCAAGGTATTTGTTATTTCCCTACTTTCAGACTATAAAATGGATACTAATAATATGCTTTGAGTAATTTCATGATAACATTGTACTGCTCACTGTTTTCACTTTAGCCTCTTTGACTGTGGACACTGGAAACACTGCAGTATACTGGTAGAACTTCATGTGTATTGTTTCTGATTACAGGTTCCAGTTTTACACCAGCATCTGGTATTTATTCAAGCAACAACTCTGTCTCCAACTCAACAAACTTCAGTAGTTCCCAGCAGGTATTCTCAGTCTTCGTATCACTTGCATATTACAAGGAGCTAAGAAGAACTATTCCATGCTGTTGTTCCCTTATAAGGTTTGGTTACAGTGACAGGAACATCTGTACATGTGGGCTGCTGGGTTGTTTTTTAGCTAGTGGGAACTTGCTTGATTTATACCATGCAGTTTACAGGAGAATTGTTATTGCACACTAGTACTGTTACATTGTGTTTACCTAATACGATTCCCTCTTTGAGCCCTATCCAGTAGCAACCTACTTATCTTATATGTCAGATAACAAGGAGATAGATGCATAAAGTACTGCTGTGCAAAGCAGTGCGGGTACATTGACTCTGCTTATATAACCCCCAAAAAAAAATTTGAGTGTTGCAATTGGTCAAGCACTGGGCTACCATGCAGGAGATCTAGGTGTGGGCTATGATCCCCAGTACCAATCTCAAAGGATTTGTGGGAACGTTACAGAGGCAGTACTCTTGGATGTGGGGGAGAGAGGACTGCAGCCATTCCACAACATAAGCGTCTCCTTCAGTGTGTTCACAGCAACCTTTTATGTGACAGGTGACCACAACATGTCCTGCCCAGCCCAAAAGGTATGGTTTGGTGTGTGTCTTCAATTACAGGATAGCAGGAGGGAGGCAGCAAAGGGGAGAATGGAGATGTGGCAGTGTGATTACTCCACCCACATCCCAATTGCCTGTGTGTCCTTTGTGCTGGAAATTAAAGAAGATGACGAAACAACCCACTGTGGGCGTGAAACTGCGAGGTATCAGGAAGTGGCATCTGAAGGGCTCCCACAGGGCCGTGGTTGGTGTCAGGTTGGGGGTGGCAGTAGAGGACCAAGCTAGGTAGTGGATGGGCAGGAACAAAGTGTGGCTTGAAAAATTAATCATTCACTTAATTAATCACTTAAGTCATTAATACAAAAGTGTCAGTTTAAAGTGTACCCTCTGGAATAATCTATTTTTGTATTCACAAATTTCATTTTTGTTATGCTGCAGTAATGTTTTTAAAAATATCTAACATAATCCTCGGTTGATAAGAAAATCCAGGTCATAAAATTAGTAGACATGTAGGACATTAAATCTTACGAAACCAAGAAACAGACAGGCTAAAGTTTCTTTTAGACAGCTAAACAAAGTGCTTCACTCAAAAATGATTACTACTGTTTCAGGATTATCCTTCCTATACAGCTTTTGGCCAAAACCAGTATGCACAGTATTATTCAGCATCAACATATGGAGCGTACATGACGAACAATACTGTGGACGGATCGTCATCTGTAGCAACCTATCAGTTACAGGAACCTCTTCCAGGTCTCACCAGTCAACCTGGGGCAGATCTTCATCCAGGTAAAATGCATATGAACTGTGAATACAGTAACAACAAATGGAATATTTCCCCTCAAATGATAACATTGCTATTTTTTCTGCTTCATTTATTTAGTGTCTTCTTCGCCAGGGTTGCTTTAGGTGTAGAACCTAATTTGTGAAATGGTTCTGGAGGAGAGAGGAGCAGTAGCAATAAGTGTAAAGCATGCAAAATTAGAAACTTTTCTGACTGGTCAAGAGGCATGGTGACAAAAGTTGACAATAGTGTATTTCTACAAGTAAGCTATGCTAGCAGTTCAAGAACAGCCAATATTAACCGTGCTGTACAGGTGATTTAGCCATGGATTGGAAAGTTAATTCATGTTGCGTCAGGATTTGTCCAGCAGTCTGAATGGGTAGTAGCTGATCAGGGCAATCAAGGAGGCCTTTTGTATATCATCTAGTGAGGTGCTCTAGGGAACAGGAGCTAAATAGGAGTAGGCCTTTTGCCTGTGACTCTGAGGATACGTGGGATGTCTTCAGCCTGTGAACTCAGTTTTTTTTTTGTTGTTGTTTTTTTTTTTCCAACTATTTTTTATGCACCTTCGGTCTGAGGCATCTGTTAGAGGTGCCTACTCAGCTCAGTCCTGCTACTCCCCGCCAAGACTCCTCCCAGTGGTCCCCTCCTACAGAGACTTCCCACCCCCTGGATCACCCCCCTCCGGGGGAGGGCCCACCACTCCTAAATTGGCAGCATCTTTCTGCAATTAGAGGGTCCATCTCTGCAAGTGGTTCCTGGGGGACCACTGGAGCAGTAGCCCAGCATTGGGGATGTGCGGCCTGGTTGCTGAGGCCCTCATCACCTCCTCAGACCTCCGGGGATTTTCTTGTGTTGTCCCCAGGAATGCGTGGACGTGCCAAGACATCAAGGCACAACGTGCCAATATCAGCCGATGCTCTTTCCCTGCATTGTAGTGCCACATCCTTGTTTGGACTCCTGAGCACCCCCAGGAGCTGCTAGAGAGCAGCACAAGTCCCTATCCCTCCCCAGGGAAGGGAGAGCTGTCCTACAGATGCTCAGTCCCTTCCCTCCCCTGACGATCCCCGATGGCCCAGGCTCTTTCCCGAACCCGGTTCGACAGCGTGGCACGAGGTGTGGCATCCAGCGCCTCAGTCCTCAGCGTCACTGGGCCAGCTTGTAAACTCAGATTGCCTTGGTCTAAAGTGACTTAGATAATCAGGGTAAAGACTAATCTGGAACAAGTAGTGTTCATGTCTTTCAGGTAAAGATAGTGGTCCTAGCTTGCAACTCTAGTTGCAGAGGTGAAGTGCTGTGTTCACAACCCAGTACAAATCTGAGTTTGGTCTAAGTGTCTGTGTAGATGTTTTGAACTGTTTCTAATATGCAGATAAGAATTGCTCATCTGACTTTGAATATTGATATATACAGAGAAAAAAATAAAAGCCAAGAGAACTCAAAATTCCTGTAACTTAGTGGCTTATCACAAACATTAGGAGTCACACTTCTTTCTTAACAATCCATACAACAGTAAGACTTTTAATGCCAATTCATTTAAATGAGATGCATAGTGGGATTTAGTAGCTTCCTACCAGGACAGTGTTTCGGGACTTGGGTTCAATTCTAAAGGCCAATTTTTTCTTTTAATTTCCCTACAGTTTTATTTCCTTTGACACCACACCCACGTGGCTGCTGAAACAGCTGTGGCACACTCAAAACAGCTCCTAACAAGGAGACAAAATGGTGCAGGGGCTTTTCTACTGTAACCCCTAGGTGGCACTATCCCAAGGACTACTACCCCTGCCTGCTTGGCTAGTAGCAGGTTAAGGGGCCTGAGTTCTGAAACGGGTGCCTCCACCCAGAGGTCAGGGTTAGTAGTGGTCAAGCTAACCTGGGCACATCCTTCTGGGATGCTGTAACCCCCCTCTTTACCCTCTAGTGGTCTGAACACCGTACAGTAATCACTTTCACAATACCCCTGGTACACCACACAAGTACCCACACTGTTTGCACTTACCACTAGGGCTGGTTCCTCTGGCTCGACCTTGGGGACTCCCTGTAAAACAAGGTTAAGCACAGCAAATAGCAACAGTACAGTACTCTGAGCACAAACAGGAACCACAGTCAGATTATATGCAGAAAAAGTTAGATCTGATTTATTCAGGGGACTTGAACAAGGGAGGGGCAAAATCAGGTTAATTAGCTTAAAGGTTATATCAATCAAGCAGTTATGCATGCGCTTTGAGTCCCCCCACACAGTCCACCTCTGGGTACCCAGGTAGAGAAGAGATGGGCTAGCTAGGACAGTTGCCCGGGGTTGCAGCTGGTTGGGGCCCTGTGATGGAAAACACAACATGCACAGTACACAATATTTGTAATCTGGAGCCAGAGGGCTCAGTTTGTAAAGGAAACGAAACAACAAGACAATCAGATGATACACTCAGATTAAGCTGTTGTTTTAGGGAGCTACCCTAGTATTTACTCACGATACCCAAGACTGGACACAGGCTAGATGAAAATCGAGACTGCAGGTGGTTGATCTGGAATGCCAGGAGAAGCAGGGCCCACACAAGTCACAGAGGCGTCATTCCTGTTCAAGCGTGGAGCAGGGGGCTGATCCCCAGGCAGGTCTCTTGTCAATGGCTTCTCTGTGCAGTGGGTAGTCTGGCTGGGCCAGTCTGGCAAAGCCTAGACCGCATGGAGACAAGTTCATAAGCAGTCCGTTTTGGGCTGGATACAGCTTCCAGCAAGCAGAACACAGTTCACATAGTGGGGAACTAACTCATGACCCACTAGCAGTTCATAGCACGTTTACATGTACGGGAATTTTACTGTACCAGGCAAAGCGCTCCCCGGGCACAATCGCAAAGTCTCTGCACACACCGGGAGCTTAGGGATAGCTGGAACTCCTGACAGGCCGATTGCATTCAGCAAAAATATTCGGTCTTCTTCAGGTTGAGCCTGGCCCACTTCAGTAGCTTACTTTAGTCACACAAACTTGGATTTAGTCCAAAATAATTCTCTTCTCTCCCCCTCTCAGGAGCAGCAGGCAGACGTGGAGGCTAACCTCTCAGCCTTTTCATAGTTCTCCCATGTGAATCCACTCAGGATTGCTCTCAGAATCACTTAATCAGAATCACTTTAGCTCCTTTCCTTTTACTTCCCAGCTCAGAAACTAACTGAAAACTGCAAACAGCCCGAGACTTCCCCAAGATCCAAAAGATTTGGTTGGCTGATTTGGCTGTCAATCAAAGCAAAAAAGGCAAAAAACTCAAACTACAGTTCCTATAGATTTTGAATTCAGACAGCTCCTGTAGTCCGGCTACATTTTAGGTCCCACCAGAACTGATTGGTCCAATTTGCAGTCCAGGACCAAGATAGTGGAGAGAAACAAAACAATCCTTGCTGCAAAGAAAGCAGGTTAGACAAACTACATTATCATTATCATTCTAAATGGTTTTCAGCAAATAGTTACATCTTTCAACAGAGGTCCATCTCGGATTACTTATGCTGCAATCAAGCAGCTCTTAAAGAGACAGTACACAGAGGCTATACAGATTCTGGTAATCACATTTAAACTGCTAAAATGCAGGACACCAGCCTGGCAGTGAGCATTTGGGCAAGCTCAAGGAATATTTTTTGGGAACCCCCATTTGTAGGGGGGTTACACCACTAATATAGCTTATCAATTAAACCTATGGAGTGGAAGCCACTGCTTGTACACGCTCAAGAAGTGATTTTATTTTTTCTCAAAATGTTGGTAATATGCAGGCAGTGATTTTATTTCCCAGATACATAAATAAAACTGATTTAAGTATCTGCGGTGAGTCCAGCATTTTTTGTCAAATATATGGCTGTGGTAATTTCCAGAACTTATCAGAACAGACTCCTCCCCATTCATTTTGTTTTCTTACAATTTGTGGAGACCACACTGGACGTGTACTGGTATAGTTAGGCTCATCCTAACAGTGAATATAGCAGTAGTCTTTCCAGGGAAGGCAGCAATATAGGCTCAGGCTGCTGCCCTGCAGGGAACTTCAAATACTGCTTTGCATTATGATTACTGACAAGTCCCATGTACTGAAAACTTGGCCAGGTACTAGGACCACACGGGAACTTGTCTGGCTAGCAGAAAAGAGAAAGACTAGGGCAGGGATAGTGAGACTAAAAAGGGAGGAAGAGAGAGGGCCTGTTGAGGGGGACCAGGAAAAGTCAGAAATCCTGAATAAATATTTCTCCTCAGTATTTACGGTGGAAGGGGAAGGGGAGGGACTACTATTGAGAGAAAAAAGAAGTCGGAGACAGGGGATGGATACCAGGTACATTCACAAAGGAGGGAGTCCTAAAAGAGCTGTAAAAGCTGAGAATAGACAAAGCAGTGGGACCAGATTAAATTTACCCCAGCATGCTAAAAGAGTTCAGAAATGAACTAGCAGTACCCATAGCAGAACTATTCAACAAATCGTTAGAGATGGGGCTGGTCCCGGTGGATTGGAGAAGGGCAAATGTTGTCCCTCTCCAGAAGAGTGGGAGTAGGGAGGAGGTAGATAATTACAGTCCAGTTAGCCTAACCTCAGTGGTAGGGAAATTGATGGAATCACTGCTCAAGGAAAGGATTGTGGAGTACCTCGAACCCAGTGGTCAGCAGGATCTGAAGCAACATTGTTTTACAGCAGGTAGATCTTGCCAAACAAACATGATAGATTTCTTTGATTGGGTAATCAGAGTTGTAGGCCGGTGGGGGGGTGAGGGGGTGGATGTGGACTACTTGGATTTTAGTAAGGCCTTCTACATTGTTCCACATAGAAGACTAGCAAATGAGCTGAGCTCTCTGGGAGTGGGGCACAGGGTGGTGACCTGGGTTAGAAATTGGTTAGGCAGGAGGACACAAAGATTGGTTGTGAATGGAGCTCAATCCATAGAGAGGGAGGTGTCCAGTGGGGTGCCCCAGGGTTTGGTGCTGTGGCCGGTCCTCTTTAATGTCTTCATAAGTGACATTGCGGAGGGGCTCATGGGGAAGGTGTGTCTATTTGCAGATGACACAAGATCTGCATTAGAGTTGATGACCCAGAAGGGGTGGGAAAGAATGAGAAGAGACCTATGTAAGCTTGAGGAATTGTCAATGGTGTGGCAGCTGAAATTTAATGCAACATGATACACTTGGGGCGTGGAAACCCAGGAGAAAAGCATGCAGTGGGGGGAAGGGAATGCTGACACCCACCAAGCAAGAAAGGGATCTGGGGTGGTTATAACAGATGACTTAAAGGTGGTCAGTCAGTGTGAGAAAGTGACAAGGAGGGTCAGTGGAATGTTGGGGTTCATAGGGAGGGGTATCTTCAGCAGGAATAGGGAAGTGATGATGCCACTTTACAGCTCATTAGCAACAGAGTGAGTGCGCACTGGGACATGGTGCACTGAAACTACATGATCAAAGCAGAATAAAAAGGGTTTCAAGCACACACAAACTCAAAAGGAGGGATGCACAAAAATCAGAAGCAAAGTCCTTCCTCTCTTCCATCTTATTTCACCAAAGGCCGGATAAGGTTGTCCTTTTGAGTTTGTGTGTGCCTGAAACCCTTTTCTTCCACTTTATAGCTCACTAGTGAGACCTCATCTGGAATACTGTGTCCAGTTCTGGAGGCCACACCTCAGAAAAGACATAGACAAAGTGGAGGCTGTACAGAGGAGGGCTACAAGGATGGTGCAAGGGCTACACCAGAAGACATATGAGGAGAGGCTAATAGACCTTGACATGTATTTGCTGGAGATGTGAAGGGAAAGGGGGTATATGATAGAGACTTTTAAATACCTCAGTGGTTTTATTGGGTCCAGAAGGGGAGCCTCTTTCAGAAAAGAGAATGCTCAAAAACAAGCGGTCATGATATGAGGCTGGAGTGAAGTAGACTCGGAGAATGTGAGGAAGTTCTTCTTCATGGAAAGAGTGGTGGATGCATGGAACAGCCTCCCCATGGAAGTGGTAAGGGTACAAACAGTGAAGGCATTCAGAAGTGCATGGAGTAGACATAAGAGGACCCTAGTGATGACTAGGAAAGGATAAACAAGGGACACCTTTTTGGGGGGATAGGGTAAATGGGCAGACTAGATGGGCCAGGTGATCCTCATCTGCCGTCAAAGTCTATGTATCAATGAGATGTGTTCACCTGCAGTGCCGTTTAATTGCATCCTGATACTACAGGTCTTCATCGTGGGTATCTCTTGCAACAGTCCACACCTATATTTTATTTATTTATTTTTTTATTTAAAATTTGTTGACCGGGAAAGGCGCACTGAACTGAGGCTTGTGTTTAGGTGCAAACTGCAGAGCTATAGAACTATAAGCTATAGAACTATAGCCGCCAGGCACTAGGACCACACAGAAACTTTTATAGCTAGCAAGTCTACCAGGGGGCCGCCCACGCCGACATCACACGCTGATGAGATCCTTCCCATATATAAGTGTGGGTGGCCCAGTGCCCTTCTCAGCTCTTTTCCCGCCGTTGACCATCGCACATAATACTTCACGGAAGATACCGCAAGCTTCAGTCGACTGCCCTTTTCTGTTGTACTATTTTTGTTTTTCTCTCCCTACAACTTGCAGTCACTTTGTTCCCAAAGTGATTTTTCCTCCTTTTTATGCCGAACTCTGTCTGTGAGAAACTCTTTCAAATCTGTGCCTGTGGGTAGAAGATCCTCAAGAAGGATGGCCACAATGCTTGCATCTGCTGCCTAGGCCTGGACCATAACGTGCAGTCCTGCGAACTCTGTCACTGCTTCAACCAGACTACCAGGATGCATTGCCAGACAGCCCTAGAGACATTCCTCCTCCAGCAGAAGGTTTCCTGCATGGAGAAGCAGCCTCAAGCCAGGAGTTCCTCTGCTTTGCTGGCTTGTCCTGGGGTTTCCACTCGTCCAAGCCTGAGACAAGTTAGTCAGGAAGCATAAGCAATGGAATAAGGACTGGGCTAAGGAATGGTCCTCCTCGCATCGTTCCAGGTCACCGCATCAACTGTAGTGGGGCCATCTTCCACTTTGGGAGCGGTCCCCCCACTGCCATGTCCTCTCTTCTACAGGACTCGCTGTGGTAGCCCCGCCCCCCAACCACCAGTCTTACTGTGGCAGGTGCGGGTTCATCAGCGTTAGGTACTTCTTTGGTCCTGCTGACCTTCCAGCCCCTAGTGTTCAGGCCCTTATTCTCCACAGGCCATCAGTCAGGCAGTTCTGCTGGTTCAGCCTTGGTCGGCACTGGCTCAGCACTCTCGGGGGTTCAGGCTACTCCCCTGATGCTGTCATTGGCTGCTTTGGCAGCTCAGGTTTTGGCCTGGGGGTCCCAGACTCCTCCGGCATCTCCCCAGGCCATTTCTCCATTGTCCTGTCCTCCTCAGAACCCGACGATGACACAGTCCGTAGTGCTAATGCCAGTGCTTCAGCCTACTCTGTCACCCTTCCCGGCCTCACCACCGATGCCGGTACCTCTGCCTCCACAGCTGACACTGATTTCAGTGGACTTCTAATGTATGCTCTGTTTCCTGTAGGACTTTATGCAAACTTACCTTGCTCCTCTATAAGGGTCGACTCCACAGGGGTCTTCTACGCCTACACCCATGCCTTCTCACCCCCTTGGGGCAGCTTCCTGGCCTTCATACCCCAATGCCCATTCTACCTCATCCTGGGCAAGGGAATGATGAATACCACCTGGATATTCATCCTCCCGATGATGACAAGGAAGACTTCGACAGGGATGATGGGGTGACAGCCCCTCACATTCTACTTCAGCAGTATCCTCTGGGGGTGAAGAGACCACAAAGTACATTCCTCGGTCTCTGCCTTACATCTCTTGTTTTGTCTCAGTTATGCGGCAGTTGCAGGCCACTAATGGGGTTCAAGGCAGAGGAACAAGACCCTGCCTGATGCCATCTGTGCCACTACCTGGAGTTGCCAGACTCTCCCCCACTCATCATACCTCACCAGTGGAGCCTTTCGAGGATGCCACCATGGCTGCCTGGTATAGACCCAGCCTGGTCCCCACCATGCCCAGGAAGGCAGACAAGTTGCACCAGGCCTCTGCAGGGAAACCATTTTTTGCTGAGCAATCTCAGGCTGACTCTGTGGTCAATAATGCTGCCAGTGATCGGACTAAGAAGCCAGAACATCTCTGCTCTCTCCCTCCAGACGAGGAGTCCAGAAAGCTAGACCTGATTGGCAAAAGGACCTTTGCCTCAGCTACTGTGGCCATCAGGGTCTTAAACTATGTTGCCCATATGGTCTGGTTTAAAAACCAGACCTGGAGATGGGCCAAAGAGTTGGCCAAGGCTGTTCCAGAGCACCCTCAGATGCAGGAGTTCCTTCAAGTCCTTTAGTCCGGGGTCGACACCGGTAAGCATCTACTGAGCTCAGCTTATAATGCCATGGATACCTCAGCTTGAGCAGCAGCAGTTGGCATTTGCCTCAGGAGGCATTCTTGGCTCAGAGTTTCAGGCTTTACCAAGGACATGCAACAGCCCATCCTTAACACCCCATTTAGAGACTACAGACTCTTTGAGTTGGATGTGCAGGATATCCTTTTGGACCTGCAGGCTTCCATCTGGACTTTGCGATTGGTCCACTCTTTGTATCACACCCATCCAAAAAGTGGGCAGAGCGTGCCCTTTTGTCATGCCACTCACATACCAAAGCCTGGCCCTAAGACTCAGAGCAAATGCAGAGCAGCCTCTGCCCTGCACACCGCTTCCTCCATCTCTGGGAAGGCCTCCAGGGGGACGGCTCCAGCCACAGGGACTACTTCAGTCTGACTCCTTACCTGTTCTCCCCCCCACACTTCCAGTATGGCAGGAGGTGATAGCAGGGGGTTGTTTCTCCCTGCACCTCGACAGGTGGAGGGAACTCACCATAGATGCTCAGGTTCTAAAGCTCGCAGAACACAGCCACACTCTGGAACTCCTGGAGCAGCCTCTGGAGCAACCTCCAGTTCAGTCCAGTTATCCCTGCCCCAACTATATCCCAGTGCCTGGGGGGGGAGAGATTTGCACATTACTGCAAAAAAGAGCCATATAACCCATTCCCAAGGATCAGAGAGACAAGGGATTCTACTCCCATTTTTTCTTGATTCCCAAGTGCACAGATGATCTCTATCCCATCTTGGACCTGCGCAATCTAAACTTTTACATCCAGTACAAGGAGTTCCAGATGGTGACCCTTCAAGGGCTGCTGCCTCTTCTGCATCAGGGAGACTTGATATGCTCCCCCAACATGCAGGATGCATACCTGCATATCAAAGTGTGTGCCTCCCACCGGTAGTACCTCAGGTTTTAGTTCCAGGGAGAGCACTTCCAATTCCGTGCCTTGCCATTTGGCTTGTCCTTGACAGTAGTGGCAGCAGCTCTTAGGAGGGAGGGATTTTATGTCTTCCCCTACCTGAATGACTGGCTCCTCAAAGTGCAATCCAGGGAGCAGTTACTCCAGACCCTGGCATGTACAACACAACTGTTCAATGGCCTGGGGATCACCATCAATCTGCTCAAATCAGTTTTGCCCCCATATCAGTGCCTACAGTATATAGGAGCAGTCCTGGATATGGCTGGGGGTGTGGCTTTCCTCCATCAGAACAGGGCAGTCTACCTGCTGGCTCAAGCTCAACTGCTTTACAACAGCAGATATGTTTCAGCCAGATCCTTCCTCAGGCTGTTGGGCCTGATGGCCTGCAGTCTGATTGTCACGGTTCCTCTGGCCAGGTTGCACATGAGGATCCCTTAGTGGACACTGAGGGTTCAGTGGGATCAGTGCTCTGACCTAGAACAACAGATCTTTCTGGTCAGATAGGTGCTACTCTGGTGGATGGAACCCAGCAACCTTTTGAAAGGGGTTTCCTTCCTCATTCCTTCCGCTCAGCAGATCCTCACCACAGATGCTTCGGGGTTGGGCTGGGGGACTCATTTGGGCCCTAATCAGATTCAGGGGATGTGGTCTGAAGTGGAGACTGGCCTTCACATCAGTGTCCTGGAGATGAGGGATGTTCTGTATGCCTTGCAAGTCTTCCAGACTCTCCTGTCCCCGGGTCATCTGTTGGTGTTGGTGGACAACATCAGTGTAGGCCATTACATCAACAAGCAAGAGGGGACCTATTCGTACTCCCTCTGTCGGGAAGCCATGAGTGTCTAGTACTTGACCCTAGCACACAGTCTGGACTCTCGGCCCTTCCCACTAATTCAGAGGGTGCTGATCAAACTTCAGATGGAAGGGGCCACTATGATCCTCATCACCCCTTTCTGGCCTCGCCAGGTCTGGATTCTTCTACTGCAGCAGTTGGCAGTGGAAGCTCTAGTGTCTCTACCCCTGTACACAACCTGGCGCTCCCAGGAACAGGGCACCTTGGTCCATACGGACTTCAAGTCTCTGCATTGTCATGCTTGGCTCCTGAAGATGTAGCCATGACTAGATTCAGGGTGTCTCCAAAGGTAGCTGATGTTCTGGTGGATGCTAGGAATCCACCCACCAGGGCTGCCTATTCCATGAAGTGGAAATGCTTTGCTCTATGGGACACTGCCTGCCAGCAGGAACCGTTCACTCGTCCTGTGAATCAGATTCTGAAAGTACTTGCTGTCCCTCACAGATTCTGGTCTGAAGTACTCCTAGATTAAGATGCACTTGTCAGCTATTTCAGCATTTCATGTGTCTTTTGATGGATGTACGGTGGCAAGGGTAGAGGTATCCCATACCTTCCTGAGAGGCATTCTTCATCTGAAGCCCCCCATTTGCAATCCGGTCCAGCCTTAGGACCTGAATTTTGTGTTATGAACACTTAATTTGGCTCCTTTTGAGCCAACCATGACTTGAGAGCTATGCTTTCTGTCATAGAAAGCATTAATTTTGTTTGCTGTTACTCTGCCCAAAGGATTTCAGAGCTGCAGACCTTTATGTGTGAGCAGCTTTATTTGATTTTTCCAGAGTGTCTTTACATATGAATCCTAAGTTTCTTCCTAAAGTGATGTCTGAGTTTACTTTAAATGAAATGATCCACCTGCCTGTGTATTACCCAGAGCTTGCCAGTCCAGGGGAAGCATTGCTCTATACTTCACATGTACATAGAATGTTCACGTATTGTACTCTCTGCATGAAGAACTGTAGAAAAGTCCTCAGTTATTTGTTTCCTTTACCCCTAGGAAGGAGGGCATACCTGTTACTAAACAGTGCCTGTCCATAGCTGTGGCTAACTGTATTGTTTTCTGTTATAGAAAGTACGGTAAGGAACTTCCAGGGACTGTCCATGGTCATTCCACTAGGGGAATGGCTACTTCTTTTGCCTGGTTCAGAAATGTGTCAGCTGCTGAGATCTGTGCTGCTGCCATTTGGAGTATGAGCCACAACTTTGCCAAGCACTACAATCTGGACATTGCCTCGAGATGTAGAGCTGGTTTGGGCCTAGCTGTGCTTCAGGGCCTTCTTTATTAGGCTTATGGTCTCCAGCCACCCAGACTTGTTCCTCTGCTGTCAGAACTGCTTGTGACTCATGCTATAGGTGTGGCCTGCTGCAAGAGATGCCCTTGATGAAAATATTACAGTTACATAACAACTTGCTGTAACAGTAGATCTGCAAGGGGATCTCTTGCAGAAGGCCATGCCATCCCTTCCTCCTGGTCCCTGAGCCTGTGCAGCTCTCCTGTGTCTGCTTCTACTGTCTATCTCTTTTTTGGCAGAAACCTTTGGTCCCTCCTCTGTTCCTCTGCAGGACTCTTCTGCTTATGGTCTCCAGCAGCAGAACTGAGGAGGGTGCAGGGGCTGCCCACTCATATAGCATGTGGTGACGTCGGCATCTGATGTGGAGTGGGTGGCCCCCGGTGGACTGCTAGCTAGAAAAGTTTCTGTGTGGTCCTAGTGCCTGGTGACTATAGTTCCATAGGTGTGGCCTGCTGCAAGAGATCCCCTCACAGATCTACTGTTACGATAAGTTCTTAGTAACTGTACTTTCTGTGCAGGCAAAAATAACTCGACAAAATAAAAGATGATAAAGCAAGAAGGAAAAAACAGGAGTGCAGTTAAGCAGGGATTGAGATAAAGGATGAGATAAGTAGCAAAAAATAAATAAAAATTAAGTGTACTGCTGAAAATAATTTTACAAGATTGTCCTATCTTGGAAAGCAGTCATAAGTGGGTGCTAGTCAGCACCTGGACCTGTCTGTTGAGGGCTATGCCTGAGGGTGGAGAACTGGAGCTGGGTAGGAAATGAGTTCCAGAGGGAAGGAAATCACCAGGACAATTTAGTCTGCCTAAGAAAGTTGGGATTAGACTTGAGGGGGTAGGTGAGGAGAGAGTGTGGAGGGAGGACTGAGAGATAGTTGGGGAAAGTGATGATCCATAATTTAAAGGTCAGTAGGGTTCCATGCGTGACATGAGTCACCATCCTTCTATGAAAGGCCAGGCCAGAGTACAGATCACAGTGGTGGGTACAGAGGAGGGGCTATTTAAGGGTAAAGAAACAGAAAGCATTGAAAATGGAATCCAGTCTGTCTAGGAAGGATTTGAGTGCTACACAATAGACAGTATCACCATCATGAAAAACTGGGAGAACAGTTTCTGAACAGTCTCCCATCTGTCAGAAGGGGTAAGGCAAGATCTGTTTCGGTGGAGGGTACCAAACTCTAGGAGTTTTTGAAGTAAATGTGGATGGAGAAGCTGAGGGACTGTTTCATCTAGACCCTGAGATATTTTAAGGATGTGGTGTGTTCCAGAAGTTAGCCATCACAGGTCTTTTATAATGGTGTCCTTAAGGATCAAGCTTCAGATTTTTTTCAAACAAGTTGCACTTATTAGAACAAGACATACATATAGAAAGAAACAAAATAATATGAGAAATACCTTCATACTTACTGTAATTTCCTTTTCCTTTAGCTCCAGCATTGTCAATGAGTGTTGGGAAGGTTACTGTATTAACTTACTTTGCTAAATCAGTAGGAGGGGAGAGAGGTTAATTGGGGGTGTGGCTTAGGCAGTATAAAAGCAGGTGACACCAATTACAACTTCCTGCTGCTAGCTTTTGGAGGACAGAAATCTTGCTTGTAGTGCAGCTAACTAAAAAAGCTACAGTTTTTCTTACTAATTGCCCTCCATCCCACCCTAAGCCAGTTCTACTTTCATAGCCACTGGATTTGACTGACAACAGGAACTTCCTGTTTGGTAGTAGGAAGGGAAGGATCATAGAAAAACATTAGTTTTGTCAACCCTAAAGGTAAAAAGTAGCTCTTTCTTCCCCACCCCCCAGCTGCTGGTAGTCTGACTCTGAGCAAGGAAGAAGGAGTCTACTGAAGAATACAGGAAGTTGCTGTCCCGGAACAGGAAGTGTGAGAATTGTAAGGAGAGGAGAGAGTAAGCATACAAAGAAACAGGAGAGCGGACATAAAATACGACATGATGGGAGTGGTGCAGTGCAATGGCTGTGGGGCGGCAGTGTTCCGGGAGACATTCTGGAGGCTGTGGTGCTACCCTATTTGCGGGCACCTCTCTGGTCTGAGGGAGGAGGTTGCCTGTCTCCAGCCTACCTGGCTAGGATTCGTGAAAACACCTCCCCCACCCAGGAACTACCAGGGCCACTGCCGCTATCTCAGATGTTGCCAAGAAAGAGGAACTGCCGGACCAAGGTGGGCTCAGGGAGGGAGAGGGTGGTGGAGCAGAGGTGCATCCCTCCAGCTGTACCTCTCCACAATTCATACGCTGTTCTGGTGGATAGTGGTTCCACTATGGAGGCACCTGCAGTGGAGACCAAGGAGGATGCTGGGAACCTCCACAAAGGAGATCCACAGAAGGGTGGCACGGGACACCACTGGGGAAGGAAACAACTCCTGGTGGGGGACTTAATTGTTAGGGGGGTAGAAGTGGGGGAGGAAGGGGATAGGGAGGTAAGGTGCCTGCCTGGCACCATGACTTGGAGGGACAGGAAGCAGATCCTCAGGATCGTGGGAGCAGCTGCATGAGGGAAGGAGCTGGATGTCATTGTCTACCTAAGGTCAAATGACCTGGCTTGGAATGGGATCAGAGCAGTGCAAGAGGAGTTTATAGAGTTGGGAAGGGGCTTTAGACAAGTAGCGCATACGGTAACCTTCTTGGAGGTGCTGCCTGTCTATGGCAAGGGTGATGCTAGGGTACTGCTCACCATGGAATTCAATGAATGGTTGAAAAACTGGTGTGGAGCTCAGGGTTTTGGCTTCATTGGGGACTGGGGAGCCACCTGGAGGGATGCAGGCCTGTACTGGCACGATGGTCTGCATCTTTCCAGGGGGGGATCCAGGATCCTAGGTGATAGGTTTAAATGCTTCATTGGCAAGCATTTAAACTAGCCAAGGGGGAGGAACTGAAAAGGAGCAGGGAAATCACAGCCATCCCCCACAAAACACAGTAATTAGTGAGGTAGACATCAAGGTAGAGAAGCCATTAGGGAGCAGGAAAAGAGGTAAATGCAAAAAAAAGGCAAAGGCATTAAGGACAGGGATGGGTCAGAAAGGGGTAAGGCCATCAAAAATTGGAGGGTGATGAGTACCAATGCCCATAGTCTGTGTAACAAGCTCCCTGAACTAGTGGCCTTGATGGAAGAGGGATGCCTGGATATTGGCAGTCACAGAAACATGGTACACAGAGAACCATGACTGGGATGTTAACATACCAGGATACACAATCTACAGGAGGGACAGGGAGGGTAAAAGAGGAGGAGGAGGAGTAGCTCTTTATGTAAGGGAAGGATCAAAGCAGCAGAACTAAAGAGTAAACAGGGAGTAGATGAGGCACTGTAGGTCACCCTGGAGACAGGAAATGGCACCACAATCCGTACGGGGGTTGTATACAGACCCCCATATCAGGGGGAGGGAATGGACAAGGAAATGATAGAAGTCATCCTTAGAATGGCAGAAAAAGGGGAGATATTGTTGATGGAGGACCTGAATATATCAGATGTTAACTGGAGCACCTTAGCTGCAGGCACATCCCAGAGTAGGGTCATTCTTGATGCCCTACAAGGGGCATTCCTCAGACAGCTAGTATTGGAACCCACTCAGGAGGGAGCAATCTTAGACCTTGTACTCTCAAACGGGGACAGAGATAGAATCTCAGATTTAGAAGTGGGTAGCCATCTGAGAACACGTGACCACCAAACACTGTGGTTCACAATAAACACAGTCATAGAGTCAAACCATACAAAAACAAGAGTACTGGACTTTAGGAGGGCTGACTTTGGGGAAAATGAAAGAGTGCCTCAGAAAAGCACTAGCAAACAGACAAGAAGGAGGGGTGGAGGAACAATGGGGAGTAATCAGAACAGCCATCACAGAGGCAACAAGCCTTTGTGTGAAGCAAATCAGTAAAACACAACAAAGGAAAAAACCGCCATGGTTCTCAAAAGTGGTGGCAGGGAAGGTTAAGGAGAAAATGATAGCATTCAGGAAATATAAGGAAACACAGAAGGAGCAGGACAGAGAACTTTATCAGTTAAAGCAGAAAGAGGCAGAGAAGGCAGTCAGAATAGCAAAGGCCCAAACTGAGGAAAGGATAGCCAACTCTGTTAAGAAGGGGGATAAGACCTTTTATAGGTACATTAGGGAGCGAAGAAAGACCAAGGGAGGGATACTGAAGCTTAATAAAGGGGAGAGAATGTGGGCAGAGAGTGACAGTGAAAAAGCAGGGATACTGAACAAATATTTCTGCTGAGTATTTACAAAGGAAGAGGAGGGGGTGGTACCTAAGCCAAACAAGAGAAACATGCTGGAGATGGGGGTTGATACTAAAGTCCATTTGCAAAAGAAAGGGTTCTGAAAGAACTAGTAAACCTGAAGGTGGACAAAGCAATGGGGCCTGATGGGATTCACTCAAGAATTCTAAAAGAACTAAGGGTAGAACTAGTGACACCGATGACTACTCTCTTTAACAAATCATGGGAGGATGGTGTGGTTCCTGAGGACTGGAAGAGGGCAGATATGATTCCTCTTCACAAAAGTGGGAGCAGGGTAGAGGCAGGAAACTACAGACTAGTTAGTTTGACCTCAGTTGTAGGAAAAATGATGGAATCACTTCTGAAGGAAAGAATTGTTGAGTACCTAGAGGCCAATGGGGCACAGGAACCAAGGCAGAATGGATTCACAGCAGGAAGGTCATGTCAGATGAATCTAATAGATTTCTTTGACTGGGTGACCAAAGTAGTAGACCAGGGAGGGGCTGTGGACATGGCCTGCCTAGATTTTAGCAAGGCATTTGACACAGTCCCACACAAAATATTAATAAACAAGCCAACTAGCCTTGGAGTGGGTCCCAAGGTGGTAGCCTGGATAAAAAATTGACTGGACAACAGGATGCAAAGGGTAGTAGTAAATGGAGTCCACCGTGAAGAAAGGAGGGTTACTAGTGGGGTACCGCAGGGTTCAGTACTAGGACCGGTCCTTTTTAATGTCTTTATAAGTGACATTGCAGAGGAACTGGCAGGAAAAGTATGTCTCTTTGCAGATGACACAAAGATCTGCAATAGGGTTGATACACAAGATGGAGTGGAAAGGATGAGAAGGGACTTGGCAAGGTTGGAGGAATGGTCAAATGTATGGCAGTTTAGATTCAGTGCAAAGTGCAAGGTAATGCACCTGGGAAACAAAAACCCAGGGGAAGAGTACACAATGGAGGGTGAGATACTGACAACAATAAAAATGGAAAGCGAGCTGGAGGTAATTATATCAGATGACCTAAAGGTGGGCAAGCAATGTGAGAAGGCAGTAAGGAAGGCTGTGGGGATACTGGGATGCATAGGGAGAAGCATCAACAGTAGAAAACAGGAAGTTGTTATCCCTCTGTACAGACAGTTGGTGAGGCCCCATCTGGAGTACTGTGTGCAGTTCTGGAGACCCCATCTCCGAAAAGACATAGACAGAGTGGAGGCTGTCCAGAGGAGGGCAACCAAAATGGTGCAGGGTCTGCACCAGAAGACATACGAAGAGAGACTAGAGAAGCTTAATATGTATACCCTTGAGGAAAGAAGGGAGAGGGGGGACATGATAGAAACTTTCAAATACCTCAAGGGAATCAACAAAGTCCAAGAGGGTAGTATCTTTCAGAAAAAGAGATGTGCAAGAACAAAGGGGCACAATTTGAAGATGGGGGGCGGCCCAGAGGTAATGTGAGAAAGTATTTTTTCACTGAGAGGGTTGTGGATGCTTCGAACAGCCTTACTGAAGAGGTCATGGAGTCAAGAACAGTGGGGGAATTCAGGAATGCATGGGAAAGACATAAGGCAATCCTAGTGGGGGGGTAGGAGGAAGTAGGCTGTTGGTTAACTAGGATCTGCAGCTTATCCATTAGGTAGGAAAATGGTCAGACTAGGTGGGCCAAGTGGTCCTTATCTGCCATCAAATTCTATGTTTCTAATACATATGGATAATGAACACACCTACTGGGGTAGTGGCACACACCCAAATCTGTCAATCAGCTAACCTTCGGCACATGAGCATTCAGAGATCACTGATTCTCCAGTTACCATTTGTCCATGCGGTACCTATGTACTTCTGTGCAACTGGTAATCTCCATATTGCCCAGGTCAGCAAACTCTCTCCTTAACCTAACACCAACAAACTGAACAAGTAAATAGTCATGACATTATAAAATGGCAAATAGATCACCTACCTTATTCTTGAGAGCTGGCTGATGGAGTCTAGCAGACCAGTTCTGCTGTCTTACCCCCCCTAAACGCCTGACCACTGATCCTTTGCAGGGTTGATATCCTGCTGATGACACTTGTAACATAAAGAAGTTTAAACAGTAGTAACATTGAATATAACTGAGAACAAGTTAAGCACTGACCTGTAATGGTGAAACACCACACAATGCTCAGAAATCAAAACCTGTTAACCTGCATGCCTATAGTCCAATGAAATGCAAATATTTCAATTGTTATCAGGCAATTCTGGATAAGCAACTATATCACACACAGACCATCTTGCCTGAAATCCAAAGTTCTGAGATACATCATACAATATTCTCAGACAGAAGGCAGGGGCTTCAGAGAGAGACCCCATCGACAACGCTGGAGCTAACAGAAAAATAAATTCTGTTAAGTATGAAGGAATTTCTCATTTCTGTATTGCTCCACATTGTCAATGGGGAATTAATACATATGTGTTCTAAAAAGCAGTACCCATTTCCAAACTTGGTGAGAGAGAATACTGTCCCATGTATAACCCACACCGGCAACATACAATAATTACCTGCTAACCTTTGCCTGCAGGACTCTGTGACCGAAGGCTGCATCTGTGGAACTTTGAACATCCATGCTGTAGTGCTTAGTGAATGCATGAACGGAGGATCACATTGCCGCTTTGAAGAACTCCAACATAGACACCTCCTCTCACTCTGCCTAGGAAGTAGCAAGAGCCTTGGTGGAGTGAGCTTTGATGACAGCAGGAGCTTTCTTCTTCTCAGTCATATACGCCTTGGCAATGCAAGCCCTTACCCACCTAGCCAAGGTGGCCTTGCAGGCTTTCTGACCCTTTTTAGATGCTTCAAAAAACCAAAAACAGACTGTTGGACTTCCTGAACTCTGTTGTCCTTTTAAGGTAGGTCCTGACTGCCCTGTGCAAATCTGACTTGTGCAGGTCATACTGTTTTGGATTTGCTGGCTTAGGACAGAAGGACAGCAGACAAATTTCCTGATTTACATGAAAGGCAGTAGGCATCTTAGGCACAAAAGATGGAATCATCCTTAATACTACCTTTTCCTTATGAATGCTAAGGTACATTTCTTTGTGGGACAGCGCCTGAAGTTTGTCAGTCCTTCTGGCTGAGCAGATTGCAATTAAGAAACACACTTTTTAAGACAGGATGTCCAATGGCACTGACAAAAGAGGTTTGAAGGGTGTCCTACAAAGAGCATTTAGCACCAGATTCTGGTCCCACTGAGGTTCTGGAGATTGAAACAATGGTCTTCCTCCGCTGATGGCTCTTAAAAAATGGATAACCTTGCTGGCCCGGTGGCACTGAGGGTTGAGGCACTGGACGCCACATCTCAAGCCATACCAGTAACCCAGGTCTGGGAATGACCTGTGGTCACCGGAGAGCCGGCAGGAGGGGGAGGGTTGGAGCGGGATTTCTCTCCAGGGGTGGATGCCCACTCCTCCGTAGTCCCGCACTCATCGGGTGGAGGCCTTTGAAGACTTGTGAGAGTTGAGGCACTAGGGGTTGTTAATTTGTTGAAGAGGTTCCCTGCCACCCAGTGGAAATTTTAGTTGAATGCTTCTGGAAATGTTGTTTAAATAAATTACAGTCCTCTATACGACTGAAGAAACATAATCTGGACTGTGCTTCTCATTTCCATTGAATTGGAATATTTTCAGGCTGGAGTGGCTTACTCCTTTGAGCACTTCTTAACTTTGTGGATTTGGCGTTTGTGAAGGTTTGCCACCTTCGTTGAAGTGCTGCAGGTTTCGCCCTGTTATGTGAGTTCATGGTTTTCTTTTGGATTTGGGCCGATGGGTGCGCAGGTGGTAGGAGTGGTGATGTAAGTCTGGGGTGGGGTGGAAAGGGTCACCAGATCCTGGCACACACCTATGCATGTGTGAGTGCCATGACCCCAGGTAAGGGGAGAAAACGTAAAAAGAAATAAACTATATATGGAAAAAAAAAAAAAAATGGATAACCTCAAGTTTGGTTCCCAGGGATGAGCCCTTGGAATTTCCTCGGGCTGCTCCTAGTGCAGACACTTGGACTCTCAAAGTGCTCAATACAAGACCTTTGTCTACTCCAGCCTACAAGAAATCCAATATCTGTGGGACCATAGCTTTAAAAGGTCTGATACCTCTCTCTCTGTGGCCCAAGCCGAGAAGATATTCCACACACGGTCATAAGCCGGAGGTGTAGAAACCTTCCTTGAGGTCATTAGGGTATCCACCACTTTCCTGGAAAAACCCTGTCTTAACAATCTCCTCCTCTCAGGAGCCAGGCCACCAGCTGCAGCGCCTCTGCATTTGGATGCAGAATGGACCCTTGGTAGAGAAGGTTCCCCCAGAGCAGGAGTCAAAATGAGGCCTGCTGAGCTAGGTTCATAAGGTCTGAGAACCACAGCCTTCTTGACTACTGTGGGGCTATCAGAAAGATGCTTCCTCTTGACTGTGGTATCCTGAGAATAACCTTGGGGAAAAAGCGATATCAAAGGAAACAAGTAAGCTCTGAAAAAATCCCATGTTTGGGACAGAGCATCCACTGCCTGCACTTGAGGACACTTGTTGAAGAACCTTGATACCTGAGCATTTTTCTTTGAGGTGAAGAGGTCAACCGAACCTTCTGCACAGAAGCTCTAACACCTCCAGGTTCAACATGCATTCCCCAGAATGGACCATCTCTCGACTTAGCAAGTCGGACTCATTGTTCAGTTCCCCTACCAAATGAACAACTGAGAGTGGCAGAAGGTTTCTCTTTGCCCACAGCAGCACTTTTGTTGCTTCTGCCAGCATCCCCTTGCATCTTATGCCTCCTAGATTGCTTATGTACACCACTGTGGTGGCATTGTCCGACCTTACCTTCATGGCCTTGTACTGCACTTGATTGTGAAAATGAAGAAGAGCAAGAAACACTGCCTTCATTTCCAGTACATTTAGCTGTAGCTGCTGCTTCTGGTGGTCCAGACCCCCTTGACCAAGACTTGGTCTAGGACTGCATCACAGACCGATAGACTGGCATCAGTTGTCAAAGTCAATTCTGTTGGGACTTCCAAGAGAGACCCCTTGCTGAGGTTCTTGAGGCTCTTCCACCAAGCTAGCAACTGCAGAAGTGACCACAGTAGCACAATCAGGGCTTGATAGTCTTCTGAGGCTGAGTTCCAAGCCTCCAGCATCCTGTTCTGGAGGGGGCTCACATATGTAATTGGAGCCACACAACTAGCTCTATCACTGCAGCCAGCAGCCTCAGAATCCAGAGAAGCCTGTGCCTGGGCAGAGACTGATGACTGGTTTTTCAGTCACTGAACCTCTCACCTCAGGATCTCCTTCCTGGATGAAGAGAGGAAGACTTTCCCATCATCTGTCCAGAACACTGCCCCCAAGTTTTGTAACCTCTGAGACTGGATCAGGGAGCTTTTCTCCCGATTGACAATCCAACCATGTGTCTCCAGCACCTCCAGGATCCTTGGCACTGACCTTTCCACTGCCTGAGCAGTCAGCACTTGCATGAGAAAGCAATCCAGGTAGGAATACACATGATGTCCCTCTTCTCAGTTGCACCACTAGTACAGTCAGGACCTTTAAAAATACCCAGGGCACTGTCACCAGACCAAAGGGAAGCGCGTGGTACTGGAAATACTGTCCCTGAATCATGAATCTCAGAAACTTCTGGTGTGACTGGTGAATGGAGAGGTAGAGATAGGCATCCTTTACATTTATGGATGCATCTTGGCCCTACTAAGGAAGATGGAGATTGAACTCTGAGCATGTCTTGTTTCACTTCTCTCCTTTATCGTGTTTGACTGTGACCATTTTACCAGTAATGCCTCTGCTGGTTAAATAGTTTTACAGCCGTTCTGCCGTATTTTCCATTCATTTTATGTACAGTCACCCTGTATTGGGATCTAGGTTAGCTATTTTATGATGTGAGGAGCTGTTTATTTTTTGGTTGGTTTACTTATTTTTACAAGACTGCAATGGTATTTGAGAGTGGTAGCTCTGTGATACAAAATGGCCATTGCTGTGTGGCATCAGCTGGCTTTTTGTCCTGTAACACAGCTCCTTGCACATAGCGTACTACTCAGGTCACTGTTCGCTTAGGAGATTTCTACCAAATGGAAGCTAACATTTCTTCACTATA
Source organism: Neoceratodus forsteri (assembly GCA_016271365.2). Taxonomy (NCBI): domain Eukaryota; kingdom Metazoa; phylum Chordata; order Ceratodontiformes; family Ceratodontidae; genus Neoceratodus; species Neoceratodus forsteri. The sequence continues at coordinate 1,851,197,316 of CM057449.1, forward strand.
TGTTTTTGATATGGTTAATGTGCCCTGTTTTTTACAGGCACATTTTTTTAAGTTCTTTTATTTTCCATTTGGGGATTGTTTTTCTCTGCTTGGGGATCTGTTGTCCTTTAGGTTTTGGCTGGCTAGTTCTATTTCCTTACAATGAGTAAGTATTTTATTGGGTTGGAGTTAGTGTGCTGTTGGGGATTAGCAGGTACATGGTCTTAAATTTTTGGTGTCATTATCAAATTTCAAGCTTTTCACAGACTTTTGAAAGTCCTTTTGGACACCTTCCAGAGTGTTATCACTCAGGCTTATTATCGAGTTACTTAATTTAACAGAACAGTCCATGGTCATGGCGCTATTGGTCACTTTCTGGGTTATTACATTTTTGTTCACTGTCTTGGTAACCCCCCAAATGTCCTAGAACTGGGAGACAAGGATATATCTCCTTTGTATGTAAACTTGCACTTTATTACTTTCTTTGCCTTGGAACCAAGGAAATGTTTTATGTATGTTATTTCTGTAACTGCAATAAAAAGAAGTTAAAAAAAGGGGTAGAAAAAAGCAGGTTAGTCTGTTTGAAAGCTGCCGCTCAACCCGCACGATTTCTAAATTTGGGGGTGCTCCCTGTCAGCAGGCAACTCCAACAGGCTTTATAGTTGCACAATCCTGTCAGAAAAATAGCAAATGAACTGTAGATAGATGCTTATGATAGAGCTCTCCTTATGCTGCTCCTAACCCTTTAGTGGCACAGCAAAGGCTGGAGAATCTCTGATCACAGAATATGTGCTTAAGGTTATATGCTAACTGACAGCTTTGGGCTTTGCCACTACCCCAGTATGTACTAACTCCCCATTGACAACGTGGAGCGATACAAAACAGTATTTGAATATTAATCAATAGACATTCCTTAAAAATTGAAAAATAATTTTGTGCACAGTTAGTTACAATAGATTTGGTTGCAGTTGGAATATTGATAAGATGTAAACTGCCTCCCAGGGTATTGAGGATTGGATGGGAGGGGAGTTTAACCAGTTTAGGCAATTTATTTTGGTATTTGGGGTCTGTAAGTGTGAAGTGAACCATTTCTAAATGGTATTAAGGTTGGATTGAATTTTGGATTCAAGTGACATGAACCTTTAGGAAAATGGAGAATAATGAGCCATGCACTGAGCCTTGGAGGACACGTGTATAAATCAGGAGGTAGGCTGAGAGAAACCCACATATGTATACTGATTTAACACTGTTTGAAAGGTAGTAGCTACACCAGGTGGTTGTCTATTCAGACGGCCTTGCACTGGCTAGAATGTTCATCTACAAGGGAAAGGGAGACCATGTCGAAAGCGTTGAGGAATGATTGATAAACTGCTGTGAGAAGGCTCTGGTCTAGACCAGTATGGATGAAATAAGCTAGCCTTAGCTGTGAGGTAATGGTGGAAGGTATGGGCTGGAATCCTCACTGGGAAGTCGGTGAGGAAAAAGGAATCAGATAGAAAAGGAGAAGCTGGATGTGTACAGAATACTGTTGTATCTTTGCAAGGTCAGGAGGGTGGGAAATGAAAGAGTAACTGCCTGGAGACAGGGTGTCACCACCATTATGAAGAGGGTTGACCTTAGCCACCTTCTGGTCCTGGGGCACTTTGGAAGACAAAGGAGAGGCTCAGGAGGGCAGAGACAGGAGCAGCAAAGGCGGTAGTGGCAAGAAATAGGCCTGGTTCAGGCCATTTCACCTATTCTTTTCAGGGTAAGGAGACCCCTTGAAATAAGACTCAAGACTTCTGTCTTTTACTGCTTCCTCTGGAAGCTTGTTCCATAGGTTTACCACTCTGGGTGGAAAAATACTTCTACCAACTTGGATTCTGTTCACAGTTCACACTAAGGCAGTTCAGCCAGGCTCAACTCAGTCACTGGACATCTTCAAATATGGCTCCTCCTGCCACATGTGAATGTCCTCCAGCTCTACCTTGTCTAATGTCAGATCTTCTTGTCTGCTGGAAGGGGCAGGTCCCAACTTCACAGCTTCTGCAGCATGAGAGAGATTCCAGTTTTCAAACCCTATTTCTTTGGCAGAAATTCAACTTGTCTTTGACATTTCAATCCATTAAATGTGCTTCCTGTCCTGGTTACCACTGCATCAACAATTGAGCAATGGATCTTAAAAATGGGTCTAAATGGTGTGTTTACCGTTGGCCGAAAGTGTCTGCACTGGATGGCCACGACGCATGCCTCTACTGCCTCAGGGCCAACAGTGATGTTAGGCAGTGTCCATACCATCTGGTCATGCACCTGTGTTGTTTGCAGACCATAAGGTGTGATTCCTTCTCAGGACACCTGATAGCTATCTTGCTACAGTGTGGGGAGGCCAGGCGCCTTGTCGCGCCTACTGGCATGACTGTCTCATGGATGTTTGACGTTGTGACGCACTTGGTTTCCATTTCCCACAGAAACCGTCGATCTCACATGGAGAATCACGGTGGAGTACGCAGGACAGACCCTCATCGCTGAATGAGTTTTATTTATTTATTAGCTTTTGTTTACCAGGTAAGTGCTTTAGGCATGAAAGCTTGCCTATTTTCAGGCACGACCTGGGAGAGTACAAGATACAGAGATTACAAACAGGTGCAAGAAACATATAATTCATACAGCAACATCAGGTATCCCCGGAGGAGAAATAGTACAATGATAGTAACAATCCATGTAGGGATGTATGACAAAAAGACAGAAGTACTCACATTTGTACAGGAGTGCTTCGACACGACAGGCAAGAAACAATGATGAACACAGCAAAAGAAATTGGGGGCAGTTACATGCCCCAAGTGCATTACAGTGAGAGAACGGTGCATTCTTGAAGGAGGAGTGAGATAAGGAGCCTTTTAGGTGGGGAGGTAGGGAATTCTAGAATTTGGGAGCAAAGTGTGAGAAGGCCTGCTCGCCCATCCTAGTAGTGCACAGAAGGACTGATAGCTGGGGAGAGGCGGAGGACCTGAGAGAGCAGGAGTGAGTTACAGGGTTGAGCATAGCCCCCAAAGAGTCAGGGTGGGGATTTCTGGTTAAGGAGTCAAGAAAAAGACTCAAATAGTAAGAGTACAGATACTTAGGGGGCAGCCAGTGCAGGGCGGAGTAGAGCAGACAGTGGTTGGTAAGGCGAGGAGCCGATAGGGCAATCCCGCAGATATTGTTGTAAGTAGAATCCCACTTTCAGAGAGCACAGGCGTTGGCCTGGGAAAGAACAGGGGCAGCATAAGTGAGACCAGGGAGCAGGGCACCCCGGTGATGGACATCCTGGCAACAGGGGTGAGGGAGTGATGCACTCTATAAGCAGCACCAGTCTTAGAGTTAACAGATTTGCATACCTCATTAATGTGGGATGAGAAGTCTAGAAAGGGGTCCAGCCTAACCTCAAGGTATTTGAAGGCGTTTGTTGTCGAGATGGCAGTCCCGTTAAGGCATAAGACCTGATAGTTGGGGAATTCTGCACGGATGTTTCTAGACATAACATAGCTTGGGTCTTGGTAATGTTTAGGATTTGATGGTTAGCAGTGAGCCAATTTGGATCTGTTGAAAAGCGGAAGATAGGAGATTGTTGTGAGTGTCCGCGGACCTAGAAGCAGCATACAGAACCAGATCATCTGCATACATAATGATGCGGCAGGGGGGTGAGGAGATGGGTAGATCATTTAAAACAAGGAAAAGAGAAGGGGCCCAAGTAAAGAGCCTTGAGGGACTCCGCAATAAATGGGTGCGGAGGGTGAGAGGACTTTGGAGAAGGAGACAGTTTGAGAGCATCCATTGAGATAGTCTCTGATCCAGGATAGGGTGGAATTGGAGGCACCTATCTTGAGAAGTTTTTCAAGTAGCAGGGAGTAATTAACCAAATCAAATGCCTTAGTGAGGTCAGTAAACACTGCAGCAGTCAGAAGGCCTTTGCCCATGTTGGTCTTAATGTCACTCGTGAAAAGAGTAAGTGCAGTGGTGGTACTATAGCCCACCCTAAAACTATGCTGTTTTGGAGTTTGAAGACTGGAATTGAGTAGGTGCATTGATATCTGGCGATGGATTCATTTTTTGAGCAGCTTGCTTAGAATTGGCAGTATGCTATAGGTCAATAGTTGGTTAAGTTCTTTGGGTCACCCTTTTTGAACACAGGAATGGTCCTAGCAGTTTCCCAGGCCATAGGAACTGTTGAGGAGCAGATGGAAAGGTTAAAAAGTCTGGTTACTGGAGTAGCGAGAATGGAGACATCAAGTCATAGTATCCTGGGCTGAAGACCTTCCAGCCCAGCAGAGCCATGGGGAGGGATGGCACATAGTAATTTTAGGACCTCTAGGGAGGGACTTCAGTGGGGCCGAGGGTGGAGCATGGGAGCCAAGGTAGCAGGTGGAGAAGTACTGGAAAGTTTGGTGAATAGTGAGTTAAAGGCGTTGGCAGTAATGGAGGGATTGTTACAGTTGACTTTGTTGATGTTCAAGTCACTAGGGGTTTGATGCCTGTTATTCCCTAAGATTTCATTATTTTGAGCCCAGTATCTTTTTGGAATAGTTGAGGATGAACAAAGAAGATCACGGTAGTAGTTGCTCTTGGCTTTACGGATTTCCCTTTTACATAAGTTCTGCAGGGCACGATAAGCTTCGAAGTTGGCTAGGAGAGAAGAGGATTTCCACATAGCCCATAATCTATCCTGTCGCTTAAGTAATTGCAGGAGAGGATGCTTAAGCCATTTGGTGGCTCTTCCCTTAACCCTATGCATGGAGAGAGGAATATGCTCCTTCTACGAGTAGAGTAAGGTTTCATTAAAATAATCGGTAACGCAGTTTATGACATTGGTAATAAATAGGGGAGACCAATCAACAAGCTGTAGGTCATTTAGAAAAGCAGCCGAGTCGAGATTGGAGAAGTTGGAGATGGATAGCACTTTAGGGGGGGAAGGAGGGTGGGGAGGCATTCCAGACACAGTAGACTGGACAGTGATCACTGATAGAGTCTGCTAGGACACCAGTTGTAGAGAATCTGTCCTTCCTGTTCGTGAGTATCCAGTCAATAAGAGTGCGACTGGAATGGTTAGGAGATATTCTAGTGGGAGACTGGATAAGTTGAGGAAGGTTAGCCTTGCTAATAGTGGAAGCAAGGCTGGAGGAATTGGCCCCGAGCCAGTCTAGATTAAAATCCCCTAGGCAGATCAATTCATTTTTCCTGGACAGCTCGGGTAAAAGACCAATGAATTCTTCAAGTCCGACTTTCCTATTTTTGGGGGATATATACTGTCACACAAAAAATGTGCACCTTCTTGGCATTACCCAGACGTAGGAGTGAGTGTAAGACTTCACAGTTGTTCAGGGGGGTCTGATGGATAAGAGTGATATTATAGTGTGATTTATAGTAAAGAGCCAGGTCACCCCCCCCTTGGAATTAGTATGGTCAGCACATAGCAAACTATAGCCTGGTAGTGCACAGGCGTTATCTGGAACAGAGGGTTTTAACCAGGTTTCAGATATTGCAAGGATGTCAGGTTTATTGACACAGGCCCAAGCTTCCAGCTCTGCATGGTTCACTGAGAGGCTGCTGATGTCCAGGTGAGCAAAGGAAATGCCAGGGTCCTGGGGCAGGAAGTAGCAGGGCCAAGACTGGGCTCAATTTCCCCAGCTAGGGAGAGATATATGGTAGTAGTCCAAATGGCAGCAAGGACAATCGCACAGGCGACACATCTAGGGGAGGTGTATTTCTTGTGGATCAGAAACTTCAAGTATGAACACAAGTCAGTAAGTAGCTAAGGCCCAGCCATGGGACAGGGACAGAAGGTTTGCCTACCAGTATGTTGGAGTAGGTGAAGTTGCAAAGAGAGGGACCAGAGTGGTAAGAGGAGGTTGCATTAAAAATGAATGGGGATTCAAAAGCAAGTAAAGTAAGCAGAAGGAGTATAAAGCTAATGAATGTGGACATTGTAGATTAACCAGCAGCTATAAGGGAAAGAAGAAATGAGAAAGGTAAACAGAATATGGAAACAAGGCTTGACAGAGCTAGAGAGTAGGTAAAAACTAATCAGTGCATACCAGAGAGTGAAAAGCACAGTCAAGGACCTGAAAAGAAGAGATAAGGAATTAAAAACAAGGAAGGAAAAAGGCGCCTGCTAGTGGGGAACAATGATAACCTGCAAATGGAAAAGAAAAGGCAATTGGTATAAATAAAACCCTAGCAGCAAAAGTTTCGCTCAGCCCGAGAGCCCTAATAAAGTTCGCCCGAGGAGAGCACTAGCTGGCCAATCAGCAGAAAGCTGAAAGAAAAGAAAAATATGGCCAATCGGTAGTGCAGCAGAGGAGAGCACCACGTATCTTGAAAATTACGACTGCCACAGAGCCCAGGAAAGCCATCTGGTTCAGCTAGGGGGACCATACCTGAGGATCCTCAATGGAGCGTGTCATCAGTAGTATCTGGAGTGGCTGGTGGCGGCTGAAAGAGTGGAGCCACGGGCAGATTGAGCACCCTATTAGAGGCCTCAATATCTGTAAGGGAGCAGAGGGAAAACACACAATTTAAGGAGGTAGGCAGATGGGGGGAGGGATTACAGGAAAATAGGATAGGAGAAGATGGACAGAGTCACAGTGTTATGTATAAATATTGTGGGGAATTTAAACATAAGAATAATTATGGTTTATAGGATGCATATACTGTCCCATGCTTCACTCCACCTGAAAAAAGGTTGCCAGGGATAGTCAATAAAATGGGTAATGGATGATCATATTGTATGGGAAGTACTGGATGTACATTATATACCCTGCATTTAGGTATGAAGGTTTGAACTGGGTTGAACCTTTATAAATCCTAATATTAAATCAGGTAAGGTGAGACATGGAGGAGCGAACTGACAGTTTCTGACTATACTGAGTTGCAAATCTGGGGCCAGATTTACAAAAGGCAACTCAGGGTGTAAGGCAACTTGCATAGAAAAAAATGGTGCAAGTAGCACTTGCGTCATGAGTTGCATCATGTTGGGATTCAGAAAGGCAGCCTGTGACATGCTGCAGGCTGCCTGCGCCCAAGTGGACCAATGCACCATAAACCCCCTTGCGACACGGCGTAAGGGAGTTTATGGCAGCAGTTGCACCCTATTCAGGAAGGGTGGCTTCAGAGTCCCCAAACTGATATTCAGAAACAATCCCCAGTGGACAGCCATCAAAGAACACTTATGCCAGCTATGAGATGGCATAAGTATTCTTTGACGCCCACCAGGGCTGCCAGTGTGGACAACCGGGAGGCCACTATGGCCCCCGACAGCCCTATTTCCGTGGTATACGGCACACCCCCACCCACATCCAAAGTCCCCACAGTAATGTCCAAAAGCCCAGTGTGGGCTATAGCCCCCATCCCCATCCCGATAGTGCCACATTACAAGCCCTTATGGGATGTCTGAACACCCTCACAGCCCGATGCTAATTCCTGCACACACCCAAATCCCATCCTGTCACCACTGTTAGCCTCCTCAAATGCCCCATATACCTGGTGATCAGTGCCCCCACCTGACAGTGCAAGCCACCCGCTCCTCCCCAACACCCCGCTGGTGACTGGCACAGTTCACCTCTCACCACCGTGGCCAGCCGCCAACTGAGCTGGCTATGGAGCACATGCAGTTAGTATACTGCTCTGTGAATGACAGCAGCTGTCATTCACCGAGCACATGTATTAACTGTATGCACTCCAGCTCAGTCAGCAGCTGGCCATGGTGGTGAGAGGAGGGCTGTGCCAGTTGCTGGTGGGGCCTTGGGGGGAGCAGGGTGGGCTCACACTGTGGGGTGAGGTGGTGGTGGGGCCACTGGATCACCAGGGATAAATGGGGCATTTTGAGGAGTGTTGTAACAGTGGTGACAGGATGGGATTTGGGGGCAGGGTGTGGGAATTGGGCATCGGGGCTGGGGAAGCTGTTCACATGGCCTATAAGGGCTTGTAACCCATCACTGTCGGGATTGGGATGGGGAGGGCGATAGCCCACACTGGGCTTTTTGACGACTACTGTGGGGACTTTGGATGTGTGGGGGGGCCACCACAGCTCACTTCTAAGGGCGCATCTGCTGCCCGCCCATCCCGCAGCTTGCGGCATTCTTGGAGGGCTGCATCCTTCCTTGGACCGATGCCACAAGCCACAGAACACAGGCTTCTGGACCCTGTCCGATACTGAATCGGGTGCAGGTTTCAGGATGCAGGTGTCGTTTCTGCAAGCTGCCATTATCGCAGTTTGTGGCACCATTTTTTGAATCCGGACCCTTGTTTTTAGCTGGAGAAACACTTTTGAATAGATCACATATTTAAGATAAAGAGGGATTATTTGCATATAAAATTCTAGTGATGTATTCGTTTCAAAGAAGACCTGTTATCCTAATTAATGCAGCATTAAGATTATTTAAATCAAAGTTTTTAACTAAAAGTTCCTGTGTGAACCTAACAAAATATTAAATTATCTGTGCAAAGTAAAGTCTGAATAAAGGTTTAGATGGCTATATATAAATGCACACAAATGCATACATGGCATTAAATCTGTTTAAAAACAATGTGATCAAACACTATCGGCCATGGTGGCTGCAGTCCCAGTTTACATTTGATTTTAATTGTATCACCATAATACAGTATTCCAATAAAAAAATTTCACATTCTGTGTTTTACTAGTCCTTAAAGCCCAGTTTAGACTATTGTTTAATGTACAGTTCTTGTTAGTGGTATGTGATGCATAATATCCACCATGCTTCACATTTCAAAAGAAGTTAATCCCAGTTACCTCCTCCTATTGGTTTTAAAACTTTTTCAGTCCCCAGTAATCTTAGGATGTTCACTTGATGTTTCAACTGTACAAAGTGTCTGGCAATAGCAAAATCCCTGTCGTGCCAGTGAATATCACTTTTATATTCTGAGATCCTCTGTTTGAGCTCTTGTCATTTTTCCTATATAATATAAGCCAAAAGGACATTTCATACAATACACAGTGTGATCTGTTGTGCATGTTATGAGATCTCTTATCTGGTAAGTTGTTTTTTTTCTTTCTGGTGGGTGCTTTTGCTCTCCTTTGATCTTATTCCATTATCACACTGGGCTCAGTTACCACATCTAAAAAAGCCTGTAGGTTTGGTTGAGTCATGTTGTTGGTATTGGTTCTGGTGTAAAGTATGTTTTTTACCAGCTTTTCTTTAATTGTCGTTGCTCTCCTTGCTGTTATCCACAGTCTTTGTGTGAATGTTTTTTCTCTAACGTGGTAGATTGCAAAATATTTCAGTGTTGGTTGATAACGTTCTTTAATTTACCAAATTGTGGGGAGTGATTTGTTAAAAAGTTGTTGCTAGGAATTCCAGTTTGTTGTCAAGCCTGTATTAGTACTTCCCTTGGGATATTGTCTACTGTCTTTTGTGCTTATAGTAATGTTGTTTTATTGTATCCTCAGTTAATGAACCTGTTGTGTAAATTCTGTTTCTTTTTCTCATATCTTTCTTCACTGCCACTGTCCATTTTATTTTTATGAACTGGCTATAAGGGATGCTTGCTTTTAGTGGTGCTGGATAGAAACTGTTAGCATGAAGGACAGTAGATTTATCTGTATTTTTCCGGTATAGGTCCATGATTATTGTGTTGTTCTCTATAGTTTTTAAATCTAGAAAGATTATTTCATCTGTATTGTACTCCATCATGAATTCCAAGTATGGTGTGCATTTAGATAATTATGGCATTTCTTCATGTTATCCCCTATATCATTCCCTATGATAATGTCATCAATAAAATGTTTATATAGGAGAATGGAATCATTTTATTCAGTGTTGTTTGAAGCTCTGTATTGGTTCTCAAATGCCCCCATGAAGATATTAGCACAGGTGGGGGGCATTGTGGCACTCATTGCTGTTCCCTGGATCTGTAAACGTGTTATTTTCAAAAGCAAAGTAATTACTTTGTAATACCATTTGTGTCCTGTCAACTAACAACTGTAGGTGGTTTTCTTACATTTTTTCTTTCTATCGTATTTCTCTACACTTTTTCCAGCCCTGTGTGGTTTATAGGTTCTTAACATCAGTTGTTGTTAGCAAGCAGTTTTGTAGATTGGGCTTCCTGGCATTAAATTCTTGTAACAGTTGAATGACATGTTCTGAATCCCTTATACAAAATGGAATCAGAGTGGCTAGTTCTTCACAGTGAAAATCCACAAATGTGGATAAGTGGTTCAGTCAGTAAATTGAGACCAGAAATTATTGGTCTCCCTTGTGGATTTTGCAGCTTTTTGTATGTCTTGGGAAGTACATAGAATAACGGTGGTCAGTGGTGTTCTAATTAAAGTATCAGGCTTTCGGCTATCCATTCATTAACCAGGTACCATTTTTTCTGTTGTTTGTATCAGTTCTTGTAGAGGTGTTCTGGCCACTTTTAGATATCTGTTGTTATCACTGAGTTGTACTTCGCATTCTGTTTCATAATATTCATAATCCAAGACTACTGTTCCCTCTCCCTTGTTGGCTGGTTTTATTATTATGCTTTTATCTTCCTGTAGGGATATCAGGGTCCAATAGTCTTTCTTTACAATGTGTTTGTTCATTCTCAGTGTTTTAATGAGAGTTATCAGTATCTCTTTCAATTCTCTGGATGTATGCTTCTCTAATAGGTGGAATATTTCCAAGTGGCATAAAAGTGGATTTCTGTCTTAATGCTTGTTAAAGCTTGTAATCCCTCATATTATATTCTTCCTCAGTTGCTTCCTTTTTTGTTTTGTTTCAGAGTACTATTTCAATCTTAGTTTGTGAAAAAAAAATTCAAGATCTAATTTCAGTTCAAATGGAGTGACTTTCCCCATAAGGCTGATTGACTGACTGATTTCTGTGATTTGATGATTGAACCCCGACTGCCATGGTCTTGACTACTCCTCGAGTTTGCCAAGATCCCTGCCCATTCTCTTTACCCCCTTCTGAATGTCCACCCTATTATAGATTTTGATATAATCTGCAAAAAGGCATACCTTCCCTTCCAGCTCTTCTGCAGTGTCTCTTATGAAGAAATTGAAGAAAAACGGTTCCACTACTGAGCCCTGCAGCACCGAGCTGCTCATGTTCCCATCACTGGAGTGAGCACAGTTAAACACCACCCTCTGTTGCCTATCCCATTAGCCAGTTTCTAACCCAATACACCACTTTGGATACCGCCCTTAGGCTGCACAATTTCCTTATCTGTCTCCTGTGCAACACAGTCTAGAAAGCCTTACTATAGTCCAAACAGGCCACATCCACTGCCCTCCTCTGATCTATCTTCCTGGTTACCTACTCCATCAGATTTGAGTGGCATGACTCCCACCCCCCCAGTGAATCCATGCTGTCTGTGGTCTTCCAGCCCACTGGATTCCACATGCTCTGTTGTCCTTTCCTTAAGCAGGATTTCCATTTATTTTCCCACCACTGAACTTGAGACTGCCCGGCCTGTGGTTGATAGCCTCCTCCATTCTGCTGCTGTTATGTAGAGGGACAACGTCTGCTCTTCTCCAGTCCTCCAGAAGCATGCCTGTTTCTAATGAACTGTTGAATAAGGCCACCAGTGGGTCAGCTACCACCTCCCAGAATTCCTTTAGTACCCTTGGGTGTATCCTTTCTGGTGCCAGGCCCTTGTCCACTTTTAGATTTGCAAGTCCCTTCAGGACTCTTTCCTCTGAGAATGGACTTGTGTTCACATTGCACCCCCCCCCCATTCCTGCTACTCCCTGGTGGTCCATCCCCCCTCCCTCCACTATAAAGACTGAGCAGAAGTGCCTGTTCAGGATGGCAGCTTTTTCTTGATCCTGTTCTGCACAATCTCCCCCTGTCACCCTCCTAATCCATACTATCCCTCCCCTTGCTCTTCTCTTCTCACTTATATATCTGAAGAAAGTCTTATCCCATTTAGCTAGCCATGTTGGCTATCCTTTCCTGTGTCTGTGCCTATGCTCCCATCATGGCCTTAACTGCTTCACTCTGTTTTACTTGATATACCTCCCTGTCCTCTTCCCTCTGCATTTCTTTGTGTCTCCAGAATGTCACTCTTTTTTTCCTTCACCATCTTGGCCACTTTCCTAAAGAACCATAATGGTCAATTTTGTTTCTGCTTTTACTCACTTCCTTCAAGCAGAGGGTGGTTGCCTTAATTATGCCCTCCCTTATTGTTCCCCATTGTGCAACTACCCCTCCGTGTAATCCTGCCCCCCCAGGCAGTCTTCCATTTTTTCTAAAGTCTGCCCTCCTAAAGTCCAGGACCCTCATCCTGGTGTGATTTGCCTCTGCTCCTGTCTTTATGTTAAACCACATTGTATGGTGACCACTGGTACCTAGGGTACTGCCTTCTGTGACTTGCAACCACTCTCAGTTTACGAAACTCTTCCCTACTGAAGGTCAGAGTTTTTTGTTTTTGCTGACACTCCAGGTATTATTATTTTGAATGTTACCATGTTATAGTTGCTAGAACACAGATGCCCCCCCCCCCGCCTGAATAAATCTGATTGTTCCCATAGCTGAGAACTAGATCCAGTATATTTACCTCTTTAGTGCCCTCTTTTCACATATTGTGATAGAAAGCAGTCCCCTGTTACATTAAAGAGTTTCTGCCCTACCTTCCCTTTGGCAGTAGAGTACCACTTTCCCAATTAACGTCTGATTAAATCAAAATCTTCCATAATTACTGCCAGACCCACAGAGGCTGCCATTCTGATTTCATCCTATAATTAGTGATTGCAATCCTCTGTTCTTCCTAGTTGCCATCTGATAATATTTTAGCAGCACTGTTTAGAATAAGAGTTGTAATAACTTTGGAGTTGAGATCCCTGTCCCCTGTGTATGCTACCTGTCATTCCAGGGTACATGCACAGTAAGAATTCTACCTAGTTAAACCTGGAAACTCAAACAATGTTGTCACCTCTGAATATCAGATAGCTGTAGGACAAAAAAGTATTCACCTTCAGATTCCCCCATAATTTATACTTATCTGTGTGTGTGTGTGTGTGTATATATATATATATATATATATAAACACCCATACACATATGAATTATTAAAGCAGACTTAAGGGGGTGCTGTTGAGCTTCTTGGAGGATACACACATTTGTATGGAGCTCCGAAAGTTGGGTACTGAAAACCCGTTCTAAAAACACATAAAACAACCAGCGTGTTTGTTTTCGAAGTTAAGAACTGTTGATTGTGGTTAAGCGGCTTTTTCAGTTAAAAATGGACAAGTTTGTTTCCCTGAAACTTGGTGGGAGACATGCTCCAGTCTGAGGGCCTGCGGGTCAGCTCGGTGCAGAAGGGGCAGGGAGCTCTTCTGCATTAGTGGTTCACCCAGAACTGGGCATCAAATCCAAAGCTAGCTAAACCATCTTTGGCTTCAATACAGGCCCTATTATCAGACTTCCAATCCGAAGTCGGACAGTATAATTCTCGGATTGAAACCAGCTTAAGTGAAATTTTCTCTCGATGTGCAACTATTGAGAAAGTATTAGAGGGCACAGAAAAAGCAGTTCAACTGAATTAAAAGGAAATAAAGTCTGTAGTTGCAAGAACTCTTACCTTGGAAAGAGCGTTTCAATGCAGCATTGCATGAACAATTAGCCCAGGCAGCCAGGATGGAACACTTAGAGAACAGCATCTTGAGACGTAACCTGAGGCTTATCGGCTTCCCTGGAAATGTGCTGAATGTTGAATTGAAGGAGAGAGTGGAAGTTGCACTCAAAGCAGTTTTTTCTTTGGAAACCTCCTTTTCTTTGGAATCAATATTTCATCCCTCACGCAATCCGTAAGAACCAGAGGGGAGAGAATCTAGAGCAAGGTACATAATTATCTCACCTGAAAAAGACATAGCACTGCTGGAAAGGGTCCAGAGGACAGCGACCAGGATGATTCAGGGTATGGAGGGGAGGCCTTATGAGGAGAGACTGGAAGAGCTTGGGCTTTACTCACTGGAGGAGAGGAGGGATAGGGAAGACATGATAGAGGTTTTCAAGTATGTAAAGGGAATAATTAGGAGTGGAACCAGAGAGTTGTTTAGGTTGGGGGGTGACCAGGGGCCATGAGTGGAAGTTGGAGGGGGGAAACTACAGGGGGGAACATAGGAAGCATTTCTTCACTGAGAGGACGGTAGAGCCCTGGAATGTGCTTCCCTGGAGGCTGGTGGAGGAGGGCACAGTGGAGGGCTTCAAGAAGGGGTGGAACAGGTACAAGGGGAAACTGAATCTAGAGAAGACACTCTTGGGGGCTGGCGGGGTGGTGAGGCAGGCAGCCATTAGGTTGATGGTTTTCTAGCAGACAAGATGGACCATTTGGCCTATTCTGCTGGCTTTTTAGTATTTTAGTATGTTAATTATTACATTTTTAACTCTCTCAGAAAGAAATAAGATTCTCCAAATGGCCAGGCAGAAGAAGTGTATTCTTTATGAGGGTACTCGGATTCATCTGTAATCGGATTTTTGCTTATAAACACAGCGAAGATGGAAAAGGTTTCTACCTATTTTGTCTGAATTCAGAGAGGCTGGAGTGCCCACTCTGCTATTAGCGCCAGCTCATTTGAGAATACAATTTCAGGGGAAAGTCTTTTTTTTTTTTGAGGCTCGGTATGCTGCAAGATCATTTTTTGAAAGTAATATTAAGTTGCCGGATGATCTCAGTTCAGATTTTGAACAAGAGGAGACGGAAGTCATGGAATATTATCCAGTGTGAGATTTATTTTTGACCCGGTTGAGGACTGAAGTGATGGGACTTGAAAAAATACTTTAATGCTTTGGATTTAATTTTTACTTTCTTTGAGTTATCGTTGGGATGTAAAGCTTGGAGCACACATGATGTTATCTTTTTCCTTTTACTTGTTAAATTCTCTTGATTAATTTTATATTATAGATTCTTGTTATTCCCCCCACAAATGGATGCTTTATTTCAGCTATAATTCTAAAGGTTTATCCTATTTCTACATGTTTCTCTCTCGTTTTTCTTTGTGAAATTAAATGAATTTGTCTTTAAGAAAAGAATAAAAAATAAAGCATAAAAAAACAGACTTAAAACAGGGGATAAAGGTCATCTTAGAAGTCTGGAGAACAAGGACATTGTAAAACAGAATTAAAAATGTACAGGTCAAGATTTTCACCATAACATGCACTGTTGCGTTTAATACTTAAAATATTTTTAGTGGCCCCCATATTGATGCAGGCTGAATCTTATGCCACAAATGGCTGATAATAGACACAGATGGTAAGCATAAAAAGTCTGCCATCTGACAGTGCTGCACCGTTTGATAAAGTTCCACTACTGGTGCAGACGGCGTCCTGGTGCAGATATTATCAAGCAGCTTTATTTTGCATTAGAATGAAAGTTTGGAAACTACATCTTGCTGTGTTTTAGAGGAATGTGTATTTAAGTGGCCCTCATATCCACAGTTTTCAAACAGGTATGGGGGGGGAGGGAGACTGTTGAAATAATTGTTTCTATAACTGGTAGTTTACCATACTGTTGGACCCTCCTGAACTTTTGTTCAGCATTAGCTAAAAATTTAGGTGGCAGTATAAATGGATATTGATCATAGCTCCCTTCCTGTGCCCAGATTGGAGAATAAGGGCAAGAATAAAAGATAGCCAAGTAATTGTTTTCTAAAAATAGTTTGACTCTTCATACTGTATTAATGCTCACCACTTGTAAGATGCGAGAAAAGTGCTTACTGTCTCTTTAACACTGTAGGACATGTCAGTTCTAAATGGAAAATCCAGCATTTGAACCCACAGTTGTTCTAAACCCCTCGCACTGCTGACTTCTGCAGTTCTAAAATAGAAACGCAGTCCGAATTCACTAAGGCAGCTGTTCTTTCTGACTTTGAGATTACTTTAATAAACTACAGTTAGGGCTCTAGCACAGCCCCATCCCTACTCTAAGTACTGTAGCGAACTGCAGTATTGTAATTTAAGGTTTAGTTATGCAAATGTGTCATGACCTGTAGGGATAAGGATGCCAGTATGCATGGGAATGATTGATAAACTGTCAGTCTGTCTGTCTGAATAATATTATGGAATGAGACAGTTGTAAGATGTGTCTAACACTTTCTAGTTAAAATCGGCAGACGCAGAGAGGGTGATGGTGGGTCACAGCGAGAACCTAACCAGCCTGAGTTAATGAGAAGCAGGTTTTGATTCATTCAGATCAAAACAGTCCCTCTACTGTTTTATGAATGTGCATATATAACTATGAAATATAGGTATTTTCTTTGGCTTTTGTGCTGGGAGTGTGTTGTTCAACACATTTTCATACTTCAGTAATACCAGTAAAAAGAGCACAAACTAAAGAATATACAACAGCAAAGCTCTTGTAAAACCTTCTAAACCATCATAAAAAAATTTGTATGTGTATGGTTTCTGGTTTGGATACTTTATATAAATTCTCGTGAGGCTTGCTCTGTAATTTGCTTTTATGTACCTCAGAGGAAACAGGGAAATAGTTTATGTTTGACTGTAATTAATGCTTGCTGCTTGCCTAATACCAGAAGTCAGTCCCAGAAAAGAAACTTGATTATTTTCACAATTAAAAAAAAAAAAAAAATCTCATTTCTGTTTTATGAGGGTACTGTTAAAAATGAACAATATGTTGCTCTCAGAAACTATGAAGTATATTACAAGAGTGAAAGCATCACAGATAATCAAACATTGCCATGACCTTACTTAAAATGAAAAAAAGAGAGAGAGGTCTTACTCGTTTAGATCACATCCTCTATTTATTTAAGTATTTAAACACTGGGGCTGCAGGTATTTGGAGTACAATATCAAAGCTGCCTCTGTTCATTCGTGGAACATTCCTGGTCCTCCTTTCTCCGGTTTTCCTTGGCAGTTTTACAGGTCTCTGATTAAGCAGGCTTATCATTCTTTTTCAATCAGAAACACTTTTCTTCTTTCTACCACAACATAGTAATGCCATTTTCCTCCGATTAAGACCTAACAATAAGTGCTTTAAGACACCCTAGCCTGTTTCAAGTTGCTTGTTTTAACAACTCCTTATTACACCGCAAGACCATTTGAGTTATTGAAACATCTGTGTTTTTTTTTCTTGTTTTGTGTTTTTTTAACACTAGTGTCAAAAATGATGTGCAGATGGACTTATCTAGGTCTGTTTTATTCTAGCAAGGTTAGAGATGGTCAGAATTATATATTTGTTGCAATATGACCTGCACAAGCAGTGAAGAAAAGACTTTCAGATGGCAAAGCTTATGTTGCAGTTTTGCTGAGCCTCTTATTAAATGTGCATATCGCTTATTTAGAATTAACAGTTTTCAGTTTCAAGAAGCAAAACATTATGCTAATCCAAATCATTCAGTCCTTTATTCAGCACATTTCTTATTAACATGAATCTGTTATCCCTAGAGTATCAAATTTATTAAATTTCTCTTTATGTAAAAACACAGTTGAACATTTTTAAATTTTTAACCAAAGCTATCTGCAGGGGCCGGCCCGGTGGCACTGAGGGCTGAGGCGCTGGACACCTTACCTTGCACCACGCCGGCGACCCGTGTTCAAGAACGAGCACGGACCGCCCGAGCGGTAGGGGAAGAGAAGAATTGTTTCCAACGGCTGCTCTCCTTCTCTGGGGTCAACTCTGCACACCGCCTCCTGGGGAGCTCGGGAGGTAGGTGCAGAGGGGAGGTAGCAGCATGGGTTCTGGGACAGACGTCAGCAGAGGGGCGGAGCAGGAGGTGCGTCTCATCGCGCCCCCCTTACTCATTGGCCCTCACTGCACGCCGGGGCTTGGGGAAGAAAAGCAGAGGAAAATCACCCTCTCCTCGCCTTGGTGACGACTCCTCACTGCGTGCCCTCGGATCATAGAGGCAGACTCCGCTGCACAGTGTCCACAATCAATGATCGGGGGAGTAGGGGGCTCCCTCCACCCCACCAGGGGGTAATCCGGCAATCAAGGATATATATGGACCAGGTGCTCTAGGGGCAGACTCCAGTGTGAAGAAGGATAACGCAACAGAGGAAGTCCAATTGAGTGGTAAGAGGGGGCAGTAGGAGGGATAAATACTACGTTAAAAAAAAAGCTATCTGCAGGTTACAGTTAATAGCATATCTTCCAAAGCTCCTGTTTCTAAGTGCTTCTCAATCACTGTTCACAATATATGTGTTTGTTGGCTCTAAATACAGCCATTTGATTTGTCAAGACCAAGTCTTATGACAGTGTTTAGTTGGAACTATTGCCCAGCTTTACCTTAGCAATGGGCAGTTGTTCGTAATGACAAGTAACAGTTCAAAAAACTATTCATCATCATCCTGGATGTGCATATATGCCCCAAAAAGGCAAATGGCACTTACCCTCCGCTCACCTCTGCCGCCATCTCATGCAGATTCAGCCATTTGTATTATACAAGCACCTTTATCGTTGTTTTATTGTGTTAGTACAGTATTAACAAAGTTATTTGTATAACGTAAATGACTGTACTTGCATGAGATGGTGGCCAGCAACAGAGGGTGTTGGCTACTATCTCAGGACTAGGGCAGTATTAGGGATACCATTACTGGGTGGGGCCATTGGACTATCAGGGAAAAGATATATTTTTTTAAATGGGATTGAGAGCTGGGGCGGGGGGTATACGATTGGCACCGAGGAATTTCAGGACTTTTTTTTTGTTTTTGTAAACCAAGGGATCAGATTACTCTTCAGGGTTGACTTAACTGAGGCAGACTTCAATAAAACAGATACTGATTGAATTGGTTTGGAATATAGTTGGAAAATCTCGACCCATCAGGATGAGTTAACTTCCAGTAGCTATATTGCTCTCAGGCTTAGACTTCAGGGAATATAATGATTGTCAGTCAGCAATTCATTCCTTGGGGGTCAGTAGTTTCTCAGTATATCCCTCGACCGCAGTCAGTATGTGTACACTACATGTTATTACTCCCCCTGCTCCTCCTTTGCTGTGCCCACCACAGCATTTCTGATTTGGTTTCTATAGAGTGTAGCTTCTGAAGCATCTACAGTAGATTGCACAACCTTAATATGCACACTATGAGGTCTGTTTGGAAACTGATATGGTCTCAAGCAACAGATCAGACAAAAAAGAACAAGGCTAGTAGCAGCCTTCTTGTGAAGAAAAAAAAAACATTTACAAAACATTTAAAAGTTGTTGGGGGCAAGAACTGCTGCCCTTTGCTGAGATACACTACTGCTTGAAGTGTATCCATAAATGTTAGACTTGCTGTCCTATGGTTGTTGCACTAATATTTACTTAACTCATTCAAACTAGTTCCTAAGTCTTTCAATGCGATGCTGCCATTTACATTAAGTCTGTGGCAGGGTGACATCCAGGAGGGGGTAAGGGAGATGTAGAGAGGCTTGCAAAAGCTAGGGAGTTGGTCAAAGGTTTGGCAATTGAAATTCAGTGCCAGAAAGTGCAGAATGGTCCACATAAGGAACTAGAACCCCAGGGCAGAGTATTGGATGGGGGGGTAAAGTTGGACATGACCTCTGAGAAAAGAGACCTTGACTCCCTAAAACATTTAAGTCAGTGTAACAAGGCCCACAGTAAGGTAAACAGGCTGCTGGGTCGTGTATTGACAGCAGAAGGAGGTATTAATACCTCTCTATGGAATACTGGTGAGGCATAATCTGGAGTACTGTGTCCAGTTCTGGTGTCCTCACCTGAGGAAAGATAAGAACATGCTGGAGACAGTGCAAAATAGGGTGACCAAAATAATTCAGGGCCAGCAGGGCAGATATTAGAAGGATCAGCCCAGGGTACTGAACAGGAACTCACTGGAGGCCAGACGAGAGGGGAGATATGATAGAGACCTTAGAAACATAGAAACATAGACATTGACAGCAGATAAGGACCGCTTGGCCCACCCAGTCTGTTCATTTCCCTACCTATTGGATAAGCTGCAGATTCTAGTTAACCAGCAGCCTACTTCTTCCTACCACCCACCAGAATTGCCTTATGTCTGTCCCATGCATTCTTGAATTCCCCCACTGTTTTTGATCCCACGATCTCCTCAGAAAGGCCATTCCATGCTTCCACCAACCTCTGTCTGAAAAAATATTTCCTCATATTGCCCCTAAGCTGTCCCCCCTCTATCTTCAAACCATGTCCCCTTGTTCTTGCACATCTTTTTCTGAAAGATGCTGTCCTCTTGGATTTTGTTGATTCCCTTGAGGTAGCTGAAAATTTCTATCATGTCCCCCCTCTCCCTCCTTTCCTCAAGGGTATACATATTAAGCTCCTTTAGTCTCTCTTTGTATGGCTTCTATTGCAGACCCTGCACCATTTTAGTTGCCCTCCTCTGGACTGCCTCC
Organism: Neoceratodus forsteri; assembly: GCA_016271365.2. Lineage (NCBI taxonomy): Eukaryota > Metazoa > Chordata > Ceratodontiformes > Ceratodontidae > Neoceratodus > Neoceratodus forsteri. Next base: position 1,851,217,577 of record CM057449.1, read on the forward strand.
ATCCTGTCTATGTCCTTGTGGAGATGGGTCTCTAGAACTGTGTGCAGTACTTCAGATGGAGTCTCACCAACTGTCTGTACAGAGGGATAACAACTTCTTGTTTTCTACTGGTGATGCCTCTCCCTATATATCCCAGTATCCCCCCAGCCATCCTTACTGCCTTCTCACATTGCTCTCTTACCTTTAGGTCATCTGCTATGACTACCACCAGATCCCTTTCCATTTTTTTGTTGTTAATACCTCCCCCTCCATTGTGTACTCTCCCCTGGGTTTTTGTTTCCCAGGTGCATTACTTTCCACTTCTTTGCATTCAGTCTAAGCTGCCATACTTTTGACCATTCCTCAAACCTTGCCAAGTCCCTTCTCATCCTTTCCACCTCCCCCCTTGTGTATCAACCGTGTTGCAGATCTTTGTGTCGTCTGCAAAGAGGCGTACTTTTCCTTCCAGTCCCTCCGCAGTGTCACTTATAAAGACATTAAAAAGGACCGGACCCAGTACTGAACCCTGCACTACTCCGCTAGTAACCCCCCTTTCTTCGGAGTGGACTCCGTTTACTATTACCCTCTGTGTCCTGTAGTCCAGCCAATTTTTTACCCAGGCTACCACCCTGGGACCCACTCCCAGGCTGGCTAATTAGTTTGTTAATCTTTTGTGTGGGACTGTGTCAAATGCCTTGCTAAAGTCTAGGTAGGCCATGTCCACAGCCCCTCCCTGGTCTACTACTTTGGTCACTCAGTCAAAGAAATCGATTAGATTCATCTGACATGACCTTCCCACTGTGAATCCATGCTGTCTTGGGTCCTGTGCCCCACTGGCCTCTAGGTACTCAAAAATCCTTCAAGTTCCCGAAAGGAATGAACAAGGTAAATTGCAAGGAACTATTTAGCATGCATAGGAGATCAAGAATATGGGGGCACCAGTGGAAACTGGCGGGGAGATGGAGGTTCAAGAGGGACATGAAAAGGCTTTACTGTTCAGAAAGAGTGATGGAGTCATGGAACAATCTACCGGCCAATGTGGGGGCGTGCCAGAACCATCAGTGGTTTCAAACATGGTTTGGACAGAATGAAGGGCTTAGTGGTTGCTTAGGGTGGTAGGGGTATGACAGGGAACATAGGAATGGATAGTGCAGTTAGAACCAAGTATGGGAAATAGGTCCTGGGTTTCTTAGGATTTTATGGAGAGACTGGATGGACCAATGGTTGGTGGAGCCATGGAGCAATCTGCCAGCTGATGGGGGGGGTGCCAAAACCATCAATGGTTTCAGACATGGTTGGGACAGAGTGAAGTACTTGGTGGTTACTTAGGGTGGTAGCGGTAGGGCAGGGAGCATGAGGATAGATAGTGTGGGTTAGAACCATGCATGGAAGCTAGGTCTCGGGTTTTTCAGGATTTTATGGGTCAAGTGATTGGACTAATGGTCTTTTTCTGCCATCATTGTCTGTCTTTCTGTGTTTATAAAATGGGCCAAGATGACTGCTGCTAATACTGCTCTCTAATTAGACAACCTAGGTCACCTTGCATGCCTATGAGTACTCGTGTATGAATGGTGCTGCATGTTTAAGCCCAAATTTCTAAAACCAGGCTATTTTATTAGAGGGAGCCGCAGTCACTGGAAGAGGTGGACACTCCTCCGGTGTGGGCTTCAGCACTCTACCAACAGTCTTGTGCCTCAGCACATGCCTGAGTTGTGCCCATATCCCCAGGGAATGCACATCCTGTTTTGTGTTATTACTCACATATCATAGCCATTGCCAGGGGGGGTTCGTCTGGTTCGAAAGAACCCCCCTTTTGAAACTCACCCTTTTTTTCATCATTTGTAAAATTTATTCATCATTTCTGTTTATTTTGTGACTGTCACAGAGTGCTGATGCACACATGATGAACCCCAGTACTTTCTCTCTGCATGCATGCCCCCCCAATCTGCTGTCAGTCAGCTCCTATAGTGCCAGTAAGATGACTGGAGCTGCTTTGTGAGTCTTTCTCTGCACTTTTCCCCCATGACTTGCTGGCCAATTGCAGCTCACTTCAGCACTGTGTCCATGAGGACCGCTACCCACAATTCACACTGTCAGCTAGCGCTCGAGTAAGATCAAGCATGGCGGCAGGCTCACAGACGATGTCTCCAGGACAACAAAAAAGAAGTAGAGGACCTTGACTTATAATATTATCAGTCACTGGCAGGTAAATTTTCCTGGCCACTATTGTCGAAGATGTGTCCCTTAATAACTGTATATCAAGGGATATGCTGTGCAGTTGGGCAAGGGAGCTGTTCAGTGGGAGGGCTGAAGATTTAGAAATAAATTACTTAAATCCTCCTCTATACAAAATGCAAAGTTGTCATGTCTCATATGCCTGTTTTAACTTTTCATAAGTTAAGCAAAAGAGGTACCACAGTGGAAAGGCAATGCAAGTGTTTGGAAGAGTCTGGCTGGGATCTATACTGCCACCTGACTAATTGTGCTGCTCAGAGAGGTCTTCACTGTGGTCCCATTTTCACTGACATTCAGTTCCACTTTTGTCTGTGTCATTTGTGCCAGTCGCTATTAAAACAAATAAATTTTGATAAACGTTTTCTCCAGATGACCACATGTGTCAGTAGAATGATATTTGTTGCCACAGTGCAGTGTTATGAACATACCCACTATGCTTTTGGAAGCATGGTGGGTGTGGGGGGTAAGCATTTAGGAGATGGTAACTTTGCACTGGGAATCCCCACCACTGTCAAATTACCTTTCCCCTCACTCCCTTTGTCATGCCTACTACACTGGAGAATGGAGAGGGGGCAACAATCATAATATCCAATGCTGAACTAAGAATTATGTTACAGACTTTTTTCCAAGCAGGATGCCTGGTATAGAAACATAGAAAATGACAGCAGAAAAAGACAAGAGGTCCATCAAGTCTGCCCAAATTCCCTATAATCCCTGGAACCTACCATTTCTCTAGGGTACTAACCCTCCCCATCCTCTCTTTACTCTCCTCCTTGGTTCTGTCACCCCCCGGTAACCACTATTCCCTTCATTAAGTCCCAGCTCTGCTTGAATCCTCTGACTGTTTTTGCACCCAGTTCAGCTGACATACTGTTCCAAAGTTCCATCACACTTTCTGTAAAGTACTACTTCCTCACATCTCTCCTGAACCTACCTCTTGTTAATTTCCAATCATGTCCATGTGACTGCAAATTGGTACTCAGGCTAAATAGTACCCTGCAGTTCACTTTGTTAATTCCTTTAAGGAACTTAAAGGTCTATATCATATCTCCCCTCTCCCGTCTGGTCTCCAATGAGCACATATTTAGTGCCTTGAGGCGCTTCTCATAGGATTTGCCCTGCTGTCCCTGAATCATTTTAGTTACTATGTGCTGCACTGTCTCCAACCTATCCTTATCCTTTCTAAGGTGAGGACTCCAGAACTGGGCACAGTACTCTAGGAGAGGCCTCACCAGGGATCTGTAGAGGGAAAGTATTACCTCCTTTCTTCTGCTATCAATATCCCTACCGATATATCCCAGCATCTTGCTAGCCTTGCTATAGGCCATGTTGCACTGACTCGATTGCTTAAATGGTATACTGAGTTGGGGATGGTGGGGGTTACAGCAAGGTGTACAGGAAGTTCAGATATGAGTAATTTAGACTTGAAATAAGCCACAAAAGTGCACCACAGAGTATACCGTAGTCCATGGTTTCTGGAGGTCTATCAGCCCCAAACCCCTGCCCCTAGAAGCAAGCCAGCACTGCAGTAAGTTAGTTGTGTACAATACCCAGCCAAAACAAGCTGTAGACTGCACTGAGGTTCAGTGCATTAGCATTATATATATATATACACACATATATACACACACACACACAATCTGAGCCACCCAGATAGTAATAATTGTCCTTAGAGCAGGAGGTGGAGGGGAGCTCACAGATTAGTTATTTTGGTATAAAATAAGCCACAAAATGAGCCACAGAGCATCTAGCACCCCAAAGCTTCTGGGGGCCTAGCAGCCTCCAGACTCCTTACCTACACACCAGTAGATACAGCTGCAAATATTAAAGTTGATAACATAATATATCTGAGACAGTGCTTTAGGTATATTACATTAGCAGCATCTTGCTGTCCTCCAGTACTGAATGGATATGTATTCACCCCGCAGCCAACCAGATAATTTTGCTTAGAGCAAGGGGTGTAGGAGACCTAAGATGTGACTTCTTTAGCTTCAAAATAAGCCACAAAATGCACCACAGAGCATCTAGGACCCCATGGCTTCTGGGGTCCTGGCGGCCCTATGACCCAAAGCTTTTTTTAAAAAGTTGCAGACTACATAAAAAGAACCCCCCTTGTGAAAATCCTGGCAACGGCCCTGCATATTTTTTATTAAAAGGGAACGTGACTGTAAAGAAGGATCAAGTTTGTTTCAACAACTTACCTAAGAAAAGCATCTTTACCTGTTGTTTCACAATTGTATGTTCAGCTATTGAGACTGGATAATTTATAACACTCCACCACAGGGCTGCTGCTATTATCTTTCTGTTCTCCCGACAATTACATCATCATAACGAGACATTTTATATTCTTCTAAGCATGTTTACCTCTTCATGATGATGTAATTGCAGCGGAAACAGGAAGGTAAAATGGTAGCCTTGTGGTGGAACAGTATAAGCATTATCTATGCATAATTTCAGCAGAACAGCGTATAACTGAGAAAACGTGGGAACGAATATTGGCTTTGGTCATTTGTAGAAAACTCGATTTTTGTTTGAGATAAACCTTTAATGTGCAATTTGTAAAATACAAATATTAACTTCTGTGTTTATTATGGCATATTTATTGTATTGGTGGTAGGTAGGTAAAATGTTAATTGATGAGCTAGTATAGGCTTTTGCAATCTGTTATGTAAAAAATACACGATCTGACAAAAGAATGAAAATTAAATATCAGTATAGAGCAAATAAAACAAGTATTTATAACATTTTTTCTGGTGGCAGATCATTTTGTTTTTGATATGAGTGTCTTTCTACAATTTTTTTTTTTTACACTGTGCTTTTCTTGGCGCCTGACCAAGTAGCTCAGCCTTTGGACACCTCACCCACCCCCAGGACTTACCCGTTGGCAGCCCCCCTCCCCCGGCTTGCCCCCCGCCACCAAAGTATGTGGGCCCCTGATGGAGACAGACATCAAGGTTCCTGACAGGCCCTGTACTTCTGGTTTTCCTCCCTAGCTTACCCCCCAGGGTGGGCCTGCAGGATCGGGACGTTCCCGATGGCAGACTGAACTTGGTCAACCGATGGGCGGACATAGGTGGGTACGGTGGGATCAGAGGAGTGGGGTGTCATCAGTAGGTCAGCATTTTTTAGATGCTTAAAGTCCCTGGGAGGCGTGGTGTGCAATGACGTGATGCGTTGAAGTGCTGATGTCAGGAATGCTTCCCCTATGTCACAGCTTCCGCAGTGGCTCCCCCCTGTCTTCTGCCATTGGTTGATCTCATGCCACTCACTCACCCTACACCCCCTCACCCCTGGAGGAAGAGAGCAGTCCATGGGAAGTTCAGTCCTCCTCCCTCCGGCCTGCCCTCCGACTCCTTTGGATCCATTCCCGAACCCAGGGCATCGCAAGTGGTAACCCTGCTGCTGCGCCAGCAGGCTGGTTGCCTTTCTACAATTTTTAGCTTCACCAAAAAGGTTTGCAAGCTTGAAAAGAACTTCATTACTAGAAGTAGTGAAAGTAAAAGCACAGTCTACTGGAGGAGGGATGAAACAATCCCTAAATGGCCCAAGTGTTTATTGCTGATATTGGTGTACCATGGACACACCATGATCACATGATAAATATCTTCTCAGTAAGCATTATTACAATAACAATTTAAATTCTGTAGATACTTTGGCACTTTAACATACTTAGCATCAAACAACCATTTTTTTTTTAACAAGAAGATTGAGTTAAACTTGACTGCAGTATCATTTGGCAGTGATTGCATTTCCTTTTTTTCAGAATAAGTAGGACATATAGAGACCCCTTGAGGCCTGATTATGGAGTTACTGGGCAGTGGGCAGCAAATGGGTATGTGTAGGCAACCTGGCAGTGCTCATGTGCCCAAACCAAAAACTATTTTTTAAACTAGAGGAAGACTGCTGCCTTTTTTTCAGTGACTGCAGTTTTTTTTTTTAAAGTTTAAGAGGTCAATAGAATGTGTTTGCTGAAAAAGGCCCATTAGTCCATCATATCTGTCCATACCTACCTACCTACCTACCTATCTATCTAACTACTGTTGAATGAGAGACCCCCTAATGCCTGCAGCTAGGGCAGTGTGCATCAAGTGGGTGTTGACTGGCAGCTTGCTGGTGTCCAGCTGCTGCTAGTTGGCACTTTTGTGGTATCCCATTCAAATGAAAGGAAAAAAAGGCAAAACTGTTTCTTCCTGTTTTCATGCTCCTAACTTTCTGAGGTTCCTCCTGTAGCACTGCGTGTGTTCTCCTGAGCTGTGCTAGTGTAGTGTGATCTGGGCAGTGGGCAGGAAGTAGAGATCAGCTGGCAGCCTGTCACTGCGTGTCTTATAAAGCCTGGTTTATCCATTTGGTCTCTGCATGTATGGCACAAAACAATGCTAGGAGCACAAGTACAACACAAGAAGAGGAATGGTTGTCATCACTTGTAGGCCCACTGACAGGTCAGGTGGAGGAGAGTAAAGAGGGAGAATCCCAAGGTGTTACCACTGCTGCTGCTAAATGTCAGGGGAGTCACTCATTCTTGTCTCCATGTCAGTAGAGCCCTACTGATGCTGCTGTTGCACCCTCCAAAAAGACAGCCGTTGATGACAAAATACTGTTTTGACAGCTGACTATGATTTGATGAAAAAGCACAGTAAAGTCACAATCTGGCATAGTGGTGCCTGAAATGGCAGCAAATTAAATGGTGCTTGATTGTCTGGCTGAGAACATTACAAGCAGACAGAGATGAGCCTCTTTAGTACAGTACCAAAAAAAGACCACCTGGTCCTCTTTGGCAGAGGTAGCTGTTGAGCACCTCAGTTGCCCACCTGCAAGTACATACTCCAGAGAGAATTGTCAGTGCTGCAGGCAATATTGCTACCAACAAGCAAATGTACCTTTTGACCTGAAACGTAGAAATGCTCACTTTTTTAGAAGTTAACTTGCCCTTATTTCCAAAGACCTAATTGCCAAGGTTTTTATCGCCTATGCTTCCAGCTCTGCGAAAGACAGAGGATAATGAGGTAAACGGGAAGGGCGTCTGTGGCCATTAGTCTATAATTAGTGGAACCTGAAGCCTACAAACACTGTGACTGTGGGATGCTGCACTGCCATCTTCTGTCCTCATATAAAAATGTTTTGTATTTGCAGGCCTACAAAGATCTAATAATTTTGGACCAGGGAACCTTGTCATGTAGCCAGTGTGTGCAACACTTATCCGTGGCATAATAGGAAGCCTTGTCCACCCTTGGCAATGTTCAGCAGACAGTTTTTGGAACCACTAGCCTACACACACTGGGATACAGCCCTACTGTCTTGTTTCTTCAGATTAGAATGTTTGGCGACCTACATAGGTGTAATCATTTTATGGGTAACAATGGCTATGTAGGCAGTGTGCACAACACTTATCCATGGCATAGCAGGAATCCTTGTCCATGTTTGGCACTGTCCCAGTGGACAGTGTTTGGAACCAGTAGCTTACACACACTGTGGGATGTGGCAGTACTTCTTGTATCTTCAGAATTTTGTGTTTTATGGGCCTACATAGGTCTAATACTTTTTATGGCAATACTGGCCATGTAGCTTATGTACAGCACTTATCCATGGCATAACAGGAAGCCTTGTCTACGTCTGGTACTTCTCTAACAGAGACAATTTTCAGAAACAGTAGCCTAGACACATTGAGGCATGCTACACTGCTGTCTTCACATTAGAATGTTTTGCAGGCCTACATAGGCCTAATAAGTTATTGGGCAGTGAACTTGGCCTTGTATCCAGCATGTGCAACAAATGGGATGCCTTGTCCATATTTGGCACTGTCTCAGTGCACTTAATTTCTGGAACCAATAGTATACACACACACACTGTAGGATGTGACACATGTGTCATCAGATGTTTTGTGGGGCTACATAGGCTTTACACAAGCAATTGTTTTCTAGAATGTTGGCCACATACTCTGTGTACTAGCCTCATCCATGTTTGGCACTGAACAGACATCATATTTGGAACTAGTAGCCTTCAGAGTGAACCACTGCATCATCCTGCTGTTTTGGGTGCTTCAATGGCCCAGGGCTTTATATAATTTGATTTTATCCCCATTCCCTAATGGTTTTTACTGGTCGAACCAGCACAAACTAGTAGGCCAGTAAGAGAACTTTGTTGAACTTTACCTGGTTTGAGACTGTCCATATTTGCTAGATTGTACTTTGGGAGGTTTGCGCAACCCTACTTTGAAATGTAATGGTATTGTTAAAAGTTTTATCGCAACACCTCCCAGAATGCCATGGTTGGTCATTGTGAACAGATTTGCTTACTCAGTCATGCTGCCACCAACCTGATCACAGTTCACTCGGGGCTACTTCCTTCAAGGCCCATCACACAGACCACAGACCCCTGCTCACACAGTGTGGGGCTAGACTCCCCAGTACAGGGCCTCTTAGATAAAGAAATACCCCCTAGCTGCTCCAGGTACATCTTACCACTGCTCTGAATCAGGTTCAAATTTACTTTTTAAGTTGTTAGTGGTCTCTCAAGAGTGGATCATGGAATTGCCCAGATTTTACCTGTATTACCTCTACTTAAAATGCTACAGTCACAGGCATATATAAAGTATCTAATATTTACACACAATTTAAAAGATATACAACACTAAAGTAATGGGAAATACACAGATGCATACTAGGAAATTCAGCATAAACAGGTTTAAACACAAAAGCACAGAACAGGAAAACTAATGAAACTAGCTAAAATTCTGTGTCTTGTAACATTTTTGAAGTCTCTGCACACAGCTAACAGTTTAAATATTTTAGAAGGCTCTGCACACAGCTAACAGTTTAAACATTTTAGAAGTCTCTGCACACAGCTAACAGTTTACACAGAATTTGCCCTTTTCTCTTCTGTGGCACACAGCTGGTCACAGTCTTGTGTCTTGATGCTGGGATGAGGAAAAAGAGGGTATGAATTCTCTTCAGTCATTATTTTTAAGAACATATACCCCAAGCTCCCAGAATGCAGTTTACACCTCCCTTCTGAGAAGAACCCTCTCAAGGAAGCCTGCCCCCCAACCCCCCAGTTCTGGCTAAAGCAGATTGTTAAAGAGCAGCTGACACCTACCTGGATCGTTGTTTTCAGCTACAGATCTGTTAAAGCATGTCCTAATATGATGAACCACATTAAACTGCAATTAAAAAAGTCACATGTTGTATTTTTTTCTTACTTTTAAAACAGCCATGAGTGCGCTTGTCTACCACGGAAGTGCACTGAGTGAGAATTAGATGTCAACGCGCTGTGACATCAAGTAGGGGACGATCCTTCTAAGCCATTTGTGGGATTTCTATCATGGACAGCAGAATGGCATATATGGGGAGCCTTGATAATGTTAGAACTGAAGAATCCAATGATGAGGTTGAGTCCTCTGATGCTGACTTTAAGTTTGAAAAGGAGTTTGAGGGCAGTAACTTAGAGCAAGTGTGGCTGAATTTACGAAATGCTGAACCCTATATGTATGAGCCCGAACTCCCACCACAGCAGTCAGGCAGTGACAGCAAGGCATCAGTCCCTGATGGCTGTTAGCAGGTTGAGGCACATATTGGAAACACTGCATGGTGAAGAAGTACACAGATTGTTCATATGTCTGTATACCACTTCACATTATATTTTTTTAATTATGCTAACTTGGCATGTGTGCATGCATGCCACATGTAAGGCCTGCACTTCTGTATATAATTTAGCCATTTCCTTGTCAAGTCACATCTGCACACCGAATCCACTCTCTGTTCTCCCCTCATGTGACTTCTTTAGCATATGGTGGTGGTTTCCACCTTTTATACATTTTGCTACCTTGGTACAGCCATTGGGGGTGGGGGCCGCATGTACACCCAAAACTAACTTGTCCATAATATGCAACATGTCTCATCAGCAATTTGTTCTGTTCCTGTTCTGCAGTACCTCATTTTTTTTGTCTTCTCCTCCTTGTGCACCCCGCTATACCTGCCACCCATTCTGGCTGCTCACTGGCATGGTCATCCCACAAGTCTCACCCTTCAGTCTCTTTCCATCACCTGGGTTCCCATGCTTCCCTGTGTGTGTGTGTGTGTGTGTGATCCTGTGGCTCCCACTATTGGCTGACCCCAATTGGTGTGCTCCCTCAACAAAGCTCCATTACCCACCTTGTATGTGAATTACCTTGTTCCCCTGGATTACACCCTTTCTCCCCCCTCCATCCTGGGCACTTTAGGGTGGACAGTAAATCCCAACCCAATGTAGGCTCTATCAACGATCCTTGGGTACATAGCCTTGTTCAGCGGTGTTGTGCCTGTGGTGTGCAGTGGGTGTGGACCTCAGCTTATGGGATCTGCTGTTGGTTCCTGTTTTATTCACCCATTGCCCTTTTAAAGCAGGGAAGCTAACAGATGCCTGCAAATGCTGTGGCATTCACCACTGGTGGAGGATGACATTGTCCCCCCAGGTCCTTGCAGTAATGTTAATAGATTAGGCTACAGAAGAAAGTGCGGTATCACTTGGCTGTCAGTATACATGGAGAATGACAGCTCTTTCACAGGACAGCGGCAAGAAACAAACAGTAGAAAATACAGTTTGGAACACAGAAATCACAAAAGGAAAGGACAGAAGTTTTAATAATTTCAGTAAAACTCCATGATCTAAGCACATGATGACTACTGCCTTTCACATCACTTAGCTGCTTTACTTGGCTGCATTCCCGCCCACTCCCGCTTAATAATGCCTTTCCCTACATGTCATAACGGTGCTATACGAGCAGGTGCACCGCGGCTTGCAGGCACATGAACATGTGGTTAACTGCACAGAAATAAAACCTTTTTAAAATGTTAAATAATAATAAATATATTTATAAAGCACCTTTCAATTGTCAAGGTGCTGTACACAATAAAATAACACAAATAATAAAATTCAATATAAAAACACCATAAAATCACAATATGATCAACAGTCTCAGATAGAATCAATGTTGCAGAAAAGTTTTTGAAAAAGATGGGTTTAGTGCTTCTCTAATTCAGTTCATGACAATGGGACATTGTAAGGGCAGCCACTGAGCTACATATGCCTTGTAAGTCCATTCTGGTCACAGGCTGTCTAAAGAAGAGTGATTAGTCTGAATTGAATACTAGCTGCAGTCCTTTACTTTAACTGTTCTCTTTTGTAAAAATAGCTCCAGCCACAGTATGCAAGACTTTTCTTCCCTATGGCTTGCCCAGACTGCATGCATCCATCTTTTAACCATCCAGCAATGCATAACTGGCCCTTTTAGTAAAACGGAATTACCCAATTCCTGTAAACAGTGTCCCTGTATTGCTGTAGGGGCTGTAAAAGGTTACCACAATTCCTGTAAATAGGATGCACCCAAACAGCGACTTGTAATTTGAGGGTAGTGGTGAATGGAGTGTGCTCCAAGGAAGGAAGGAAGGGTGACCAGTGGGGTACCACAGGATCAGTGTTGGGACTGGTTCTCTTCAATATCTTTATAAGCAACATAGCAGAAAAACTGGAAGGGAAGGTCTGCCTCTTTGCAGATGACACCAAGCTCTGTAACAGAGTGGACACTCTGGGGGATAACATTTCCAGGGATCTAAAATGGCTTGAAGAGTGGTCAGGGGTATGACAGCTAAATTTTAATGCAAAAAAAGTGCAAAATAATGCATCTAGGCCATAGGAGTACAAGATGGGTGGAATGATACTGACAGACCAAACAGGAAAGAGACCTTGGAGTAATCATATCAGATGACCTAAAGGTGGCCAGGCAGTGTGATAGTGTGATAAGGCATCCGCAAAAGATAGTGGGATGCTGGGGTGCATAGGTAGGGGAATCTCCAGCAGGATGAAAGAGGTGGTTCTGCCCCTATATAAATCGCTGATAAGATGCCACCTTAAGTACTATGTACAGTTCTGGAGACCACATCTCAGAAAGGACATAGAGTGGAGGCTATCCAGAGGAGGGCTACCAAAATGGTGCAGGTTCTGCAACAAAAGCCCTATGAGGAAAGGCTAAAGAAGCTAAATATGTACACAGTGGAGGAGAGGAGGGAGAGGTGGGACATGATGGAAATCTTTAAATACCTTATGGGGGTTAATAAGATACAGGAGGAGAGCATCGGAGAAAAAGTTGCTCTATAACAAGGGGGCATGATATGAAGCTTATGGGGGGGGGGTAAATTCAGAGGGATGTGCCTGAAATAGGCACAAGGGAATTGGTTTGGGTAGTGGGGAGACGAGATTGTGACATGGATTAAGCAGGGTCTGGGAGGGGAAAAAAACAGTTGGGCAGACGGAGTGGGCCCAGTGGCCCTAATCTGCTGTCACATTCGATGCATCTATGTAAGAAACTAGAGACTGAATAAAAGAACATAAAATGTTTTATAACTAAGTGTATTGATGTCAGGCGACATGTATCACTGCATTAAAACTGCATTGACAGAACAGTCATGTTGACCTTATTCCCAGGTTTAATTTCTTAAAGAGTAAGTACCTATTCCTTATAGTTCCTAAATTACCCCTTTTCAAAGGATTATCTTTAGAAAGAGCTGTCTTTAGAACCATTAGGAAAAGTGTAATTTGTTAGGCTGGTTTAACTCTGTCCTATCAATAAACTTTGCTATAATGCACTTTTTCCACTATTTTTATAAAAAGACTTTTTAAAAAATAAAGGGGGACAGTCAGCACCAAGGACCCCATACTTCAATGTGGGGCTGGTCCCAATGTGCACTCTGTGTCCAAAAACATGTTGGTTTACAAACATTTTACTGTAGTACAGTAGATTGTATCATACTCATTTTGTTTACTTCTCGGCTGACATCTTCTGTCACTATAAGTCCCAGAATTCCCCTGCAGCTGACCTCAGAACAGTAGGCTGCAGTGGGAGATTCAATAACCTGCAGTGCAAGTTTGAGTTTATATAAACTCTGATCTTTTGTTTGGTGGTCCCATGGCCCTGCCTGGGCTAAGAACAGTAACAGAGGACTGTACGTAGCCCCTGGAGAAAAGCAGAACCGGAAGACATCTGATCGGAGATTATAAAAACCCTAACATGTATTGCAGGTTATTGAACCTTCCACTGCTGCCTGCTGTCCTGATGTCAGCTGCAGGGGAATCTGGGATTTGTTGTAACAGGACATGTCAGTCTAGAAGGCAAAAAACTAGTCTGACAGAATCTGTTGCACTACAGTGAAAAGTAAATAAGCCAAAATGTTTTTTGCATACAAAGTGCACATTGGGACCAGCCCCTCACTTGAGTGTGGGGCCCTTTGTGCAGACTGTTCTCTTTTAAGATGCTTTTTAAGTATGTTTATATTGTTTTGGTTATATATAATCAATATAAATCACACTGGAATGACTGTAAGCTGTAGGTTTATTGACATTTGATAAAACGAAAAATACAGTGCTGAAATTCCACACATGAAACATTTTCTGAAGAAAAGTACATTAGAAAAAAATGGTTGCACCATAACTAAGCACTAGCAGTCCACTGACCAGTACAGAGCAGTGGCAGTTTTATTGCTGTTAAAAGCCTACACTCCATGTTCTGCACCATATGGAACTATGAAAATGTGTTCCCAAAAAGGACTAATCACGTTATAAAGTGTTCATTTTCGGTCTGCTTATTCCAAATCTTCCATTGCTTTTCAAGGCTTTACCTGCCAGAGTGTGGGAAGATGATAAATAACTCATGGGAATGGATTCCCAGTGTCATTGGTCTGGCCAAGAATAGAACCTGCAGTAGCAGTGAGTTGTTGGATCTTGATGAACCAGGCAAGCAGGTTACTCTTCAGTACAATCTGCCCTGAGGGTGAGGAAATTCTGGAGGGGTGGCTATGAACCAGACCTTACTGCCAGGTCTAAGGTTGGCCTCAGCAGGGGACCGCTACTGAAAAGCACAGCTTGTAATAACCAGTGGGTGTTACCACAGGCACTAACAAGCAGGCTAACATTGATATGGCGGGGGGGGGCGTAACTACAAGGAAAACCTAATACAAGTACATTGCGAAACAGCAATTGGTTTCTATTAAATCTAGTTGAATACTTGTCTGTTAGTCTTCTAGTCTCATACATTGCGAAAAGTACTTGTGCATTAAGCCGTATATTGTTAGCTGCTGTCAAGAATGATTAAAGGTGATAGGAAACAATTTCAGATACTTGCATCATACAGTACTCTTAAGTTTCTTCTTTGAAATGGTATCCATGTTTCTGATATTCTTTGCCTGTTTTGTTTTAAGATTTTTTTTTAAATTTTAGTTTCTGCAGGTCTCTGTGCCTTTTGTGTTATGCGCCCCCATTGTTCACAAGTCTCTGTTTCTGGGGTCCCTGGGCATTCTGTGACACAAGTACCAGTCTTCCCCTTCACCAAGTGAGTAGTGAGCAGAAAAACTGACATCCGAGACTGTCCTGGAAAGTTAGGAATGGGCAGCAGTGAACCTGGAAGTGGGGGAAAGCAAGGCAGGCACAGCAGAAGTAACAAAAAAAGAAGTATTAACAGTGTTGGGTTTTTTTTTAATGACAGAATCAGCTGGCCGGCCCATTAGCACAGTGTGGTAGCACTACAGTTCACGGTGCTGCTGACCCGGGTTTGAGAATGAGCCCAAGTCATCTGAGGGCCAGTTAGGAGGAAAGATTGAACATCCAATGGAACTGTTTTTTCTTCAGGGTGAGAAATTTGAGGGCCCCACTATGACTCTGCTACCTGGGTGACTGCAGGTGGTAGTACAGCAGTGCGTGTGTTTGACTCTCCCAGCATTTCAGCCTCCATGTAGGAGGGGACTAGTGCACAACAATAAAACAAAGTGGGAAAAAACACATTAGCTGTCTGTTCAGAATGTTTATCCAGGATATTCCAGCTGAGATTCCATATCTTATGGTATTTATAGTGGGACCTGGCTGAATTACTTACCCAAAGCCAGGAAGTGGGTCAGTGGCTGTGGTAGAACTAGAACCAGGGTCACAAACTGAGACAGGCTGTGGTAGAATTGGAACGATGATTTGGTTCACATTTCTTTGTTCTGGATAGCACTGACTTCCCACGTACTTTGAAAATGGTGATGGTATAAGTGATAGGTCCAGTGATCTATTCACGTATGCAGCGAGGCTTCTGACACACTGTTCATCCACCAGAAACCTTTCCCAAGATCCCTATTTAACTTCAGATAGTCAGTGGGAAGGAAGCTGTTCCATTTCAGCTTATTTCTGCAAAATAAAGATTGAGTTTTTAGCCCATTTTCAGTATTGTTGTGTTCTTGGAGCCAGCATATTCTTTTTACCAAATTTTTGGTACAGAACTAAACTGAGTGTGCACCCCTTCCCAGGAATTGGAATATATATAAAATACTAAATAACAATTTTTCTTTTGTTTTTGCTTATGCTTTGAACTTATTATCTGGTTGGGGCCTATCACTGAGTCACACCTCTCCAGCTGACAAACCAGTGACTTACTCTACATTGTGAAACCCCATTTGGTGCGGCAGGGGCCTTTTGCCCAGGGGCAAGTAGTCAGAATGACTCAAAACCATCTTGCACAGCTGGAAGAATGTTCGAAGAATGTGCCTTTGCTCTGTCTCACCTAGCCTGTTGAGCAAGAGAGCAGCTATAAGTATGGTCACCTGCATGCATCCATACCACTCCGAGCTTGCCTGCTGCAGGGTGCCTGGATCAGTCCAAGGCCCCAATTCACAAATAATCACAAATCACAGCACAGAAGTTTGCACTGCAATTTGTGATTGCTCAGTCTTAACAAGTTGTTGTTCATAGTCAGATAGCGCATCGTGCTATCCGACTGTGAATAGGGCCAGATTGCACTGGTGGTAACCCCATTACCACCAGAACCACTCCACTATGGCCGCCACAACCCACAGTTAAGGGAATGGCCCTGCAGTGGCTAGAGCTGGTGCACTATTTACGAACATATGAAATCTTCCAGCAGATAAAGGCTTAGAGGTCTATCGAGTCTGCTCGAATGTGCAGCGATCACCCCTTATTCTGCAGCTGCCCCTCCCTTCCCCTACATTGACCCTCCCCCTTGTCCTGTCCCATCCCCTTTTGAAACAGTCCACTGTTCTACTGGATACCACTTCTGTAGGTAACGCATTCCACCCAGCTACTACCCTCTCTGTTAAAAAATGTCTCCTCATCTCCCTCCTGAACCTTCCTCCCTCCAGTCTCATATCATGGCCCCTGGTGTCCCTCCCCTTCCTTACTTTGAACAACCCCTCTGTATCCGTCTTGTTTATTCCTTTCATGTGCTTAAGGGTTTCAATCATGTTCCCCCATTCCTCCTATCCTCCAGTGAGTACATGTTCAATTCCCTCAGCCTCCTCTCGTATGATAAGTCCCCCAGCCCCTTGATCATTTTTGTCGCCCTGTTCTGCACCCCCTTCAGTAACTTAATGTCCCTCTTCAGATACGGGTGCCAGTACTGCACGCAGTACTCCAGATACGGTATGACCAATAACCTATACAGCGCCAGAATCACCTCCTCAAGGATATACCTCTTGCAATGCAACCCAGCATTTTGTTGGCCTTTGCAGCTGCCTTCCTACATTGTGCCGAGTTGTTCATTGACCCTGTAATGAGCACCCCCAGATCCTTCTCCTCCTCCTCCTCTGTCTGGGCTAGCTGCAGTCCCCCCAGCTGGTAACTCCTCCTTGGGTTCTTCATCCCAAAATGCAGCACCTTGCACTTTTTGGCATCAAACCCCAGTTGCCAGGTGTCTGACCAGGTTTCAAGCTTTGCCAGGTCATCCTGCAACTCCTGCCATCCCCCTAGGTCATCCACCACTGCTCCTACCTTGGTATCATCAGCAAACAGACTGATCTTGCTCTTGATGTCCAATGAAGTGTCTGCAATGAATATCCCAAACAACACTGGTCCCAACACCAAGCCGTGTGGAACGCCACTCGTCACTATCCTTGGGTATGAGCACTCCCCACCACCACCCTCTGTTGCCTTCCCTGAAGCCAGTTCCCAACCCATCTCACTAGCTTTGCACCTGCCCCTGTGCCTTCTAACTTACTTCCCAGCCTTCCATGCGGCACCAAGTCAAATGCCTTACTGAAGTCCAGATACAGGACATCCACTGCATGGCCCCTGTCCAGTTGCCTAGTTACCCAGTCATAGAACTCCACCAGGTTGGTTTGGCAGGATCTGCCACATATGAAGCTATGCTGTCTGCTGTCCTATAGTCCTTTGGCCTCTAGGAGGGCCACCAGCCGCTCCTTCAGGATAGTCTCCATTAGCTTACCCATGATGGATGTGAGGCTCACTGGTCTGTAGTTCCCCGGTTCATCCTTAGGCCCACTCTTGTGGAGGGGCACCACATGAGCCATCCTCCAGTCCTGAGGTACACATCCCGATTCACTAACACATCTATGCAAATGAGGCCATTGGGCATGCAAGGTGCTAGGTGGCCAATGCATGCCCATTATTGGCCCATTTGCATAGGCTGCAGTGAGTGTAGCCCCACCATAGCTGTCCTGACAGGTAAGAAACATAATTTTATTCCCTGATGCTAGTGGTACCCCTCCCCATCGATGATCGCTGGCCTGACAGGTAAAATAACATAATTTTATTCCCTGGTGTTAGTGATTCCCCCCCCCACCCATTGCGGATTGCCTACCCAAGTAAAATAAAGTCTTCCTGGTGCTAGTGGTTCCCCCTTCAAATGATCCCTTGCTCACTGTAATGGCAGATGTCCCTGGTGGCTAGTGGTCCCTCCCCCCAGATCACCCTCCCAATATATAAAGCAAGTGTCCATGGTGTCCAATATAAACCCTCCATCCCGATCTCCTTTATAGTCTAGTGAAACATTTCCCTCGTGGTCTAGTGGACCAACCCCATCCCTGATCCTTTGTGTAATTAATGTAACCCTTTCCTAGTGACCCCCCGTTCCCCCATCCTGACCCCCAGACTGCAACTGGCAGATTCCTCCTTTCTCCACCATGGCCAGCCTCTGACAGAGCTGTCACTGAGCACATACTGTATACAGTACGTGCTCAGTGACAGTTCTGAGAGAGGAGAGCTGTTCCAGTTGCCGGCTGGGGGTGGGGATGGTGGGTCACTACATGCCAGGGTGGGGGGTTGAGGGATCCACTAGACTACCAGGGAAAGGATTACATTAACTACGGGGATAGGAAGGGGAGGTCCACTAGACTACCAAGGAAAGGGTTACATTAACTATACAGGGGATTGAGGATCGGGAATGGGGTCCGCTAGACCACCAGGGAAATATGCACTTGATTATACAGGGGATTGGTATGAGGGGATTACACTGGACACCTGGGACACTTGTTTTATATTTTGGGGGGAGGGACCAGTAACCACCAGGGACATTTGTCTTTATAGTGGGCAAGAGATTGGGTAGGGGGACCATTAGCACCAAGGAATATAATTTTTTTTACCTGTCAGGCCAGTGATTTGGGGGGTGGGGGATCCACTGGCACCAGGGACTTTTCTTTTTCTTGGGCTAGCAAGTGGTGGGGGGACCACTAGACGTCAGGGATAACCCTCTTGGTGGTATCGGAGGGGGGCACCATTACAGTACTTTCGTCAACCACTAGGGTTGCGGGAGATTAAAGCAAGATCTTGGCAATATTTGCTCCGTGCAAAGGGGTCCCACAGGAGGTCATTGTGCAGAGCAAATGCTTTGTGAATCGGACAGTGCCTGTATTCACATCCCTTCCCCCTCATTTGCATTGCGGCCCCAGTGCAAACCCAGTTAGTGCATGCAAACTGGGCTTTTGTGAGTAACAACTCGCCACAAAGCCTGGTTTGCATCACACAAAACCAGGTATGTACTGGGGCAAAGTTTTATGGAACAGACCCCAAGTGCGCTGCCTATGCAGTGTGCTTAAGAATTCAGTGGCCTTGAGCAGGCAGTCGAGTTCACAATACAAACACAGATCTCTCACATAGCAGCACAGTCATTACAGTCATTTTAAGTTCTGAGTTGATATTAGAAGTGAATTTAGGAGCTTTTTTTTTTACTTTTCCATTAGCAGATTATATCCTCTCACCACTAGAGGGCTATATCTCTATCTCTTTATCTAGTATGTAAGCCATGTGGGCTGTCTCTGCCTTTCTCTCGCCTCTCCTCCTCCTCCTTGCCCTGGGCCCCCTCTTCTCTCTCCCTGGTCCTAGCCAGCCCCACCCCCACCACCCTCTACTCTGGTTTCCACTGCAACTCCAAGGGAACTCTCCACTTCCACTCGAGACTTGTGCTTGGTGCACCATTTGGATATTCCTGGTTACTTAACACGACCACTACTCTCAACAAGTGTGGCCACCTCTCTACACTGTACCACCTTGCAGTCCATATGGGACACCGCCTGGAACCTTGCAACTTCTACTCCAGGAAACAACAATCAAACTATCTCAAGAGCTGCGACTCTGCTCCTTAAAACTCCTGCTCCTCCTCCTTCTCATCTCAGGCAGCGTCCATCCCAATCCTGGCCCTAGAAGTTCAGGCCACACACAAACTCCAGGTGCCCTTATCCTTGCAACCATTAGTATCTGCAGCCTACTACCAAAGCTGAATGCACTCCAAGCCTTCATATTCCAACACAACCCTGACATCCTTGCAGTGGTGGAAACTTGGCTGACACCTAAAGTTCCTGACTCAGCAGTAACAGTACAGGGCTACAGTGTTCACAGGCTGGACCGGATATCCAAAAAAGGTGGTGGTTGCGCAATCTATATCAAAGACTCCCTGTCTTGGCACCCTGTAGCAACTCCATCACTTTCTGCCTCAGCCCAGATTCTGCCAATAAAAATCATCCTAGGTCCCAACCATAAAGCTCTGACTATTGTCTCCGTATATATCCCACCCAGGGACCCTAAACATGGATTCAGCAACATCCTAAACTTTATCAACTCACATCCTCCCGAAACTGAACTTATTCTACTAGGGGATTTCAACATAAACTGGTTAGCATCGAGTGCCAGTGCCTATAAAGACTCCATCTCAGCTGCTAACCTCATGCAAATGGTAAACTCCCCTACTAGGATTAAGTACAAGACTGGCACCAGTACCCTCTTGGATTGGGTCCTCACCACTCACCCCACAAGGATTTCTCGTATGACCATTCTCCCAGACTCACTCAGTGACCACTCCCCAGTCATGTGTGCATGGTCTAACAAGTTCCTTAAGCCCCCTCCCAAAATTATCGCTAGCAGAGTCCTTCCTCGTGGAAAACTTCACATCTCAAACAACACCTGCTTCTACAAGACTGGCTACCCATCTATGAAGCAACAGATGTTAACTTGGCTCTTGATCACTTCATCTCAATTTTCAACAAAAGCCTGGACCTCTTTGCCCCTGCTAAAAGGCGCAAAACAAAATCTCTCTCTAACCCATGGGTCACAGGCTCTTCTCTCACAGTTGAAACTAAGGGATCACCTCTGGGCAGTTGCCAGGGCCACTGGCAAACAACTGGACATCCAAAATTACAAACAAGCACGAAATGCCTGCACAAAAGCCATACGACTAATGAAATCCACCTATTACAAAGATGCTCTCACCAATACATGGGGAAATGGTCGTGCTTTCTGGGACAATATCAAGGAATGTCACAGGGAAGCAGCCAAAAACCTCTCCGGCCATGTTAATGGTTGATGGATCCTCAACCCTTGACCCCAAGGTGATCGCAAACATCTTTAACACGGCTTTTTCAGACCTTAATGCTGTTCTACCCCATGACTTTTTCGAAAACAGAGTCTAGTCTCCAAATACCTCAGCCCCTCAGTCTAACCATCCCCTCTTCTACTTCAGGAAGGTAAGGCTGAATGAAGCTCGCCGCTATATTACTGCAGCTATCTCTAAATCTAGATCTAGTAGTGACACCCTGGACCTTAAGCTTCTTTTGCTCACTCGATGAGGTAATTCATCCATTAACAAAATCCTAAACCTCTCTCTCAGCTGTGGAAAATTCCAGACCTATGGAAAACAGCCACCGTGACACCCATCCATAAAGTGGGGACAAGGCAGTTCACTCAAATTATTGCCCTATCTCCATACTGCCCCACCTCTAGGCACTTGAGCGCATCGTGGCTGATCAACTTACCGACCACTTGGATAAATACAATATACCTTGTCCACAACAACACGGCTTCCAGAAAGGTCACAGCACCACCACAGCCCTTCTTGAGTTCACTGGAGCTTTGCACAAATCCCTTGACAATGGCCTTCTCACAGGGACCGTTTTCGTCGACCTCTCCAAGGCCTTCGATACAGTACACCATGGATTATTAATACACCAACTACTGAATGCCAGGCTATCACCTGAATCTTCTCTCTGGTTTAAAAGCTACTTAGAAAACCAGTCACCGAGAGTAAAAATTGCAGACGCTCTTTCTAACACCCTGCCTGTTCGCTCGGGTGTCCCACAGGGATCCATACTGGGACCCCTCCTTTTTAGCCTTTTCTTAAACTCCCTCCCTTACCACTGCTCTGAGCAGATCATACTATATGCCGATGATGCTGTTGTATTCTCCACTCACAAAGATCCTGCAACTCTTCAACACAACCTTCAACTTGGTTTCAGTTCTGTAGAGACATGGTTTCTTAATCATAAACTGGTCCTCAATGACAAGAAAACCAAATCTATGCTCTTCTGCAGCTCTCATAACCCACACAAGCTACACCACTTGGCTATCTCCACCACCCAGGGAACACTCTAGATCAGGTGGGGTCCTTCAAATACTTAGGGATACAGCTTGACCCTAATCTCTCCTATGGACTTCATGTAGATAATGTAGCTAGAGCTGCTAATACACGGCTTGGTCTCCTCTACAAACACAGACCACACCTCCAGAAGCTTTGAAGGTTGTAGTCCTGAGCTCTGTGATCTCTGTAATAGACTATGGTCTCATCATTTATGGCTCGGCCACAACCACAACCCTTAGATGCCTCTCAACTACCTTAAATAAAGCATGCCGGCTCATCACTGGTGCTTACCGTCTCGCCCACACATGTGACCTGTACACTCAGACCGGCTGGCTCCAACTGTCAAACCGCATAAAGTTTCTCACCTGCTCCATGGTGAAAAAAATCTACCTTGGCCTTGCACCTTCTGGGGTCTCAACTCTGTTACAACACCGAATTAACAAATGGCGCCTTAGGAGATCCACGCCACAGCTACTGAAAGTCCCCACTGTCACACTTCACAGGGACAACGCTCTTTTGCTTATCGAGCGCCACTCTGGTTCAATGGCCTCAGCCCAACCATCTCCTCTGCACCAACTATTGGTATGTTTAAAACTAGGCTCCGGGACTATCTCACTACCAACAGCTCCTGTGACTGCCCAACTTAATCTTGTTTCTCCACTTCCCTTTCTGCTTAGTTGTCACCCCCCCCCCACCACTGGATTCTACCCTCACATCTTGGTATACCCAATGCTGCACTTTTCACCCTCTTGCCACCCTTCCCATTCCATCTCCCCCACCCTCTTCCCTCTCCTTATGACTCTGGCACTTCTTATCTGTTGTCTATTTTCTCTGACAAATGCCGCTGGCTGCCTTGTTACAATGCTACCCTTGAACTGTATTAATCTGTACTCTGTTTGCAATGTCCACATTGTTATAATGCCAGTCTTGATGTTTCCCATAATTTGTATTTCTCTGACATGGAACCTTTGTAAAAGAGCCATGGCTCAAAGGTATTTGTAATCCTAGACTTGATAAATAAGCACAGAGTGCTGCCTGCTGCACCACTGCTAAGGGTTAAATAGACCTTCTGGCTTTTTATGATGATGCATCATATGGTCACATAGTCTTAAAGAGAACAGTTACAAAGGCAGCCCCACACTTAAGTGTGGGGCTCCATCTGATAGCAGATCAGCTGTAATTTAAACATTTCCCCTTAGTTTTGAAGTGCATGATTTTACAAAGTGTCTGGTTGATCCCATCCTGTATCACCAACATATTAGGTAAAGTGATGCTCTGGGCATGTACCCCTTACAGAATGTTTTGTTTAGGAAGGACAGTGTTAGACAGTCCATAACTGTGGTTCACTGTTCGCATGTCCTGTTCATATTTTTGGACCTTTGCCAGGTTAAACACTTGAACAAACCCTTTTGAGGACCATTTTTCCTTTTATCTCCTTTTTTGCACATTTTTAGCTCCCAATCAAATGTCTCGTTCTGACACAGGAAGCTCTGCAAATGGGTATGGCAGCGTAGATTATTTACCTTTGGGTTTTCGGGGTGCCGTTTTCAGTCATGCTGGATCGAGCAATCCCTGTTTACTCTAGAACAACAACCTAGCTTGAGCACAGGAGTCAGGGACATGACAATGGCCTTTTTTCAGCTGGAGGGCAGAAGGCAACACTCGAAGCATACCTGGTAGTGGGTGGAGTCCTTAGAGGACTGTGAATCAAAAAAAAACTCAGCAAGCAAAAAGGCCACACTAAGGAACGGGTGCTCACCAGAAGAGATAATCAGTTCAAAACAGGAAAATTGGGGTACTCACCACTGTCACAAGGACAGCGCTGGAGACTATGTTCAGAGTGCATTAAACGTATTGGGTGCACTCTGAACATCATCTACAGTGCTGGCCTTGTGAGGGTGGTGAGTGCCCCAATTTTCCTGTTTAAAAAAAAAAACTGCTTTTGGGAGATGGGCCCAGCTTCATGGAGAAATGGCATGCCATTATGGAAGAGGCCTTACTCAAAGCAGTTTAACTAATTTGGTCTGACTCAGACGCAGTCAGAAACATGGTGGCTGCAAGGAAATAAAAGTGCTTAGTCCAAATTACAGTACCCAAGAAATTACAACATGCAACCAAAGAGTGACTGAGAGAATTCGGAGTTATGATGCTTAACTAAAAGGGATAAACAACGAGAAGGTGGAGAATACTTCTTGCTGACAGATTAAGTGGGTGAACAGACTAAGGACAATGACAGGGCTGAAGGGATCCGTATTCTTTGGGTGAGTGTGACATATTGTCCATCTTTAAATTTGACCCTCATCATGTTTGCAAAGCATGTGAGTGGGATATTGATGAACTCCACAAAAAAACAAGGGATAAGATGCTGAGTGAGAAGCTTTAAAATCCCTGAAGGCCAATAAACTTTCACAGTCAAACCAACTGATAAGGGTGGTGGGATTGTGTGTAAGGATAGCAGCAACATATAGCTGAGAGGGAGTGCCTGTTAGCAGATAGCAGTTTCGACCGCAAGCTAGACCCTAATTGGACCAGGCATTTTAGAGGCATCATTGACAAACTTTGGGAGGGGGCACATGCAGTGGGAATTATCTCCACAGCTACCTAACTTTTTTTTCCCTGTAACATATCCTTTTCCCCACCAAATATACAGTATATGCTACCTAAGGTGTACAGGGATGCATGTAGCCCACCTGGTTCACTGATTATTTCAGATATTGTGTGGGTCATTGAACCTTTGTCGCATTATGTGGACAACTACCTTAAAGAGAATAGGAAATAAAACATGAAGTTTGAACCACTAAAAGTGCTCTGTCTTTATTATTAATAAAATGAGCATAGTTACAATTAAAAACAACATTGTATGACTTATTCTATTTTCTTTATTTGTGATTTAACTGATTTTGTCAATATGGCAGATACTGGAGCTGAGTAATCTAGCTTTCCCGTTTTCAGCTCAGAAAACTGAGCATGCCATTTTGTCTTATGATGTGCTCATCTGTGATCCTTTGTGGTCCATGTGCTGAGCTTTCATTCGCTCGTTCTCCACCAAAGACGCTTGGAGATGAGTGAGTGAAGAGCTGAGTGTTAGTCCAAAGTCTTTTTTTTCCTGACATGGTAACAGACCTCCTGCATGCCTCGACACTTCCCTCCTTCGCCTATCACCCTGCGTCACCCAACTGCATACTACTTATTAATTTCTCATTGTGACACTTTTAGTTTAGACATTATAAAATACAGTACTGTACCATTTACCTAAAAGTGTATGCACCCTAAAGGAGCTCCTTTTTATTCCCTTGTTGGCATGTTGGTTAGCTGTTCAGTGTGCCTGCATTCTTGCTCTCCCTCAGCGTGTCTTCCTGCATGGCCGTCATGTCTTGGTGCTTCACTGACATAGACTGTAACAAAACAACAGCTCCACCCCAGTTAGTGTGCTCTCAAAAGAGCAACGAAACAAATATTCAATTCAGCACCACTAAAGTCAGCATAAAAGGTTTATGATTCACTTCACATACTGGTGTTCTAACAGTAGTGAAGTCTGACAGGGTGAGGTGCTAGTCGCATGTAACTGGTCAGGGTTGTTGCAGCTTTTCACCCATTTCTCCCAGTCAACTGCATTCACACATATTGCACCGTTTTGCACTTATTATGGACTTGACAACTTTTAAGACACCAGTACCGGTAATCCCTAACTATAATGAACGAAAAGGGAGCCATAACCTGTGTTCCTTATAGCTCTCCATTTGTTATATTGAGGGGACGCTTGATTACAGCTAGAATACATCTTTGCTGCATCTGCACTGTCTCCTAGTGTGTGCTGTCATCCTCCGTCACCCTCACAGTGCATTCCAACTAGTGTTGTACTTCTCTTACATTTAATGTTACAGTGTTTGAAAAAAAAAATATGCAGCTCTCAGCTGGCTTCACCTCACACTAGTCTGCTCAATGCGGTTTTATGTGATAATGGCGACTCCTAATGAGCGCCAACCACAAAGAGCGAGACAACTGCCCAACAGACAAAGGGCGACGGACAGTAGAGCAACCATCGCAAATAGCGATGGTCGCTTAATGGATCTGAAAAAAAGAAAAGATGTGTATTTTTATGCGGGGGGGGCTATGGCCTCCACACACACCCTCTGTGGGGGGGCAAGCCCCCCATGCCCCCCAAAATAAAGATAATCAACTCCATGGGGGGTGCAGACTTACAAGAAAACATAAAGATTTAAAAAAGAAAAATATTTCCATTCTGGCCACTAGACCCAAACCTGGGTTGCCCGTTTCAGGGTCGGTAGCGTATACCGCCTTGCTACACGGCCAGCTCAGCAGTGCTAGCCCAACCATTATGCTATATCCTGCTCTAGCAAGTGTAGCTCCCTGCTACATTCACTCTATAGGATATAGTGACTTCTTTCACCACTCGCTGTACTTCCAAGCACTATTATTGAGTCGCTTATATTGAGTTGATCAATTATACGCTCATATAGGGTGTTATCGCTCAGTGCCCACCCTCTTTCACCCTGTGCTCACTCTCCCCCTCATCCAGGTCCATGCCTCCCTTTCATTTAAATAAATTCAGGCTTTTGTTTACAAAATACTAAAAAAAATTAAAACACACTTACACATATATGCGGCTTTAAAGCAGTGCAGAGGCTGCAAGAGTGGAAATGCCGGCTAGTCTATGAATAAAGTAATTGGGGATTAGACTGCCTGTTGCAATGTGCTGGTTCTTGTTGTGTGCAGCCAGTTTTGTTTAATCCTGGCAGAGGCACTCAGAGTGGAGCTGTGGCTCCATATTGCTGCTTCCCTAGCTTACCCTCTCTCATCCAACAGCAAACTGCTAAATGGTGCCTCTTCTCATTCGTGCAGTAGTCCTTACAAAATGAGCCAATCTATGTATTCCCTGGTGGACATGTCCATTTGTGTGCCCGACTTGGCATGTCAGTGGCACTAAGCTGACTAGGACAGTTTGTGTAGGAGCCAACTCAACTCTTGGTTGGCATGTCTGTCAGTGTGTCTGTATGTTGTTGCTCAGCATGTGGCAGACAGTAACCATAAGCACTTGGTTTTTAAAAGTTGTCCTGTAGTCTCTCTCTCTCTCTCTCTCTCTCTCAGCTGCCATCTGTTAGAAGAAGTACTTTACATTAGTTGTGATGGAGCCATGGATGAAAAGGCTGTGTCATCAACTAATGAAAGGTAGTCTCTCTCATCCATTATCAATCTCTGTCACTCGAAAGTTGATGCTGAGACTCAGTCGGCAAAACAGAGAACTGCGCATGCACAAAGTTTGCACAAACGAGGATGTCAGCAGGTGGCACGTCATAACAACAGCTCGAGCATAAACAGAACACTGAGGAATGGAAAATCAGCATGAGCAAGGGAAAATAGAAACAAGAACAAAAATAAAGACATGACACAATATTATTGGTTTTAAATATTTTGACATATGGAGCACAGAAAAAAACAGATATTTACCTCTGTTACTGCTTTCCTCTCTCCTTTAAGCTATTTGTTGAAAGCCTATTCTTGTATATTAGGGACAGGTCTGACATTCTCCAGATTCTTAGCAATCTGGTCATTTCAGACGACTTTTTCTTTTTTTTGCAACACTTGTGGATGCTTGTTCATGTCACACAGTACATAGTGACAGGGGCATGAATCACTCAGTGCAGTGTAGGAAGGCAGCAGCCAAGGCTAATAAGATGCCGGGGTGCATTTCCAGGGGAATCACCCCTAGGAGTGAGGAAGTCATTCTGCTGCTGCACAGGTCACTGATGAGACCTCACTTGGAGTACTGTATGCAGTTCTAGTGCCCCTATTTAAAGAAGGTCGTGAAACTACTGGAGGGGTCCAACGCAGGGCGACCAAGATGGTCGAGGGGGACAAACCATATGAGGAAAGACTGGGGGAGCTCAACATATATTCCCTGGAGGATAGAAGGGAAAGAGGGGACGTGATTGGGACCATCAAATACTTAAAGCAAATGAACAGGGTTATTACTGAGGGTATGTTTAGATCAATGGGGGGGATACAGTCTGAAACTGGAGGGTGGAAGATTCAGGAGGGAAATCAGGAGACTGCTTCACAGAAGGGGTGGTAGCGAGGTGGAACGCACTGCCGGAGAAGGTGATATCATTGAAATCTGTGGGTAGTTTAAAGAGGGGGTAGGACAGGGTCAAAGGTAAGATCAAAACTGGGGGAAGCTGGGGGGGGGAGTCGGCAGAAGGAGGCGATAAATCAGATGGATGGGCAAGGGGGGGCAGCTGCAGTAGATTAGACTGGGAGCTGCACACTCGAGCAGACTCTCTAGACCATATGGCCTGTATCTGCTGGCATTATTGTATGTTCATATGAATGTCCCATACCGGGAGGGTTTTGAGGTACTAAAATACTATTTGGATATGAGGGAAGGCATGGAATCCCCACAGAATGAGTTTTTAATTGATCTTGCTGAAAATGTTCTGAAGCTCAGTATTTTTTCCTTACTTACGATGTTTGCCCCTAGCTTTACCAACCTCTTCTTAGGAAAACAGGAGTACGTAGCAGATGGCAACAGAAATCGTTTTTTCTGAACTGAATTTGTGACACTGCTACATCAGTAACATTTGGTTCACATTGAAAGGGAGTGAGCAGGAATTTGCAGTGTTTACGCTGCCACTTGCCAGATCGCATTTTGCAATAAAATTCAGGATTTGGCAAATTTTTTCTGGTCTCCGAATCACAAGATTGAGTGTGCATGTAACTAAATCAAATATTTTGACTACAGATTTGGGTATTTCACTACAAAATTACAGTAGTAATTCACCAAAAAACTAAAAGTTAACCCTAACCCTAATCCTAACGCAAGATGTGTCCAGCTGTAGCTACCCAAACCACCTTTGGGCAACTTCAGTTATGGGATGTGTACGTATTGCTGATATATGAGGAATATCAAATCCTTCATGAATCGGAGAACTGGGAACGATATGACACAGCAATGTATCGTTTGTGACATCCGGATCAGTTTACCTTTTCAGTTGTTCTTGTGGGTCATTTTACATAGGAAGAACAAAGAGAAAAATCAAGCTATGGGATCCGTGTCGTCCACAATCATGATCATCCCAGTCAGGAATGTACCATGGCTGAATGTCTGTCCAGAGTTTTGAATCCTGAACAGCATAGTGTTATAGTTATAGAGATTGAGAAAGTAATACTGGGACTACGGATTGGGGGGGGATTTTGAGGTGGCTCTTCGCTGCAGATATGATTTGGGGGCTAGATTGTGGCTTGGGTTGAATAATTGTATCGCTATTGCCCCCTTCTTGACAAAATAAATATATCCTTATTTTAAAATATTCCCCTTGTGACAGGGATATAAATTCCTTGCCTGGAGGATTTTTTATGCATTGCAGAAATGTGTACCTCTAATGCACATCTATCTTTTACAGGGCTTGTAACTCTTACAGACAGTTTCAGTCAGGAAGAATAGGATTGGATTGCCCTCCATGCATCTGCAATCTGCTATCTTTATAAAGATTCTCTTGTGACTGTCATATCATATTTATATTTATAGCATCTTTTGCAAATAGGTTTGTTCTTTGCTGTGTTCATTAATGATATAAACATTGTGTTCGTATCTCAATGTGTGTCCTTTTTCATTTATTACATGTTGGTTTTGACACTTATCACGTTACCCCAGTACTGTGACTCTCCAGTTTTTAATCATGAATTTGAATCAAGAATTGGACATTTTACTCATCACATCTGCATTCGGTTTGTTATGGACTGTGTTGTGACCTAACGGCAGTTGCTACTGGGATCCTTTGAATTGGCTATAAATAATGGTACACATGGGGAAGATGCAAGTCTCTGAGGATGCAATTGGTGGTCGAAAATGTCAGGTTGTAAATGCTGGTACATTTGGCATGTTTAGCTAGGTACTATCTTTTGCTGCTTTTAAACCATTATCCTGTAATTGCGAATTAAATTTTTTTTTCACTTGAATCCTGTCAAATCAGTCCCTGTTTTGGAATAGTGGGTGTATGGTTCTTTTCTGGATGCATTGCTGATACCTTGGAAGTCGCCTACTGTGTGCATGTCAGATTCAGTTGCTACAGGTATAGAAAGGAGCTGCATAAAGTTCTGTTTCATTGGTTGCTGGTCCCGTTATGACTTTAAAAACTAAGTACATGTTTGAAACCTATACTTACCCTTGGGAGTCAAAAGAGACCAGTAATCAGTGGAACAGAACTTTGCACAGCTCCTTTCCATAGCGATAGCAATTGAATCTCTTGTGTTGTCAGCCATTGGGCATTCTGGAATTAGCACAGAGCAGCGCTGTACCAAAAATAATGCGTGTAAGGGACAGAACTGTCATCTAGAGACTTAGCAAAATTCAGCACTTGAAAAGTAAGTGTAAATTTTTAAATAACTGCCAATCTGCAAATCACAGGCAGACAATCACTTACTGTAGGTGTGGGTATGTCTTTGTGACTGTTCCTTTTTAAAGTGAGTTTGTGACTGCTAAAAAAAAACTTTCAGAAACATACTATTTAGGTACAGTTCAGCTTGTACATGACATTGTCTGTACTTCTCTTCCCATTTTGTTTTTCTTTGCTAGATTCATTTGCAGTCATCCTGGATCCTTGTCCCCAAGAGGTTCACCTGCTTCTACCGCATACTTACTTGCTGAAGTCCAAAACCTCTGTTTGTGACATCATAGTTTCTCACTTTGAAAATAATTGTGCCACATGCAGAAGACTGGAACTTCAGCAAAGGTTTAATCAGTATAAGTAGGTGAAAAAGAGGTGTCAAGGATCCTGTTTCCATAAAAATTAATCCAATAATGCAGAGTAAAAGGAACAGAAAACAGAAAAATTGAATTGTCTCTTAAGTAGGATGATTTTCAAAGTTTTCCCAAAAGTGACAAACTCACTAAAAAGAGAAAGTACTCACAGAACTACAGAAAGAAACAAAAAAAAGAAGAGGTACTGACAAAATTGAGAAGCCGGAGAGCAGAAGTAGCAGATAATGCATTTTTTTACAGCTGGCAGAAAGACACAGCACAAGAAAAACCTAGGCACTTTGCATCCTAACAAAGACACTTTGTTGGGGGCCAGGAACACCCAGGACTAGCTTCAAATATAAATATGTTGTTTCAAGTAACAGTATTCTAAAAATCAAAAATACTTCTTTTAAGTTAACATAAGTTTTACTGTGATTAATTCATTTTTTTGAAGTTTGAGATTATTTGGAGCTAGAGAGAACATAACTGAAATTACAGAACAGGGAGTCATGGAGCAGTAGCGGGTGTCGGAACCTGTATATTGGAAAACAGGCAAACCAAAACAGCAGAGGTGATTATGAGAAGGCCTAAATGTGAATGAATCCTGTTATATTATCTATATGATAAACGAGTGAAACCCACACAAAACTCCTTGATGAAAGTAACAAAAGGTGGTAAGATGGATTTACTGTGACATTACCGCAGTGAATGGCTGAGTGAACTGAGAGCTCCGACCCCTGGCCTTCTAAAATCTCTCAATCTGCATTAATAAATAAGACTTTGTGCAAGAGGTTTTCAGCATTTGCTATGGAGGGACAAGAACGGACAGCCAAAATTGGGGTCTGCAGTGGAGGATGGCACTGGATATGGTTTTCCAGGGTCAGAAAGTGAGGCCTCTATTGCATCGCGTCAGTCATGCTCCAAAAGAGGCTCTCTGGCTAAACTGCCAAAAAACACGAAGAAAGGCAAGAAAGTGGACAGTATTTTACATGAGCTAAAGGCATTTCATGCTGAAATGTCTACTAAACTTGATAATCTTGATACAAAAGTTATGACCCAGGAACAGTGAGTGGATGACACAGATTGGCAGATTACCTTAAACAATAGAAGATCCACTTCCGTAGAAAAGACAGTTGTACAATTGGCTGACTCAAACCAACATGTACTGGACAAGATAGAAGATCTTGAGAGTTGATCCTAGCACAACAGTTTAAGATTATGCAGTGTACCAGAAGGAGCGGAGGGACAACAGATCATTGCTCTTCAGTAAAACTCTATGATTCAGGCCTTCTCCCTCCAGGCAGATCCAGACTTTGACATTCAAAGATCTCACCAAGCACTGAGACCCAAAACTGTTGGCCCTGCAGCTAGACTGTGATCCGTAGTGGTATATTTTCTTAAATATAACATCAAACAAGACCTCCTACACAAGGCCTGGCAACTAAAATCCCTGAAATATGAATCTCACACAGTATACATAGATAACGACTATCTCCGGGAATAATGAGTCGATGCCATGCCTGCATACCTTTACTGAAGATCCTCTGTACACATCAGTTCAGATCTCACACCCCATGCCCTGTGCAGCTCATGGTTCTATTCCCAGAAAGGACAGAAAACATTCAAGACTGCAGAAGACACCATGCAAGAACTGCAACACTGGGGATTACATCCACAGATGGACACATCTCCATCTCCAGCTTTTCCGCTGAAGGCCTCCTCTATTTTCACACTGGAAGCTGGTTCCCAGAATTTAACCCCAGATGCAACACATGCAAATCATCCTCCAGCAACTGATAGCCAGTTTAAAAGCAGATGCACTGTCCTCTTCTAATTCTGCAGATCAAACATTATAAGGTGTCTAATGCTTGAGGTTACTTCTCTACCTCTCTCAACACTAATGAGAAGGTATGCCGAACTTTTTTTTTTGCTTGGTGCCATAGCTCATCAGAGACTATTTTCGACACTTACATAGTTCTGCTGAACCTTTGGATGTTAAGAGCTGTAGTTTTTTGGGATGGATCTGGGTGGACCCCAGATGTTGTTTTTTTTTTGGGGGCTGCAGCCAGTCTGGCTCTGACACTAATTTGGAGAAATAGTGTTGTACAGTTGGGCCTGTTTTTTTGAAAATTGTTCTCCCCTGTTCCACACCCATTCCCTCCTCCAGTAATAAATAACTGCTTAATAGCTAGTCAGATGCAACGCTGAATAAGCTACTGGAGACTGGTGGGTTAGGAGTCAGTTTGTGGAGTGTTTCCCTTAACTTCCATAGTGTGGAAATCCCCAGCTGAAGCCTACCAGTGAGTGTAAGTGAGACCGTGGAGATCTGTCTCCTACTGCTGAATGGAAACAAAGATCTGTAACTGACCTCAGTAGCTAACCCATATGAGTGGGGGAAGGGGGATCGACTGGAATGATGTGGTAACAGACCGCTATTAGGTGAGAGTGGAGTTTAAATAAAACATTTTTGAATTACTAGGGAGCATTGGTGTGGGCGGGTGTGACTGCTTTCACTGACCTGACTTGGGGGGTCTCTCCAGAATTCCAAACTATGAAGGCCTTCTAGGTGCCTGCCTTAACTTTTTTCTGGAACAGATATAATTCTGGTAGTAGGCAGCAAAGGATTGCCTGTACTTCTTTTTTTACTGCTATTAACTTTATTGCGGAGAGTACAGACTGCAACATTAGCAAACACACTGCTGCCAATGAATACTTATTACCACTTCTCTGATTGGATCCTGTGAACAGGTCTGGACAAGAAGAGCAGAGTGGAAATCATGGACTGAAATGAGGACTTAGTGCTTTTTCTCTTTCATTTAAGCGTGGCCACATACAGTTGCAAAGTTTTAGCTAATGTCTTTTCCTTACAGTATAGGGTTTATTGCTACCTCACTGCTTTATAACATTATGGGAGGGTAGGAGTTTTGATAAGCCAGAGGGGTACTGAGCATACTAGCCCTCCCTTGGCACCTTTGTCACCACTGGGCCCCCCCCCCCCGGTTGCCAATACTACTGACCCACCTGGTGGCAGAATATAATGTTAGGCTGCACATTTGCGGAGCCATTCCAGTACTCCCCCAATCCAGTAGATTGGTGTTTTAGTTTTCCAGTTGGCAGCCCCACATGGATGGGTATTCTTAGTAGCCTAGTTCCTCGCTTCTGGGTATCAGTAGTGACACTCGGTCCCCTTACTACACCACTATGGTCCATCTCAGGGTGGGACATCATTAGGAGTTTTACTCCTTACAAGGTGGCTTGCACGACTAGTTCCTGGCAGTTTACCTCCTCCTTGGGGAAATACTGTACATCATCATATTTTTCCCCAAGTGGTAATGGTCAGTTATAGAACTGCCCCCACAATTAGAAGTCAGTCTAGCATGCATAGCAGCTCATTTTGTTTACAGAGTACCATCTCTTTTTTGGTTAGTTTGCATAGGTTGTATAATAGTTCTTTAAGTTCACGGTTTCTGCAGTTTAATAGCCATCTGTTACAACAGCATTACAGTTATCAATTTTCACCCTTTTTTTTAATTCCAAAATATGGAGAGTCGTAGAACATATGTAGTTAGGGCAGGTAGTTCTGATGCGATTAAATTCAGTTGCTGGTTCTGGGACGGGAAGTGGGGGGACTACTGATGGTAGAGTAGGAATTCAGTTATTTAGTATTCCCTACTTGGCTGAGTAAAGATGAATAGAATGCATTTTCAAATAATATCTCAAAACATTAATGGTCTGATGCATTCTGTTAAGAGGGCAAAAGTCCTCTCTCCTCTTAAAAAATTAAAACCAGGCCTTCCTTCAGGAAACTCACTTATCCGCTGATGAGCATACTAAACTCAAAACATTTGACTTCAGAGATGTACTTCACACTATGTATCAAACAGGGAAGGTGGAGAGGGGTGCCACCCTGATCCCTAGATCTTCCCCATTTGAAGTGGAGAACTTGTACTCCGATTGCATGGGTAGAATGGTTTTAATCACTGGTAAACTTTTGGGTGAAATTCACACTGTAGTAAACCTCTGCCTTCCTCCAGGTTCTGATTTATCTACTATTTGACTATTATTGAATCAGATAATTGCAAGGTAGAAAGACATATTAATTCTGGGTGGGGATAGTAATATTCCTCTGGATCCCATACAAGGACTCAGCAGCCCTTAGAGGTCTCAGAGATATTTCCAAAGACTACTGTTGGAATATGACTTAACAGATATCTGGAGAGTCCAACACTCTTACAGACAATATACATTTTATTCACATGTGCCTCAGAGTTACTCCATGTTAGATTGTTGTTTTCATGGGTACTAAATATGTAAATAAAGTGCTGGATTGTATCATTGGACCGATGTTTTTGTCAGATCATGCCCCACTCTCTGACTTTGGTATTAGAAATGAATCTGGGCCGGTGGTGCTGAGGTTGAGCGCTGGATGCCACACCTCGCTCACGCGGCGGCGGGTTGGGAGCGGACTCGGGGTTGCTGAAGGTCGTTGGTGGGGGTGGAGGATTGAGCATCATCTATGGATGCTCTCCTCCCTCTGGGTGGGATACCAGCGGTACTCCCTAGCACTCGCGCCCCTGAACCCAGTGGATGCACAGGTTTTCTAGGCACGGTGGCTCCATCAGTAGAGTCAGGCTGTTCTGGCAGCGTGTCAATTGGTGTGCATCACAGCATGTCGGCAAGCCTGGATGTGTGTCCTAAGCGCAGGCGCCTCAGGGGAATGGGAGAAAAACACGGGGAAAAATTTAACACCCCTGGCCCTATGAGTGGATGAAACTAGGGATGGGATGCTGTGAGGATTGCCCTGGTGGACAGAGTAGGAGGAGGTACAAAGCCTCCTCTGAAAGACGTAGCAGCCAAGCAAATAACAAAACAAAAAAGGTATTGGAAATGAATCAGGAACCAAAGCAGAGGAGTTGGAGATTTCATGTCATTCTATTAAATGACCCGAAATTTAGGGATCTTTTAAAAGAACTAAATCCTGCCTATGCTGCAACAAACACCTTTCCAGATGTTTCACCAGTGATTAGTTGGGATACTCTCAAAGCACTCTTTGGGGGGATTGTAGCAGTTGCCTCATGGACCAAAAAGCTTTGTGAGGCAGCCCTTTAACAGTTGACTGGCTAATTGAAACTTCTTCAGCTGGTGCACCAGCAGGGAGACAGATCCTTTCTACTTATCATGCAAACCCAAAATAAGATACAGGACATCCTAAACACCAAAACCAAATTGGTCTTGCAGTACCTAAAACAAACATATTATGATGGGGGCCCCAGGACATCGAGACTGTTGGATTTCCCGCCGTTGTAAGCAGAGATCAGATGCCACTATCATGAAACGGAGAGATTCTGTCATGAATCAGAAGGTCTTCAAGACCTTGCATATCCTCAAAGTCTGAACAGAATATTATACTTCCTTGTATAAACAGGACCCAGAACCAGAACTCTCAGAATACTGCACATAGTTTGATTCCCTACACCTTCCTTCACTTACAGATGAGCAAAATTAAGCACTGATTGCCCCCATCTCTTTCCTGGAATTAGAGGCGCCCTTGCTCATATAAAAATGGGGAAATGTCTGGGCCCTGATGGCTGTCCTGCTGAGTTTTTAAAGGCATGTAAAGATATCCTCCTTATTGAAGGCATATGTAGTCAATCCAAAAGGTGATAGCCCTCCTCCTTCCTGGTGTTTCATAGCCATTTCTGCCATCCTGAAGCCAAATAAAAATCCCCTTAAATCAGAATCTTATAGGCCGATTTCAGTACTTAATTTGTATTACAAGTTATATACTTCCATGGTAGCCAAATGTCTTGATCGCGTTTTCCCTAACTTAATTCACTTGTACCAGACTGGATTTGTTACTCAGCATCAGACCCAAGATGACATTAAGAGAACCTTGAGCTTCTTCCAGTACACTTCCAGGATTCAGCAGCCAGCTTTGCTGCTGAGCCTGGATGCAAAAAAAAAAAGCTTGCTATGGAAGTTTCTTTACTATACTCCCCATAGATTTGGTTTTCACTCCAATTTATAGCTCTGATCATGGCTATATATCATAGTCCACAGGCCATGGTCAGGGTGAACCGCTGACTTTCCCCTAAATTCAGACCATTTTGTGGGACACAGCAGAGATGTCTGTTATCCCCCCTTTTGTTTGCAATGTCAGTGGAGCCATTGGCTCAGTTCATTTGACAGCAGCATGATATGTCCGGTCTTGTGCTGCATGAGGAAGAACACAAACTTGCTTTCTATGCTGATGATTTACTGATTTATTTAACCAATCCCACACAATCTCTACCCCCTTTGTGGACAGCCCTACATCAGTGTGGACAACTATTGGGGTGCAGATTTAATGTAGACAACACCGTCCCCTCCACTTAAATTATGACCCTACCCTTAGAGATCCTGGAGTGATACCAGTTCCAGTGGGAACAACTCAAGATTTAATACCTTGAGGTACATATATGGTACCTGCTGCCCTATATACCTTATATCAGCATAACTAACTTCTATTATTAAATAAACTTTAGAAGGATTTAGATAGGTAACTAGTTCTACCAGTAACATTCCATCAACGAATTATGAATTGATGCTATCCAGATGAGTATCCCCCCGCACTTATTTATTTCAAACCTTACTAGTATCATCCCCGCCCCACGTAGTATTCAGCTAACGGAACACATGCATTTCAAGGTTTGGCTGGGTGGGTTCGAGGTCAAGGATCACTTTTTTTGCAGATTACAGTTGCCAGAAGTGCAAGGGGGGAATATAGAGCTGCTCAACTCAGGCATATTGCAGTGTGGTTGGGCCCTAACTATACTGCAAGCTGGAGAATTTTGGGAATTGCTGAAACTATCATCTCCTTAACTAGGATATTATTTGCTAGTCCCCGATAACCTCTGAGCCACAAAACAGGTAACATGTTTATTAGAAATGTTTTATGAGTGTGGTATGCAGTATTGGCAGATAAGCATCTGCAGAAGCATCTTATCTCCTTGACAGCACTCCTATGTGTTTCAACATTTGCACTTGCACAGATAGACCAACATTTTAAATATTGGGAATGACAGGGACCAGTGCACCTTTACCAAATGTATGAACAGAGTATTCCTTATACTTTCTTCCATACACAGCAGCATTATGCCTTAGCAATGGCAGATCACTGCAGACTACAACAGGTACAGCATTTCCAAACTGCTAAACTGGGTAACTTCACTGAACAGGCGCAGTCACATCCATTGATTTTGCTACTTCAGGTCACGTAGACACAGGGTATACCCTCTCATTCCATATCAGAGACATACAAATCACTGATTGTGCCCCCCGAGGTGACTTTTGAAAATGCACAGCAGTGGTGGGAACCAGAGCTAGAAATTCAGATTCCATTGTCAGGATGGACTGTCGTGTATTCGCGTAAGCACAGGGTATCATTCTCTTATTCCTGGAGGGAATTTGCCTGGATGTTGGTAGTTCATTATTTTAGAACACCTCGAATTATGACAAAGTTCCTTCCTGGATTTGGAGTCACTTGCTGGAGACAGTATAGTTAATACATGGCCCACCACTCCCACATTTTGTGGAGTTATCCTCATATGTGTCAGCATACCTGTCAACCTCTCAACATTAAAATACGTAGCACTAGCCTTCAAAATGCATAGCAAATGACCAGAATGAATCGCACATCTTGTTTTAAAGAATAATATGTCTACAAATAGTGAGCCCCATATATTTAGTGTTAAAGAGTGTTTCTATCAAGTTAATTCAGTGATTTAATAGTCTGTATGTCCCGAAATAACTCTAACATTATGAAGAATATCAGTTAACCTTTGTGGGGCAAGGCTAAATTTGAGTGTAAATATCATAGCGCTATGCGTAATTCATAACAGCTGAGAAGTATGCACGTCACTACTGGGCAGCGGTCAAGACTGATCACCGAGAGTTATTTCCCTGTCTCCTGAATTTAACACCTAGAATAGCATTATTTTTAGATTAGCCAACTAAATGGTTCAATAACCCTCGGAAATAGTTACTCAACATTGCATTGACAGTGGCTTAGGCAGCCATCACAAAACAATGGCTTCGCTTCAGGCAGACAGCCCCCACTCCAGGTAGACCATTGGGAGGATATTATGCTAGTGATTTATCAAATGGAAAAGTTAACCCATAAGGTTCATAATCGGATTGAATTATTCAACAACAGGCAGACTGGTTGGATTACCTACTTGATGAACAAGAGGGACGATTTTGTTCCTTGAGCTTGTACAGTTTGGTGGAGTCTCCCCTCGTTGCTGCCCTGGGATCTGAAATTAATCTGTTGTAGAGATAACCGGGGTACACCAATGGAATGATTTGCTTATTACAATACAAATGTAGTTTAGTATCAAGTGAACTGTTCTTATAGCCGGTCTATTTTTTCACTAGAATAAGGAGTGGGAAGTTGCCTTTACATTTCTGTACGCTCTTTTACATATCACTGCCTAGAACTGACACTGAATAGATGTCAACTGGAAAATAACTGCCTATACAGTGTTGTATGTCTGCACTTGCCAAATAAAAATTGAATTTAAAAGAAAGGTGAAAAGATAAAGTAATTGAGACAGGAACAGTGAGGGTGATACAAAGACATATATACACTACATCTTGTTAGGGAGTGAAAATATTCCCTTAATGCCTGCAGTAAGGAAGGGAGCAACTGCTTGCAGTGATGGTTGAGAAAGCTAGAACAAAAATGCCAGTAGAAACTTTTTGGGAGTTGAAGCTTTGACTTTTTAGCAGCACCCTCACCTTATGTGTGTGTGCGTATTTCTCTGTGTTTTTATTCACAGAACTAGGCCACCTATCAGTTTATTTGTTCAGAAATGAAGAACCCATGCATGCTGTCTGTAATCCTTTCAGAAGTTTAAAAGGAAGCTGTGAGTAATGCACAACAAGGTTATGGCTATTCGTAGTTTCAGTGAAACTAGTTGCTGTCTTATTGCACAAATATATGGTATGCCGCGTTTAAGGAGTCAGGGGGTATGTGCTGTATAAGAAAGAGTATAAATAGGATTTCTGGTGCTGCACCTGAATGAGGAAAATAGCTTTTGTGGAATTTATCTGTGTTGTTATTGTCAATGTATCTATGGGTGTCTGCTAAAAGAAGGTACCCCCACTGGTTTACTTTAGCTATATTCTGCTTTTTTTTTCCGTTTGTTTTTTTTTCACTAATAAGATTGCAGTATACTGTTGTATACCAAAAAACACACAGTATAAACAGTGCTGTTCTGCATCAGAACAAGCAGGAACAGTGTGAGTTGAAGAAGAATAGATTCTATGTGGTGCAGCCTAGAAACTTGAACAAAGTCTGCGTTGTACTAATTCCAACATAGTATACTTCTGTAAAGTCTGGAAATTTAATTTAATAACACTGGGTCCTTAAAAGGCTGGAAATTAACTTAACACTGGATCCTAAAAAAATGATTTCCCTAGCAGTGCCCATGTTCCACTTTAGTTTCAAGTAGGTAGATGAAGAAGAAGAATGACAGTAGAAAAATGCAAAATATTTGCCCTTTTTTTTTGTGCTATTCCGTAGTATGCAACTATTTTTGACATTGAAAACGCATAAACTAAAGCTACTTTAAATATGTTGTAGAGTACTACACAGTGTGATGTATTTGGCATGCGATGGCATGGTGCCATGCTGAATGAAACATGGTGTCCCTGATTTGGGTCATTTGTCCTGATTTTTTTTTTTTGGGGGTGGGGGCGTCCCTGATTTTGGTCCCAGCAGGCTGAGAGGTATGGACGTGAAAACTGTACCTGCCCTTTAAGACGTTACCTGATGACTGAAGCTTGCTGGATAAGGATCTACCTGCAAATAGAAATCAATTAAAGGCTGATTTGGGGGGGTTAATAAGTCAGAAAAAAGGTAGGGAAGAGTGTTGATACTTTTAAAACAGCCACTTCACATTCTAAATTGTACTGCTTGTCTTATTCCATACAAGATGCAGGTTCCATGCCTTAACTGGAGCACATCAATCTGCCACTTATCATCCGTGTGCCACCAAAATGTCAGAGGTAGTGATCTAGCTGCAGAGGCATAGTAACTTCTCTGCCAGTTGAGATTATTCCCAGATAATAAAAATTACATGCTTATTAAGGACCTACACTCTACTGTCTGCAAAAACTCTGATTGAGTGTCTGCTGTTTAGATTAATTGCTTTCTGCCAGAAGAGGCCTTTTGGCAGGGAGTTGTGTGAAATCAGCAGGAAATTATATGGGAACCATTTTAGAAAGTGTTGAACATCTTGTGGTGCTTACTGAACAGTGGGCAGCTTCCGCCATTAAAGTGTGTGACTGCTCAAGGATGTGGAGTGAGACCTAAATGTTGTTTTAGCAGAGGCTGACCTGGACATTGTTGCCACCATTGAGTCATAATGCAGTGAAAACCATGACTGGGATATAGCCATTCCAACCTATACTATGCTCAGAAAAAACAGAGTGGGAAACAAAGGAGGAGTGGCTCTTTATGTGAGGGATAGCATAAAGTCAACAGGGGATACAGGGAAGGGCGGAGGTACTGTGGGTCACCCTAGAAAAGGGGAGTGGAGCCACAGTATGCACTGGCGTGATCTGCAGGCCTCCAGCATGGCGGGGGGGGGGGAGTTGCACAAGGCTCTCATGGAAGCCACCCAAAAGATGGCAAGTAAGGGGGAGATGCTGCTGGTAGGGGACTTCAGTCTGCCAGATGTAGATTGAAGCATCCCAGTCGCAGCTTCAGCTAGGAGCAGAGACATCCTGGACTCCCTGCGGAGGGGGCTTTCCTCAGGCAACTTGTAAAAGAGCCCACTCATAAGAGGGCAATACTTGACCGTGTACTCACCAACAGGGATAGTGTTGTACACATCACAGTGGTTGGTCACCTGGGGACCAGTGATCACTGTACAGTCTGTTTCAAAATATATGCACTGTGGCAGAACTGGGCCACAAAAAGTGGAGGGTCCTGGACTTAAGGAGGGTCAAATTTAAAAAGATGGAGGAATACCTCAAGGAAGCCCTGGTGGGAGGGAGGACTTGGGTGGAGTAGAGGAACAGTGGGCAAAACTAAAAGAGAGGATAGTGAAGGTAATGAATCTCTGCATCACGCATGTAAGCTAAAGCAAGAAGAAAGAGAGACCGCTATAGTTCTCAAAAGAGGTGGCCAGGAAGGTAAAGGCAAAAAAGTTAGCATTCCGGAGGTATAGGGAGAAACAGAGGGAGGAGGCTAGGGAGATGTATCAGGAAAAAAACAGAAGGAGGCAGGAAAAGCAGTTAGGAGCACAAAGGCACAAACAGGGGAGAAAATTGCCCAGGCAGTACAAAAAAAAAAGGTGGGGGGGACAAGACATCTTTCATATATGTAAGTGAAAAGAGAAAAACTAGGGGAGGGATATTAAGGCTTAGGAGGGAAGGCAGGGACTATGTGGAGGTGGACCAGGAAAAAGTGGGCATTATGAACAAATACTTTTGTTCAGTGTTCACAGAGGAAGGTGAGGGTGAGGAACCAAAGATAAGTGCCAAGAGCATCAAAGGAAGGGAGGTGGACACTAGTCTATTTACAGAGGAGAGAGTCCTGAAGGAACTCACAAATCTGAAAGTGGACAAGGCAGTGGGGCCAGATGGGGTACACCAAGAATATTGAGGGAGCTCACAGAGGTGCTAGCTGCACCTCTGACAGCCCTCTTCAGCTACTCACTGGAGGCAGGAATGGTTCCAGAGGACTAAAGGAGGTTAGATGTAGTCCCACTTCACAAAAGTGAGAACAGGGAGGAGGCTGGCAATTACAGGCCAGTCAGTCTGACTTTAGTAGTGGGGAAATTCATACGAACATACGAAATTTGCCAGCAGATAAAGGCCTAGAGGTCTGTCAAGTCTGCTCGAATATGCAGCTAGCACCCCTTATTCTGCAGCTGCCCCTCCCTTCCACCCTTCCCCTCCCTCCTTCCACCCTTCCCTTCATTGACCCTCCCCCTTGTCCTGTCCCATCCCCTTATGAAGCAGTCCACTGTTCTGCTGGATACCACTTCTGCAGGTAATGCATTCCACCCAGCCACCACCCTACCTGTAAAAAAGTGTCTCCT
Source organism: Neoceratodus forsteri (assembly GCA_016271365.2). Classification (NCBI taxonomy): domain Eukaryota; kingdom Metazoa; phylum Chordata; order Ceratodontiformes; family Ceratodontidae; genus Neoceratodus; species Neoceratodus forsteri. Next base: position 1,851,260,298 of record CM057449.1, read on the forward strand.
CATCTCCCTCCTGAACCTTCCTCCCTCCAGTCTCATATCATGGCCCCTAGTGTCCCTCCCCTCCCTTACTTTGAACAGCCCCTTTCTACCTGTTTTGTTTATTTCTTTCATGTACTTAAAGGTTTCACTCATGTCCCCCCGTCCTTCCTCTCCTCCAGCGAGTACATGTTCAACTCCTTCAGCCTCCTCTCGTATGATAAGTCCCCCAGCCCCTTGATCATCTTTGTCACCCTGCACTGCACCCCCTCTAGTAACTTAATGTCCTTCTTCAGATATGGGCACCAGTACTGCATGCGGTACTCCAGGTGCGGTCTAACTAATGACCTATACAGTGGCAGAATCACCTCCTCCCTCCTCGAGGATATACCCCTTGCAATGCAACCCAGCATTTTGTTGGCCTTTGCAGCTGCCTTCCTACATTGTGCTGAGTTGTTCATTGACCCTGTAATGAGCATCCCAGATCCTTCTCCTCCTCTGAGCTAGCTGCACTCCCCCCAGCTGGTAACTCCTCCTTGGGTTCTTCATCCCAAAATGCAGCACCTAGCACTTTTTGGCATTAAACCCCAGTTGCCAGGTGTCTGACCAGGTTTCAAGCTTTTGCCAGATCATCCTGCAACCCCTGCCATCCCCCTAGGTCATCCACCACCGCTCCTACCTTGGTATCATCAGCAAACAGACTGATCTTGCTCTTGATGTCCAATGATATGTCTGCAATGAATATCCCAAACAACACTGGTCCCAACACCGAGCCCTGTGGAACACCACTCTTCACTACCCTTGGGTGTGAGAGCTCCCCACCCACCACTACCCTGTGTTGCCTTCCCTGAAGCCAGTTCCCTACCCATCTCACCAGCTTTGCACCCACCCCTGTGCCTTCTATCTTACTTCCCAGCCTTCCATGCGGCACCAAGTTGAATGCCTTACTGAAATCCAGATACATGATATCCACTGCATGGCCCCTGTCCAGTTGCCTATTTACCCAGTCATAGAACTCCACCAGGTTGGTTTGGCAGGATCCGCCTCATATGAAGCCATGCTGTCTGTAGTCCTGTAGTCCTTCGGGCTCTAGGAGGGCCACCAGCCTCTCCTTCAGGATAGTCTCCATTAGCTTACCCACGATGGATGTGAAGCTCACTGGTCTGTAGTTTCCCGGTTCATCCTTGGGGCCACTTTTGTGGAGGGGCACCACATGAGCCATCATCCAGTCCTGAGGTACACACCCCGAATGTAGTGAGGCATTAAATAGGTCTGCCAAATGTCCTGCAAGGACCTCTGCCAGCTCCTTCAGTACCCTGGGGTGGATGCCATCTTGGTCTGGCGCCTTGTCCACCCTCAGTGCCTTCAAACCCTCCCGAACTCTGCCCTCCATGATTTCCCCATCTGTCACCACCACCCCCCCCGTTTCTGCCATTCCCCCCCCCCCTTGGGTGTCACCCACCTCTTCTCCTTAGTAAATACCAAGCAGAAGTGGAATCGCTCTTGAAGAAAAGGATTGTGGAATATCTTGAATCTAGTGGTTTACAAGATCAGAGGCGGCATGGAATACTAACATATGTGCGAATGTATGAAAATGCCAGCAGAAGCAGGCCTTATAGTCTATCGAGGTCTGGCATGATTGTGCAGCTAGCCTCAACCGCAGCTGCCCCCCTCCCCACCTTCTTCATCACAATTCCCCCCCAACCCTGTCCCAACCCCTCTTAAAGCCATCCATCGTTTTACAGGATACCACCTCCTCAGGCAGAGCATTCCACCTGTCCACTACCCGTTCAGTGAAAAAATGTCTCCTGATTTCTCTCTTGAATCTTCCCCCCTCCAATCTCAACTGATGCCCTCTCATATCCCTCCTTCTTCTAAGCTGGAAAATCCCTAGTGTATTAGCCTTATTAATCCCCTTAAGGTATTAATCATATCCCCCCTCTCCTCCAGGGAGTACAATGTTCAGCTCGCCCAATCTATCCCTGTAGGACATTCCCTCCAATCCCTGGATCATCTTGGTCACCCAACGTTGCACCCTGTCCAAAAATTTGATGTCCTTCTTCAGGAATGGGTGCCAGTACTGCAAGCAGTACTGCAGGTGCAGCCTGACCAGAGATCTGTACAAGAGAAGGATCACTTCCCTATTTCTGGAGGAGACTCCCCTTGCTATACACCCCAGCATCCTGTTGGCTTTTGCTACCGCCTTCCTGCAGTGAGCTGAGTTGTTCATGCTGCCCGTTATAAGCGCCCCCAGGTCCATATCCTCCTCAGTGCTTTCCTGCTGCACCCCTCCCAGCTGATAGCTCCTCCCCTAATTCCTAACTCTGAAATATAGTACCTTGCACTTCTTGGTGTTGAACCCCAGTTGCTATGTTTCTGACCATTCATGTAGTTTGGTCAGGTCCTCCTGCAGCCCCTTCCACCCTTCGATTTCATCTACCACAGCTCCCATCTTCATATTGTCAGCGAACAGACTGATCCTAGTCTGGATCCCATGTGTGAGATATCAGCTATGTGCATCCCAAACAGTACTGGTCCCAGTACTGATCCCTGTGGCACCCCACTCGTCACTTCCCTCGGTGATGAAAGTTCACCACCACCACCACCACCACCACCCTTTGCTGCCTTCCATTCAGTTCACTGGCGGGAGGTCGTGGCAAACAAATCTGATACATTTTTTGACTGGGTAACTGAGGAATTAGATCAGGGTGGAGCAGTGGATGTGGCCTACCTGTATTTCAATAAGGCCTACATAGAAACATAGAAACATAGAAGTTGACGGCAGATAAGGACTGCAAGGCCCATCTAGTCTGCCCATATCTTCGACACTTCCACTGGTAAACAAACTGTGCAGCCTGCGAGTGGGACCAAACGTGGTGAACTGGGTAAGGAATTGGTTAGGGGACAGGAGACAGAGGGTGGTGGTAAATGGAGCTCATGCTGAGGAAGGGAGAGTGACCAGGTCCTCTTTAACGTCTTTATTGGTCACATTGTAGACAAACTGGAAGGGAAGGTATGTCTTTTTGTGGATGACACTAAAACCTGCAATAGGATAGATACTCCAGGGTTTGGAAAAAATTTACAGAGATCTAAGAAAGCTAAAGGAGTGGTCAAGGGTGTGGCAGCTGAGTTTCAATTCGAAGAAGTGCAAACTCATGCCCTTGGAATGCAGAAACCCAGGGGTAGAGTACAAAATGAGAGGTGTAGTATTAACAACCACCAAGCAGGAAAGAGACCTGGGGGTACTGTATCTGATGACCTAAAGGTTGCCAGACAATGTGACAAAGCAATGGGGAGAGCTAGTGGGATGTGAGGGTGCATAGGGAGGGGTATCACTAGCAGAAAGAGAGAGGTGGTATTACTGCTATATAGATCTCTGGTGAGACCTCACCTAGAGTACTGTGTCCAGTTCTGGAGACCACATCTCTGGAAGGACATTGACAGAGTAGAGGTGGTCCAGAGGAGGGCAACTGAAATGGTGCAGGGTCTGCATCAAAAGTCCTTTGAGGAGAGACTAAAGGACCTCAATACTTACACCCTGGAGGACAAAAGGGAGAGGGATGATATGATCGAGACTTTCAAATACCTCACGGGTATAAATAAGGTTCAAGAGGGAAGCATTTTTCAGGAAAAAACTATGATCAAGAACAAGGGGACATGCAGTGAGGCTGGAGGGGGTGGACTCAGGGGAGATGTAAGGAAGCACTTCTTCACAGAAAGAGTGGTGGATGCCCGGAACAGCCTCCCAGCAGAGGTGGAGGGGACAAAAACAGTAACGGGATTCAAGAAGGCATGGGATAGGCATAAGAGAACCTTAGTGGTAAGGAAAGGGGAGGTGAAACTGGAGATCAAATAGGATTTGCGGTGTACTATAGGTAGGGTAAATGAGCAGACTAGGAATAGTCCTTATCTGCCATCAAATTCCATGTTTCTCCGAGTGGACACAACTGTGAAAAATAAATCAGTGCTTTTGGGACTGATTTTAAAAATGATGTGAACCCATCCCTACCCTGTATAAAGCTCCTTCGTGTGTGACTTGGAGATGGAGCAGGTATGTACAGCAGACTTCCTAATGAAGCATATCTAATGGTGAATGATATGGCATCTGCCTGCCCTTGAGGATGGGGTCTGTGCCCCCACCCCAACATCTCCACTGTTGCTTTTTAACTGTCTGTGTAGCTGTGCACCTGCTGCAGAGACACTCCTTCCAAATATATGCTACTGAAGGTCCCTTCCAAGTCCAAGACATGAGGGCTACCATCTCCACATTATGCTCAAAACAAACTCTTGGAAGGAGGAGATGGATAGTATATTTGGGCATGTTTTCTAGGGTTATTTTTTTGCAGAGAGTCACCGACTTGGCTGTTGGTAGGATCTCATGTTTGATAACGGTGCTGCTTATAGTGAGAAATAAGCACTTACAAGAGAGGCTATGCCTGCTGAGGGGCCAAACCAAGTACAGATACAGTACTAACAGGGGACTCTCATGGAGAGATCATGTTGGGTCTGAGGTGTAGCAAGGAACCCAGCTAAACTTGAGAAGTGGAATGCTCACTAGGGTCAAAGGCAGAGCAGCATGCCTTCCAGTTTGCTTTATATTTTGGTCATGAAGTGGGAGCTGTAGTAGCTAGAAAGTCAGCAGAGAGGATAGAGATAACAGTTGCTTGTTTTTCCAAAAGATTTACTTGGCTGGTGCCAGCTTGACTTGGGTAGCAGTAGCTTGGCACATACTGTAGTTGTCAGTGTTCCATACACAAACCAGCTGCATAGCTGCAGAGCGATTTGAAAGACAGGGTACAATAAACGACATGTTTTATTTGGTTTGGCTGCTGCAGGCTGTGTGGCACACTGCTAGCTTAGTGTTGCCACAGACAGGCTGTGCAGAAATAGACAATCCACACACCCCAGTTCCACTGCTGGGGCACTGGGGGCCTGCCAGGATGAGGAAGATTGATCAGCAAGAGGATGCTGCTGTGCGAGTGCCATGTAGGTGACCACAATTGGAGCTGCATGCAGTGGGCCTAGTGCAGAAGGGATGCTGACTGGCTGGTACCATGTGTCTGTATGCTTGCATGCACACTTGTGCACCTTGGCTACTAGTGCCGTGGGGGAAGTGGCAGAGACATGACATGGCAGCTCAGGACGATTCCCCCATCCCGCAGGCCACGCACAGCTGACCAAGACACCCTCCTCAGTCAAATGTGAACTCTGAAGGGGCTTGGGGTAGCCCAACAACCCTGTCATGGTGGAAAATGAGGATGGGATGAGTCCGGGAGAAGGGGGGCTGACTGGGCTAGGGTTGCTGGAGGAAGGGGGCATGCTGGAAAATTAAGGGGCACAAACAGTAAAATAAAAAAAATGAATTTAGTATGTTTTTAGAGAAATTGTAAATGGTACCTTTACTAAAAACAACTGTTCATATTCCTGAGTGCTGCCAAAATTTACGCTTGTGTATTTGCAACGGATAATTACATTTTGGATGTAATATTTATAGATGGAGGATTTCCAAGTTGTTGGACTGTGCCTCAATTTTATGTCTAAAAAAATGCAATTGTGGCCAAAAAAGATGCAAATCACATTTGAATTCTATTTTTTGTCACAAATTGTGGCACATCTTGTGAAAAGAGCAGCAGTACTGCTTGGACATAATCAATCGGACGCAGCCCTAGGCACAGCACTGTTGCATCTGTGTCCTGCCCCCCACCCCATGTTTAACACTGATGAAGACTACTTGATGGCAAAGACATTGACTGACTGCTGTTGAGCACAGCACATTTCTGTTTATGGGGGTTTTGAATAAAAGGGTAGCATTGTGTATTGTCTGCTTAAAGTAAGTATTTGAGTCAGTGATATTTACCTTGATCCTGAAGTGTGAACTTGTCTAAGTGAGAACTAGAGACAAACTTCAAAAGTCACGGTATAGTGAACTTGCTGGATAGCAAGGAAATGTTTTCGTAACAGCAGCAACCCCATAGTGTCTCTCCCCTGGTGCTGGTTAACCTACATGGCATTTAAGCAGTTCAGATAGCAGTTTAACGTGAACTATGTACAAAATAGCCAGTTCAGATTTATTGAGGGAGAGGGCCCCCCCAACACACCCCCATCAGAAAAACAAACCATGATGTTCATGAGCCGGTGAATAACATGGTTCACCGACTATGCAGATGATTTCCGAATAGTCTGCCCCATCTCTTCCCAACCTTCCTTTTATTATGACTTTGTGTGAAAGTTTTTGTTAAGAGAAGCAATCAGTCTACCATAAAATTAGCAGGTTCAGCTGTTGCGACTGGATTGTCCAAAATTGCCTTGTCATGAGATGACGGATCTGACCATTTAACCCTGAAAATATTTAAAATAGTTAGCGCTGTGAGGTTCAGAGTGTTGCAGTATTTTTACCTGGGCTACCAAATTTTGAACTGGGGCAACAAAACATACTTATCTGGTAAAATCATAAGATGGTATTCCGTGCTTTACATGTATACTTTAATGCGGACTGCCTGTGCATGTGTAATATGTATGCATTATATTCAGATCAGAAATAATTAGAACAACTAGCCACGTTTACCTGATTCATTTGACTCATCCCTGTATTATAGCAGGCATGTATGTAACATATTGAACATTAAGACCCCAAAAAAATTCATATGTTGATCCTTGGGGGTTTTCTAAGCATTTTCCTGGAGCAGCAATTAAAAGAAAACAGTTGTTTCCACTGTCCACAGTCTTAAATGTGTCACTTATAACAGAAACTACTTCTATATTTTTTCAGGGGGAAATTACATATTGCCCTCTTGTGATATAATAATCTAATAAATATGCATGTAAAACAGCCTAGTTAAAAAATACTTCAGTACGAAAGAGGCGAATCCTGAGGCTCAAGTTTGTTGTTGTTTTGTCATGGCTTTAGTACCATCTTGGGATTCTACATATTTGTGCATGCTGCAGTTACAACCCCCTCCCCTTTTTTATAAGTTTTAAGTGGGTAGGCTAGCAGGTTATTGTGGCAAATGCCAATTAAACTTTGAATACATCAAAAAAAAATATGGTCTTTGCTTGAGACTGCCTCACCAAACAGCATCTTGAATATTACCTGTTTATTACCGGTGAAATAACTAATAGACCGTGCTCGTTATTTGTACATTTTTCAGTTAAGATGTTTACAATTTGTCAATATGGTTTCTGTTTCTTTTGCTTTGTGCCCAAAAAATGAAATGTTGAAATTGCTTTGTTTTTCATAGTGCTTTAGGTGTTCATTGTTCCGAACAACAACTGGTATTGCCTATAAATGTGTTGATTTTTTTTGTCTCCATTCCATTTTATTACGCACTGTAGTAGTGAAAACTAAATCTGGGGGTACCTAGACAGTGTACTATTTGTCCTTATAATGAAATGAACTCCATTAAACTGATTGTGCTACTTTGAACACATTATATATTACAGGAGAATTTGATACAGTGCAGAGCCCCTCAACACCAATCAAGGATCTTGATGAGAGAACGTGTAGGAGTTCTGGGTCAAAGTCACGGGGAAGGGGTCGAAAGAATAATCCATCACCACTCCCTGACAGTGACTTGGAGGTATGCCTTTATTTAATTGATGAATGTTTAAGTGAACTCGTGCCTCTGATGAAAAGCAGATAAGAATACCAGGAGTGGTCTAAAAACAATAGTTGAAGATTATCTTGAGGAAAAAAAATAGATACTGTACATTAACCCTAAAGTCTCCCTGCAAATGTGTTATTTTCCGATGGCAGGAGTTTGAAATTGTCAAATAGCCTGTGTGTTTTTTTCCCCCACAGTCTCTGGTGTGTCCCTCTAATGGCACCCCCCAGCTCTGTCACTGACCTTCTCATGGACTAGTTATCCAGTACTTACCCAGGACCACTAAAATGGTGGGCATCCTATTGTGTCAGTTGTGCGTGGACCTGCGGGTGGTACTGGCTTTGGCCTCTGCATGGACTGGGTGGATTTTTTTCCTGTTTATTTCCTGACATCCAACCAGCCCTTTGCCCCTCTTGAGCCCTCAGCCAAGCCCATTCTTCATCATCCTGTCTTCTCCTAGGGCTTATCTGTCCCTCTGTTAAACTCGCAGCTTGCCGCGCCACCACCACCAACACTACCACCACCCTAACCCACCCCGACAGGGTCCTTGGGTTGAGCCAGGACCCTTTGGGAAATTTCAGTTCAAGTCATTTGGGGAGAGAGCCAAAGTCAGCGGGTGTGTGTGGCCTGCAATGCAGCGGGTGCTGCATGCTGATCAGTTGTGGGATTTACCTTCCTGTTTCTCCCCATGTAGAAGTTGCAAACAAGGATGTCATGATGCGGACACACTGAGCGTGTGCCTGTCGACATCAGTAGTGTCCTTCCCTCCCTGAGCACCTCACTGCACCTCCCCTTGTGGTCACCCAGGAAGCAGTATCCCATTGAGGCTCTGATGCCCTGCTTCTCCACCCCCCCCCAAGGAAAGTGAGTATCTGCTGGGATGCTAAACTTTCCGGCCCCCAGTGATCCAGCCTTATTCCCTAAATGGTTTGCTGGTGCCGCTATTGGTAGCTCTAGCACTGTGCCGATGGGCTGGCCTGGACTGGGGCAGTTTTCCTCTATTTTCTCCTGAGGGTACCGACATACATTGATGCTCACTTTTGCGTGCCATGGCGCACATATATGCATGGTGTCAGTGGCATTCCCTTCCTCAGTAGCATGCACCTGCTGTGCTACCATCTGGGCTCTGCCAGGTTGTTGACAAGAAGCAGGACGTAGCACCCCCTCCGACAGAGAAGCGCTGTCTCTGGGACACTCGATCCTCCCTCCCTCCCCCTGGGCAGTTGTTGAGTGGCCCAGAACTGGTTCACCAGCATAACAAGCAGAAGCTCTACTACTGCACCGCTAGGCTGTGAAGCTTTTTGTGTTTAAAGTGGACATTAGGATTCAAAAGATTTCTGCTGCATGTACTTTCCAGCATGTCAGATTGTTCCTCTAGTGGTTAATGCTCACTTTCTAGTTTCCCAAACAAAATGTCAATACATTAATAAAAAGCATTTCACCTTCTTTAGGGTACATAGTTAAAAAAAAAAAGTAACTGTTTTCTATTTCTCTTTTGATAGTTACAGTATACCTAAAGCAACAGTTCTTCTTAGATGGATGTTTTTTCTAAGATGGCTTTTGGATGGAGGCACCCTTCTCTTACCCTTCTTGGGACCATTCTCAGTAACACGGGGGTGGGATTTAAATGGCCGGTCTGTTCACTTAGTGCCACCAGCCTCCTTGCAACTCCCATCAAGCTGCCCCTTTCCAAGCAGAAGCACAGGGGTTTGCAACAGCTTGGGAGAAGGGATGGGTCCACCATGCAAGTGGTTGCAGGGTCATTTACAAATGCATGGAGGCCCTTGCAAGCAGGCTAGGAGCATCCTGTACTTCTCACAGGGGGTGCTGTACTGTGATCAAGGGTAATATTCAAAAGAGCAGACTTCAGCAAAGCATATACAGTGCTCCAGTTAGAGGGAAGACTATAGGCTTAGAGAAGGGTTCAATTAAGTAGTAGTGATAAACTGGGAGAGCAGGAAGGGTTCACTGGACCACCAGGAAGTATGGCCATTTGGGCCAGAAAATGTGTGTGGGGGGAAGGGGACACTTAAAACGAACAAATCCCCAAAACCTGACAATATTTATCCACAGTTACTTAAAGAACTATCCTCTGAATTAGCTGGGCCCTTAGCCTTATTATTTAGTAAACCAATATCAAGTGGACAAGTTAGTCTTGAATAGAAGGAGGCTAATGTGACTCCAGTACACAAAAAGAGTTCTAGACATGATCCAACAAATTATATAAGCAATAATACCAGAGGGGGCAGGCAGTATTGTGCAATACTGGACCACCCAGGGGCATAATGAGACCTGAAGCTGCAGGTGGAGGGCCTTATAGCCCCTGGAAGGTCCATTATTGCCTAGTAGCACCCACCCTGGAGGGTATTTTGCGTTTAGAAAATGGGCTACCTGTGGCATTTTATGTGACAATTCAAAATTTAAAAAAAAGGAAAAAAAGAGTTAAAAAGTTTGTAAAGGTTTTTGTTCTGCAAAGTAGTCTCTCCATGGTTACATTTACCCATACAGTCTGTTACAGTTGTTTCTCTCTTCTGTTCCTGTGGGACTGTTTAACTTCAGCCACTGCGGCACCCCGAATGCTTTGCCTCTTGTCCCCCTCCAACACACACACAGTGGTCAGTGTTCAGTTTTTACATTTTAATATGTGGAAGGGGTATGGGAATGAGTTTCTGTGTAGCTCAGGAAGATTGCGATGTTCAACAACTAAGGCAGTGGCATGCCATGTCAGGGAGTGACATGTGGTACCTCTTTTAATATTAATGTTTGCAGGTTTGGTTTTGTTCTTTTTCTTTGGTGATATGGTGCTTGCAAAAGGAGACGTTTTATGCTTTTAAGTTGGTTGTCTTCTTTTTCTTGGCATCCATGGCCCGAAAGTCAGTCACACAATGGGGAGAGAAAGCAGCAGGCATCCAGGTGATACACAGAGTAGGAAAGGGTGAGGGATTGTGCCTGACAAATTTCTAAAGTACTACATCTGGCCGGCCCGGTGGCATGGAGGGCTGAGGCATAATGCCTTACCTCCTGCCATGCCGGCAACCCGTGTTCGTGGTGTGAGCAGATCACCAGGGGTTGAACGAGGTGGGAGATGATAGAGCATCCGGAGGACAGCTCTCATCTCCCAGAGAGGGAAGGAGGGACACAGAGGACAGCACACCTCTGACACTTAGCGGTGCCTGGGTCCCGTATGTGTGGAATGGAGGAGGAGCAGTCGGCCGGGTTGCTGTGGGCAGAACCGTGCACAGCTTGGCCATTGCTGATGCCGCATTGCTCTGCCTCTGGGAGGGGGGAAGGGAGAAAACAGGAGGAGAAAAAGCCTGGGCATTTGGATGACTGCTGACCCCTGCAGGCGCTGCCCTGTAAAATTGCAGGCACCTCCAGAACTGGATCCATGTCGGTGGGTTGAGTGATCCCCACTGCCCCACCATGGGGGGTAAGCCGTGGAGGAATACAGGAGGTGGCGCTGTGAAAGGGTGGATGGGGCTGGGGGTCAGCATGATCATGGCCCACCCAGGATGGGGATAAAGCAAGTATGAAAAAATAAAGTACTACAGCTTTTTTTTTCTTAAACAAGAAAGAGTGGAATATGAAACTGTGAGACTGACAACAGAATGGGTTCTGGCAGTGTTGTAGTAGCGCTAGGCACGTGACATGATAGCGCTACAGCTTTGAAGAAAACATGACTTTTTCAGCACAAAAGAATGCTACAGTACTGCTCCTAGCTGTGGCATTTTTTGTTTTCATTTTTTAATATGTGGCTACTTAGTTACATTTATGTAACTTAAAGGAAGACAGACGGGGGCGGGGGTTGGCTCACCACCAACTTGCCCACTAAGCGAGCAAAAAAATGGTGGCAGATCAACTTTGAAAATTCAGGGTGCCCAATGATACCCTGAGTAATGGGGCACCTCGAATTTGCACTTGTTTTTCACTGGGCTCTATTGAAAAATAAATGCATGCCTGATCATGGCTTTCAGCCAATCAACATGCTTTATTTTTCAAGCCCATTTTCTAAATTTGAACGAATCTAAGTGCAAAGTCATGCACTTTGGCAGGAAAAACACAATGAGGAAGTATTTTCTAAATGGTTCCCAACTGGATGTAAGTGATGGGGGAAAAGATCTTGAGCATAATCAATGAACAACTCGGCACAGTGTAGGAAGGCAGCTGCAAAGGCCAACAAAATGCTGGGTTGTATTGCAAGGGGTATATCCTCAAGGAGGGAGGAGGTGATTCTGCCACTGTATAGGTCATTAGTTAGACACACACCTGGGTACTGCGTGCAGTTCTGGCGTCCGTATCTGAAAAGGGACATTAAGTTACTGGAGGGAGTGCAGCGCGGGGTGACAAAGATGATCAAGGGTCTGGGGACTTATCATATGAGAGGAGGTTGAAGGAGTTGAACATGTACTCACTGGAGGAAAGGAGAGAGACAGGGGACATGATTGAAACAACTAAATACATGAAAGGAATAAACAAGACAGGTACAGAGGGGCTGTTCAAAGTAAGAGAGGGAGGGCCACCAGGGCCATGATATGAGACTGGAGCGAGGAAGGTTCAGGAGGAGATGAGGAGACACATTTTTACAGAGAGGGTGGTGGCTGGGTGAATACGTTACCTGCAGAAGTGGTATGCAGTAGAACAGTGGACTGCTTCAAACGAGGATGGGACAGGACAAGGGGAGGGTTAATGAAGGGGAAGGTGGAAGGGAAGGGCAGCTGCAGAATAAGGGGTGCTAGCTGCACATTCGAGCAGACTTGATAGACCTCTAGGCCTTTATCTGCTGGCAAATTTCGTATGTTCGTATGTTCGTATGATGAACAAGCTTTCCTTCACAGAACATGATCTGGAGGTAGTGGCTAGAGAGAATAAAAGTTTGGGATGTATATTAAAACATATAAAGAGTAGAGATAGACAATTGATTATGCTGCTCTATGCAGCATTGATTAGGCCCCATCTTGAGTGTTGCGCCGTTTTGGGCACTATATAAGGCCAACGATACAGCTTTACTTGAGAGAGTGCAGCGAAGGGCAACACAAACAAACAATATCTCCCATCTGGAATACAGAGAAAGGCTAACCGATTTGAATTTATATTCTCTTGAATACAGACACTGCAGAGGAGATCTGTGTTTGGTTTTCTGGGCATTTAGAAATTAGGACCTGTGGGAATGCCTTGGATTACAGGAAAGGGTTACTAGCAGGAAGATTAAAGGCCATGATATGCAGCTTAATAGTGAAATGCATAACACAACTAAAAGAGGAATGTGGTTTAACCAACACTTATAAAATGGGTAGGCTAAACCAGTCAATCAGAGACCAAGCTCACCAATGTGAATATGTTCCATGCATGGGTAAAAAAAAGAACGGCAGCAAAAAGGCTAAAATCATTAAGCCTTAGAACTTTGGCATTTAAAAATTGTTGTTTCTTTGCTAATGGCTAGTGTGACTTAATTTTGTCTTCTAACTTCCTGGCTGCATGTGACCCACAATGTTGTAACCGAATTTCAGCATGTTGTCTCACAAGAAGGGAAATAAAACCGTAGTTACCATGCATACAGGCAAAGCATCCGTATTAAACTGAAGGGAACGTGTTACTGCACTGAATTGTACTATGGGGGTTCATGTAATCGGTTTACTTTCTGTCAAAGTCACCGTAGGACCTCCATAGAGAAAGGAGAATCCCAGCTGCCGGGAAAGCTGCACAGTATGAAGTACATTTTACTGTGGCAGATTAGCATAGGAGTTGCAGACTACACGGATTGTCTGCTGTTTTCATGTGAAGGAAGTCATTATTGGCCTCTTTTACTCCTACTGAGGAAAACCTAAAACACATCGCAGATGCTCCCCACATGTCCATCCCGACAGGAAAAGGTTGACGAAGAATGTCATGGAGACAAGGTGGGAGGAGTGTTCAGGGAATGAAAAAACAACCTCCCAACAGAAAAATAAACTAGTTCATACCGTGCCTTTAGACAGAGGCTACACTTTTCAAGTCCCCGATCCTTGTGTGATGACATGCTGCCTTCTGACAGGACCTCCGCTACCACTGTTTCTTGTGTAAGTGTCTACTATTTTAGCAGACAGCCATATGCGAATGAGCTCATCAATATTAAATAATTTAGGTGGAAGGACTATTTTATCATTGATTAGCAGAATAAAATTTTTTTTTAACATAATAAGCATGATTTTCTTAACTGTACAAACTAAAAAAAATAGCCCATTTTATAAGCGCAATAAGATGCTCCAGGGTGTGTATGGAACATATTTTACCGCATGCCAGTGGCTAAAGGCACTTGGCCAAGGCCTCATGCCTTATTACGCCCATAGCCATGTGGTAAAATTTCATTTCATTTTTATTTTTTAGACTTGTAAGCAGGAAGAGAAAAACTGCCCATTTTCACCAGCGACAAGTTACAAATGACACAAACATACAGATCCATACATACAAACATGAAACATATGAAATACAAAACCATAAATAGCATTACAAATACTCAGTAAAACGTGCAATTATCATTATCCATCAACCAGTATTTTAGTCTAGATTTAAAAGACCATAAAGTCTTACTTTGTACAATATAGTCAGGTACTGAATTAAAAAACAACGGGGCCCTATACAATATAGATCTCTGTCCAAGAACAGTACGAAACAGAGGAAGTTCAAAAGTAAATTTAGATTGAAACCTAGTTCCATAAAGTTTCGAGAACCTTGAAAATAAGGACATAACTGTAGGAGATAGAAGACCATGCATAACCTTATACAGCAGAATGCCTAACTTATATGAAATTCTATTTTCTAAGGACAATTAGAACTCTTAAACAAAAAACAATGGTGGTTCTATAAGCGGCATCAAGCATAAAGCGTAGAATTGAATTATATAGCACCTTAAGCTTATCTAAAAGTGTACCAGAGAAGGATGAATAAACAATAATACCATAATCTATAACACTCATTAGGAAACTATGAGAGAGAAGAAACCTGGAATCTTTTGTCAAAAAATGCTTAACCCTATACAGTAAACCTAACCACTGATGGAGTATTTTCCTTAGATTATACAAGTGGGCTTCAAAGGACAATTTTGGATCAAACATTATCTCCAAATATTTAAAATTGTTCACAAATTCAATACCTTACCATCCAATGTGTGAATCTGAGGAAGATTAACACTTTCAATAACTTTGTTGGAAAATAACATAATTTTAGTTTGGCTTGAATTAAGTACCAAACAATTTACCAAGAGCCAATTCTGGAAAGAATCAAAATCAAATTGGACATCTGCCAATGCATCATTGGGATGAGAACTAACGTTGTATATTACAGCGTCATCAGCATAAAAAATCAAAGATGTACGAGAACACACTGTAGGAGCAGAATTCGTATAGAGTGAAAAAATCAAGGGGCCAAGAATGGACCCTTGAGGTACCCCATATTTAATAGTACTAAAAGAGGAAATACAATCACCAATTCGAGTACAATGAGATCTTTTTGTAAGATAATCAAGAAACAAAGGGAAACATTTTCAGAAAAGTGTAAATTAGAAAGAATGCCTTTTAATAATTCATGCTGCACCAAGTCGAAAGCCTTGGTGAGGTCCACAAAAAGCACCACTACAGTTTGTCCTTTATCCAAGGCACCCTGTATGGCACTAGTGAACCCCACCAAGGTTGTCTCTGTATTATGTAAAGGCTTAAAGTCATGTTGACAATCAGTAAGCAAGTTATTTTTGTTTAAGAAATCAAAAGTTTGATCCATAATAATTTGTTCCAGAATTTTTGAAAGAGGTAATAGCAGGAAATCGGCTGATAATTGGTTAAAACCATAGAATCTCCAGATTTCTAAACAGGACTTCCAGAGACTGGGAGAAGCCCCTATAGACATAGAAAAGTTCAACAAAACAGAAAGAGGAAAAGAAAAGGAATTTATTCCTAATTTTATTACTCGAAAATCTATTCCATCATGAAGCAAGTAAGGTTGAGGATCCAGTTTCAAAACATATTCCTTAATTAATTCAGGAGAAACATAATTAAAACTAAATTTAGAGTGGGACATTTCATTTACAGGTAAGGAGGCATTCGATAATGGATCATGGAAAGGCACTCTATACCCATCCAGGTTACCAAAAAATGTATTGAAAGTTTGAGACTAACATGGAGTCACTAATCAAGTGATCTCCAGATTGGACAGCAATTTCAAAGTTTTTTTATCCCGTCCAATCAAACTATTTAGAGTGGCCCAACTGTGTTTAGGATTATCAAAAGACTTTTTTTGCTCAGAGAAAAAAAAAGCAGTTTTGGCTTTATGAATTTCAGATTTGCATTGATTCCTAAGAGATCTATAAATTAAAAAATGAGAAAGATCAGAACTATCCTTGCACTGTTTCCAGCTTTTATCCCGTAATTGCATTAGATGGAGCAGATCAGAGGAAATCCACTTATGCTTACTAGCCTTAATCCTCATTCTCTTCAAGGGTGCAAGCTTGTTAACCACCCTTAAATAGCCAGAAATAAATACATCCAGCATTACATCAAGATCCCTGATGGATTTGAGTCCAGTCCAGTCAATTTTGGAGCAAGCAGTCTCTACCCTAATAGATGTAAGAGACTTAATATTTCTAAATTCAGTATATTTTGGTGGTTGTTTACCAAGTTTAACTGACCACAAACAAAAAAACTGGACAGTGGTCACTCAATACATCAGACAATACCCCTGAACTAACAATCCGGTCTGGGTGCGTGACTGCAATCCAATCAAGTATGGTCCCCAGGCCAGACCTAGGGTTAAACCTAGTTTCCTCCTTAATCAACTGGAACAGACCCAGGTCCATCAGGAAATCTTTAGCAAAAGTACTAGTCTCTTCAGCCCAATTACAATTAAAATCACCACAGAGTAACCACTCTCTATGCACCGGAAATTTACATTTTACCTCAGAAATGAGGTTTAAACCAGACTCTATAAGTCCAGGGGGAACATAGATAGAACTAATAATAAGGTGCTTATTCTGACCAAGAAGAATATCTATAGAAATTAGATCACAACCAAAATTTTGCAGAGAATGATGAATAGGAGAAAATTTAAATTTACTTTTAACATAAATCATAGTCCCACCCCAACGTTTATCTTTCCTGTCCTTTCTACAATGCTCATAACCCTCCAAAAAAATTTCAGAATCGCTAATTTTATCATTGAGCCAAGTTTCAGACAGTGTAATAATATCAAATTTATATTGCTCAACCCAAGCAACCAACAGAGTCCATTTTGCTGGTAAACTTTGGACGTTCAGGTGAACAATCTTAATGGATGAATTAACCAATTGAGTAGCATTATTAAAAAGGCAAGTTGAAACATTCCCATTAACTCCTAAAGAGGCTGGGCCAGGGTGAGGATGTACAGAGCCAGCTATTAATAACAAAAGGACTAAGATCCTTCGTAGTCTAATTTTGTTCTCAAAATGTCGTTCACGTTTTGTTAAATGCTTTATAATCTCATGGGAATCATTAAACTTAAAATCAAGCAACAAAAAGGGAAGGACTTTACAGAAAGCACTGAGGCATAATCCAAGTTACCCCCATAATCTCCCACTATAAAAATACTAAACTGTGTAGGGGACAACTAAGATTAGTAGACTCAATCTCCATAGAAAAGCCCCCATTTATTCTAATTGGAACATGGGTATCAGAGTTACTCAGAACAAAAAAAAAGCCCAAAACAGTTAACGTTAACAAAAATATGTTCCATGCACACCCTGTCATGTCTTATTGCTTACGTGGTTAATATATGGAATACACTCCCACAAGATATTGTATGTTGGTCTATTAAAAGGTATCAAATCATTTGCTTCTGGACAAGATATTGTAAGTAGCCCTATGATGGAATCCTTCAAATTAGCATTAGACAACTACTTGGGATACTGATCCAATCAATGAAAGTGGCGAGTCTCAAATGGCCTCATGCTTTTGACTCATAAGACTACTATGACCTGTAACACTGGTCTAGTGGGGACCTAACTGCATGGAGGAGTTTGGGAGGGACCATCTCTGGGTGTGATGTCTGTGTGCAAAGTGCAGCTACCAATATAGAGCATGGCATTATACTGTGCATCTGGAACAATTGCATGCTGCAACCCGGTTGCCGAGGTAAGCCAGTCGGTTAGCACCCGCAAACAGCTGCATTAAAACATTGGCTATGTTACAAGATGGCTAAAAATCGGTCTAGTACACCCAGCCTACTTATTGATTATAAGCCAGTAAATAACAGAATATTTGCAAGTTGCATTGTTCCTTTCGTCACCACAAGCACAACCTTGTGTATAGTGCTGTTGGGTGGTGGTGCAGTGGTGCACTTACTTACATCTGTTTTGTGATGCTACCCATAGCCAGTGAGAATGGGGCCCCCAGCATATATACGTAAACTCTTACCATTTATCTATGTTGTCATACATACTGCTGTTCAGTGCTGTTTACCTTCTTGCAGGATCCAACAACATAGTTTTGGAGCTAGTGATCAGTTTGGCCATCATCTTTCAAAATCTGGTAGCCAAATCAAGAAACATAGAAACACAGAAATTGTCGTCAGATGAGGACCTTGTTGCCCACTTAGTCTGCCCTATTATCCCTACCTACAGTGCCACTACAGTCCCTACTTGATCTCTGGTTTGCCCTCCTCCCCCTTGCCTTACTTCTAAGATCCCCTTCTGTCTATCCCATACTTTCATGGATCCTGTAACTGGTAGCTCTACCACCACTGCCGGGAAGCTGTTCCAGGCATCCACCACCCTTTCCATTAAGAAATACTTCCTCACATTTCCTCTCAGCCTCTCCCCCTTTCCTGCTTCATAGTGTGACCCCTTGAGCATTTTCGCTGGAAAATATTCCCATCCTGTACCTTGTTTATACCTATAAGGTATTAGAATGTATCTCTTTCTTATCCCCCCTTTCTTCTAGGAAGTATGCATTCAGTTCCTTAAGCCTTTCTTTGTAGGGCTTCTGATGTAGGCCCTGCACCATTTTGGTTGCCCTCCTCTGTACTGCCTCTACCCTGTCTATGTCCCTTCAAAGGTGGGGCCTTCAGAACTGGACACAGTACTTGAGATGGGGTCTCATTAATGATCTATACAGGGCTATTAGTACCTCCCTCTTTCTGCTGGTGATAACCCTGCCTATAACATAGAAACATAGAATTTGACGGCAGATAAGGACTGCTTGGCCCACCCAGTCTGCCCATTTCCCTACCTACTGGATAAGCTGCAGATCCTAGTTAACCAGCAGCCTACTTCTTCCTACCCCCAACCCCCAGAACTGCCTTATGACTATCCCTTGCATGCTTGAATTCCACCACTGATTTTGACTCCACAACCTCCTCCGGAAGGCTGTTCCATGCATCCACAACCCTCTCTGTAAAAAAAATACTTTCTTAAATTACTTCTGAGCCGCCCCCCCTCTATCTTCAAATTGTGCCCTCTTGTTCTTGCACACCTCTTTTTTTGAAAGATGCTACCCTCTTGGACTTTGTTGATTCCCTTGAGATACTTGAAAGTTTCTATCATGTCCCCCTCTCCCTCCTTTCCTCAAGGCTATACATATTAAACTCCTTAAGTCTCTCTTCATATGTCTTCCTTTGCAGACCCTGCACCATTTTAGTTGCCCTCCTCTGGACAGCTTCCATCCTGTCTATGTCTTTGCAGAGATTGGGTCTCCAGAACTGCACACAGTACTCCAGATGGGGCCTCACCAGCTGTCTGTACAGAGGGATAATAGCTTCCTGTTTTCTACTGGTGATGCCTCTCCTATGCATCCCAGTATCCCCCAGCCTTCCTTGCTGCCCTCTCACATTGCTTGCCCATCTTTAGGTCATCTGATAGGCTACCTCCAGGTCCCTTTCCATTTTTGTTGTTGTTAGTATCTCCCCCATTGTGTACTCTTCCCCTGGGTTTTTGTTTCCCAGGTGCATTACCTTGCACTTCTTAGCATTGAATCTAAGCTGCCATACATTTGACCATTCCTCTAACCTTGCCTAGTCCCTTCTCATCCTTTCCACCCCACCCTGTGCATCAACTCTGTTGCAGATCTTAGTGTCATCTGCAAAGAGACATACTTTTCCTTCCAGTCTTTCTGCAATGTCGCTTATAAAGACATTGAAGAGGACCGGTCCTAATACTGAACCCTGTGGTACCCCACTAGTAACCCTCCTTTCTTCTGAGTGGGCTCCATTTACTATTACTCTCTGTGTCCTATTCTCCAGCCAATTCTTTACCCAGGCTGTCATCTTGGGACCCACTCCTATGTATCCAAGCATCCTGCTAGCCTTTCCCACTACCTTGTCACATTGTTTAGCTACCTTCATGTCATCAGAAATAATTACCCCCAGGTTCCTTTCCTGTTTTGTGACTGCTAGTACTTCTCCCCACAGTTGATAAAAAAAAAAAAAAAAATGAAACTGAGGTCACCCATCAGCATCTCATCTTTCAAGCTCTTATATTCACGTCTCAGAAATGATCAGTGCAATTGTTTCCCATGACCATGAATTGTCATCATGCTAACCTGTACCATTTAGCCATGAACGAATTACTTCTAGTGCTTGTCTTCTCCTTGGCCCTGGTCTGTCATCATGCTTTCATGTAACACCTTGATGCCTCTGTCCTCCCTTTGATACTGGTATATCTTCCCGTTTTCTCCAACCTTCTTTTCACAACTCTATACTGCATTCATCCACAATCTACACGTAATCATACTATAAAAGTCCTAACTCCCTTTCCCTCTCCTGTAGGCCCCACCGCCGCATCAGTTCTACCAACCTATCCTTGGGACTTCAATTCTCACAATGTTTATCCTTAACACATATACATACCCTCCTGATACCCCATCTGCGCATTAGTTTGTGGTTCTCAAGCCATTTCATGGTTAGTACTAGTGACTGCCCCTGGTAAATGAACTAACTGGTACTTCTATACAGAGAACATGGTTTATATACAGTTGCATAGTTCAATGGTGGACCTGCCCCTTGTATTTGAATCCTCCTCTGTTATGGCTTGCCTTGTCTTCCTTTTATCATTTGACTCCCCTATTACTGCACCATTGTGTTTGTGTTTATATACTTATTTACATGTATTTATATGTTTTTATGATGAATGTTACCCGACCCTGTTCTAACCAGGTCCATCTTGTAAAAAAGCTCTGCTCAATGATGTTCGCCTGGAATAATAAAGATTTTGATTGATTGATTGATAAGTTGGCCCTGGGTTTCAGTGCTCAAGTGAATTATTTTACACTTTTTTGTGTTGGAGCCCAGCCGCCAAACCCCTGACCATTCTTCAAGCTTTTTTAGATCTTTTCATTCTCTCCCCCCCCCCCCCAAAGTGTGTCTACTGTGTTGCAAATTTTTGTGTAATCCTTAAACAGGCATACCTTCCCTTCCAGTCCTTTTGCAGTGTCACTTATAAAGACACTGAAGAGGACTGGGCCTAGTACTGACTCCTGTGGCACCCCACTGGTTACTTTGCCCTCTATAGAGTGGACGCCATTTACCACCACCCTCTGATTCCTATTGTCCAGCCAGCACTCCACCCATCTTACTACTTTAGGACCCACTCCCAGGCTTATCTGCTTGCTCACCAGTCTTCTATGTGGAACGGTGTCAGAAGGCCGTACTGAAGTCCAGGTAGCCATCATTTTAAGGGCTCAAAATACACTTTGTGGGTAGGTAGCCAGGTGACTCGTAACTTTCAAAATCTGGTAGCCAAACCAGTTTTTTCTTTTATACTACCTGATTTGTCCCACCCTGCTCTCATGTTTCTTGGATGATGGTCAATCCCCTTGCTTTTAAACTTTTTAAGGGTTTAAAACGTTTCCTTTCTATAGTCCTATCTTTGTTTTATATGATGTATTGTTCTTTCTATTTCCCAATTCCCTCTGCTAGTGCAACAAATGCATTGATATTTACAAAATATTTTAATTTTTTCTTGATTTAATACAAAAAAAGTCATCAGAGTAAGCAGTAGCAAATACAGTATGTATAGTTCTCATTCACTGTTCCATGCCTTTCCACCAACCCCTTCTTCAGTTACATCAAAGATTCTTTCTGGTGTCAAGGCACCCTCTTGGAATGATCTTACATGACTGATTACCCTAATGTACCAAAAAATAACACAGTAATTTTTTCAGCTTCTCACTTTATTAATTACATTAATTGTTAAGTAGGAATGAAATTATTGTACAACATTTGTGCACATTATCAACATAGTTAATGAAATGACTATATGTGTTTGTTTTGGAGCCATGTAGTGTATTTTAAAACAAGTTGGAAAATCCAGCTCTGCAGGAGCCGAGGAATGTCGGCTGCTAACTGTCCCCCACCCCACCCCACCCTCCATCCCGAATGAGCTGTGCTGCTAAAGGGTCTGTGTACAACTGCAAACCACACAAGAGGTTTCTTAAAGGGATACTGTCAGCTTCTGGGGTGATTATTTTAGTAGTAGCCTATGATGGCACCTGCTGCCATCAGTGTGCTGATAGTATAGTGTACCTCAGATTTAATATAGTTCAGTTTCTTCTCCATTAAAAAAAAAATTCAAGGAAGAGCACCTGACTCTTTAGTCGCCATTGGGCACGGGTATGCATTCATGCTCCAAATATGTCACTCAGTTGCTGGTAAACTTGTGCATGCATGAGTAGTTCATTTAACATGTGGCATGTGTTTGTTTTTTTTTTTTTCAGTAACTTTGACAGTCCCCTGAATGTAACAAACCATCTTACAACTGAAAATGAGTGTTCAAGTATACAGAAATGCAGCATTGAAATCTGAAGCTGTCACTCTGGGCATGCACATCAGTGGTTGTATTGACGCACATGCACACAGTCACAACTTCAGATTTCAGTGTTGCATTTCTCTATGTTTGAGTACTCGTTTTCAGCTGTAATATAGTTTACTACATTTAGGGGACTGTCACCAGCATAGAAACAAAAAAACTCATGCAGCGTGTTAAATGAACTACTCATTTATACACAAGTTTATCGGCCCCAGAAGCTGACACTGTTAGTTTAAAATTGTTAAAATTTGTCTGTGGACGAGCCTGCTGGTGCTTCAGCGTCCTCTTAAGTATGTGAGCGTGCATCACCATGGGGCAGCTACAGATAAGAGCGGTCCACCAGGGTTTCAAACAGGATGAAAAGGAATAACAAGATATTCCATCATTGGACATCCCAAGCAGGTATTTACATTTTAGTCCCGTTAAGAAGGCTGCAGGAAGCGCAGGCACTGTTGTTATAATTGGACAAAAAAATATCAGTGTACAGCTGACAGTGTCCCTTTAAAATCTTGAATGGCTCCCTAGGCAGGACACAGGAAACATCCAAGCACACAAGAGTCAGCATACAGCACAAAGTTAGAATTCCTGCTCAGCAGGACCCAAGGAATGCCACCCTCTGCTCCCAGTCAGTTTAGGAACAGGCATCCAAATGGCTGTTTCAGCAGAAATGGTCACACATTCTCAGGCTGTGGACTCCTGAGTGAAGCTTTCAGTCCCCAGGTTTAGAAATGCTGTTTGACCAATCATACTAAAAGACATCTTTTGGTTTTGTTTATGGCTGACAGAAAGGATGGGTATTAGGAGCAGCAAGTGCTGCGAAGTTGTTCTTCAAAAGGTTACTGTGTTGTTTCAGTTCTTTGATAAAAGACATCAGTGTTTCTGCTTTCATTCAGCTCAACAGTGGAGTCAGTGACAGATGTCATAAAATCTAAAGAGAGTATAACTTTAGAGATTAAATTAAGAAAATCACCCTGCCTCATCATTAGCCATCTCGTAATGTAGCACTTGTGTAACCCCTAGATGGCGCTATCCCAGGGGCTACTACCCCTGCCTGATTTGCCACTAACAGGTTGAGGGGCCTGGATCCAATGGCGGGTGCCTCCACCCAGAGGTCAGGGTTTGCAATAGTTAAACTAACTTGGTCACAGCCCTCTGGGACACTGCAACCCCCCTTTCTTCCCACTAGTGGCCCACACAATATATCAGAATTACCTTCACAGTATACACTTACCCCCAGGTCTGGTCTCCAGCACTGGGACCTCCTGTGAAATGAGATACAGTGCAACAATCACAGTACAGTACTTTAACATAGACAAATACCTCAGGCAGTATAACTTTGCTGAAACAAGCAGCTCTGATTTATTTAGGGGGATATAACAAGGACAGGGGAAATCAGGTTAATTAGCTTATCACTCTAATAATCTACCTATGGCTCTGTGCACAGGCCTATCCCTATCAGTTACTGTCCCTGGGTACCCAAGCCCTAGTGGCTAGTCCAAACCGTGGCAGCTGGTAGGGGCCCTTTCACACAGAGAAAAGGAGAATTAAACAGTCAGCAGTACAGTAATTCCATTTGGATTTAATGTGGCAATTCAACAGGAGCGACCCTGAATTAGTACTCACGACCTCCAAATAAGATAGGGTCCTTCAATGTCAGCAGGGCTCACTTGAGGTACACAAACCTCTTCACACATTTATATAAAGAAAGCACTATACCAGGCAGGCTGCATCTGTATCCGATCGCAATTACTGCACAATACCGGGAGAACACACAGCAGATTCAGTTCCTGACAGACCGAGTGCAATTTTCAGCAATTCTTCAGTCTTCTACAGGGTGAGCCTGGTTTTACTCTTCAGAGATCCTTTGATTCTTTTCACAGGAATGATTCAGTCCTAACAAGCTGCAGACCCGAACTCTGGGCCTTACACGTTTTTGACTAAAACTGCACACTGAAAAGCACAGGGCTCCTTCCTTCTTCACTGCCAAAGCTCAACTCAAACTCCAACCGACAAAACCGGGCATTTCCTTTGAGTTCCTCCCAGTTCTTGACTGGATTGGCTGTCACTCACAATAGACTGCTGCTGTTGGTCAAAAAGGCACTGAAGTCTAAACTACATCTCCCAGAGTCACTGCCCATACAATCCTCTTGTGGCTGGCTCAGATTATGAGTCCAAGTTCTGATTCGGTCCAAGGCACCATTTTAGAGCTAGCTTACCCCACACTGATTGGTCCAGTTCAGCAGTTCAAAACTAGAATGGGAACTAGCAGACACAGTTCTGACTGCAAAAAGCAGGTTAGACAAACTGTAATTTCATTATTACTCTAAATAATTTCTGGCAAACAGTTACATCTTTCAGATAGGTTCCCTTTGCACTCCTAGTGACTGCAAAATAGAAGTGAATTGGCAGCAGCTCAGTGGTACTCAGAACACACAGTCCCCCATACAAACTAATTATGTTGCAAGCAGACAGCTCTTAAAGAGACAGTACCAGAGGCTCTAAAAACACTCACTGATAAATGGCTTAAATGCCAAACACCATTCAGGCTTGGAGCATTCAAGCAAGCTCCTGGAAGTCTTTTGGGAACCCCCATTTGCAGGGGGGTTACACTTGAATACACAGTAGAAAAAAAATTCTATCAAACTTGAGTTTTAGCACTGAATAACATATTCATTTGAACTGTTATTATAAGGCTTTGTCAATCTTCACATTACAGAACAAACTTCCCCGCAGCACTTTGAAATGGTGTGCTAAGAGATTTATTCAGGAAAGAGTAATGTAAGACATTGTTCTTAGTACAAATGTCTTATGGATAATTTGTTGTGAAGCTTCAATTACAATATATTTAAATAGTTTTTTGTTATGCAAGTATTCCCATTCATCAGATCAGATCCCACACTAGCAATGTGATTACCCTGTAGTACTGTTCTGACATTGGCGGAAGTGAGGTAATTTTATCATTATCAGAGGATCATGGATGAACATAGAATTGTGACAGCCTCAGGCTCCACATTAAATAAACCACTGTTTCAGATTCGGTCTGCTCTTCTGTTGGTTATCCAGTAGTTATGAAAACTATCCACTACACATTTTTATTGTATGAAGCATCCCGTGGAAGTGTGTGCTTAAGTGAATCACTAGTGCTTCTGTGTCTGCTACGGTTGTGGACTGTTTGTTACCCTGATTTCAAATTTGGACAACAGCATAAACAGCACAGTTAATAAACTGTGGTAAATTTATTGTCAACCTTAAGGAACATCTGCTTCATAAGCATGTATATCTTAAAAATGAAGGTCCGAGGTCTTAAGAGTTCTCAGTAACCGATATGTTTCCTTGTGTTTCTTTAGTTACCATTCCATCTTTTTTTTTTTTTATTATTTTCCCAGCTACTAAGACAAAAGAATCCAGGGAAATCCTTGTATTATGAAGTCAGAGAATCTTTACCAGCAAGGCTGGCAGTGTATTTCAGTAGAAAACTGCAAATGTGTTTTTTGTTTTAGATTTTTATATAGAAGTAAAACTTTTTTCCACTAGAATAGTAAATATTTAATAGAAATATGTGATTTCTCATAACATGTGAGCTCCTGTTTTGATTTAGCAGGTGGTATTTTCTTCTTAACCAGATTTTACTTTGGAAGAATAAAAGAGAAACCAAATTGGTGTTTAAAAATGTGTAAAATCATACAGATGGACCATAATAGTGTAAACATATAAAAGGAAGTTTGTTACTGAAAGAAATATATTTTTCTTTTGAAAAAGGAAGAAAAATACTTTAGTTTCTTGTTGAAGTACATTGGGCTCTGAAGTATTTGGCCATTTCTGACATCGTTATAACAGAATTGTGGTGAATTCTTTTTTTTTTTAACTAGCAGTGTGAAAAACTGATGTGAAAACACACTTGTTTCACCGGTCAAACAAATACTTACTTATAAAAGTGGAAAGCAATTACTAACACATCAAACCACAATAAATAAAATAGTTGCCTATTTGTTAGGAGTCAACACGGGGTCAGATATTCAAAACTTAGCCCAAGCTCTAAAGGGTGTTTGCCCGTGCCAACTGGAGTTTGTGTCTGATTTGTGGGCGGGTTCTATATTTAGATACCTCCCAGTGTAGGCAAAATCTGTTAGCACACGAGTGCTAAGTTACCACTGCATCCATGTAAATCAGGGGGTCCTCCCCAGCATATGGGCACAGCGGGATACTGATAGGTTTGCACAGGTGATAAATGTCACCTGAACAGGCACAAATTACCGCCTTTGCAAACCCCAGCTTAACAGGGTGCAAGGCCTTGATGGCAGGCAGAAGGACTGCAGCTGCCCACCCTAGCCCATTGAAGCAATGACTGCCCTGGTGTCCAGTGACACCCCTTGCCCACTGATCGCCTGCTGCTGTATTAGGAAAGCATTCCCTGGTGTGTAGTGGCACCCCCCACCCTCTGATTGCTCACCACTTTATAATAAAAGCATTGTCTGGTGTCTGGTGGCATCCTCTATCCACCTATCATCCCACGCTGTATGTAGGATGAGGTCCCTGGGTCCATGATAGGCACGCAAATGGCCCCTTAGTGCCTTGCATGCCCAATGGGCTCATTTGCACGGGACTGGCTGAATATTGCGCCAGGGACTCTCAGCGACTTTCTGTCTAGGGGTGCTGTTCCCTGCACTTTTCTCTGGGCTGCATATACTCCTGATCCATGTTGGTGCAGCTCTGCTTGACTTAGAACTGCGTGGACATGCCTCTAGATTCAGTTGGATAGTGCCATTGCACTGTCCAACTGAATATGTCATCCTGAGGGTCATGGGCATGGGCAAGCACAATGTAAAACGTTGTGGTCCGCTTTTGCCCATAGTCCATTATCAGGCCTATGGTCTTTAATCTAGCCAGCATGGCTGTCTTACACGTAAAGCTCCCAAAACACTAATTACTGCTCCGCCTTCCAAACCAGCTGAACATATTCCTTTAAACATAATTACCATTCACCTAAAAGTGGCCAGTAAAACCAGAGGACATGATGGCATACAGAATGTTGTGGGATAACGGCATGCTGCAGGTGTATTGGGAGGCATTGACCATATTTAGAATTAAACAATTAGCCATGATAGGATTGCATTGTTTTGGGATAAGAGCAGTGTTATAATTACAAGGGGACCACCAGAGCTCTAAAGGGAGCCCAGGAACCTCTTTTTTATTTTTAAATAGGAATGACCCAGATTAAAAGTTGCAATAATGAGTATACAGAATATTACAAGGCACTGATGATATATATATTAAATGTAAGCACCCCCCCAATTGTCTAGGGGTATGCCTGATGTTACTTTGAGAGAGGGGGGTGCTTGCAACCAGAAAACACAGTCTAGGAAATAATGCAACTCGTTACCTGGGTTCCAATGGTGATGTCTCAGGAGGTGCCAGAGTTACTTAGAGCAAAGGGGGTGAGAGGGGTACAGCAGCTGTGGGGGAAAACTCAATTAATGCAGACACACACTGAGCCAAACAATTAAGTCCATTGTCCACTCAAGATTAAAGAAAGGAAAAAATAGATTTGATTTATCACATTTGATTAAACTCACTCCATGGAGCGGAGGGTGGAAATCACAATGGTGGGAAACCATTAGGGCATGCTGCCCAATACAGTCTGCAGTAAACATCTAATTGTTAAAGGAAAACAGTCCAAAACATGGGCTTCCTCCCTCGGACAGCTTACCCTCCGGTTTAGCGCTGACCAGCAAGCGCGGGATTTTCGTGCGCCGCAACTTACTGTATTTATATTTTTAAAACTCGGGAACCCAGAAGTATGGAAGAGGCAGGGGAGTTCAATTTGCTGAACAGTGCGGCGACGCACTGCTCACTATCACTTTGTAATGAAGCAGCGTGCCAAGCGCCTCACCGCTTCAGTAAATGGAACCCCCTGCCTCTCTCCATACTTCCGGGTTCCCGAGTTTTAAAAATATAAATACAGCAAGTTGCGGCACACAAAAATCACGCTCTTGCTGGTCAGCACTAAACAGGAGGGTAAGCTGTCCGAGGGAGGGAGCCCACATTTTGGGCTGCTTTCCTTTAAAAGCTTTTCCATTGCAGTGCTCCCTCAGGGCCAAACGGGCTCACAATCCTGGTAGCAGCAAACACAAATGGCCGGAATGTGGATCGCAAATGGATCTGTGCTCCTCAGAATCCCTCCTGTACGAAACTTAATGTCTTCTCCAAGTTAACAGGGGCTGGAACTCACAGGCCACAAAGTGCACTACCAGCTACAGGGTGGGGAGTTGCTGAATACCTTATGTGCCGGGAATTTGAATCTGGGGCTCCCATCTGGGGATCGTCTTCTCTCAGCAAACCACGTCCCACCCAAAGATGCTGTAACTCCCTTGTTACCCGGGGTTACTAGAATCCCAGTAAGACCTAGTGGTAGGCAGGGAAGGTAGCTTGTGAAACTTCAGTTAAATGGGTGTCACACTGTCTCACTCTGTTCTCAGTCTCAGCTGAGACTGAGGGATGACATCACCAATAGACTATCGCAGCTGCATGAGCCACATTGGAATCTGCAGCAAGGGAGTTGGTATAGAACATTGGGAAGTTTTGAACAGATTCAGTGAGTTCAGTGTGGAGCTGGTGTTGGGAGCTTGCTGAGTAAGCAGCACAGCAGCTCAGTGCAGGCTCTAGGAGCCTCAGCCCTGACAGAGGGCTACTTTTAGGTTAAAAGGGTGTGTGTCTCCACCAAAAGAGAGACACAGAAGATAATTGAAGTGGTGGAGACCGCTGTTTTCGGGTCTCAGTGCCCCCTCCCTTCGGGGATGGGGGGCAGAAAAAGGTTCCCTGCAGATTCCTGGGGCAACCCCTAGTTCTGCTACTAAAGGAGAAGCTGCCTATGTGTTCCAGAGTTTATTTGGGAGAACAAGAAGACTTGTGAGTCGCCTGTGGGGCACCTGCAACCGGAGGGTGAGTGTCTGCTCTTCCTGCAAGGGCCTATGTTTTTCACCCTGGGACTTGTGTGACAATGTGGGGATTGAACTACTAAATATTGGGAAGCCTAGAGTAATGGGCTAAGCAACAAGTAAAAGTAGGTTCAAGTCCAGAGCTTGTTGGGATGAAAATGATATGTAGAGGAGATGTGACATACGTCTACCCAAGAATCTACATTTGCAAGTTTTCGGTAAAGGAATTGTTCAGTTTCCAGAGAAATGGCTGGGTATAGACTGTGGGAGCTGGAGGTGGGAGACCCCCATCTTTAGTGACCAGGTCCACCTCTACGGATTTGCTCTGTGGATTTCTACTTTACCTCAGGCACTTGGCCAGTGATGAGGGAAGTACCCAGATGTGGGATTGGAAGGAAAATTCTCTCTAGGAGTCGAAGGCTCTAGTGTGGTTTGGGGAGCCACAACAGGATAATTGGTTCATTCCCAAAATGGACCGTGGATCAAGTGGCCGGCGGGGGAGCCGGGCCAGTGGGGAAAACCTAAGTAATGTACAAGTCGGGCTGTGTACCCAAAGCTGCGTGCAAGTCCGGGCTGTGTGTCTGGTGGGTTTAGAGCCTGAGGGTTGGAAATAGTGATAAAGTGTTCTGTTGTCTCTAATGTGCATTACCAGGAAATGTAGCCCCGTGGGGGTCCATCTATGCTTTGGCTGTTCAGCTTGGATGTGAATAAAAGCCACACTGGAGAATCCCATTCCTGGTTCTGGACATTACAGTTATTGCTTCCTGTGTTCGGATTTACTTGGGTGCCCCTGTGCAGAGTAGCCAAACCTAGGTCCCCTGTGCTGAGTAACCTCATCCTCCCCGAACCCAGTCCCCACCAGGTACTGCTGTCAGCTTCAACAGCATGCCACCTGTCATTTTGCTAAAAAGGCAGGGGTGAGGGGTAACAGTGCCAAGTCCCCTCTATCCACAGGTGTTTGTGCAGCTCTGAGTATTCCAGGGTGTTTCTGATAGCCCTGGCCACCTCGGAGACCCATGCACACTCACTTCTGGGCTGAATAGGCTGCCCAGTACCTCCGGACCAGACTGAAGTGCCACAGGAAAGGGAGGCAGGCTGCCACAACTGTTCTCCCTACAACATGGACTGCCACCACCTTGCTGCGACAGCCACCTGGCCCCTGGACCTTGCTCCACGCTCACCCGCAGATGAGGAAACCTGGGGGACCCACCTGTGCCGCCCCACCAAGGTGCCAGAGAGTCACAAGGTGGGCTGCTTTTCTTCTTCCCAGGCTCTGGCTCCCACTGGTGCAGGCAGTCCCCAAATGGCTTCGGACTCCTCCCGGTCCCAACAGCTACATCCTCATACTGGTCTTAGACAGCAGCGAGCCAGGGTGGCAATCGACCCACTCCAGCTCCAAACCTCGCCCCTAATCGCTGAAACACACACGCGTGCCTCTTCTCTCTCTCGACTCTCTGTCTCTTTCTTTTACCGCCAAAACCCTAATTACTTATACCCTTGGGTCCCCCAGCTCCAGACACTATGGCTACAAATAAATTAACTAGTGAGCTCCCAAAAGGGGTTTACATAAAAATGGAACAACAATATAAAAAAAAGAAGAAATAAAAGAGATAAACTGAATCATAAAATAAAGTATACGGTAAAATGAAAATTATACTTCATAACAAGTACATTTAAAACATTTTTAGTATTTGATTTGATTTTTCCATCCAGTGCAGGAAAAAACTCCCTCATACAAATACAGAAAAAATTGTAGCAGGGGGTAACATTATCTTTTAAAAATAATGTAGAATAATTTAAAATACCCTCAAAATTAAAATGTATTGTTGGCCAATCAAGAAGTCATTTATGAGCCGGAGCAGGTGAAACCGTCTTTTAAGCTCCATTTAATGTTTAAATTATGGCAGGATAATCGGCCCAGTGGCGCTGAGGGTTGAGGCACTGGATGGTGTTCAGGAATGACCTCGGGTCGTCAGGGAGCCGGCATGGTGGGGGGAGCGAAAGAGCAGGATTTAGTCACCTAATGGCAGCTTTCTTCTCCCGGGGAGGTGGTCGCCCCTCCATAGTTCCGCCATTGCTGGGTGGAGGTCCGGTGTCGGCGCAGACAGGAGGGGGCGACGCAAAGAGAGGGTTTCTCTTAGTGCACGTGCCTCCACACGCACGTACGAGACAAAGGGGATGGGAACTGGGAGAAACACTAGGAAAAAAACTACAAACTATGTATGGGAAAAAAATAAATTATGGCAGGATTCAAGACAGTAGTGAAAGGGTTTGATTCAGTGGCCACTCCTTCTGTCCTCAGGAGCAGCTTGAGACTGGCCGGCCATAGTGAAAATGACTCCACTGGTTCCCTCAGGAGTAGCAGGCCTTGCTTAAATGACTGAACCTATAGTCCTCGAGAGTGGTGAGGGACAGGGAGTGGAGGGCCTCCCCCAACTAAGGGACAAGGAGTGGAGGGCCTCCCCTGAATACAGTTTCTGCTTTGACTGCAGTTATTGTTCCTCCTATCCATTCAGCTTTGGAGGATGCACTGGGGCTGCTTGGCATGGGTCCAGTGCTTTATCTGCCATGCTGCTTAAGGTGGAGGAACAATATCCTACCCCTTCAGATGAGCCCCATTATTCCACTCAACCAGAGATAGATTCTGTGGTTATCAAGGCTGCAGATGACACATCTAAAGCCCCATATACACCACCGACTTTGCAGCGCAGCACCCCGTGCACACTGGTTGATGCGCTGCGAAGTCGGGTGTGAGGACACATTATGGAGTGCTGCAAGTGTGGCTCAGATTGATTTTCCGCACTGTCTCAGTTGTTGGTACCTGTATTGGAGTGAGCACAGCAGTCGGTGGTATGGACACTTTGCTGCACTTGCTCCAATTATTTCCCTGTCTCTCCTGGCATTCTCCATGGCATTCACAGCCCCTCCTCAGAGTGACCTGCAGCGCTGTGAGGGTGGGCTGTGTAAACAGTGGATTGCTGGCAGGCCAGCCACCACAGCGGTTAGAGCGCTGCAGCCGTGTAAACACAGCTTAAAGTTCCGAAACACATGAGCTCTTTTCCTCCTGCCAAGGAATCAAGGAAGCTGGATGTGATGGGCAAGAGGACATATGTTTTGGTGTCCCATGGCCTAAGGATTGCAAACTACCAGGCTTTAATGATTAACTATCTGAACAGCTTGTGGAAGTCTATGGTTGCCATGGCTGACAAGCTGCCTGATGGACCATTTAAAAGCTGTAACAGACTCTTGCCCATGGTTTGAAAGTTGGTAAGCACCCCTTAAGGTCGGATTATGATGCCTCTGGTGCTGCATTGTACAGTTTATTCTGGCATTTGCCTGTGCCACAATTCATGGTTGCACGTGACATGCTCTGCCACTGACAGCCAGCAGTCGGTCCTTAGTTCTCCCATTAAAGATACGCAGCTTTTTTGTTCCAATGTCTGCTTTGAGGGATGTCCAGATGTCTAAAATAACCTTAAGGTCCTTTCATACTCTTAATCTAAAGCCTCTGGGTCTGGTTTCATTTTGTAGGCCCTGTGCCTCCAGTGGTAGAGGCTATTCTGTGGGGACTTGGTCATGGCTCCCAGCAGACCCAGACCTCCCTTCAGGGTTCTTTGTCTGCCAGTGCCCATGCCTGGGTCACCACAGGTGTTGGTCTTGATGCCATACCTGCCACCCCTGGAGCCTTCTGGCTCCCTTCTTCATACCAGGCATCCATGGGAGAAACGAATTGTGGATTAAAAACACTCTGTTGTAGGGATGATGGCTGGCAGCTCCTTCTGACATTGCGCTGTGGATCCCCTTTGGGGAGACTGGAGGGGTCAGCATAAATTGCAGACACTGCAGGGATACACCCCCAAAATCCTGAGGATGGAGTGAACAGTGTTGTAGGGGAATAAGCTATATTTAACAAAAAGCAAAAAAACAAAACATTAAAAAAGTTTTGGAAAGGTCAGTAAACTAAGGCTGAGGTTTAGCATTATCAGTCCAGTCAGTATGAAGTCAGTGGTCCTGAGGAGGGAGGTGACAGTAGAGTGGTGGAGTGGTTATGCTGAAAACAGACTGGAAGGACTGAGGAAAGAGGAGTTGGATTCAAAAGAAGAGTGTCGGGACTGGAAGTAAACAAGCAGCTCCTGAACTTTTTCAAAGATGGGTTGGTGGGAGATAGGCTGGCAGTTTTCTAGGGCCTAGGTATCCCCTCCCTTATGGTGAGGGATGATATGTGCACCTTTCAGGCCTGAAGTACTTGTGAGCAGAGAAAAGAGGAATTCAGGAGGGCAGTTATAGATGCAGCAATGAAATGGGCAGCAAAAAATAGGTGTGTGGGTCTAAGCCATCATGTCTGCTCTTTTTTAGAGGGGCCAAGGTCATGGAGTGAGGGTGTCCATGGGAGGGCATTGGATGAAGACAAAGGTAGGATTGGGGGAGGGGTGGATGAGGAGGAGAGTGGCTTTGGGCTGTGTGGCAAGGGTGATGGTGGGCTAAGTGGTGAGGGAGCCGCAAAGGACTTGGCACAACTGGTGAAATATTTGTTGAAGGTATCTGCAACTTAAGAAGACTAAGATGAAATAAGCAACTCACACTATAGGGGTGATAGATTAGCTGGTCAGAGAGATTATAAACCATTTTTCAGAATTTGGATGGGCTATTAATGCTGGCATGAAAATGTGATGAAAAGTGGTTCACCCAAGTGGCTCAAGTTTTTTGAGTCACACATTGTGGAGCTGCCTGTAGCTTAAAATATCCTTTGGGGAGCCTAGGATCTTGTGAGAAGCCCAGGTGGCATTGTAGACTTTCCTTTGGGCTACTAAATAAGCCAGAACCCAGCAGTGGTAGCACCCATTACCCTGGTCCTGCTTGGCATGTTCATCCCATATCTGAAATATATTGCTGTGAAAGTAGTTCAGGGCATCATCAACATTATAGAAGTAGATGATAGGGGTCACTTGGCACTGGAGAACTCACTAAGCAGGGAGTAGTTAAGGAAGGTCTAAATTACAGAATGAATGGGTGAGGATGGTCTTACAGGGTGTTTTGGGTCTGTGGATCTTCCACCCAGAGAAGGTGGGCAGATGGTCACCGATGGTATCTGTGAGGGTACCGGCTACGACAATCCTCAAGGGGTGGATGGATAGGATCCGATAGGGGGAGTGATTTGAAGACCTTGATTTGAAGAGGTGAGCTTGTCAGTATATGTGTGAGGTGTAGGGCCTGGATATCTCCGATGATTTTTGTGTAAAATATGCATAGCCAATTTGTGTTAAGGCCACCAAGGAAAAGTGGTCCCACTTAGATGGTAAGGGAAACAGAGGTGGTAATGATCTCCAGTGGGGCATCCATGGCAATACCAGGGAAGCGGTGCATGTCAGTAATGAATATTGAGAGGGAGTGGGGACAGAAATCTTTCTAATATGAGCTTGTGGGATTTAGGACTGCTGGAGGAGGAGTGAACCACTGTGAAGGCATGTTGGGCAGAATGTTCAATTCTAAGTTAAAGAGGCCATGGTTGTGTTCTAAATGAGTTCAGGATGACCCCGGTGTACTGGCCAGGATTCTCTTTTAATAAAACTGGAGCCAAGTACACATTCACTATGAGTGGTGCCACAAAATGGGGTGGGGTGACCAACCTGTTGCACAGCCACCAATTCATGCTATGTACAAAGAACCTACTTAGTTCTGCCTCCCGTGACTAAGTCACAATGCAAACTGAATTTCCAGATGTTATATTATGATGGTGCTATGTCATACTATGACAGCGTGCGTAACATTTATTTAATTTGCTTACATGCAGTCACTGCACTTACAGTATCTTATTCATTTCTTGTAACACACTTTGAGATGTTTCATGTGTGACATGTGCTTTATTTGTATTTCCCCAATCCCTAGTGTTTTGTTCTTGTTTTATTTATATATTTAAAAAATGGGAAATACAAGAATTGTAATTAAAATACATATGGGATACACAATGGCGCAGCTAGCTGGTCAGCCTCGTGGCTCTGAGGGTTGATGTGCTGGATGCCACACCTCGTGCTACACCGGCGACCTGGGTTCGGGAATGGGCCTGGGTTGTTGGGGGTCAGCCAGTGGGTGAGGGCCGGAGCTGGACTGAGCCACCTAATGGCAGCTGTCCTCTCCTGGGGTGGGCTCTATGTGCCGCTTCATTAGGAAGTGGCGACGGGAGGGGAGGACGCTGTTAGGAGCTTGGCTGAAGCTGTGTTCTCAGCACAGCTCCATGCCTGGGTTACTTCGCACCGACGTCCTCAAGGGGCGGTGACTTGGGTTTCAGTAGCTTCACTAGTAACCATAAAAAACCCACACCCCTGCCATGCTGTGTGATCCCTGCAGGGGAGGGGACGGAGCCTTGGATGGTCAGTATACCGCCATGAGCCCTGCTGACAGTGAGGATAAATGTCTATATAAAAAAAAAAACAATGGCGCAACTAAAAATATGCAAGTGAGGGTAGGGATCATAATTCATGACTGGCAACGCCAGACGTGAGTTATAACGTTCCTGCCTCCTCACAGGTGATGATAAACAGCATATTTTCAGTCAGACCATTTTAAATTGTAAAGCTTTTCAATAGTTGTTTTTTTTTGAAGATTTAACGGTTTCTGTTTGTTTTCCTTGCTGTGTTGAGTGCAACAGAGTCCATTGCAATGTCAACAGGCATTTTGCTAGCTGTACTCCCACTGGTTAAGTGTTCTTTTGTGACCTATTAAAGTGGAGATAAATGCTGATGATGCACCCATCGTGGCGATGAATAATTTATCATCACTTTGAATATGTCATGGTATTTTAGATTATTTGTATTGCATGGTTTGTTATTATCCGTATTCTGTAATCTTGACTTGGGACATTCTGAAAACGAGACCTGTATCTCACTGAACTTATTCTGTAAATTCCAACTTTTAATAAATACATACGACAGCACAACAGTGAAACGTAAGCCATTTGTCAACATTTAACTCCCACTCACATTTTATTGTATAAGATTTTGCACATTTATTTTTAATAAAGTCTGCTGTTTATGGATGCATTAAAGCATTCCTGTTACTCAAAAATGTTTTTCATTTGTATTCACAGCGTGTATTTGTCTGGGATTTAGATGAAACCATCATTATATTTCATTCACTCCTTACCGGATCCTATGCACAGAAGTATGGTAAGGTAAGAAATTGAAGCTTTTATACCGTTGAACTACAGTTCTCTCTCATTAGAAGATCACTTTACCTGTCTTGCTATCAACACCTAAATGATTGCTGTCTTGTAAGTATAATGCATTCTTGCTGAAAGTTATTCCTTCTGAATGTGTGGTATGCACTTGGCAGAAGGTAGTTGATTCGGCAGCCAATTTTTGTGACATTATATTGCTTTTCCTTATGACAGAGGCTCCTCCTGGGAGACAGGCTTAAAAGTGCAGTGATAGTGCTGTGGGCATGATGAATGAGAGTTGCAGGTAATAGGGGCTGGCAGTATGGCCTAAAGGTTAGAGTAATGAGCTGAAAATGAACTTGGGTACATCCAGCAGACAGACCTGGGTTTGATTCCCACAACCTCCACTTGCATACTCTGTGACTCAGAGCAAGTCACTTAACATCTCCAGTGCTCCCGGGTCGCCCCTGAAAACAGGTACCTGTGCCTAGTGGGCCTTACCTGGTTAACAAAGAATAAAATAAAAATAAAATAAAAAATAAATATTCCCAAAACATTTCCTGAACTGGAAAATCTAGTTTTGCCTTCTTGAATATCTGATAATAATAGCAGAATTGCAGTGTTATATGTAAGGGGGGTGTTATATTAGTAGGGGGCTCCCAAGGGGCTCAGGTAGAGGCAGTCCTGGAGGCAAGAAGGGCTGAGGGTACTGGCAGGATGTAAGGTACAAGGGTCCAAAGCCTGCACAAAAGTGAAGGGAAGGGGGAGGCGCACCAGTGGGTGAATAAAGACAGTAGACATAGAGCACGAAAACAGATTTGCATTACTAGTACCTCTAAATGAGGGTGAGAATGAAGAAATTGGAGCAGTGGCGGACTCGGGGGTGGGGGGGAGAGACAGGCACGATGGAAGGCTCAGTAGACAGGAGGAGGGGGGTTGTCCCCTTGCAAAAGAACAAAGAGGCGGGCAAAAGAAAGGACAAGGGTGCAGGGGTGAACTCACGTAAAAGGGCAAACCCGCAAGAGAAAGGAGACAGCAAGAGAAGGCTTAGGGGGGCCAAAACAGGACGGTGATGGGGAAGCGACCCGAGCACTGAAAACTTCTGTAAGGGCAAGGGAAAGGGTGGGGCAAGGGGGGGGGAGGGAGATGGAGCTGGAGGACAGAGGAAAAAGGGAAGGTGGTTTTGATGATAATACCTACAGGGGTCTGGGAGGGCGTACAGAGAAGGGGGAGTTAAGTACTCGAGGGGAGATAAAAGGGACAGAGGGGAACTGGCAATAGGGAACTTGAGGCAATGCAAGGGACTGGGAAAATGACAGAGGAGAAGTACATGCAAAAGGTAACAGAAAGAATGGTCTTACTTGCTGACTCGATAATAAAAGGAATTCACTGGGGGGCGGGGCAGGAGAGACAGAAACAGTACAATATGGGTTGAGTGCCTACCAGTTATGAGAGCGGCGGAGGTCATTCACTATATCCCCTCTGGAGGGAGACAACAGGATGGTATTGCCAGTGGGGCAGATGGACAAGAATGTGGAAAACATGTCCTGGAGGTCCAGGGAGCAAAACCACATGCCCTGCTCCTGAGATGGTATTATCTGGTTCAGCGTGGCCATCTTGCACTTGCATTTCCTGAGAAACTGATTTAGATCGTGGAGATCCAGTATAGGATGCCAACCCCCTGTCCGTTTCGGGACCAAGAAATACCTGGACATGAAGCCCTGACCTGCCATGGAGTCTGGGATACAGGCTATGGCTCCTTTTTCGAGGAGCTGAGCAACATCCTCCCTGAGGGCAGGCAGTGTGTCCTGCAATACCACAAACTCCCTTGGTGCATGAGGTCAGTAAGGCGGGTAGCCTTAAAGTCGAGATGCAACCCTCAGTCCACCACTCCTAGGACCCACCTGTCCAGGTAATTATGGACCAGGTATGCCAGAAGTGGTGCAGCTGACCCTCCACAGGGAGCTGAGGCAGGGACTGGACTGGTGGGAAGTAGACACCCCCCAACCATTCAGAAGGTAGCTTTGGAGGGGGCACTGGTGCCTGCTGCTGGAGGGGCATCACTACCCCTACCCCCACCCTTTTTGAGGCCCTGACCGGGGGAACTTGGTCTTGTGGTGCTAAGCCTGAGATGGCCCCTGTTCAGGCTGCTGCTGCTACCTAGGTTGTTCTAACAGAAAGGGCCAAAACTAAAAATACTTTTTCTTCTGGTTCTGCCCTTTTGAGTCTTTCTGAGAAGAGATCACAGAATCCAGGGTGGCATTAGACTTCTCAATCCTGGTGAGGTGTCCTTCAACCCTAAGGCCAAAGAGGTTGGTGCCCAGGAAGGGGACATTGGCCAGCTTGTGCTGGGTATCTGCCGTAAAGGTGGAAATACTCAGCCAAGTCCTTGCGATGCATCGCGATGGCCATTGCTATGGCACCGGCACAGGAATTGCCTACATCCAAAGCTGTCCAAAGCTGGTGTTTAGCCAGCACTTGACCCTGGTCTTGGACCACTTTTACCGCCAGCTGCTTGTTGGCAGGGAGGTATAAAGAGTACATGATCCAGGATTCCAATCAAGAAGAACCTTAATACCCTCTGTTATCTCTCCCGCAACACTGCTAATTTCATCTCCCCCTACTTCTGCTCCTACACCTGAACCTTTCTTGGGGAACATTGCTAGTGGACAACCCTGGGTTCATTTCCTCGTGGGTACAGGCCTGCTTGTTGTTTCAGTGTTAGACCTTGAAGCCAGTGTACTGTTAAGTAGGTCATTACAGTTATGCACTTAG
Organism: Neoceratodus forsteri; assembly: GCA_016271365.2. Taxonomy (NCBI): domain Eukaryota; kingdom Metazoa; phylum Chordata; order Ceratodontiformes; family Ceratodontidae; genus Neoceratodus; species Neoceratodus forsteri. The sequence continues at coordinate 1,851,299,538 of CM057449.1, forward strand.
TTAGGTCTCTATTTTATGCAATTGCACTTAGTCAGGTCTTTTTATTATGAAATTGTCTCTGTCCAACTGTATAATCCCTCAATATTTTATGTAATTGTCTTGTATTTGTGTCTCCATTCAGTTGTTCCATCCTGCATATTATTTGTAATTTGTCCTTTTTGTCCAGGACCACTTTGAAAATGAGCTTGCTCAATGGTGTTCTGCCTGGTTAAATAAAGTTTTGATTGATTGAAGTGACCAAAGTGGGCCATCATCTGAGCGTGCCTTGCCTGATGAAGACCAAGGGAGGACGCAGTGTAGACCTTTTTCACTGTGTGGTCAAGCTTTCTGGATTCCTTTTTTGGGGACTTTTCCATGTTCCTATTATTGCCAGGCATACATGAGACAGACTGCGACCAGACCCTCAGCTGAGGAGTGGTCTGAAAATACAGACAAGGTGCCAGTAGGGACTGCATACTTGTGGACCATACAGGCAGAGAGTGCTGGGTTGGAAGCTGGGTGCTGCCAAAGTTCCAGTGCTGGTCCCAGGATGGCCTCCGCCATCAGGAAGGCAACCCTAGGGGATTTGTTCCTATCCAGGATCTCAGTAAAGGGTATTTAGCTCTTTTCTGGATTAGTTCCAGGGGAACCTCCATGGACTGAGACATGAGCCTGGGAAGAGCTACAAAGGACTTTGCCCCATGGTCAGTAGTCAACTCTTTAGCCGAATCATGAGCAAAAGCATGAGTCCTTGACGACTGCATTGAGGATCCCTTGAAGTCATCTGAAGAATCTTCAAATACGGCCCTTAGCCATTTGCCACCTTGTACCACACAGCACTTGTCCGAGTGCATGATCTCTATCGACAACTGGCCTGACAAGCCAGTAGCTGAACAGGTGTCCACAGAGGGGGATCCCAGAAAAGGCTGTCGTGGAGGCAGCTCCACCTGAATTGGTGGCAAGGCTCATGTCGGGGACAACCGTCTTGGCAGGACTGTCTGGGCTTGCACTGGTGATGGCCCCTTGACTGCAGGGGTTGAGGGTAGAGCCCTACACTGCCGATTCAAGGCCCACTGTTGCCAAAGCAGCTCTGTGTACTGCCGCTGCATATAGCAACGGAGCCTTTCATCATCCAAGGACAAAGAGGAAGAAAAGCTCCCGATAGTGACGCCACATAGTCAAGCGAGACCAATAGTGTAAGGAATCCCTTGACCTTGAATGTCGACACGGTCAATGATGACAAGGAGATATGGCTGGAGGGACAATATAAACTACCTGAACAGGGTTCAACCCTGGAGGGAGGCAACTTCTAAGAAGAGACTGCCAGGTTTGCCAACTGCTCCTGGCCCCACTCTAGGGTGAAGCCTGACAAGTCTGGGAGGCCCAGGAGATTGAATCATCTCCAGTTTCTTCAGACAAGGGATCGACAGGGTCAAGAAAAACCTCAACCACCTGTTCGACCTGTTTCGAGGCTGACAAGCTCAATGGGGGCACCGTGGAGCTAGTGGCCTGTCCTTCGACCAAGGCAGGTTTGGCCAAAGTTGAGCACTTGACAGTCGTTGAGCAGTTGGTGGAGGCGAAGGAGCAGAAACAGCATGCCCTGTCTCATTCCCATGACCAATGATGGGGTTTCTTTGACTTTCTCACCTTATCATTGCAGGCAGGGCCCTCCCGAAGGTCTGAAGGGTCTTGCACATCTTGTGGAACTCAACTATGAAAACTGTGCCAATGATGGCACCTAAATGAAAGCAGCACTGAGACTGACAAGGTGCCCACCATGGCCTTGGCTGCCACCTCTTCCATAGCTGCCAGCAGGACTACAGACCCCACAGCTGCAGGGACTGCCAAGCATGCTTCCTTGGATTTCACCAGAGGATCCCGTTCGGCCAGCCGGCCAAGGAGAAGACCAGTGTAGCGGTCTTTGAGGGAAGTGGGACGCAAAGCCTTACACAGGCCACAGGCAGTGATGTTGCATTGTTCACCTAAACAGCAAATACATGACATGTGCAAATCTGTCCATGACATTTTCTGACTACACTGGATGCAGCACTTGCTGGCAGCTGATTTAGAGTCCCTGCAGTCCATCGCAGATGTTGGAGACAAAAATGGAACTAAGGAATATACCTATATATAAATTTGGAAAGAAGCTGAAACAAACTTAACCAAATGGCACTTCACAAAGTTCAGGCCTACACCATGCACAGAGCCATAAAGGAGGAGCATTGACTCTTCCAGTGGAAAGGAAGATCTGACGTCACAGGGCAGAGCTGAGGGATAAACTACGCTGGTGGTTGGAGGAGCTTCTCTTAAAGACAGTCCAGGAAATCATTTTTTCAAGGAAGACTGCGAGAAGTGTGGATAAATGAGCCAGATCCACATACATGGAATGTAAAATTGCAGCTGAGTAGTTTTTTGATGTCATAGTTTGTCAGTCTGCTTACCGCATCCTTTATGCTGGCACCTGTTAAATATGTCACTTCAGTGTTTATCAGTCTTACACATAGTGGAATCTGCATATCAGAGAATTGAATCCCCTATGATTAGGTTTGTATTAATCAGACAGGCTACCATGCTGGTCGAGCAATGCCCCACCACTACCTTCCTGCCCCCCACCCCAGCATTTTTGCTCCTCTTCCTTGGGAGGTCTGATGTCCAGATCCCGACCAGCCCAAGTCACATGCTGACCTCCCTAAACCAGGACAGATGCTGATGTCTGTTGCTGGTGTCCTGTGGTTGCTGGTGCTCCCTTGGGGAAGGGATCATTATTTTTTTTCCTCAGCATATCCACTCTGTTTAGCAGCTGTGTGCTTTCTGGGTCTCTCTTTAAACCACATGCACACACTCTAAAGCCTCAAACCCAGAACAAAGCATCACAGGTATGCAAATACATTGGTGAGCAGACTGACACAGCTTATCCCCCCAACACTTTCTTTACTACACCTGTTCATTTATCCTCCCAATTTGCATACATAATATCTGCAGCTGTGCTTTGCATAATACAATTACATAGAAACATAGGATGTGTCAGCAGAAAAGGACACGCGGGCCCACCCAGTCTGCCTAGCAAGCCGCTAGAACTTTGATATTGCCTTCGCCCCCCAGAATTCAAAGACTCGTGTCTGTCCGACGCCCTCTTGAATCCCCCCACAGTTCTTTCCCCTACCACTTCCTCTGGTTCCAGTTCTCCACTACCCTCTCTATAAAGTAGAATTTTCTGATTTTTCCCCCTGAAACTACCCCTCTTACTATCTGCATATCATGCCCTCTTGTTTTCAAACGCTCTCTTAGCTGGAAGATGTCCCCTACTGGCACCCTGCTAATACCCTTGATATGCCTGAAGGTCTCAATCATGTCCCCCCTCAACCCTCTTTGTTCAAGGGAGTACATGCCAAGGCCCCCCAGCCGTTCCCCGTATGACAGATTACTGAGTCCCCTTATCATTTTTGTCGCTCACCTCTGGACATGCTCCACCCTATCCACATCCTCCTTGAGGTAGGAGAGGGAGGGGGACATGATAGAAACTTTCAAGCACCTCATGGGAATCAGCAAAGTCCAAGAGGGTGGTATCTTTCAGAAAAAGAGATAGCAAGAACAGGGGGGTACAATTTGAAGATAGAGGGGGGACGGCTCAGAGGTAATGTGAGGAAGTATTTTTTCATGGAGAGGGTTGTGGATGCATGGAACGGCCTTCCTGAGGAGGTTGTGGAGTCAAAAACAGTGGAGGAATTCAAGGATGCGTGGGACAGACATAAGGCAGTCCTAGTGAGGGGTAGGAGGAAGTAGGCTGTTGGTTAACTAGGATCTGCAGCTTATACATTAGGTAGGGAAATGGACAGACTAGGTGGGCCAAGCAATCCTTATCTGCCACCAAATTCTATGTTTTTATGGTCTCCAGAACTGGACCCCATGCTCAAGGTGAGGCCTGACAAGCTGCTTGTACAAGGGCATTGTGACCTGCCTCTTCCTGCTAGTTATAACCCTGCCAATACATCCCAGCATCTTACTGGCCCTTGCCACCGCCTTCTTACATTGTTTTGCCACCTTCAGATCCCGTGAAATGAATGAATATGCCAAGGTCCCTTTCCAGCTCGGTAACCTCTAGGGCAGTGATGCACAACATACGGCCCCCACAGCAGCAGTCTGTGGCCCCCGAGGATCTAGCAGCTTTCCCATGCAGCCTTTGTTTATTTGATTTTGTTTTTAGTAACTTGTGGATGGGTGGATGGATGGATGGATGGATGGATGGATAGACAGATAGACAGATAGATAGATAGATATATACTTATAAATGGATGGATAGATACATAGATAGATGTATGTATATATGTATGTTTTGATTTATTTTATGTGTACATTTAATAATGTCTTCCTGGACATTTGTCACCTTGGGCAATTTTACAGTGGCCCTCGGCCTTGACTCAAGTTTTCAGTATAGCCCACCATGAACAACTGTGCACCACTGCTCTAGGGAATCCCCCCCCAAAAAAAAATATGGTATCCCGCTCCCTCGTCATTTCTGCCTAAGTGCATGATCCTGCACTTTTTTGTATTGAAGGACAATTACCATTCCTTGGACCATTCCTCCAGTTTCACCAGATCTCTGCGCATGCTCTCTACCCCCTCAGGTGTATCCACTCTATTACAGACCTTCGTGTCATGCACGAATAGACACACTCTTCCTTCTAGCCCCTCCTCTATGTCCTATAAATATATTGAAAAGGAGTGGCCCCTGCATTGACTCCTGAGGTACCCCACTGGTGACCATACCCTCCTCCAAAGGTACCCTATTAACAGTTACCCTCTGCCTTCTACCCTCCAGCCAGTTTTGCACCAACGTAACCACAAGTGGCCCCAGCCCAAGGCATCTCATTTTGTACAGTAGTTTCCTGTGTGGCACAGAATCAAACACCTTTTTGAAGTCGAGATATGCAACATCTACAGACCCCCCCCCAATCCAGTACCCTGGTGACCCAGTCAAAGAACTCTATTAAGTTCATTTGACATGACCTTCCCTCAGTGAACCCATGTTGCCGCCGGTCCCATAGGCCATTGGCTTCAAGGTAGCTAGTGATTCTCATTTTTAGCAGTTTCTCCATGAGCTTGCCCACCACCGATGTTAAGCTCACTGGCCTATAATTGCTTGCCTTCTCCTTGTCTCCCCGCCAATGAAGGAGACCACATCTGCCCTTCTCCAGTCATCAGAAATCTCTCCTATTTCCAAGGATTTATTGAAGAGGCTGGTCAGAGGTTATGCTAGCATTTCAGTAAGCTCCCTCAGTACCCTGAGGAGCACCACATCCAGACCCATCTACTTATCCACCCTCAAACCCTCTAGTTCCCTCAGGACCTCCTCCACCTGGAATGGGCTGGAGTCAACACCCCCTCCCAACACTTCCTTGTATTCCCTGATTTTCTTAAACTCCCCCTCCTCAACCATGAAGCAGACCTAGCTATTGAGTATCTCCGCCTTTCCACGGTCATCTTCCACCAACTCCCCTTCTCTGTTCTTCAACCTGATTATCCCCTTCCTTGACTTTCCACTCTCGCTCACATACCAGAAGAAGGTTTTATCCCCTCTTTGACTGTGTTGACTATTCTCTCTTCTGCTCTTGCCTTCGCCCTACTGACCTGCTTCCTTCTGCTTCTCCTGGTATATTGCCCTATCCTCCTCCCTTTGTGTCCCTTTATACCTCCTAAATGCCTTTCTCTTTGCTCTGACCTTCTCTGCCACTTCTCTATTAAACCAAAGTGGCTTCCTCTTCTTCCTGTTTTTATTTACCCTCCTGACACCGAGGCTAATGGCTTCCACTATTGCCCCTTTTATTTGGCCCCACATTTCCTCTACCTCCTTAGTTCCCCCACCATTGCAAATGCCTGTTGAACACTTTCCCCAATTTTCTGTAAGTCTGCATGCTGAAAATCTAGCAGCTTTACTTTGGGCCAATGGACCTCAGCAGTCGTTCTTACCATGAACCAAACAGTGCCATGGTCACTCGTGCCCAGGTTCTCTCCTATGGATATCTCTCCTAACGATTCCCCATTTGTAAGAATCAAATCTAGGATCACCCCCTGCCTGATCAGTTCCCTTACCAGCTGCTTTATGAGTGCTCCCTACAGGGAATCCATGATATCCCTATTACTGGCGGATGCTGCTGATGGGGTTCCCCAATCCACATACGGCAAGTTGAAGTCCCCCATCGGCAACGCCTCCCCTCTGTTTGCCATTCCCTGGATCTCGTCCATAATTTTCTCATCCACTGCATCCTGCTGTGTTGACGGCCTATATATCACACTGCTAGGTATGACCTCTCGCTGCCCTGTGGCTAGTGATACCCATAAAGCCTCAGCCCACCCCCCCCACCTACCCTGCAATTCTGTAGCCTTAATGTGTTCCTTCACTATAGGGTAACACCCCACCCACCCTGTCTTTCCTAAAAAGTACATACACTGGTATTGCCATGTCCCAGTCCTGGCCCTCATGACCCCACATCTCCATGATTCTCACAGTGTCCAAGTCTGCCTCAGCCATGATCATTGTTAAATCTGGGATCTTATTTCCCAGGCTTCAGGCATTAGTGCACATGGCTCTCCATTTGCAGGGCCCCTTATGCTGTCCCCTGGTGCATGTTATATTCCTTACTCCTCTTGCCTGTTTTTTTCCATCCTGGGGGGGAGGCTGGTAGCCTCCCATTTCTCCTGACCCGATTTAGTTTAAACTATAGTTTTGTTCTATGAAGTCTACTAACTTGCTCCTTAGCACTGCTGTACCCTCCCTATTCAGGTGCAGTCTGTCCGGGGCAAATAGACTGTCATCCCCCCACATTGTTCCCCAGTTCCCTACTAACCCATACCCCATCTGTTCACACCATCCCGACAGCTACATATTAAATTCCTCAATCCTCAGTCTCCTCTGTGTGCTTGCTCTTGGCATGGGCAGCACCTCAGAGAAAGCCACAGATCTGAACCCAGGCAGCTGCAGTACCTAACAAGTGCCCTATAGTTTGCCTTGCACCTTGAACAAGCTATGCCCCACCAGGTCATTTGTTCCAAGGTGGAACACCAGGTGAGCTTTTCCTTCCATTCTGCACAGAAGGGGTTTTCTGTCAGTTCCATGTCATGCCATTCGGCTTCTCCTTGATGCCCAAGGTCTTTACCAAGTGCATGGCAGTGATGGCCTGTGGCACCAAGGGGTCAGGGTATACCCTTACCTGGGTGACTGGGTGATTTCCATGCTGTCTAGGGAGACGGGTGTGGTCCAGGGACCTGACCCTCCAGACCTGCAGAGACTTGGGCCTTCTGGTCAATCCAACCAAGTCTGAACTAAACACTTCCCAGGTGATTCACTTAGTCGGGGCAGAGCTAGACTTCCTTTGGGCCAAGACCCAACTCCCTGTGAACTGGGCACTGGATCTTACCTCCTGTACCCAATAATTTCAGGCAGGGTACTGTCATCCTACCTGGGACTTCCTGTGGCTGCTGGGTATGTGGCGTCCTGCACCAGCATGGTCTGGAAGGACTACTGTCAGATGCACCACCTTCAGTGAGAACTGGGACATTAGTGGTCCCAGCGCTTAGGTCACTTGGACCATCCAGTCACAGCAACCCAACTGATGTGGGATGCCATCCAGTGGTGGCTAGTCCCAGAACATCTGGAGGAAGAAGTACTGTTAGTCTGCCGAGAGCCAACAGTTACTCTTACAACAGGCATATCTCTGGTGGGGTGGGGAGCATAGCTGGGGGACCACAAAGCCCACGGGTTCTGGAGCCACACAGAGTCCAGTCACCACATCAACCTGCTGGAGCTCCTTGCAGCGTGCTTAGCTCTGATGGAATTTGCTCTTTTTGTCCATGGTCGGGTACTGCAGGTCCAGACGGATAACACCATGACCATGTTCTACATGAAGAAGCAGGGCAGCATGCACTCCCTTCCCTTGTGTCAGGAGGCCTTCCACACTTGGACACTTGTGTGTAGCTTGAGTTCAGATCTCCTGGTGATCCATATTGTGGGAGCCAGCAACCAGCTGGTGGACACCCTCAACTGGGTGGGCCAGATGTCACATGAGTGGTGACTGCATCAGGAGGTGATGAACCATTCTGTTCTCCCTGTGGGGCACTCCTCTGGTGGACCTCTTTGCCTCCAGGTAGAACGCAAAGCTGAGGCTGTTTTGTGCCCAGCCCTCTCAGTCTAGAACACTGCTGGGGGACACCTTTGTGAGGCCCTGGACTGAGGCCTCCCGTACACCTTCCCTCCCTTTCCCTTGATCCACAAGGTAGTGATCAAGGTTCAGAGGGATAAGGCACAGATGATCCTGATAGACCCGAACTGGCCTCACCAGTTCTGATACCCAGCTCTCCTCAGCCTCAGTAACAGACCTCCATGGTGGTTGCCTCTACACCCGGATCTGCTGTCTTGTCATCAGGGGAAGATCTTGCATTCAGATCTTCAATCCCTGCACCTCTTGGCCTGGTTCCCGAGTGACTAGAGTTCCAAACTCTGGGACCTTCAGAAAATGTGCTCCACATTGTGTAGGTGTCCCGAATGGAGTCACCTCATCAGTGTTATGACTTTAAATGGAAAAGATTTTCCATTTGGTTCTAGGGCAAGGAGCTTGATCTCCTTGCCAGTCCCTTGGCTAGCATTCTGGACAATCTTTGGTCCTTCTCCCAACTGGGACTGAGATAGACAACCTTCAAGGGGCACCTTGCAGCCATCTCTGCATAACAGGCGCAGGCTGGTATGCCAGCGCGGTGCAAAAGGTGTTTGGGCACTTTTTGAAAGGCCTTGACCACTTGAACCGACTCGTGTGTAAACCACCACCAGCTTGGGACCTGCTGCTGGTTGTGGTGTTGCAGCCTTTCATGCCTATGCACTGATGTGAGATGTCACATCTGTCGTGGAAAACCACCTTTGTGGTGACTATCACCTCCCCCAGAAGGATCAGCAAGCTCCAGGTGCTCTCAGTGGAGTCTCTGTACCCGGTCTTCCACAAGAACAAGGTAGTCCTCCCCAACCCCACCCAAAATTCCTTCTGAAGGTGGTGTTGGAGTTTCACCCTAATCAGGTGATTAACCTTCCGATATATTTCACCAACCCATCTTTGGAGGCTGACCATAGGCAGTGGGCACTCTGTCAACATTGGGAGCACATGACTGGAGTTTGAGGTGAGGCTTGCAGCTCTTTGTAACATATGCTGAAGTTGCACCTGGCAGACCGACAGCTAAGAGTATGATTGGCAGGTGGATTGTCTCCTGCATCAACCTCTGCTATAAGTTGGCTGGTAGAGATCCTCCCCTGCAGCTTAGGGTTCATTCCAAAAGACATATTGCTGCCTCCATGGCTGCTTTCAGGAATGTCTTCATATAGGAGATCTGTAGAGTGGCTACCTGGAAGTCAGCACACACCTTCATCTCCCATTGCAGTATCAACCTGTCCTTTAGTCATGCCAGGATGCTGATTTTGGGGCCTCAGTTCACCAATCTCTGTTCACCAAACGGTTGCGCACCTTGCCCGCTACTCCCGGAAAACTTCTGGAAGTGTACCAGAGGTGTGGATAAGTGAACCATATCCACATCCCTAGAAATGAGAGTTACTCACCTGTAACTGTAGATCTTCCACGAAGTGGTCTCTTGCAGTAGGTAATACTTTTGGGTATCCAGCAGAGGTCACTGTGGTGCATGGCAGCTCTTCTAGCAGTTTTTCACCAGGAACCGCCCACACATGACATCAGCTTCCCGTTTCCTATATAAGTGTGGGCAGTCCCTGGTGTCCTCAGTTCCCCTGCCAGATTCAGCTCGCAAAGTGGGGACCGAGGGGAAGCCGAGGTACCAAAGGAGTCCCAACCCTAGTCGCTGGATCAGAACTTGCTCTCTTAGAGAAGGAGAGGGATGGCGGTTGAGAACCATCCTACTGCAAGAGTCACTCCTCAAAGATCTATTGTTATGGTAAGTTTTTACATGACTGTACTATCTTCCATGGTGTGGTCTCTTGCAGTAGGTACTACTTTGGGGATGAATCCCAGGCACTTATGTCCATGTGGGAGGACAATTATGATAGGAGACCTTGCAGGATTGCACGGCCGAAGGCCATCCTATGTCGATTATAGTGCCTTGTGAATGTATGGATTGTGGGCCAGGTAGCTGCATTGCAGATCTCTGAAATGGAGGCTCCTTTAAAGCAAGCTGCAGTGGTGGCCATAAGTCTAGTGGAGTGGACTTGGACAGGTCCAGGTAAAGGCTTGTTGTACTTTTTGTAACAAAAAGAAATACAATGTGCCAACCAGGATGAAAGAGTACGTGTCACAACCAGGAGGCCTTCTTGACCCAGAGCAAAAGAGATGAACAGCTGAGATGTCTTTCTAATCGATTGAGTTCGATTAGTATAATAGCATAGTATACGAAGAACAAAGTATGCAGTAGATGTTCACCTTGATTGGAGTAGTCAGAATAGTAGACTGGAAGCTCCAAGGACTGATTTAAGTATGTTTGGAAACTACTTTAGAAAGGAAGGAAGGGTTGGTACGAAGGACCACCCTGTCTGTAGAAACTCAAATAAGGTTCCCTACACATGAGAGCAAGAAACTCGGAAACACGTCGAGTGGAAGTGATAGCCACCAGAAATAGGGTTTTCCATTAAAGAAAATGGAGTTCGCAAGAGGCTGCTGGCTCAAAAGGCTCCAGGATCAATATTTCTATCATAAAATTAATATCCCACAGAGGAGTGGGTCTTCTGATAGGAGGTTTAATATGCAACATTCCTTTCAAAAACATCTTAGCTAAATGATGTTGGTACAGTAACCTGCCATCCAGCGACTCATGGAAAGCCGAGATGGTGGCCAAGTGGACTTTAATGGAAACGAGCCCCGGTTCAGTGTGCCTTTCTGGGTTACCAACTTTTAAATAAACAAGTAAATGAAAATAATATATATATATATACACACACACACACATATATATACACACACACACAAATAGATATATATATATATATATATACATACACACACACACACACTCTGTTGGATAAATGCATGTATCCTCATGACTGGATAAACAAAATTTATCCACACAGTCATGACATCCATCCCTCTGCTCCGCTGCCTTCATATGTGCAGCCTTACCTAACTCCACCCACCCGCCCACCGACCCCACCGCAACATGCCTTGCTCACTCACTGGCAAAAACACTGTGGCACCTCTCCAAAATCTCCACTGTCTTGTATCCCTCAAAAGAGCACCCAGAAAATTCCACAGTCCTGCTAAAAAACGATGGACCATCTCACTCTCGAGAAACAAGAAATACAGCTGCCATATTCTAAGCACTCTACAACCCTCCCACATCCAGTGTACAGCGTATCACACACACCGCTTCAAACCCTTATCACGGGACCACCAACCAATCATACAAGCAAACAGAAACACAGAATATAAAGCCCATTCACTGTGGAAAACTATAACTTCGCTAGTAAAATCAAGTAAAACAGAAAAATAACACACCACCCTATTGTATAAATTGAATACATGATGGCTGTTGGTGGAGTACACTGTTCATCTGAACTCATGGAGACTGACCTCGGGAACCATCACTGGTGGCTCCGCTAAGCTCACCACTCGTGAAGTTACCCGAGGTCAGTCTCTACTCATTCAGATAAATAGTGTATTCCACCACCAGCCATCACATATCCCATATATATCTACAAGAGAATACTATCTGTGGCAGCAATAGAAGAGCTCTTCACAAGTATGCAAAAGGGAAATTAAAAAAGCAAAATAGCATATGGAACATAAGCTTGCTAAAAAAGCCACTATATCAAACAGCAAAGAGTTTTATAGCTATATAAACTCATTAAAAAAGTAAAACAAGAGTATAGGACCTCTTATTATTGATAAGTCAATTAGTAATCATAATGAAATTACTAACACCCTTAACACTAACTTTTGCTCAGTCTTTGCTCAAAAAAAAAAATCTGAACTCAAAATAACTGAAGAAAACAACATCAGAATAACAATTCAGGATATAAAAGACCTGATAACAAAACTCCAAAAACATTCATCACCAGGTCTAGACAAAATTAAAGGGGAAATAATTAAAATCATCTGTAAAGAGATAGCAAACTTACTCAGTATACTTTTTGAAAGATCTGTAAATGCTGGAAAGAACCCAGATGACTGGAAAACTGCTGAAATCATTGCAGTACACAAAAAGGGAAATAAAAGCAATCCAGAGAACTACAGACCCATAATTTTCACATAAGTAATCAAAAACAAACTTGCATCCTCAATCACAGAATTAGATCCTGCTCAACATAGGTTTACAAGTGGAAGATCTTGTTTAACCAGTATATAATAACTGCATCCATTTTTTTCTATAGAGAAACCCTATTATAATTCACAGTTATAACCAGTTGGTTATAACGATGAACACGTGCCGGGCTTCCCTATGAAAAAGCCATGCGACACACTTCATCTTGTGAAAATCAGTTACTCAGTTGGAATCGGACGGAAAAATATCACACTGCATCAGTTTTGCCCGTACATTCTCACCTGACAGCAGACAGATCTCATTCAGCTCATCTCACACCCTCCAACCGGTAACAGCAAACTTCAGTTCCTCATCACGAGGAAAAAAAATAAAAGTGAAAGTGCATCAAGCTGCATAGTGCCTCAGCCCGACCATGCTACTACTGGGCTCTTCACTTCATAGTGCCTCAGCCATTCACTGCCCCATTCACTTCAGCTGCCACAATTGACCACATCTGCTCTAGCTGCCACAGTAAAAAAAAAAATGCACAGAATAAACCAAGGCCAAAAGAAAAAATAAATTAATAAAACACTGCAATAGAAAGTGAGGTATCCTGAACAGTAACAGTGTGTGTACAGCAGCACCATCTAGTGGTCAACTAAACACTCTTCAACATATACTAAAAAAAGAACCCTAGTAATTATATCAAATAAAACATGGGGATGGGTGTAAAAATAAAATTTCATACACACCCTCGTTATGGGATGCTTTTATAAACCCCTTTAGCTACGCTCTTGGGGATTATGTAGCATCCCACACTTCAGGTATGTATAAAAATCTTATCATACACCACTCTTCATGCATTATTCTGTATATTACGCATTTATGAAAAGATCAGCGAAGCCCTAGAATAAAGAAAAAGTCCTGTGAGATCGCTTTCCTGGACTTCAGCAAAGCACTTGATCTAGCTCTGCTTTAGGCAGTCATTAAGATGAAAGGGAATAATGTTGATGTTAGACTAATAAATTGGACAATAAACTGGTTAAAAAAATCATACACTGAGAGCAATAATTAATGGGCATAAATCAAAACTTGCATTTGTTAGCAGCGATGTCCCCCAGAGCTTCTCTTTTGGGTCTCTTTCTGTTTCATATATTGACTAAAGCTCTCAGTAATTGGTCATCAGGATATGTGGATGTCACAAAAACAGGAGACCCATGTGCAACATCCAAACTAAGGAAAACTATTCAATCTGTCCTAGATAAAGTATGTAACTGGGCAAAGCTGTTGGAAATGAAATTTAATACAGACAAGTATAAGTCATGCACCCGGGTAAAAATATTTATCAGTTGTATTCTACTGATCTGCTCCAGCTGCCCCCCCCCCGACTGATGGCCTCCCCCCGACCCAGTCACCTGACTTCTGTGGGACTTGCCTTCTTGTGCCACAGGACCTATAAGGGGAGCCCAGATGCTGGTGTGGGGCCTGCAAGGGGTCAGTAGTCATCCTATAGCTGGAGGTGTTTCCCTCCCAGATTGTTCCCTGGGCCCACAGGACATGCAGTGGGCATCATGTGCAAGCTCCATTTCTGCGGAGATGCCCCTGCCACCCTGAACATGGGTTCCCTTCCGTGTGTGTGTGTGTGTGTGTGTGTGTGTGTGTGTGTGTGGTTCACTTGCACTGCTCCCTGGACACCTCCAGGTGGCAGTCAAGCAGCGAGCCATGGTAACCCCCCCCCCCCGGAGGGAGGACAACAGTCCTAGGGATGCTCATTCCTCCCTCCCTGGATAGCCTCTGAGCAACCTGCAGCTGTTTCTGAACCCAGGTCACCAGTGTGGCTGGAGGTGAGGTGCCCAGCACCTCAGCTCTCCATGCCAGTGAGCCAGTCATGTTAAAAATAATATTAAACATTAATACACAATATGTGGGAAGCAGTTATCAAAAACTACATATGGAAAAGATTTAGGTGTAATAATAACTGATGATTTTAAATGTCTGAGGCAAGAAAACAAAGCTATAGCTAGGATGATTGGGGTTTTCTGATCTATTAAGAAGAATATTAGATCAAGGAATCAAAATATTATCTTCCCTCTGTAACAGGCCTATGTAAGGCCACACTTCGACTATGCCTCACAAGTTTGGTGCCCATACAAAGAAAGGAGTATTATAACTGGAAAGGGTTCAGGAAAGGGCCTCTAAGATAATCACTAAACTTAAAAATATGGATTAAGAGGAACGTCACACAGATCTAAAACTTATGTCGCTTGAAACATGCTGAATAAGAGATCTATTAGTGATATTCAGTGTTATGAAAGCTCCATATTTGTTAATGGAGATGAAGTTTGAATGTGAATCAGACATAAGCACCAGGCATGGGGCATCTGCTGCCATTACTGGGTCAAAAATTCCACTCTTCTGAGCACATAGTCTTCTGCTCTAATAGAGTTATTAATCCATGGAATACTCTCCCTACAGAAATTCTTATTAGTAAAAATAAAAAGAGTTTAAAAACAAATTAGACAAGTGCATCTCTCTCTGAGTGGAGGTTTAAGTTATTATTAGGCAGAATGGAGCAATATGGGCTAACGCCTACTGGTTCCTAGTCACCTCAGTGTGAACCTTAGTAGTATGAGCTCAGCTGAAGTGGTTTGTCCAAAGTGTGGTAAAATGAGTGCTGTCTAGGGCTGAGCAGTGCAGCTGGGGAAGGAGCAGTCAATGTCCATGTGGGAACGAAAGACATAGAGAGCACAGGTCCCAAGGACATGAAAAGGCCATTTGCAGAATTAGGAATGTTCCTGAAGGGAATGGTATCTAGAGTGATCTTTCGCAAGATCCTTCCAGTCATGGGGCTGGTGAGGATTGGCAGCAGAGGACCATTAGACAGGCTAATGCTGGCTAGGGGTCTGGTGCAGGAGGGAGGGTTTTGTTTTTCTGGTCAACTGGAGGGCCTCCTCAAGCAGTAGACACATATGCCCAGGACTGGCTGCACTTAAGCTAGGAGAGAGTGATGATATTGGTCAAGAGAATTCACAGAGCGGTTGGGGAATTTAAATGAGATGATAAGGGAAAGGGCTGGTGCAGAGGGTGCCTAGCAGATGCACTGAAACAGGAAATAACAGCAGAAAAGGGGAGTGTCAGGAAATGAGATCCCAAAGGGGACAAGGATACGTAGAGAGGCAACTATCCTTACTTGCATGCAGGCCAATATGAGGACTGCACCCAGCAAAATGTGTCTGCTTGAGGGCCTAACACAATTTGTAGGCCAGGATTTAGTGGTGCTTGGAGAGACCAGGTGGGAGGAAAAAATAATTAGGACATCAAGATAGAGGAATACAGGCTGTTCTGAAGGGATAGGCCTGAAGGTAAAGGGGATGGGGTGGCTGTCTGTCACAATGTCCGTATCGGCCAAGAAAGGGGAAATAATAAAGATCACTGTGGAGGAGTGCTACGATCCCCAAACAGCTCAGTAGAGCATGATGCCCAGCTGGTTGTGGAAATTCAGAGAGCAGCCAGATGGGTTCCAGGGGTCACCATAGGGTGCTTTAATCTCCCAAGCCTAGGCTGCTGTCATGAAATAGCTAATTGCTGGCTCAGAGTTTCTGTCCATACTCAATGACTGCTTCCTAGAGCAGCATGTCCAACCGGGGTCTGGGTTTGAGCCACTGTCAACCTTGTTCTCAGCAGTGAGGATGAGGTAATCTCCAGTGTGAATGTCAAGGAACTGGTGGGAGGCAGTGACCACAATGGGTAACCTTTTCTGACAGAGAAGACTGGTCAGTTCTCAGCCACCTGTACAGAGAGTTTCAGAAATGCGGAGTTTGTCGAGATACGGTGTCTGGAGCAGCTGAATGAGGCTGGTAATACAGAGCACATGTGGGATTCATTAAAGAGGGTGCTCAGAGCAGCAGCAGCAGGAGTCTGCATCCCTATAAGCAGTAGGGGAAAAAGGGCTGAGAAGCAGCACCCCCTGGCTCCACAGAGACCTGAAGCAACTGCTCCTAAATAAAAAAGCATGTCTGACCGCTGGAAAGAGACAGGTTACCTCCAGGCCAGAGAGAGGCACAGTGCAGCATTGAGGGACTTTAACCCTAGAATTACAGAAGGTCTGGAATGCAATGTCGGTGACCCAGGTTCAGGATCAAGTTCAAGTTTAGTGCAGGAAAACTCCATTGAGCAAGCTCATTCACAAGGAGGTCCTAAATCATGTACACAGTCAGGAGACTTAGCATAAAAGAGGCAACATATAAACAGCAAAGAGAAAACAATATACATATAAGATTAAAATGCATCAGTTCATGTAAGTACATCATACCAGAAAGAGGTATAGTAAGGTTCATATATTACCAGGCGCTCAGTTACGACAGTGCAGGGTAGGAATTATTAGCATAAGATAGAGGTAGGTAGAAAATGTGGGGACTGAACCGAGACAGGAGTGAGCAGTTAAATAAGAGTAGTTAAATAGAAAATGTGGGGACTGTACTGAGACAGGAGAGAGCAGTTAGGTAAGAGGGAGGGGTAACAATAGCAGGAGAACGTAGTAGAATAAGATGGAAGAGTAGCTAATGAGTGGTAAGAGGGGGGTGAGGGCTAATGAGAGTAGGGGAAAAGGATATAAATACAGAAGGTAAGGACAGGAGTAAGTTTTGAGAATAAATGAATGGTTTCATATCCTGTCGAGCGCTGATTCAAGGTGGATGTCCATAAGGAAATAAGAGCAGGGAAGAGACTTAAAAGCATCTACAACTATCTTTTAATTTGGATGCAGTTAACTCTTTGAAGAAATTAACCGAGACCACACTGGATAGTTTCAGGGTGGATTGGAGTCGGTTCCAGATTGTTGGCAGAGCATATGAAATAGCACCTTTACCAAAGGTGGTGTGAGTCCTAGGCACGTCATGAAAGATGAAGTCAGATTTCCTGAGAGAATATACACAGTGGGAAATACTGATGAGAGATGTGAGGTAGCTCGGCATTTTGTTTAGGAGTAACTCGAGGGTTTAAATACCAGCATGAAGCAGACGTCTAGTGGTAAGTGATGTCCAGCCAACAGCTGCATAAAGGTCACAGTGGTGGGTTCGGTAGGGGGAATTGGTAATGAACCGGAGGGCACGGTGGTAAAGTACATCCAACTTGTTTAGGTTTGAGATCGCAGAGGAGCTGTAAATTAGGTCCCCATAATCAAGTAAGGGAAGAAATGTGGCCTGCACGAGCCTAATTCTAGTTTCAGTCGGAAAGAGGGACTTATTTATGAAAAAGAATCCTAACCTAGCTTTTAGCCTTCTGGAGAGGTCCTCAAGGTGATCATTGAAAGAGAGTTTGTTATCTAGCCAAATGCCAAGATATTTAAATTTGGGGACAACTTCCAAGGGTTCGCCTAGCGAGGTAGTAGTAAGATCCTTCGGTAGACCTGGGGTGGCGGTAGATGAGTTACTAAGAGAAAAAATCAGAGCCCTAGTTTTCTTAGCATTAAGAAGAAGCTTAGCATTAATGAGGTTAGTTTCCAGCTGGGCAAAGTCAGCTTGCAGTGCCTCCTTTACTTCAGACAGCATAGAGCCAGAAGTGTACAATACTGTGTCATCCACAAAGAAATGTAACTTGGATTTGGTAATATGAGAGAGTCAAGATCATTAATGTACAAGGAGAAGAGGGATAGGACCTAGGATGGAGCCTTGTGGGACTCCCCTGGCAATCGGCAAGGAAGCTGCGTATAAACCATCGGCTTTAACTTTCTGAGTCCTCCCTTCGAGGTAGCTGGTGAACCACTGTGCGATGGAAGGACTGGCACCTAGTTTAGTAAGGCTGGTGATTAGTAGGTTGTAGTCAACAGTGTCGAAAGTTTTACTTAGATCTAGGAAGATCGCACCAGTGACCTTTTTGGTATCCATAGCAGAGGTCCAGTCATTGGTAACTTTAGCCAGTGCTGTGATCGTGCTGTGCTTAGGGCAGAAGCCAGATTGAGCTGAGTTCAAAAGTGAGAAGGTTTCGATATGAAGTTTTAATTGATTGTAGATCAGTTTTTCAAAAACTTTAGAGAGAATAGGCAAAATTGAGATAGGCCTGTAATTATTTAGGTCACATGGGTCTCCTGATTTGAATAGGGGAAGGATGTGGGCGGATTTCCAGCGGGATGGAACTGTGGCAGAGGAGATGGAGAGATTGAGAATATGTAGAATCAAGCCAGGGTCATTGAGGGCCAGCCATGGGGAGGAGAATTAAGCATCCCAAAGGACACCGTCCTCCTCGAGGGAAGTTACACTCCTCACTGTTGTACCACTACCTCGATGATCACAGGTAGCGGTGCAGTTGCATTGCACAAACACAAGCTTGAGAGAGCATAGGACACACAGGTGCAGATAAATCAGGCTTGCCTGCATCAGGCATCATGGGTGTGCCCTTGTGGCGTGACTGGAAACTGCAGAAAATTGGAGCCCTCAGTTGAAAGGATGAAGCCTTGTCTCTCATTCCCACGGCCAATGCAGGTTCCCCTGACACCCCCCCCCCCCAGAATGCCTCTACACAATCAGGCTGGTCGAGGCTGCTGGCTAAATCAAGGGTCATAGTCTGCCATCAGGCTGAAGGCAGGGCTCCACCTCCACGGGGGAATAATTGGAGGGGTACCGGGTCTTCAGCTGAATAGGAGTTAGTGTGGATGAGGTGATGGTAGGATGGGGCTGTCTTCCAAGAATGGATTATGTCTCATAAAGGCAGAAGGAGGTCGCTCTGAGGGTGTAAGGAATAAAAATATGGCAAAACAAAAGTGGGTCTGGAAGCCAGGATAGCAGTAGGGGCTATAGACAACACTAAAGCTTTCTTCCAGTATATTAATGGAAGGAAGGTGAAGGAGGGAATTGGACCTCAGAAAATGGGAATGGGGGAAGGAACCTATGAGAGAGCCAGGGGTAATGGCTGACATTTATAATGAATACTAATCTTCAATGTTTAATAAAGGACCACTAGAGGATGTAGGAATCTCCTTTGGAGGGCTCATGGCTTCAGAGATAGCCATGATGCATCAGTGCAGGTGGCACATAGATAAAAGTCTTCATTTGTCCAAAAAGCACTACTGATAATTTGTGTGCGTGTGTGTGTGGGGGGGGTGATGTTTACCCAACAGAGTCAGTGGGGCATGACATCCCTGCCCCCCAGACTAGATCTGGGCCAAACATGTAGAACTAAGGAGAGAGAGTCCCACACTTAACTCTGTAGAGAAAGCACAGTGAAAAGCTACAGTAGCTGCAAAACCAAACACTTTTATTTGTAGTCATGCAGGCAGATGCAGAACAGCCCATTTTGTGTTAAAAAATCCCTCAGGGGATTTGGCTTTCCTGTCATACAACCTCTTATATACAAACTGTTAAAGAGACAGGTTTGAATTTTCAAATGGCGGTTGCAAAAAGCAGTTGGTGCTGTAGAAGTGATGACCCACAGTAGGGAAACAACAGTGCATAGTGCCACAGAATCCTTTGTTGCAGAAGCAAACTATAAAACTTGTAGGTGAAGATGTCGACTGAAAAATAAAGCTATATAGGACGTGGAGGGTGGGGAAGAAAGAAATAAAGTAAAAAATTACAATGTCCGGAACAAAAATTGGGCACTATTACTACACAGACTGAAAAGACCCCACACAGTGGTCTCAGATAAAAGTTTAACACAGCAACATAATAGGGTTGTAAAGTGCCACTAATGTTTTGAGCAGCCTTCTGCATTTTGTCAAAGAGAAATATGATGAAACACCCTAAATATATCAGTCCTAAAGTGACAGTGCTTGTAAGTGTTTAGTACGGGCACAGGCCCACACATTCAATATTTTCAGTGTGTATGAGGCCATCAGAGATCTATCAAGATATAACAAGAAAAACAAAGATGGTATAAAGAATGGAGGTAAGAGGATGAGCAAGAGGTAAACCAGAGCAGTAAAAGGGAAGTACAAAGAAACAGAACATAGGGAGCATGCAGGTGGAAAACTAGCCTGTGCAATACCGCATTATGTTAATAACAGTATAAACTTTGCATTAGTGTTTGAACATAACCCTAAAGAATTAATGTAGATGATAGTTGGCCACAGAACTAGCTAACATTGTTCAATCAGTTGCCACTATATTATTGTAACAGATGTCCTTGTCCATTTAAATTGATCACACCCAATCCATTCTACTTGGATGTCAAGCCAGTACAAATGAGAACAGAAAAAATAAAATGAATTGCATGTCATCAAAAGTACACTCACAAGATACAGTGTATATATATATATATATATATATATATATATATATATACTGCATAATCATTAACTTTTGTATAACCTTTAAGTTTTCTTAAAAAAGGGTTCAAATCAAACCAGTCGCTGAGGCCTGGAGTACATTATGCTCCTAGCCTACGGGTGCAGAAGGAAGACATTGTCCAGATTTGCCTCTTAAGGTCTTATCCGGACCTTTACTATCCCTGCAAAAGGAAAATGATGTAATCCAGTACTGTCCAACAGGTTTTGCTAAGGCATTATCAAGGTCACCATTTTTAATAGCCATCAGATGTTCATATACCTGTATTCCCTGAACACACAAGCTCCCTGGCCCACCAGTATGTACACCCTTGAGAGGAAAGGAGGGAAAGGGGTGATATGATAGAGACTTTTAAATACCTTAACGGTATAGATAAGGTACAACAGGGAAGCAGTTTTTGGAAAAAAAAGATGCTCAAGAACAAAGGGGCATGCTATGAAGTTGGAGGGCGGTAGACTCAGGAGAAACATAAGGAAGTACTTCTTCACAGAAAGAGTGGTGTATGCCTGGAACAGCCTTCCAGCAGAGGTGATGGAGACAAAAACTGTAACGGGATTCAAGAATGCATAGGGTAGACATATAAGGGAACCTTAGTGGTAAGGGAATGAAGGGCTAAGCTGGAGATCAAGTAGGATCTGTAGTATTACAGTAGATAGGGAAACTGGGCAGACTAGGAGGGCCAGGCGATCCTTATCTGCTGTCAAATTCTGTGTTTCACCACAGGGGTCGCTGTGGTAGCAAAACATAATGTGGCCCCTCTCCAGCAGGGAGCATTGCTGCACAGCAGCGGAACCCCAGCCTCCCCTGGTCACCCAAGACAACACTCGAGTTCGCTCTCAAAGTCGGATTGCAGGAATTGGAGTGCAACACTATATCCTCCAGACCCTCGGGCGGTCCACTGTTAGTAGTCATGCATTCTTTTATTTATTTCGTTAGTTAGCATCTAAGGAGACCATTCAAGAAAAGAATAGTATGCAAGCTCACTGTGAGTAGTATGGGCTGGAACCCAATCAGGCAGCAAAAAATGTACACTAAATGGGCTATGGCACGTGTTATCAACACGGCTAAACAAATAAGTACCAATTATAAGACATGACATGTCAGTTTGTGGTTCTTGTAATATAATGTATATTTCATACAAAGGATAACAAAAAATCTACACTTCCAGGGCCATTACAAAGGGAAGCTAAGCTAGTAGTAGTAAAATCTTTATTTTTTATTTAGGATAGTAGCTGGAAAAAACACATCATTAGGACTTTACGTCCTATTTACAAGATGGTCCTGTTATTACAAAGTTTCAAAAGCTAAAAGCTTACAAAGAGTATCAAAATTTAACAAAGACAATATAGAAACTTGCTAGGAAGCAGGAGTATTACAGATTAAAAAAAAAAAACATTCTTTGTTTTTCCAGTCAGTGGGATAGCAGTGTTCATAACTCTTATGGCTGTCAGGACATCGGCCCACTGGTTTTACTATGTGATGCTTGACGTGCAGGGCATAAATCAGAAAGGGAACTTTATCTGGTTAAAAAAAAAGCTCGACACGGAGGAGGATTACGCCTGTTGACTGCAAAATATATGGTATTCTGCATGGTGACACATTTAAATACATCTTGGAATGTGTTCTCAGTAGGGATTAATGAGGCTTTAAATGGCTGTATGATGGCCTGTCAAAAAGAAAATTTAGACAAGAAAATAAAACTGCAACCACATTACCTTTGCTGGTTAATTAATAGGGCCAACTTGAAACAGATGGCTTACTCCCGTGACTGTTCTGAGAGATCATCTTCTTAATCATCCTTTCCATATGATAGTCCTAGAAACAACTCCTTTTGCATTTAGTAACTGGATTGCAACCACCAAGTCAACAGTTTGGTGCATACAGCACTATCTAGTAAAAGCTGCAGCTGATATTAAGATCCCAGGATACAGCATTCACAGGCAGGACAGGTGGAGGGTAGATGGGGTGGGGTATGGCCTTGTACTTCAGGGAAGGTGTCAAAGCTACCAAGGATAGAAACCGAAGGAACACCGCCAGAGACATTATGGGTACAGTTGATAGCAGGAGAAGGCAAGGCAATCCGAATGAGAGTGGATTACATGACACCTAATCAAAATGAGGCAGAGGACAGAGTACTAGAAGAAGAGATCAGAAAAGCTGCACACGTGGTCTAGGTGGTGCGAGCTCAGAAGGTGACTTCAGCATGCCACATGTTGATTGGTGTGTTTCCAGTATTAGCAAGTTCCAGGAACCAGGAACTAGTGGAGGCATTCCAAAATGGTTTCTTTTTTTTTGTTTGTTTACTTTCTGTTTTTGTCCCTCATTTTCACCTCGCCAGCTACCAGGACCGACTTCCACCTACCTGAGCCCTTCTACCCACCACAGGAATCCTTCAGTGGTCTCGCCCGCCACCAGCCTTTGCTCAACAACCACCCTGGATACCCTGAGCATAACCCACAGCTTATCCCCTGTTGGCAGAACCCCCCGTGCCCTAAGCCAGGAGGAGAATACTTTGCTCAGTAGTTGGGGCCCATGAGGAGGAGTCGGGGAGGTGTGGGTGGAGTCGAAGAGACCCTGCTGTGGCATAGGGGACAGGGTAGTTTCATCTGCCAGGCACTGCTGGGGGTGTCTTTTTTCCGTTAAGCCCTCCTCTTATCCCACCCTAGGGCATGGGCTTAAGAGGTGACCCTGGCGAAGCACCTGCCAGGGCCATCCGAAGGGTCGCTGAATTCTGTTCTACCTTCAGCAATCCCTGCCGGTCCCACTCTGGACATGTGATGCCTCCGGATCACTCGTCAGGTGAGTTGGTATGTGCTGACACATGAGCACCCCAGAAGGACCACTTGTTCCTTCCCACACAACACCCTTCCTCCCCCGGGACACCAGGGGGTAAACGTGCAACAGAAGGAGGTGCCCTCCCTCCCAAGGCAGGAGGCATCCAAGGGACACCCGAATCCTGCCTCACCAGTTGGCCCCAGATATCCTGGGCTTGAGACATGAACCCAGGTTATCTAGATGGCAAGCAGGAAATCTACCACTGTGCTAGCCTGCCACCCACAAGATAGTTTCCTGATACAGAGTGTGGGACAGTTCACAAGGGAGAGAGCAATCCTAGTCCTGGTCCTTACAAGCAGGGAGTCTATGAGCAAGTTACTGTAAAGGAACCACTTGGGAACAGTGCCCAACAGTCTGGTTCGGCATTGCATGAGGGGCTGACCATACCAGCTCCAGGACCAGAGTATTGGATTTGAGGAACGTGGATTTTGGCAGGATGAGGGAAATATTTGAGAGTAAATTAGAAGGGGTGAAACTAGTGGAAAGGGTGTAAAAGACGTCGGATTTAAAATGGGAGGGGTTAGCTGAGGTCACTGACCTCTGCATAAGGAAAGTGGGAAAGAACAGAAAGAGAATTTTGTTGAGAGGAAAGGTGGGGCTGGGGCATTCCACTGTTAGCCAATCAAATGATGAAAAGGAGTTTTAGTTGAACAAACTGAAAGAAGCCAACAGCACGGTGAGAAGGACAAAGGTGGAGTGCTAGACTAAAATTGTGGCATGGATAAAATAAAGGGACAATGCTGTTTCCCAATACATTAGAGAGAAGCAGAAAACTAGTGGGATTGTCAGGCTGAAAAGCAGAGGAGTGGGTGGACAGTAAGGATAAAGAGGGCATACTGTATGAATACTTCTGTTCAGTGTTTATGGTAACGAAGAGGGGCTGCTGCTATAGTGTGGGAATCGACTCGGGCAGGGAGGGGGTCAGATCATGGATATGGGAGTTACAGAAATGGAAAGAGTTGTTAAGGAGCCAGGGCCTCTAACAATAGACAAAATCCCATGGTCTAAGGAAGCAGAAAGAGACGGTGCCACTAGCAGGCTTCTTCAGTTGCTTGTTGGGAGACAGAAGAGGTACTGAAAGACTGGAGAGTGTCTGATGTCATGCTACTGCCTAACAGTGGAAGTAAGGATGACGCTGGTAAGTAGTGGCCAGTCAGCAGCCTGATTTTGATAGTGGGCAAGTTACTGCAAACAATCATCAAAGAAAGGCTACTAGAGTTCCTAGAGTCAAAAATACATTTCAGGACAGTGGACAGCATGGGTTCGTGGAAGGAAGATCTTGCCAGTCAAGCTTGATTGATTTTTTGATTGGGTGACTAGGGCCACAGAAGAAGGACATGCTGTAGACACACTGTACTAGGACTTCAGAAAGGAGTTTGACTCCATGCCACATAGAAGGTTGGTCAGAAAGTTAGAGGACCTTACTCCAATGAACACTTTTCTCCGGGGAGGGAGGGCTGCTTCACCTCACTGTGCAGCTGCCACCTGGCACTGCAGCAGATGAAGCATTGGGGGGAGGATGTTGCAAAGCGTTTGGGGTTTGCTTTTGCATGTTTCTGCTGGAACCTCAGTCTTGAAGCAAATGTCCCTGTAGTGGAGGGAGTTCAGCAGCATGGGGAAACTAAAGAGTTAAATTCCATTGGTTCATGCTCTGCAATGGCCTGATGGCAGTATATCTGCTGTGCCAAACAGAAAAGCATAATGATAATTAAAAAAAAATGGAAGAGCTGGGAGGATTGGAGAAGTTAAACACCTGTTTTAGAAACTGGCTAGGATTAAGAACTGAAAGGGTGGTGCTACATGACATACAGAAATAGATTAGTTGCCGTATTGATCCTTGTAAGAACAGATCCAGAAGCAAATGGTTTGACGGTCCAAAAGCTAGGACATTGTTTTCTTTTTGTAACATCTCTGTTGGTCCAATAAAAGGTATCAAACCATTTGCTTCTGGATCTGTGCTAAATGAGTAATTCTCAGGAATGAGGAAGATCACCAATGGGGTACCACAGAATTCAGTCCTGGGACCATTACTCTTTAACATCTTTATATGTGATATTGGCAAAGATGTTCAGGGCACAATACAACTCTTCATGGGTGATACAAAAATATGCATGAGGGTGTACTCTGAGAAAGACGTTGGGATAAAGAAAGAGGATCTGAAGAGATTAGTGAGATGATCAAGGATATGGCAGTCAATGTTCAATGCAAAGAAGTGTAAAGTAATGCACACCAGAGCAAAGAACCTGAGAACCGAATATAAGACTGGTGGGGTGAATGTAGAACAGACTAGAGAGGAACAGGATCGGGGGTTATCATATCTGATGATCTGAAACAATCAGCCAAGTGTAATAAGGCAGTGAGCAAGGCCAATAAAATGTTGGGATGCATTGGCAGGGTTATTAACAGTAGACAAGAGGAGGTGATATTCCCCCTGTACAGATCCCTAGTAAAAACACTGCACCTAGAGTACTGCAAGCATATGAAAAAAGATGACAGGGCAGAATGATGCTACCCCGTACAGATCCCTAATAAGACCACACCTAGACTACTGCATGCACATGAAAAAAGACAGTAACAGGGTAGGATCAGTAGGGCCAGCAAGGTAGGTCCTATGAGGAAAGGCTAAACAACCTGAACATGTACTCATTGGAGACCAGAAGGGAGAATGATTACATGACAGAAACATTCAGGTTCCTGCTGTGATTATTTAATAGCACCTTTTCTGCTCTTTTGGAAAATCTCCACCCAAACACTAAAGGAGCCTTCTCTGCTCTAAAGCTGATTCCTGCATAAGTGTTAGGATTGAGAGGCCCAAGGAAGACCCCAACCCCTATTCTCCAAGAGTCAGGACAGCGAAAACTGTAATCTTTTTCCTTTTCCTGCTTGGGGGGGGGGTGAGGGTCCCTAATGCCACCGTTCCCTACTTTTGTTGGGTTAATCTGAACCCTAACTGATGCATTAACACAGTTTTTTGTAAATAATTTCCTTACTTTTAGAGTCCTCCCTCCATAGATTCCCACATCCATCTGGCTGTGGGCCCTGCACTTCCGTGGCTCCAGAAAAGCAATGTATGGGCTTTGTTGTAATTGTTATTTGTGGGGATCACCTCAAAGGGGAAAATATATTAAGTGTCCATCTTAACTGCCAGCGGTTCATTGTATATGGGCAAAAATGTGGTTTTCGCTTTGTCACCCATTGATCAGTAAATGTTTGTCGATTTTGTTCTGAAATTTGCTATGGTTGTAATGGAAGACAAGCTACACCTTTAGTGCGCTTTTGATGATAATCACACTTTCACTGTGGATTTGGCACCATGGTGAAGATTGGAGGTAACTTTGGGGTGCAGTGTGTACTGCATGAATGTTTAGGGGGATTATGTGTTAGTCTCGTGGTAGTCCTTGACACCAATAGTTACAGTGTTATCTTTCGGGAATTTTCTTTTAAAATGTTTATGATTTTTTTATATGGCCCCTAAATTTTGGGGGTGCTATTATGTGTTACTGTTGTACTTCTCATCAAGACCTTTTTTAATACATAGATTCTCCCTTACCTTCACAGAGTGACGGAGTTATAGCTTGTTAATGTTGCAGTGTTATCCTATGGGAATTTTCATGTTTTTAATGTTTATGTTGTTTTTTAAGACCCTTACATTAAATTTCTTTTGTGGGGGGTATTATGTGTTAGTACTGTAGAACTCGTTGAGACCTTTTTTGATACACAGATTCTCCCTTAACTCCACAGAGTGACCGAGTTATGACTTAATAATTTTGCAGTATTATCCTATGGCAATTTTCATTTTTTTAATCTTTGTGTTTTTTTTATGTGGCCTCTAAATTTTGGGGGGATATTATGTGTAACTGTTGTAGTACTCATTGAAACCATTTTTTGATACATGGGTTCTCCTTTAACTTCAAAGACTGACAGACTTAGAGCTTGTTAAAGTTGCAGTGTTGTCCTATGAGATCTGTGATTTTTAAAAGTTTTATGTTTTTACACAGCCGCTGAATTCTTATATAGGGTATTATGGGTTAACATTGGAGTACTTATTAATACTTTTCTTTTGATACATAGATTGTCCCTTAACTGCAGATATTGACAGAGTTATGGCTTCTTAAAGTTGAAATGTGTGTGGGGGGTGGGGGAACAAAGTCCACATTCTTTTTTTTGTATGAAGGAATATTTTTTTTTTTGTGAGATAGTGTCATTCTCACAAAAAAAGATTCCTTCATGCAGAAAAAAAATGTTAAAAAACGATGTCCAAATTCTTTTTTGTTATGACGGTAATCTTATTTCGTATGGCCATATGTAAAAAGAACATTGTCTCACAAAAAAAGATTTTTAAAATGTGTTAAAAAAATTTCTGGGGCATTTTTCCAAAAACTAACTATAGAATCCAGCTAATGGGGTCCCAATTAGCAAGATACATGTGTTGGTGTGTTTTTCATGATACGATTTTTATGGATTTAAAAAAAAAAAAAAAGGAAACCAGATGGCAGGCATATGAAAAAAGAAATTTTTCTCACAAAACAGAATCGCCCACATATAAAACATAATCCTTTTTCATGTGTCCAAATTCTTTGTTAGTATGAAACAGCTGTTCAAAAGAGCATACTAATCATGCTCAGAACCTAAATTTCAGATCCTTATAACTCTGGAACAGATTAGTATTTTTCACCAAACCAATGAAAGGCATCACTCTGGGCCAAGCCCTTTCTGTCCTGCAAACTTCAGACCAAAATTCTAGACCTTCTGGGCACTATACGATGACAAAAAAAATGTTGTTTTCCACTTTTTTCACTGTCTGGATCTCAGAATCTACACATCCGACCACAGTAAAACTTGGCACATCAAGAGACCTATCCTCAAGACCATGCATGCAAAATGTCATGCAAATCCATTGAAATTGGGCAAACCTATTTAAGTGCAAGGTTAGGAGTTTAATATTAAACAGCCTAATCAACCCTAACTATAGTGGCATGGTAAATATGGCACAGCTGGGATGAACAGTGGATGTTACCCAAAAGCCTGAAGGAAAAAAAGATCTTTAAGCCACAGTTAATGGCTTCCACTGAGGGGGGGCTCCCTCAGGGCCCTCAGAAGAGAGTTTCAAAGGACTGGGACTGCCACTTCACTTTTAACTATTAGAGGGTGGTTTAAAAAGGATGAGAAAATACTTTTTCACTGAGAACATAGAAGAGTGAAACAGACTGCATAACAGAGTGGTCTGTGCAAATACAGTAACTGGGTTCAAACTGGGATGGGACCGCCATATGGGTCTAGTGGGGTCACAGGGGAGAATGGAAGGGGTGTACGTGGTGGACAAGTGACCATTTGGGGGCTTGGTCTTAGTGGTTAGATAGATCACGGGGCAGACCGGTTGGCCTTCTTCTGCTGACAATTTATTTCTGTGTTTCTAAAATAGACCAATATGATGACATGCTCCTGATCAGGAGGTTGACAGTGACACATACTGTGTCACAGTACAGTTTTCTTAATATATCTGGAGGGGCTTTTTTTATTTTCGTGCAGGAATATGTTTGCTTTCCAATTTAGCATTGTTGACAAAATGTGCACAGAAGTTGAAAATCACACAAAGCAACTTGGACCACTCCTATATTTTGCTGTATTGCAGTCACATGGTATATTATTTATGTATGTATTTATTTAAAATTTGGTAACTGGGAAAGGCACACTGCACCGAGGCTCAATTCCAGGTGCGACCCGGGGGAGAGGGAGATGGAACAGCAGTAGACAAAGCAAATCAACATCAGAACAGACAGATGGGCAGTGTGATACAGTAATAAAATAAACAGAGAACAACTGCATGTACCATAACTAAACAAAACACAGTGAAATTTAGCAGTGCATTCAATCACGAACAATAACACATTTGGAATAAAGTAAGAACTTCAAGGGTAACCGGAAGAAGGGTAGCAGGAGCAGAAGTGTGTGTGTGTGGGGGGGTGACATTTCAGCTGGCGTTTGAAGGATCTAGAGGATGTGGAGAGACGAGGGAGGGGGGAGTTTATTCCAGAGTGAGGATATTACAGTATTTACAGTGGTGATGTGCCAGTGTCCTAGTCTGAGGGACATAACCCATGCTGCTCTGTCCTGTTTCACCACTAATGGCAAACCAAAAACCATTAACTTAGTGGGAAATCATGGTAACCAGAGATGACGGGTCCTGGGTAGCACAGTAAACTTTTTATGTGGTGTATCCAAATAACATGTTGGCATGAATGCAGAGGGTCCAGATAAAACTTTTCCTGTATCGTAACTGTACTATAGGTGTGCTCATGTAAAGCTGTGTGTATAGTTCTGTAAACACTTTGCAGGTAATGGGGAGTTGTGCTGATAAACTGGCAAACTATCAACACGCTCACTGCTCTTCGCTGATGGCAAAGGGCTATTTAAGGATTAAAAAGGTAATTATGCAGTTCAGCCTAATTTGGTGAGGAGAAAGGTGTTGTGAGCGGCTTCATGCTAGCCCATGAAGCATCTTAGTGAGGGCGTGGTGGGGCTTGAGGGTTGAGAAGCTGGGTGGTGGGTTTGAGGCTGACCTGACAAGATGACAAGATAAGCAGCTGGGTGGGCCATTTTGGTGCTGATCTGGTGGAGGTCGGATGACAACTGGACGGGTAGTTCTGATGCAGTCTTATTGGATTGGGTGTGATTTATTTTGCAAACCAGGAAACTAGACTAGGTCACGATTCCCCTTTTTAAGCTAGGCCTAATGACAAAATACAATACTACAGAAAATGACAATACAAAAGTACAGTATGTAAAACAACAGTTATACAGAATAGCAAAGACAGGCAACATTGTCAGACATGCATTTCTGTAACTTAAATTTAAAACAGGCAGCACTACTATTCAGACACTTGGATAGTTCAGTTTAGTTAAACCAAGGTGGCCATGTGGAGAAGAACATTTCACAACATTCATTTTAAAAGAGGGAATTAAAAAATTTAATTCGGAGGAGGCTGATTGAAGACGAGTCAGATTATGTTGCAGAAGCAACAATGCAAAACTGCTAGGGATTGTGTAATAATAGTATGATGAAGAAAATAAAGATAGTCCTCACCCCTTATAACAGGAGCATTGGTGTTAAACAGTTATGCCGGACATAGTAGATGGATGTTTAAACTGCAAACAATGGACTAACCACAGCCACATTGATTGTACTCAGTTGCTAACTGCACCCAATGTGTTAAACACCTTGCAACACTTTTAAACAACCAACATCATCAATAATGAGTGCTGAAGACTTTATTTAGTGCAATTCATTTTAGAAGAAAAAACTTTAATCGACAGTGTTTTGTCAGCTTATTTGTGAATTGTTGGTACTACTTAGTTTTGATCGTGGTCTGGACACTTTTCCCCCCCATACAGCTGTCACCCTTTTTCCACCTTGCTCAGAGTGGGCATTGCCAATCGTACATCAGCTGGTGTGACCTGGATCTCTTCTGGGCTCTCATCTGAGTCTTGCTGTCCCTTGTCGCTGGTATTATCAGTTTAACTTTCAGGATCTGCATTGTTGCCACCTCGGTGACACTCTGTGGCTGTCAGGCTGAAACAGCATACAGTAACAGGAACTAACATGAAGATGTGATAATTAATGGCAGTCACCTGCATTTTCACCTGAAATAGCCAGCACTGCTAGTATGGTATACACAGCAGTAGTTACCATAACAGCAATATAAATGGAAAATAGAATCTGCCCGTTAAAAGCAGCTGCCTGCAGAAAGTGAGGACGGCATAAGTGGTGGAGACTATAATTTAATTTTGTGTGGTCCAAAGGTGGCAAAACACCCATTTCTACACAAAATTACAATGATGGGTTCTTAGACAAACTGGTACCAGTACCAAATCTGCAATCGTTAAAAGTGGATTGGTATTTATCTAAAACCTCAATACTTGCACATACAGAATAATACTGGAATACTCCAACATGCAAAACATTACCTGTTTAGCAATAACGCAGTACGTTTAATGGCAAAATCTAGACAATGCATATTTTGATAAAGAAACTCTAAGTTCTTATTAGTTTTTCTTAGATTCAAAGAAATATGTGCTATGTAAGCCGTCAATCAAGGGTAACCCCCATATATTTAAAGGAATTTACCATCTTAATTGATTTTGATTGCTCTTCAACAGCAGCAAATGAGTTATCAGTGCATTTTAATTTATGGGCGGACCCCAAAACATCTAGTTTTATTACTGTTTAAAATTAACCTGCATTTAACCTGTGCTGTAGAAATTTGCAGTCTCCCTGAAAGCCAGATGCCACTACTTAGTGAGAACTTTCAGAATACTACATAACAGTGTAATTTACATACAGTGGGGATTTGGACTTACCTTTGAAGTT
The DNA here is from genome assembly GCA_016271365.2 of Neoceratodus forsteri. NCBI lineage: Eukaryota > Metazoa > Chordata > Ceratodontiformes > Ceratodontidae > Neoceratodus > Neoceratodus forsteri. The sequence goes on from CM057449.1 coordinate 1,851,331,236, forward strand.
TGAGATATATTTAGAAAAAAAAATAGAAGATGACAGGGCACTCAAAACACAACCCTGCTGGACGGACACCTGCTGTTACAGTTAAAGAGGTTGATTAGCTGCCACCAATTTTAACTTCCTGTGTGCGGTCATTTAAGTAATCACAAAACCAAGAAACAGTATCTTGACTCATACTAGTAGACTTTAAAGAGCTGGTGACGTGTTCAGGAGAACTTTAACAAAACCTAATACTTAGACTCAGTCCAGCTTCTATTTCCCATTAGGGACATATTCCTCCTCCCAATTATTTATTACTGAGGTCATCTGTATGAAAACGGGATCTTTGCTCCTGAAGAGTTTGTCCATTCCTGCTGCTTTCTCCCTACCTGAAGTCACAGAGCAATGCTTGTGATATCACAGTTACTCCCACAGCAACAGATTGTGATGTCACAACAGAGGATTATGACTTGAAGTAGGGAGTAAGCTATGGAGGCAGATGGACTCTAAATAAACTCTAAGTGATAAAGAGTATATATTCGTGCAAATTTCCTTTGTAATTAAACAATGAGGAGGAGAAATATATAAACTATAAATGGAATGCAGGCAGAATTTTACCTTATTAATATGCTTTTTAAAGTTTTCTTTGAGGCGTCAGTAGCTCTTTAACTTTTCCAATAATAGTTGATGATTTACTAAATTAAAGACCTTAGTCAGGTCTACAAACAAGGTACTGAGTAATTATACTCAGTCCAAGGAAGGCAGGGCCTTGTCTGTGAACCTAACAAAAGACATTGTGGTAATATGCCCCTTAGAAAAACTAAACTACTATGGAGATAACACATTATTGTCCTTCTGTCAGTTAGCCAAACACCACTTTTTCTGATACCCCAGCCAGTAAGTGTCGCACATATATAGGTATGTAGTTTACAGCAGTGGAGATACCAATGCCTTCTTCCTCATTAATGAGACATCTTTCTGGGAAAGAGAAATGTTAACCTCTGTACCCAACCACAGAGTATAAAGTTCAAGCCCACCCAGGCCCGGACCCATGGGCAACTTTGTCTGCATTAGCTGTGTCAGTGGCTCAGCAGGTTGCACACTCTCCTCTGAGGCCAGAAGATCAGAAGGCTGTGGGTTAAATCCCAATACTGACACTGCAGTGCAGCATGGGGGGAGGGGGTGCTGCATTCCTGAGGTGCTGTATTTCAGATGAGACGTTAAACCGAGGTCCCATCTGCCTATTCTGGTGGTAGTTCAGGTGGATGTTAAAGATCCCATGGCACTTCTTGAAAAGAGTAGGGGAATTTCCCCAGTGTCCTGGCCAGTTCCCCACCCCCATTCACTAAAATACCACCAACAGCTTAATCTGATTCAGTGTCAGTTGCCATTCATCTGTATCCCCCTCCTCCAGGACGAGGCTGAAAATAGGCAGAATTGACTTGTCCTCCTTTCCAGGTCAAGAAAAACTAAATAAATAAAATAATACTCTTAAGACCTCTGATATAGATATATCATCAAACTTAACGATTTTTATAACATTGGTTTGCAAAATGCGCAACCCTATTGGTGCAGTCGATCTGCATGGCCATGGATTAAATACCTTATTTATTTATTTATTGAATTTTGGTAACTGGGTAGGCAAATAAGCTAATTGGGGGTGTGGCTTGGAAGTTTAGGAGTACTAAAGCAAGTGTCTCCAATTACAGCTTCCTGCTGTTTTTGACAGAGGAGAACTTTGCTGTCACAGCAAATAACAGCAGTCTAGAACTACAGCTCTTTTACTAATTGCCCTCCTTCCCACCCCTCCACCCTCAGCCAGTTCTACTTTTATAGCCACTGGATTTGACTGACAACAGGAACTTCCTGTTTGGCAGTAGGAAGGGAAGGGTCACTGAGGCACATTAGTTTCATCAACCTTGAAGGAACCTAAAAAAATAGCTCTTTCTCCCCCCCTGGCTGCTGGAGGTCTGAATCCAAGCACGGAAGAAGGAGACTACTGAAGACTACAGGAAGTTCCCGTCCCAGAAGAGGAAGGGCGAGAGTTGTAAGGGCACATAGGCAGAAGGAAAGTAAGTGTAAAAATACATAGAGGGAGGAGACAGTAAGCATGCAAAGCAACAGGAGAGGGGACACAAAATAAGTCAAGATGGGAGTGGTGCAATGCAATGACTGTGGTGCAGCAGTGTTCCGGGAGACATTCTGGAGGCTGTGATGCTGCCCTGTTTGCAGGCATCTCTCTGGTCTGAGGGAGGAGGTTGCCAGTCTCCAGGCTGATCTGGCTAGGATTTGTGAGACCTCTTCCCCCAACCAGGGACCACCAGGGCCACCACGCTACCTCAGAGGTTGCCAAGAAAGAGAAGCGGTTGGACCAAGGTGGGCTCAGGGAGGAGAGGGTGGCTGAACAGAGGTGCATCCCTCCAGTTGTACCTCTCCACAATTCATATGCTGTTTTGGCGAAGAGGGGTTCCTCTATGGAGGCACCTGCAGTGGAGACCAAGGAGGGTGCTGGGAACCTCCACAAAGGAGACCCACAGGAGGGTGGCATGAGACTCCACAGGGGAAGGAAACAACTCCTGGTGGGGGACTCGATCATTAGGGGAGTAGAAGTGGGGGAGGAAGGGGATAGGGAAGTAAGGTGCCTGCCCGGCGCCATGGCTCGGAGGGACAGGAAATGAATCCTCAGGATCAAGGGAGCTGGATGTCATTGTCCACCTAGGGACAAATGACCTGGCTGTGAATGGGATCAGAGCAGTGCAAGAGGAGTTTGTAGAGTTGGGGAGGGGCCTTAGACAAGTAGCATGTACGGTAACCTTCTTGGAAGTGCTGCCTGTCTATGGTAAGGATGATGCTAGGGTATTCCGCACCATGGGATTCAATGAATGGTTGAAAAAATGGTGTGGAGCTCAGGGTTTTGGCTTCACTGGGGACTGGGGAGCCACCTGGAGGGATGCAGGCCTATACTGGCGCAGTGGTCTGCATCTGTATGGGGGGGGCAGGATCCTAGGTGATAGGTTTAAATGCTTCATTGGCAAGCATTTAAACTAGCCAAGGGGGGGAGGCACTGAAAAGGAGCAGGGAAATCCCAGCCTCCCCCAACAAAACACCATAGTTAGTGAGGTAAACACTAAGGTAGAGAAGTCAGCGGGGAGCAGGACAGGGGTAAATGCAGAAAAAGGCAGTAAGGACAGGGATGGGGCTAAAAGGGATAAGGCCATAAAAAAATATGGAAGGTGATGAGTACCAATGCCTGCAGTCTATGTAACAAGCTCCCTGAACTAGTGGCTTTGATGAAAGAGGGATGCCTGGATATTGTGGCAGTCACTGAAACATGGTACACAGAGAACCATGACTGGAATGTCAACATACCAGGATATACACTCTACAGGAGGGACAGGGTGGGTAAAAGAGGAGAAGGAGTAGCTCTCTATATAAGGGAAGGGATTAAAGCAACAGAACTAAAGAGTAAACAGGAAGTTGATAAGTCACTGTGGGTCACCCTGGAGACAGGAAATGGCACCACAATCCGCATGGGGATTGGGTACAGACCCCCATCTCTGGGGGACGAAATGGACAAGGAAATGATAGAAGGCATCCTTAAAATGGCAGAAAAAGGGGAGATATTGTTGATGGGGGACCTGAATATTTAACTGGAGTACCTTTGCTGCAGGCACATCCAAGAGCAGGGTCATTCTTGATGCCCTACAGGGGGCATGCTACAGACAGCTAGTGTTGGAACCCACTCGGGAGGGAGTAATGTTAGACCTGGTACTCTCAAATGGGGAAGGAGAAAGGATCTCGGATTTAGAAGTGGGTAGCCATCTGGGAACAAGTGACCACCAAACAGTATGGTTCACAATAAACACAGCCATAGAATCAAGTCATACAAAAACAAGAGTATTGGACTTTAGGAAGGCTGACTTTGGGAAAATGAGAGAGTGCCTCAGAAAAGCACTAGCAAATGGGCAAGAAGGAGGGGTGGAGGAACAATGGTGAATAATCAAAACAGCCATCGCAGAGGCAACAAGCCTTTGTGTGAAGCAAATCAACAAAACAAAATGAAGGAAAAAACCACTATGGTTCTCAAAAGAGGTGGAAGAGAGGGTTAAGGAGAAAAGGATAGCATTCAGGAAATACAAGGAAACACAGAAGGAGCAGGACAGAGAACTCTTATCAGTTAAAGCAGAAGGAGGCAGGGAAGGCAGTCAGAATAGCAAAGGCACAAACTGAGGAAAAGTTAGCCAACTCTGTTAAGAAGGGGGATAAAACCTTTTATAGGTACATTAGGGAGTGAAGAAAGACCAAGGGAGGGATACAGAGACTTAATAAAGGGGAGGGAAGGTGGGCAGAGGGCGACAGTGAAAAAGCAGGAATACTGAATGAATATTTCGCCTCAGTGTTCACAATGGAAGAGGAGGGGGAGGTACCTAAACCAAACAAGAGAAACACTCTGAATAGGGGGGTCGATACCAGTCCATTCACAGAAGAAAGGATTTTGAAAGAACTCTTGAAATTGAGGGTGGACAAAGCAATGGGGCCTGATGGGATTCACCCAAGAATTCTAAAAGAACTAAGGGTAGAACTAGTAACACCACTGACTACTCTCTTTAACAAATCATGGGAGGATGGGGTGGTACCTGAGGACAGGAGGAGGGCAGATGTGATTCCTCTTCACAAAAGTGGGAGCAGGGCAGAGGCAGGAAACTACAGACCAGTTAGTTTGACCTCAGTGGTAGGGAAAATGATGGAATCACTTCTGAAGGAAAGAATTGTTGAGTACCTAAAGGCCAGTGGGTACAGGACCCAAGGCAGCATGGTTTCACAGCAGGAAGGTCATGTTAGGCGAACCTAATAGATTTCTTTGACTGGGTGACCAAAGTAGTAGACCAGGGAGGGGCTTTGGATATGGCCTACCTAGATTTTAGCAAGGCATCTGACACAGTCTCACACAAAAGATTAATATACAAGTTAGCCAGCCTTGGAGTGGGTCCCAAGGTGGTAGCCTGGATAAAAAACTGGCTTGACAACAAAACGCAAAGGGTAATAGTAAACAGAGTCGACAGTGAAGAAAGGAGGGTAACTAGCGGGGTACCTCAAGGGTCAGTACTGGGACCGGTCCTCTTTAATGTCTTTATAAGTGACATTGGAGAGCACCTGGAAGGAAAAGTATGTCTCTTTGCAGATGACACAAAGATCTGCAACAGGGTTGATACACAAGGTGGGGTGGAAAGGATGAAAAGGATGAAAAGGGACTTGGCAAGGTTGGAGGAATAGTCAAATATATGGCAGCTCAGATTCAATGCAAAGAAGTTCAAGGTAATGCATCTGGGAAACAAAAACCCAGGGGAAAAGTACACAGTGGGGGGTGAGTTAACAACAACAACAAAAATCGAAAGAGACCTAGGAGTAATTATATAAGATGACCTGAAGGTGGACAAGCAATGTGAGAAGGCAGTAAGGAGGGCTGGGGGGATACTGGGATGCATAGGGAGAGGCATCAACAGTAGAAAACAGGAAGTTGTTATCCCTCTGTACAGACAGTTGGTGAGACCCCATCTGGAGTACTGTGTGCAGTTCTGGAGACCCCATCTCCGCAAATACATAGAGTGGAGGCTGTTCAGAGGAGAGCAACAAAAATGGTGCAGGGTCTGCACAAGAAGACATACAAGGAGAGACTAAAGCAGCTTAACATGTATACTCTTGAGGAAAGGAGGGAGAGGGGGGACATGATAGAAACTTTCAAGTATCTCAAGGGAATTAACAAAGTACAAGAGGGTAGCATCTTTCAGAAGAAGAGATGTGCAAGAACAAGGGGGCACAATTTGAAGATAGAGGGAGGACGGCTCAGACGTAATGTTAGAAAGTATTTTTTCACAGAGAGGGTTCTGGATGCATGGAACAGCCTTCCTGAGGAGGTTGTGGAGTCAGGAACAGTGGAAGAATTCAAGAATGCATGGGACAGACATAAGGCAAGTCTAGTGGGGTGGGGGGTAGGAGAAAGTAAGCTATTGATTAACTAGAATCTGCAGCTTACCCATCAGGTAGGGAAATGGGCAGACTAGGTGGGCCAAGCAGTCCTTATCTGCCATCAAATATGTTTTTATGTTTCTAGGCCCGCTGAGGCCAAAGGTCCCTTTTTCAGGGGCAACCTAGAATCAGTTACAGGCAGAAATTAACAATGTACAAAAATCACAGATCACAGGAATTAACAGTATTAAAAGCCACAGATGTTTTACAGAGAACAGAGGACAGTAATACAGGGGATTACGTTAGTTACATACAGTAGGATCATACAGTAAATCATTGGTTGCAGTTGCAATAGGTGGAGAAGTGCATTTAAGATAAGAAAACATTTCTTGGGATACAGACAGGGAACACCAGAATAAAGGTGTTGGTCAAAGCACGGATTAGGTTCAGCGGTAACATGTGCAATGACCCCTCTCCAGCATGTAGTTTTTTAAGCCTTTCTTGAAGCCACTAAGGGAAGTGGAGTTCATTAAGGAGGCAGGAAAGCTATCCTGTAGTGGGGAGCAGAATAGGCAAAAGATATTTTACCCAAGTTGTTTCTGATTCTGGGAATGTTAAGGCTGTCACACTGTGAGGAACACAGGAATCACCTCTGGGGCTTTTGGGCTATTATGCCATTGAGACTAAGTGGAGTGTACACCCTGGTGATTTTAAAGGTAAGGCAGAGGAGTGGGAAGGATATCCTATTTATGAGCGTGGGCCATTTCGGTGAGGAGAGGACCTTACAGTGGTGACTATGCAGAGGGGATTTTGATGCAAAGCAGCTTATTTTGTTGTAAAGAACATCCAGCCTTTTCATTTCTGTATTTCTAAGAAACTGGAGCATGGGGCACCATAGACCAGTGATAGAAGTAGGGTACTGTTAGCCACAGCTATCCTTGTTTCAGGGTCAGTGAGTTGCCCAGTCTGTAAAGAAGACCAAGTTTCCAATACACAGTTTTCACAACATGATCCAAGTGTTATTTAAATAGTCCACAGTTCTACGGAGTGACCCATGTAATGTGCCATTGGCACTCATTCTCTCCGTGAGAGAGCAAAAGGGAAAGGCAGCCACTGGAAAATGTGGTAGCGAGAGACACCCAAGGGAAGGCAAAGATGGCCAGCGCTGTCAAGTTGTTGCAGATTGCAGAGAGTGAAAGAGAGACAGTAGCAGCAGCTTGTTGGCATCCTTCCAGCCATACATTGTCCTGGCACACAGTGTAAGATAGCAAGTATTTCTGTTGACCATGCCATCCCCTCCCGAAGCAGTTGTCCCCCGTGCTGTCATGCCATTGACAGACAGAAACCAAAATCCATCTCCATAGCGAGACAGTGAGCAGCTGTGAACAAGCACTCTAAAACCCCAAACCGACAAGAGTGGCACAAAATGAAAATGCAGTGCTTTATACTCTGCATTCTGTGTGTGTCAGGTCGAACATAAGGGTGATGGTGTGACAGTGCATTGGCAGTCGACCCCCACTCCCCACCCACAATGAGCTGTGCTCGTGCATGTGTGCTTGTGAGACAGAGACCTCAAGGAGCAGAATACGCTCCTAGCAAAGCGAGAGAGAGAGACAAGGGGGTACCTGTCTTGCTGACATGCAGTTCCTCTGTCCGGTACCAATGGAGACAGTGATAGAGAGAGAGACAGACAGACAGACACAGACAGCAGACAGCACAAGGCAGTAGCTCTACATTGAGAGAGTGTTACAGAGTACAGAAGTCATATTCAGAGTGATGTTGTGAAGAACAAATGGCAGAAATGAACTTAATAGTACATTTCTTCCATTTGTCTCATTATAACATCAGTGTGCTATGCCTTATTTGTGGAGGGCTACTTTTTAAATCAGCAGGATACAGTACCATGAATGAATTTTAACAGTAATAAAAGTGTTTTTCTCAATTATATTACTGTTTTTTTACAACCCATGTTATAAGTGCAATAACTCACTCCAGGGTATGGTGTTATTGGGGATTAATCAACACCCCAGGTGCTGTGAGGACACTCGGCCTGCGGCCTTGTGCCTCACAATGCATCCAGAGTGTTGATCAGTCCCCAATAACACCATATCCTGTCGTAGGTTATTGCTTACTTTGAGAATTCATTAACTCAGTTAACATAAATATCACGTGAAGAATTACCTACATTTGAATTATTCAACATATCATAATGAGGCTGCAGATTAGTTAAAAACTTATTAAAAGTATCTGATGGTTGAGGGTTACTACTGTTGCCCCAAGGACATTACAGCTTGTCAGAGTGGCTCTTCTGAGTGAAACCGTAGTGCTGTTCAGACTTCCAAATCTCACAAAATGCACGTGTCGCCATCATATTGAAGTCATGTAAGTGACAAGTTCCTGGTTATCAGGATGAGTAGTCTGTTTAAATGGATACTGTCTGCATATTACTGCTGTAATCTGCTGTTTTGTTTTGATGAACATTTATTAAAAAACACGTGCTGTATTAACAGTGTTTATGTGCCAAAAGCACACTTTATACAACTCAGTGGTGTACTGTTTTTAATCACACTAAAGTGGTGCATGGTTCTATTTGCAAAAGGTTTTTTTCACACAAAATATTTTTATGAAAACAAAACAGAGTTTTGTGTTAAGACTGCTGCCCACCCCCATTTTCATTTACAGGGCCAAAATTAATCTAAGGAGTTTGCATTCTCTTTAAAAAGTATCCTTCATGTTCCTTGAGATGCTACACTATTTGAAGATTTTTCTAAACATATGCAATCTGCTGCTCCACTCAACCTCCTCCCCTCCCCCCAAAACACATAAATATGAGGCAACAACTGAACTTATAAGAATCCACGTGTTGAATTTGAAAGAATGCAGTTTTGTATGCCAATCAGATAAATTATAAAACAGATAAGATAGATATTGGGCTACCAGTATAGCCTAGAGGTTAAAGTAACGAGCTACGAATGGGCTTGGTACATCCAGCAAACTTGGGTTTGATTTCCACAACCTCCACTGGCATATTGTGTGACACTGAGCAAGTCACTTGACCTCCCTAGTGCTCCTGGATCACCCCTGAAAAGAGGCACTCATGCCTAGTGGGCCTTACCCAGTTACCAAAGCCATCTAGGATCTGATGAAAACAGCTGTACTGTTTTTCTTATAAATCTGAAGCTTTATATTTTCAAAGACTGGTACTAAAGGGAAGATCAGGGAAGGGGACCATACTAGATCATTTTCTCTTATTCTCATTGAACTAAAACATACGTTAGCTGTACAATGTCCGTTCTTGACAGAGACTTGCTTGTACAATTCACTTATTGACAGTTCCTGCCCCAGCGTGGCAATAGCTGTCTATTCTTAGTCGTATACTGCAGAAGCAAATGATGAACGTTGGTATTTGACCCGTTACGACCTATTGCTGATGATGGCTTTTGCAGCTGAGCACCAGTTGGCGCACTCAGTACTTTTTTTTAAATGCTGAATCCTTAAATAAGGGTTTGTTGATAAGACAGGACATGTGCGAGGAGTCTATCATTATGTGTTTAGTTTATTGGCACATACCACTTCTTGGGCTCGTGAAACATTATTGGCACATACCACTTCCCGGGCTCATAAAACACTTTACTCGTAAATATTCCATACTATCCTGTTGCATTGAATGATAGATCTTTAATTTACATTTTCCTCTGACCAGACACTGTACTTCAGTAGAATAATAAAAATGATAAATAATATGTTGTAAAAGGGGAGGTCATCAGAATAATGGCTGGGCCTGATAGGTTATATGTAGTTATTTATTTTACAATGTGTTCAGTCTGAATATCCCAAGTAAGGTTTAGCGTCTCTTTTCACCCAATTATACAGCTGAAAAGCTTGAAGCACAGGGAAATCAAATAATTTGTTCAAGGTCACAAGAGCGTTGGTGACTGTGGTGAGTTTTCAGCCTATGAACAGCTCCTTCAAGTTAAGAGCTCTAACTGCAAAACTACATTGCCTTCCTAGAATCTTTATCAGGAGTTCCTTGTGAAAAGGGCAAGGCAAGCCAGGTGTTTTTTCAAATTTTTTTTTTTTTTGTGTGTGTGTCTTTTTGGATGTTATAGAGACAGACAGACAGACAGATAAATGAGTAACAATGGCCTAATTCAGAATATGCCACTTATCTTCATGAGTGAGGCAGCGGGACCATAGCTCATGAGTGTCAGAGCCCCATGGGTGTCTTATTTGATGCAGGACCACACACAAAGTACTGGAGTCATGAGGCATGGCCTCAGAATTGTAGCTTGCTTTGTGGAGGTTGCTGCACGCTCTACACAAAGCAGCACATACCCATGGTGTATACCCCTGGCCTACAGCTCGCTTGGCACATGGCCAGCAGCAGACCCATGGTGCAAGGCCCTACACCAATAGCTTGTTTCGTGTGCGGTCCTGCGGCCTGTACATGAAGTAGCAGATCAATGCGGGATGGACTCGGACCTGTAGCTTGGCCTTGGGTCATGAGGGAAGGGCGGGGGGGTGGCATTCGTTTTAAAACCCCTAAAACCACATTGCCATAATGTTATAGCTTTTTTACCTTAACAGATGCATTACTGTAGTTTTTTTTTTGCAGTTTATTTCTTTACTTTCTGAAGCAGATAAATAGCTGTCACCTTTAGCTCTCTTCGAGCAGAACTTGCAGCAGACTCATCAGGCACAGCATGGATCCATAGCTTACCTTTTTACAATACCCTGCAGGCCTTTGGCAAAGTGGCAAACCCAAAGGAAACTCTGCCAGATTTGAAGGATCCTTTCCATGAGGCACTGCAGGTCCTCCACAGAGTGAAACATGCATTTGGTAGGTCTGAAAAATGACACTTGGGTGGCCTTGAGGGAGGTGGCATGTAGTCCACCCCCAAAATCTGGGCATAAAGTGTTAAAGTTATGGGTGATAGAAATGCCTGCACAGTTCATTTTGGAGTTAGGGGAGGTGTTTTTTTTTTTTTTTTATTAATTACCTGTATCATTTTTGCTTTTTATTATTTTTATTTATTGATTCTTTTAACACATTTGAGAGTCCGGGTGATTACCACTAGACCCCTTCTCATTGCCATATCACTTGAGTTTTTAAATTCAGCTGCAAATACATGGTTTGGAGCCACTAAATGCAGCCATTTAAATAAAAACAAATGCATTAGCGTTTTTTTGCCTTTTTTCTTGCTGTTTTAAACGGCCCGGTTTTTTGTTTTATTTCTTTCCCATTGATGGTGGCGGAGACGAGGAGCAGAAGATGATGACTGACCAAGGTGGAAGGAGGGCTGTGCCAGTGGCCCACTGTGGAACCTTCTCCAAACATATGTACCAGGGTGGCTCTGGAAGGGTAGGAAAGTGGCATGGATGCCAGAGGCTGGGTGAGGGTGGGGGGCTCAATTTTTAGGGAGTAGGCTGGCTGGGGGAAGAGAACGGTGAGAAACCTTTCCTTGTTGGATGGAGGAAATGTATTTACTAGGGTGTGGGGGTGGTGACATGGGTGGCAGAAAGTGGGTGAGGGTAGGGAGTTTATTGAAACTTGCAGGAGGGGGGATAATGTAAGCAAGCCACTGGGGTTGGGCAACAACTAGCCACAAAAGTTTGCATTACATAGTTGTTTGGGGGTGGCAAGTTATGTCACAGTAGGATCGGGAGCCCTATGTCAAAAAAAAAAGAGCCAAGGTCCCCCAAAAAAAAGCTGAAGTATTTGGATTGCAGCGGGTGCTGGCAGAGGGCAGGGTGAAACACCCATTTTTCCACATTCATGCTTAACTTGAAAATCAGTTACAAATGAAAACTGTCATGTTTTTTCCTATTATTTTTGCACATGCTTGGGCTTAAATGGTTTTAAAATACTACGCACTTTTAAAATTGAATTTCTTTTATTGTGAAGTCAATGAGAAGCCTTATTCTGGGCCAATATCTCAGGAAATTTAAAATTTCAGATGTTAAATCTGTGTAAATATTTATTATTTACCATATGTTGGGGAAAAAAAGCATCTTAAAATGAATCTATATTATGAAATTATGCAGTCCATAACTAAAAAATTAAAAACTACCAAACTGATATTTTTTAAGTTTTGCAGAACATTAGACTCTAGGACTGAGATGGTGTATACCAATGTTTAACAGTCCTAGGGGCTTAATATCCATGATATGAGCTGCCAAAAACAGGGATTTTGACACAGACACTAACTCAACCTTAACATACTAGAGCTACCACACCAGAACTATATATCATGTAATATATGGCAGTATTATTAAACTTGCTCTGGTTGTATAATCAGATTCATTTTCATGGGTACTTCCAAGACTCTTTACTTTACGAGTGTGTAATTAATATTGGAGGTACAAGTAATAGTTAATCTAATTATTTAATCGTGGCAAGTGTTGTAATTTGTTAATAAAACACAAATACCGTTTGCTAACATAAGCAGCTGCTACTAATTTGCTAAATGGTTGATTACGTACAGTACTTACATGGAAAAAATATTATTTTCATGGACGGACATAATGTTCATTTTCATGCACTGTAAGTCTGTTTGCAGGTCTAGATAAGAGGGCTTTTTGCTTCTGTTTATACACACCTCAGCTGACTGAAAGTGTATGTACAGTGCAGTTGACTTTGAACATATTGTGTAGCCAGTTCATATCACAGTCTTTGTGCCTGCAGTGAGTTGCCAAATTGTTTGTTTGTTTTCACCTCAGCAGCAATATGTGGCTTTTGACTAAAAGTATATTCAGATATCTCATTCAGAGCTCAATAGAAACAAGCTAACAACCAGCTACCAGTGATTAAGAGATACATAGATTTTGATGGTCGATGAGGACCACCTGGCCCATGTAGTCTGCCCATATACCCTACCCCCCCAAGTGACCCTTGGTTCCCCTTTCCTCATTGTCGCTAGGGTTCCCTTATGTCTATCCCACACATTTTTGAATGAATTCACTGTTTGCACCCTCACCACTTCCATGGGGAGGCTGTTCAATGCATCCACCACCCTTTCCATGAAGAAGTACTTCCTCACATTTCCCCTGAGTCTGCCTCCCTCCAGCATCATATCATGACCCCTTGTTTTTGCGCATTCTATTTTCTTAAAGAGGCTCCCCTCCTGAACCCTATTAATACCCTTGAGGTATTTAAAAGTCTTAATCCTATCCCCCCTCTCATATATCTCCAGCGAATACATGTCAAGGTATATTAGCCTCTCCTCATAAGTCTTCTGGTGTCAGTCAATCAATCAATCAATCAATCAAAATCTTTATTTATCCAGGTGGGCACCATTGAGTAAGGCTCATTTGCAAGGTGGACCTGGTCATGAATACATTAAAGTACAGGGGCTGGCAGTATAGCGTAGAGGTTAGAGGAATGAGGTGTGAACGAGCTTGGTACATCCAGCAGGCCAGACCTGAGTTTGATTCTCGTAACATCCACTTGCATACTGTGTGACTCTGAGCAAGTCACTTAACCGCCCAGTGCTCCCAGGTCACCCCTGAAAACAGGCACATGTGCCTAGTGGGCCTTACCCGGTTACCGAAGACTAAAATAAATAAATAAAACAAAGTACAGTACAGAAGCAGGTATACAAAAAGCAATAATATACAAGGAAGAAAATGTATATACAGTGTATAAAGTACAGTACAAGGTTGAAATAAATAAAAAAAAACAGCATTATTTTACAATGGAAGAAGTCAGCAGATGGTGTAACCCTTGCACCATCTTTGTAGCCCTCCTCTGGACTGCCTCCTATTTGTCTATGTATTTTCTGAGATGTTACCCCCAGAACTGGATGTAGTATTGCAGATGAGGTCTCACCAGTGATCTTGTGTAGTGACATCATCACCTCCCAGTTTCTTCTGGAGATTCCCCTCCGTATACACCCCAGCATTCTGCTGGCCCTCCTTACCGTTTTCTCACACTGTCTGGCCACCTTTAGATCATCTGTTATAATCACCCCCAGATCCCTTTCTTGCTTGGTGGGTGTCAGAAATCCCCCATCCCAATTGAATACTTTTCTTCTGGGTTTCCACACCCCACATTTCCTGTGCAGAGCCTTAGCAGCTCAGATACAATTTTTTTTTTTGTGCTGTTCTGCATGTAGCTCCGCATTGATGTGCAGTTTATTAGGTATGATTTGCCAGTTGCTAGGGATGGAACATCCCTGCGTTTTTAGCACACTTAACTATTTGGTGGGAAATGCCTGTCGGAGGGGCTGTGCAGGCTGTGTTGAAAAAACAACATGACGTTTTGGTTTTGATGAAAGTGTGAGCTGGAGTTATGACAGCTTGATTGTTTGTTTTCGTTACAGTTTATATTGATCTAGTTCATCCACCACCTGCAAATGAACTTTTGCAGTATGATGTAACTGCGATTATCAGTGCTGAGCAGCTGTTTTTTTTTTTTTTTTGTTTGTTGTTTTAACGTGACTGTTTTGTAGCACCTCGTTCATGATCTTTGTTTTCCCCTTGTGTAGCAACGAGATAAATGGGTTAGATAGGGTGAAGATTGTTCAGTTCGAGAGGCAGCAAGGCTCCATCAGTGGACTGAGAGTTAAGAAGAACTTAAGATGGGGGGGCAGGTATTGTGGTTGCTGGGGGACAAGAGATCATAGTGCCAGGTGGATAAAGGCCATAGCCAAAAGCTTATTTAAAAGAAATTAAGCATTTGCGAAGTTTGAGCAATCTGACACTTTAGGAAGAGTTACAGAAGTTTCAGCTATTAGGTGCGTGTGGGAGCTGGTTCTGTATGTGGCAGTGTCGGAGTTAAAAAAAAAAATAAATAAAAGACGTGTTTTAGTTGTGGTGGCATGGTTCAGCTGACTTCTGAGGGAGACAGCAGTTCAGGAAGAACTGCACAAAGTGCTGGGGAGAAGTTGAGTAGCAAACAAGATGACAGTTTGCAGGGGAAGGTCTGTTTTTTATGGAGAACAGTTTGAGAAACAGGAGCCAGTGAAAAAAGGAATTTCTTCCATCAGGGTTTCTGTCAGGTAGGGTGGGAGCTGTTGAAATGGGTTGGTAAGAGAAGTTTGATGAAGAAATAGTGCTGCCAGTCAGGGTGATTGACAGCTAGCATTTATCACACGTGTGATAAATTTTGGGTTATACAAATTATCACACATGTGGAAATAAAATTTGTCACATTTATGTTGTGTCTATGCCTATTGCATAAATAAATATTAATTGCCAAAAAAAATGTGAGATTAATGACTTATTAGGGTCAAAGCACACTGAGTAGGGCTTCAGGTGATGTCATGCACCTAATGGCCGCCTACAATTTTCGCTTTGCTTCCTCTCTAACAATATCTCCCATCAGTTGGTGACAGATGACAGTAATACCAACTCAAATGGCTCCCTTGAAGGATTGGGGAGACACACTGACCTGCTCCAGGTCTGCCATGAAAGTGGTGATAGCAGATGAGGCAGGATTGCAGATGGGACCCAATTGTAGCTGGAACGCCACACCAGCCAGCTCAGTAGATCCCAGCTAGGATACAGATGCTGAAGCTGACAAACTGTCCCATTACAGGTTTGAGGCCTTGTCTGAAATCAGGGGGTTTCATGACGAGAACTGCAATGAATTCAGAAAGTTAAATCAGCAGTTGCCAACAGTAGACAAGCATCTCGACTCCGTGAAAGAACGAGACAACGACTCAATTCAGTTGTATTGAGCCCTTACCTTTCTTGTGAACCAAAATCAGCAGCTGAGGGATAAATGGCAAGATTTGGAGGGCTGCTTACTTAGGGGCAATTCACGGTTGTACGGGCCCCCAGAAGGTGCCAAGACAAGCCTCTTTACTGACTCCTTAGTGGACTTGCTGCATGCTGTTCTCTCTTTGCCTCCCACACTGAAGTTCAGAATGGAGAGGGCTTACTGGGCATTACTAGCCAAACCGACTGCCCATAACTCCAAACCACACTCTGTCATCCTGAAGTTCAGTTCCTCCAGGGATAATGAAGACATCCTTTGCAAACTAAGGAAATCAAGTATAATGGGGCACTCTTATCTTTGGACCAAGACTACCCACCTGAGGTCTTGAAGAAGCAGCAGGAATATGCTGGAATATTGAGGACCCTACAGGAACACAGCAGTTGATTTCAAACTCTGTACCCTGCCTGTCTCACAGTATTTTGAGAGTTGGGCACCTAGGTCTGCCACTCTACAGGAGAATGCAGAAGTTGGCTGAGCAGCATAACGCAGAGGGTGGTGGTGAATGGAGTTCATTCAGAAGAGGGTAAATTGACCAACAGGGTGCCACAGGGGTCAGTGCTGGGACAGTCCTCTTCAATGTCTTTATTAATGACATCACAGAGGGTCTGGAGAGAAAGGTATGCCTGTTGGCAGATGACACAAAATCCGAAAAAGAGTGGACACACTAGGGCAGATGGAACAGAATGAGAGGAGATCTGAAAAAGCTAGAAGACTTATCAAGGGTCTGACAACTGGGCTTCAGTGCCAAAAAGTACAATATTAAGCACATGTGGCACAGAAACCCGAGGGCAACTTATCAGTTAGGAATGTTATCAGCCACAAAGCAGGAAAGGGATCTAGGGATCATCATCACTGATGACCATAACGTAGCAAAGCAGTGTGCGATAAGGCAGTGGGGAAGGCAAAGAGAATGCTGGGGTGCATAGGGAGGGGTATCACCAGCAGAGGTAGTGTTACCCCTATATAGATCAATGGTGAGGCTCCACCTGGAGTACTTTGTCCAGTTCTGGAGGCCTCATCTCAGGAAAGACTTAGATCGGTGGAGGCAGTACAGAGAAAGGCAACCAAAATGGTGCCTGGCCTGCGTCAGACACCCTATGAGGAAAGACTCTGGGAACTAAATATGTATTCTCTGGAGGAAAGGCGAGAAAGGGGTGACATGATAGAAACATTCAAATACCTCAAGAGTATCAATAAGGTACAGAAGGGTAGCATATTGCTCAGAAAAAGATACTCAAGGACAAGGGGGCATAGTATGAAGCTGGAAGGGGGGGACTTGGAGGAGATGCGAGGTATACTTCTTCACGGAAAGGGTAGTGGACAGCTGGAACAGATTCCCAAAAGAGGTGGCAAGTACAGAAATGGTGACAGGTTTCAAACACGCATGGAATAGGCATAAGGGGACCTTAGTAACAGGGTTTTGGGGGGTGGGTAAAGCCAGAGATCAACTAGGGTCTGTGGTAGCTCAAAAGGCAGGGACTTGGGGGCAGACTGTGTGGGCCATGAGGTCCTTTTCTGCCAACAGCTTCTATGCGTTTAAGAAAGGCTGGTAAATGTCTGATTCTGCGAAACTGCCATATGAACATTCCACAGGCCCTTCAGTCTGACAGCAGGCAGAACAACACATTCTCAACAAGGGGCAGAAAGCTGTACCAACCACTATGCAGACGGTCAGGGATTTACTTTGCTCATTTGCCACGGAATGTGATGATGCTCCAGTTACATCTGGATTTGTGCCCTTAACCAATGATTGGGAACTTAATTGTGGATTAACCTCAATGAAAAAACTGGGACTCCTTTGGATTGTTTCTGTTTGCACTTCTGTTATGCTCATGTTTCCTCTATTGCTCTCTTGTTGGTCATTTTTGGAGATAAACTCGTTCCTGGATGGACACTTATCTTGTCCCTGAACTTTGTATTTCTACAGCTGAGTTGATCAGGTAGGCTGGGAGCATGTCACAAGTACTGTCTGTATGCAGGTGGTTGCCAGGTGCTGTTACCCACCAGGGCAGGGGGTTGGGAGGGTGGAGGGTTAGGGCTGGGAGGAGGGAGGTGCACGCCCCATCCATTAGGTCAGGCATTGTCTGGCAGCTGGGTTGGCCCCATTCCCATGCCATGTGGCTTGATGCCCTCATCTGTGCTCCCTGGGCCTTGCCTTGCCACTGCTTCTAGTTTATACCGCAGTTCTGTTTTATAATGAGTAACTTCCAGCAGCATCGAAGTTTTCTGGGACTGTGCAGTGTTCTTTGTTACATTAATTCAGAGACACTTTTCTTTTGTTCCCTAATGTTAGTTTGCTACTGCCTAATCCCCTTCAGTAGCATAGCCTGAAAGAGAGTAGCAGACGCTTCTAGTTGTGTTCATAGGCTGTCCTACTTCTACAGTCAGGACTCTGTGCCAGATTTAGTCTTCCTTTTTATTAACTTGTTTCAATCATTATCTGTTTTGGTAAGCAGAACCTCTGCTATTCAGGGGTACAGGTATATCAGGGTGATGGAGTCCTTCATCCCACTTAATTCATGTTTCTGTCCTGGAGTGGCCCCTTTGTAACATGATTTGTTTTCTAGGAAGGCAGGAGGGATGCCTTTTTCCTTTCAAATGTTGCACCTTTATTTGTTCATGCGCTAATGGGGTTGCTGTCAGCTGTGTGTGTTGTGACTTGGTACCCCCGGCCCTGGTCTCTGAGACACCACCTTCCGGGGAGGTACTCAGTGGACCACTATTGCACCAGGGAGGCGAGGCCCACCACCTGTCAGGTGGCTGTTTTCCTCCCAGAGGGGATCTGCTTTGGCTTTGGGGATTTACCCTCACACAGGTTCTCTCTTTGAGACCTCCCCCCTTGGAATCTATAAGATGTCTTCAGACACACAGTTGCTCCTTAGGAGCACTCAGATATTCTGTGTTTGTGTTAGGGTTGGTCTGTTATCTTGTTCCGATGTTGTACGGTTTCCCTTTTCCGTTTCTCATCAAGCTGATACCTTCATGTGCTATATAATGTCCCCCTTCCTGTGAAACTGTGAGCTGTCCTTCTGCATCAGGTCCTGGTTATTTTTGGAGGGGAAGATGCCACCATTATATATCTCTGATGTCCAGCCCCAGTGTGGGCAAAACAATCTAGTCCTCCCCTTCCATCTAGCTAATGGCTAAACCTAGTACACCAGTCTCCACTATTATTTATTCCCGTAATGTAAATGGTTTTGATAACCCTGTGAAATGCTTCAAGGTCCTTACTGCCATACATAAGCAAAAGCCAGCCTTAACGCTGTTGCAGGAGACACACTTAACTGTTGATGGGCATGATAAACTGAAGAAATTTGGTAATTCAGTGGTGGTGGTATAATCCCATCCCACAAGTAAAAGGAGAGGAGTGGCAGTCCTTATTCCTCAGGCCACCCCTTTCCAGCTTACAAAACATGAGTTGGATGCACAGGGCTTTGTTGCTATGGTTAAAGGGTATTATATAGGGCACAAATTAACATTAGTTAGTCTTTACTACATTCCTACAGGGTCGAGGAACCAGTTTGTATGGCAGCTGTACCACAAAATTATTTCTGGCAAGGATACTACTTCTGTGGGCAGATTTTAACTTTATCAGAGAATAGGGACACTACCAACCCACGCCCCTTGAGGGATAACCCAGTGCAGTGGGTCCTTCATGAAAAATGCAGCATAGGCAGACACTTGGAGACTTTAACACTCCACAGACATGATGTACTCTCACTATTCTCCACACCATGGTGTCTACACCTGGACTGATCATATCCATGTCTGTAACAAACATTTGCATGGGATTCAGATGTATAAAATGCTGCCTATAGTATTATATGACCATACCCTGCAATGTCTGGAATTGAACTTTGGAGACAAAAAAGCCCCCTTCCTGCAGCAGCTCAGTAATTCACTATTAAACATTGCAGAACTGTGGGACATGATAAAGACTAGGATCTCCCAGATTATTCCTGACAAAAATAATGAAGGGATTACCCCGGCTGTACTTTGGGTCACCTTAAAAGTAGTTCAGAGGGTGGGATGTCTTAGTGTATACCTCCAGGTTGAAGAAACAGTGGGAGTCTAAGGTACAGGACTTGCATACTGAACTACAAACTGTCTTGCAGTACCATATGCAGGGAGCCATTCCATCATGCCCCAGATGGGTAAGGTTAGGCTGCAAATTCAGGGATTTTGAACCTTAAAAGAGAAATGGTACTTGGGTTTCTTCAGCACAGGTTTTATGAGGGAGGCTTCGGGCCACCAAAATACCGGCTCATATGTTAAAGAGACTCAAAAAGATACTGCCCTGCACCATGCCCATCAGTGCCTTGCCGCCAGAAGACCCCCAAGGAAGTTAATATGTCCCCAAATTTTTAAACCGTTAAAAAGTTCTATCCCTCATAAAAATATACAAACCGGGTTCCAAGGACTTCCTGTTTTTTCTGTTGCACAGCTCTGCACCCCACTCACTATACGATGAGCGAGATGCCAGTGAGACTGCGAGACATGCTCCCATTATATGTAATGGGCGGCAGCTTTTCTATTGATTTTAAATGCTATGGTGGCTATCTGGCAATGAAACATGGGCAGCGTTCAATTAACAAGGGCCTTATTACTTGACCGGTGCCCACATTTCATTGCCAGGTCGCCACTATATCATTTAAAATCAATAGAAAAGCTGCCGCCCAGTACGTATAATGGAGCGTGCCCCTGCACTCTCACTGGCATCTCATGATCATGCTAGTGAGCACGGGGTGGAGCTGGGGCAGCAGGAAGCATCCGGGAAGTCCTTGGGACCCAGTTTGTATAGTTTTACGAGGGACAGAACTTTTTAACAGATTAAAAATTGTGGGACATATTGACTTCCTTGGGGTCCTCTGGCAGCAAGGCACCGATGGGTATGGTGCAGGGGCCGACTCAGTTACCTTAGTGATTCTCTTTAAGGCAAAATATAAACTCAGGTGATGGTCACTAAGCTCAGACATCCATGTACCCAACAGGCAGAGACCAACCCTAATAAAATGTTACAAGCTTTTTGGGAATATTGTCCAAAACTATACACTAAAGATATTAATCCTAAATGCAGAAATTGAACGTACCTCAAACCCTTCTCATTGCCCCCTCTGCCCTACCCACAACAACAGGTTTTAAGTGCTCCTCTCCAGATGGAAACAGTTTACTCTGTGATTAAGACCTTGAAATCCAATAAAAGCCCGGGCCCAGATGGCTGCACTGGGGAAATTTTGTAAGATATTCCAGGAGCCCCTCTGCTGATAGCCCTCCTGAGCTTTAGGGAACTACAGAGTAGACAGATGCACCCGAGCGTGCCTGCCCTGACACAGATATCTAGAAACTAACTTGACCAGTGCTGAAAAGACATTTGTTGTGGGTTGAAAGGTGCAGTTTGGGTATGGTACAGTAGGCGTGGTAACAGGTTCATCCAAACACTATCTATTCTCTGAATTAAGGGAAGGGAAAGATTCGCCCAATTTGAGAGATCCTTCTGGAATGCCCATATGAGGAGATCATGCCTGAGGCTACCAACCTCCTGGGGTGTGAGCGTCAGTTGTACACCTACATTTTTAAGAAGAGTCCATGTTCCATTTGAATAAATAACATGCTCAGATAGCATCCGATGCTACATAGTTAATTTGCAAGACTTCAGTTTTGGAGGTATTAAGGCTATACGCTGCTAGGCTGCCAAAATAAGTCAACACCTGCCGTGTGGGGGGGGGTGTCAAAGATTCCTCGGGGTGTGTGAGATATATGAGCATGTCGTCAGCATACAGTGCCAGCTTCTGCTCTCAGCTGCCTACATGAATGCCAGTTACAGAAGGGACTTGTCTTGATGTCTGAGCTAAGGGCTTGAGGTAGAGGGCAGAAAGGAGAGGAGACGAGAAAGGGGGTACCCCTGCTGAGTGCCCCTGCTCAATGAGACATTGGAGGAGATCTGCCCATTAATTTTTACATAGGCCAGAATGGCTATATATAATGCCTGCACCATCTGTATGACTTCTTCAGGGATCCTAAAATGGGTTATCACCTGAAATAAAAAGGACCACACCACCGAGTTGAAGGTCTTCTCAGTATCTAAACTAAATAAAAGAAATGGGGACCCCAACTGGGCCGCATGGTACAAGAAAAACAGGTTACTCACCTGCAGCAGTAGTTCTAGGAGTGGTATATGATGTACATCCGCACTTCTGGCAGTGTTCATTTCCCCTTTAAATCCTGCCAGAACATCTTCAAGCTGGCTCCTCCCACCCACCTGGATGGTAACTCTCCTAGTGCCGCCCCGTGATGTCAGATCTTGCCCGCTGGAAGCAAGGCTGCCAGGGGAGGTCAAGAGGGTCAGTGTGGATGTACATTATATACCACTCCTAGAACTACTGTTACAAGTGAGTAACCTGTTTTTCTAGGGAAGTGGATATGATGTACAGTTCCACACTTCTGGCAGACTCCTAATAGTTCTCCTGGGAGAATGGGGGACAGTGCACACCCCCTACTTAGGAAACAGATTGGAGAACTGAAGCCCCCAAACCGACATCCTGGCATGACTAAAGGTTGATGTGGTAATAGTAGATAAAGGTGTGTGCTGAATTCCAGGTAGCAACCCTGCAGATTTCCTGGATAGGGACATCCTTGGAAGCAGCTATCGAGGCAGTGGTATAATGGGTGAAATGAGCCTTTAGCCCTACAGGAGGCTCCCTACCTGCCAGCCTATAGCAGAGGTCGATACAGGATACAATCCACCTGCCAATCATCCGCTTAGCTGCCAGTCTGCCAGGTGCAGCTTCAGCGTAGGTGACAAATAGCTGGCAAACCTCTCCCCGAACTCCAGCCTTGCATTCCTTATAACAGGCGAGTGCCCGCTGCAGGTCCAAAGTGTGGAGCCTGTGCTTCGCCTCTGAGGTGTAATTGGTGAAGTATACCAGGAGATTTATCACCTGGTTAAGGTGCAAATCTGACATGATGTTCAGGATGAACTTCAGGTTAGGGCAAAGGATGACCTTGTCCTGTGGAAGACCAGATAAGGAGACTTGACCGAGAGCGCCTGGAGCTTACTGATCTTTCTGGCTGATGTGATAGCCACCAGGAAGGTGGTCTTGCATGACAGATGAGACATTTCACACCTGTGCATCGGTTTGAATGGCTTGCCCATGAGCTTTGCCAACACCAGCAGCAAGTCCCAAGGTAGTGGTGGTGGTGATGGTGGTTCACACACCGGAGGGGAAATGTGGTCAAGGCCTTTGAAAAAGCACCAGGCCGCCTTCTCCTGTGCCACCGACTGCATACCAGCCCACGCCCGGTGAGCAGAGATGGCTGTCAGGTGTACCTTCATAATCATTGACCGAAGGCCCAACTTAGAGAGGGACCACAGGTAGTCGAGAATGTTAGCCACCGGGCAAGATAAAGGGTCCAGCCTCTTGCCCTGGCACCAAATGGAGAACCTCTTCCAGTTGAAGGCATAACATTTCCAGATTGACTCCTTCCAAGATGCCCTAACTACTGCAAGGACATCATCGGAGAGACCCAAAGCCTGAAACTCTAGCCACTCAGGAACCAGGCTGTCAGGTGCAGGGATTGAAGGTCAGGATGAAGTACTTTCTCCTGATTGACAGAAAGCAGGTCTGGGCATAGAGGAAGACACCTCAGGAGCCTGCTGCTGAGGCTGAGGAGATAGGGGTACCAAAACTGGCGGGGCCAGTCCGGAGCCATCAGGATCATCCATGCCTTGTCTCTCCTGGTCTTGAGCAACAGCTTGTGGATCAAGGGAAATGAGGGGAAGTCATAGAGAAGGCCCAGGGCCTGAAGAAGGCATCCCCCTGCAGCATTCCTGCTGAGGGGGGTGGGCACAGTACAGCCTCAGCTTTGCGTTCTCCCTGGAGGCAAACAGATCCACCAGAGGAGTACCCCACTGGGAGAACAGACCATGTACTACCTCTGGATGGAGAGACCACTCGTGAGATGCCTCATCCACATGGCTGAGGGCGTCTGCCAGCTGGTTGGATATGCTGGCCCCATTGGTTGGTCAGGAGATCAGCGTCCAAGCTTAAGCATGAGGGTCCAGATGCAGAGCGCTTCACTGCACAGAGGAAGGGAGTGCGTCCTGCCCTGTTTTTTTGGGGGGGAATCTCTTTATCGCCCCACCAGACTGGAACTCTCTTGGGCTGCCAGCCCGTCCGCTCTATCGCCCACTGAGTCCTCCAACCTCCTCAAAGTCATTAGCTCTCCCCACAGGACCCCTGGCCCCTAGGTCTGCGAGGAGTTGAAGGGGCAGAGGCTGAGGACCAGTGATGGACGTGTGGCGGCAGGCACTGTGGAACCGTCGCCTATGCAGCCGGCGGAGGGTATTTTTGCTATGCTTGAGCTTCCTCCCCCACACGTGGCACACGGCAACCCTGCCTGCATTGGCCACGCTAGATACATGCTGAAGTGCCCCCCAGTCTCCACCGGGGGCCGCTGGCACGCCGGGCCATCCCACCCCACCCTCCCGGGGAGGAGAGCACCACAAGGGCGTTCTGTCCTCAACTGTCCCCTGCCGAGCCCCCAGCACTCGAGCTCGCTCCCGAACCCGGGTCGACGGTGTAGTGCGAGGTGTGGCGTCCAGCGCCTCAACCCTCAGTGCTACCGGGCCGGCCTCTGCCCTGTTTGTTGAGGTAGTATATGGTCACGGTGTTGTCCATCTGGACCTGAACAACCTGACCCTGAACATGCGGAGCAAAGGCTGTCAGCGCCAGCTGAACCGCCTGCAGCTCCTACAGGTTGATATTTATTTATTTGAATTTTGGTAACTGGGTAAGCCCACTAAGACAGAATGCCCCTTTTTCAGGGGTGACCTGGGGGAGGATAAATGGGGAGGTACAGAGATACGATGAAAAACATTTTATGATATGGCATCGGGACTCCTCGGGGGTCCAGAGTCCATGGACTCTGTGGTCCCCCAGGTGGGCACCCCAGCCCATCAGGGAGGCAGTGGTCATCAGGATGACTGTTGGCTCTGGACGGACAAATGGGATCTCTTCCTGCAGATATTCTGGGTCTAACCACCATTGAAGGGCATCCCACATCAGCAAAGTCACACTGACTGGCTGGTCGAAGTGGCCCATGCGCTAAGACCATTGACAGGCAAGCTTCCATTGCAGAGAGCGCATCCTCCACCTTGCCCAATGGACCATGCTGGTGCATGCCACCATGTATCCCAAGAGGCGCAGGAAGTCCTGAACAGGGCGCAACTGCCCAAACCAAAATGATCATGCAGAGGAGGAGAGAGCCTCCGCCCTGTCCACTGGAAGTCGAGCCCTGGTTCTGCAAGAGTTAAGCTCTGGCCCGATGAAATGAATCACCTGCAAGGGCATGAGTTCTGACTTGGTCTCATTGACCAAGAGGCCAAGAGAGATGCAGATCTGGAGGGCCAGGTCCCTGGACCACCCCACCTCCTCCCTGGAGGGACCCACAATCAGCCAGTCATCCAGGTAGGGGTAAACCTTGACCCCCCCAGCACCTCAGGTGAGCTGCCACCACTGCGATGCATTTGGTGAAGGCTCTGGGAGCTGAGGACAGGCCAAATGGCATGGCATGGAACTCGTAAAGGAACCCCGCTGCATGTAACCAGAGGAACCAGTGGTGGGACAGATGGATTGGGGCATGAAAGAATGCATCCTAAAGATCCAGAGAGCAGAACCACATATTCTGCTTGAGAGATGGTATGATCTAAGACAGAGTGACCATCCTGAAGGTGCATGGCTGAAGAAACTTGTTCAGGTCATGCAGATCCAAGATGGGGCACCAGCATCCCCCCCCCTGTCAGTTTTGGCACCAGGAAGTACCTGGAGACAAACCCTGGATGTACTGGAGGGTCCAAGACAGGAGCCATGACCTCCTTGCAGAGGAGCTGGGCAACGATGTCCTGAAGGGCTGACAGAATGTTGCATGGGCTCAGCAAGGTGGGTAAGTCTCGAATTCCAGAGGCAGACACTGACTGACCACTTCGAGAACCCACCTGTCTGTGGTGACAGCGGACCAGGCAGAAAGGAAGTGGTGGATCCGGCTCCCCATGGGAGGACCCAGGGGAGTCAGGACTGGAATGGGGGAGGCACCCCCACCCTGACATTGGGCAGGCTTGGAGGTGGACGAAGGACTGGCTGAGGGGTCGCTGGGGCCTTGACCTCCTGGCTTCCAGATGACTGATGCAACGGACTTCAGTCGTGGGTGCCAAGACTGAGCCTGCTGCCCAGCTGGAGGCTGGGGTGGTTTAGCCACTGGGGCAGAGATGGACTGAAAGGGCTTCTTTTTCTAAACATTAGAGCCCTTGGGATCCCTCTGAGTGGAGGTCAGTGAATCCAGGATGGCATTGGACTTCTCTGTCCGAGTGAGGTGCCCTTCGACCACTGTCCTGAACAAGTCAGCGCCCAAGAATGGGATGTCTGCCAGCTTGTGCTGGGTATCTGCCATGAAGGTCGAGATCCTTAGCCATGCTTTGCGGTGCATGGCAACTATGACCACCACGAAACGAGCATAAGTGTCACCGATATCCATGGCTGTCTGGAGCTGCTGCTTAGCCACAGCTTGTCCTTGGTCCAGGACCTGCTTGACCATGGTCTGCAAGTCAGACAGGAGGTGAGGAAGCACCTCATCAACTGTGCCCAAAAGGGTATGAGCAAAATGGACCATTAAAAGGGCCGAACTCACCTGCTGAAGTCTGAGCAAGGTGGTGGCATAGACCTTCTTAGCCATGTGATGCAACTTCTTGGATTCCTTTTTGAGAGTTTTATAAGCATCCCCAACGTTTCCAGTATGCCAGAACACAGAGTCAGCTACCTGACCCTCAGCTGAGGGATGCTCTGTGAAATCTGAAAGGGAACCTGTACGGACCGCATACTTGCGTGCCATCCAGGCCAATGGCACAGGGCAAGAGGCCAGATGCTGTCAAAGCTCCAGAGCAGGGCCAAGAATGTCCTTTGTGACCAGGAAGTCTTCCCCAGTGGAGTCATCCCAGTTGAGAATTTCAGTGAGCGGGGTACCTGGCCCGTTTCTGGACAGGTTCCATTGGCAACCTGGTGGATTCCAAGGTAAGGCAGAGAAGGCCCATGAAAGAGGTGGGGCCATGCTCCTCTGACAAATCCTCTGCCGACTCCGCATCCACTGGACGGGAGTGCAGAGAGGAGCCCTCAAACTCTGAGAATTCATCAAACAAAGGCCAACCACCAGAGTCCCTGCTGACCCTTCGGGTCTGTCTGGAGCGACAGTGACAGGCAGCTGATGAGGAAACCCCAATGCTGTACAGGTATCCTTGGGAGGAGGGCCGAACTTCGGCTGTTTCGGTGGCGGCTCCACCACATCTGTGGAGAAGCCGGAGGAGTCCGAGCCGGCTCTGGTCAAGCTGGCTCCTGCTGAGGCTATAAGGCAGTACAACTGAAAACAGTGTTTTACTGGCTGTTAAACAGTCACAAGGCTCACTGGAAGAAATTGGAACTGATAGAGGGGAACCTTCTCTGCCTACCACAGTATTGTCAAATAAAGTATCCCCTGAAATGGGGCTCCCAGCAGATAATACTTATTCCATGGCGACACATCATACCTGGCAAAAAGTACTGGGCATGACCTACTTGTCTAAATTTCAGTTTTTATTGTATTCACTCCATCATTCTCCAGCTTTCACCCCAGCCATGGTGGACCATAGTTTTCGAAATTGGGAGAGGCTGGGTCTCTATTATGTCTTTTAGTTTTGACAGGGCAGAGAGTTTTGGATGTTTGATGACTTAGCCATGAGCTACGCCATTCCTCCGATACACTTTTTCGTTACCTGTAGGTATGGAACTATGTACAACCCCTGCTCAGAGCCATAATGACACTGGAGGATACCCTCTTATTGATGCATATGATCATTGAGGCCCTTAAAGGGCAAGGAAAAGCAAAACATTTGATTTCTAAAATATATCAAGCACTGCAGCAGGCTCAGGTTATTTCATCTCTCATGGCAGGCAGGCCTTGGAGAGGGATATCAGAGCAGACCTACCAGATAAAATGTGGGAATACTGTTTAAAGCACTTACGTAATGTTACTACCCCTTACATGTTACTACCTCATATATCTGGAAGACATTAATCAGATACTTCATAACACCTGACAGATAGGTCAAATATCAGCAGGGGAGGGGAGTGGCCTGCTGGAGACAGCGTGGAGCACTGAAAGCATCCTACTGTCACATTCTGAGGGACCGCCCAGTATTTTCAGCCTTTTATAGAGACCTGCAGGATGAGCTCAGGAAGTTTCTGCAAGGGCATGTTGAGCTGACAGCCACAATATTATTTTTAGATGCCCCTGAGGGTTACAGAAATCCAGATGCCAGAAAACTTTTCAATATTACCATGGTATTAGCAAAGAAAATAATTAAACAGCTATGGCTAACACTGTCCCAGGGGTATCCACATGGAGGGAGATTACTAATAAGATTTATGGTGTGGAAAAAATGACAGTGAATCTTAATCATACTTGTCCAGCTTTTGAGATAGGCTGGAGGAGATGGGTCCTGCATATTATAGCTAAACAGCCAGAGTGTGTTCCCTAAATGGCAGTGAATCACTATGAGAATACAAGTGATTGTACTGTATTTGCCTTTATTATAATCTATACTGTATTTGCCTTTATTATAATCTGTGGCTAAATGTAAATACATACAGTGATGTCCCCCAGGATGAAACCCACTTTTAAAGCACTCTGCAGTAAGCTGCAGCAGACCTACTGAATAAAGCAATGTAATTTCAATGGCAATTAGTCCCTTTTGTTATGAAGGAAACTGTGGCATTCACTTCATCCAGTGTCACATTTTCCTGAATGACAAAAGAGACTAATTGCCATTCAAATTACATTGCTTTATTCAGTAGGTCTGTTGCAGCATTCCGCAGAGTGCTGCAAAATGCTACAGAATTGGGTTTCATCCTGGGAGACGCCAGTGTATGTTGCTTGAGAGGTACAGGACAAGTGGTGAGCAGGCCCATGCTAGAGCGGCTTCTTCTGTCTCACTGAACCTGTAGAAAGGAGAATAATAACAGACATTAAGAAACTCACTTTTATATGACAACATAAATTTCTTTTGCTTGTGTTATTACAAATTGCAACAGCTTATGTTATTTTGCTTACATCATCACAAATTGCAGCAACTTATGGTGTCTTGGGTTGCTTGTACCAAAAATTTTCTGTATAATAAAAAGAAATTTGCACAAAAAAAATCCCACACAAAATACGTAAATCAAAAGCTAAGGTAAAAAAGTCAATGGAGCCTTGGATAATCTGTGGGGAGCTGTTCCTCAGGGTTGTTTGTGAATGATCATGCGATGCAGTGTTTGTGACCCTAACTTCGACATTGTCTTGTCACACAAATTAAAATACTAACGCAGCAATGCCTGCATAGAGGGGGCTAAAGTTAGGGTAATCTCAGTGCTATTCCCAAAACAGGACCTGGCTCCATACTGTTTTGCGCAGGGACCTTCTGGATTAGGATTTGAATTGTGTTTTGGCATTATGTTTGGTGAAGTTTATGGGAGTGGTGCATGGGGATGAGGGAGTTAGGGTTCAAAAAATTCCTAACATTGGATTTCCTTACTTTTGATTGATTAAAAACCCTAATTGGTGCATTAATGTAGTTTTTTGCCATGCATATCCTCTCTTTTTTGATATTCATAGTACCTTAGTGTATGCATTGCATGGGACCCTGTGGGCCCTGCGCAAATCAACTTGATGCAGATTTGCAAAATTAACAGGATCCTTTA
The DNA here is from genome assembly GCA_016271365.2 of Neoceratodus forsteri. Lineage (NCBI taxonomy): Eukaryota > Metazoa > Chordata > Ceratodontiformes > Ceratodontidae > Neoceratodus > Neoceratodus forsteri. The sequence continues at coordinate 1,851,360,663 of CM057449.1, forward strand.
CGCCCTGCACAAATCAAAGGTAAAGTCCTAATTTGCTTGGTGCAGGGGCAAAGCAGGGCCCTTAAGGCCTGTATGAAGCAAGACACACAAGGCCCGAACCCTAACTTGCTTTGTGCAGGGCTGTTTGGGCCTTACATAAAGCAAGATCCACAGTGCCCTGTGCGCCCTCTGCAAAACATATGTTGCACCTTGCTTCACACAAGGCCCTTAGGGCCCTGCACGAAGTAAACATGAGTTCTAACTTGTATTATGACTTTGAACATTTTAGGAGACCATTTGTGGAACTTTAAACATTTTGTTAATGTTGGAGTTATAAATGTTTCTCAGTTTTTAAAAATTATTTAATGGATGGCAGTAGCTTGGCCATTTGTGAATCACTTGACCCCAAATTGTCAGGGTGGCCATATTGCCACTACACTTCATGGAAACATAAGTGAAACTCTAAGGCCCTGTCCACACTATGCCTCTGTAACGTTACAGAGGGCCCAAACCGTTACCGTAACGGTTTGTGTTTATACCTGTAACATTACAGAAGGTGTTTTCGAAACCATTGTTGAAACTGCCCTGTCTACACTACCCTTGAAACTCCCCTCTGTAACGTCACAGAGGGTCCAAACCATTACCGTAGTGGTTTGCATTTACACTGGTAACGTTACAGAAAGTGTTTTCGTAACCATTACGGAAACCTGTTGTGAGGTGGTTTCAACAATAGTTTCAAAACTCTGTTTGGCCCTGTCCACACTACACAAGTAAACTCCTGTAATGTTTTCAAAATGCTTTCAAAACATTTTCAGTGGTAGTGTGGATGCACTGTAACGTTTTCAGTCTGTAACGGTTTCAAAACGTTACAGATTTTCAGTGCAGTGTAGACGGGGCCTAAGTTTTCAGCAACGGTTTTGAAAACACTTTCTATAACATTATCAGTGTAAACGCAAACCATTACGGTAACAGTTTGGAACCTCTGTAACATTACAGAGGGATTTTCTGGTGTAGTGTGGACAGGGCCTAATACATCCCAAAATGTGTTTATGGCCTGTTGCTATGACAGCAGTCAGTAGTCTCAGAAGTATTGCCCTCAAACTAGTCAACTGTCTTGTGAGCATGACCTGTCCATTCCTTAACCTGGCTGCTGGTCTTGAAAATCTGCTACTGCTGCTAATTAAATGTTGCTTCAGAGTAGCTGCTTGTTAAGCACTCTTGTTGCTGGAGATAATATTACAGGGGCATGGTAGTGCCTCTTCATTAGGACTGAGTAGGCAGTCGGATGTTAAACCCCAGTTTTTTACTTTGATAATGTGGCCATCCCTGGACAAAAAAGCCCGAAATTTGGCTTGCAGAGTAGTCCATACAGGATCTCTGGACCGTGTAAATTAGGTTATTGTTGGTTCAGAAGTTTGAAAGTCCTAGAAGGTTGAAACATATAAAAATATGGAAATAAACTCCAACTCCTGGTATTCACCCAGTGACCCAAAACCAGGACTTCAGTTTTTACAGAGAAAACAATTGGAAGTCTGAAACAGGACTAAGGAACAATTTGGCAAAATTCAAATTGGATGTTCATGAGTGGGGTGATAAGAAGCCCAGCCCTGAAATTTGGTGGATTTTTTTTTTCAAAATAAAAACGTTATGGTTGCTAGAACACACACACACACACACCATAAATAAACTAAGTCCTATAAAATGCACACTACACATGCACAAGGACTTAATTTTTTTTTTTTGTTAATCTGTCATTTTTTTTATAGTATCACCAGATTTGAGGGACAGGGTACTTCGTACCCCTTCTCATGAACACCCATTTGGCAAGTTTCACACCTGTGTGATGGATGATCTGCTTCACGTTGGATCTGCAGGGCCCTTCGCGCAGCAAGCCACAGGTCTGGTGCCATGCATGAAGGGTGTACTGCTTCACAGTGCATGTTACAGGTCCAGCTCCTCACCCTATTGGACTGTTGTTTCACATACAGAAGGGACTTAAGCAAAGCAAGTTATAGGTCTAATATGCAGTTGGTTCATGAGTGGTCTGCATGGCCACTTACAAAGCAAGCTACCTGTCTGGCACAGTCAGTGTCATTGGATCATAGGATGCATTCTAAAGCATATAAACAGCAGACAACCTTCCACAATTCACAGGATTTGTGAGACCTCATTTAGACTACTGTGCCTCCCTTTGAGCGCCTAATACAATAAAAGGAAAAAAAATTAATTGAGGGAGTTCAAAGAAATAATAACTAAAAAGATTAAAGGAATGGAAAACAGAATATGGAGAAAGGTTGCAACAACTTAACCTCTACTCCATGAAGTATAGGCAACTGCGTGGAGGCCTATGTCTAACACACAAAGCTATGAGGGAACCCCTCCTCATGGAAACTCTGGGCCTGGAAAAAAAATCTCGCCATGGTTCAAACAAGAACTCACAGCTACAGACTAAAGGGAGACACTTGCAGAACTCACAAAAGGAGTCAGTGGTTCTCACAGTGAGTAGTAAAACCATGGAACGAACTCCCATGTACAGTAGTTGAGAACAAAACCATGAACAATTTTAAAAATCAATTAGACTCACGTATGGGTAAAAAAAAGGTAGAATATCACTAAACAATCAATCTCATCTTCTAAAAGGCTTCTGCCTCCTGAGCACTTAAACCACTATGAAACTATTGTGCAGCTGTTTGTGGGCCACTCATGATGAAAATTACAGGTCTGGTGCCGTACGTGTCCCCATGCAGCATATTCATGAGTGGCCTGTAAGCAAGGTACAGGTCTGGCGCAGTGAACATCATTGTGCAGCTACTTTGTGAGTGGCCCACAGGTTGGTGAAGATCACAGCCCCTCCTCCCCAAGATCGTTGATGGGACATCAAGTTCAGGGTCTGGCTCTGGTGCTGCCAAACCTACTGTGAATGGTATGTAGTTCGTTGTTGGGTTTTACACCTTCATTCTATGTTGGCAGTCCCAGGCCCTTTCCAGGGTGCCATAGATTTCCAGGTTATGTTAGCGTCATTCTATTAACAATTTCGATGCATGTTACCAATGTTCCTGCCGACAGTAATGGCTCTTCCATCAACTGGGCCTTCCTTGTCGGCGAGATCCAGAAACACACCTATCATTTCTCCACAGCCGTTGCTTCTGTTGCTGACTCCATCGATTGCCCCCGTCATGGCAAGGTAAAATACAGTCCCGATCTCCTTAATATGGAGGTGGATTTGAAGGATGATGGCAGGGATAATGATACCTATGGAGGGGGGTTTGCATTTCAGCTCTACCATCTCATTATAGAAACATAGACAATGATGGCAGAAAAGGCCAGAGGTCCATCCAGTCTGTCTAAGTTCCCTATAATCCCTGGAACCTACTGTTCTTCCATGGTACTAAGCCTCCCCATCATCTCTATGTTCTCCTTCCTGGTTCTGTCGCCCCCAGTAACCACTATTCCCTTTAATATGTCCCAGCCCTGCTTGAATCCCCAGAGTGTTTTCGCACCCCTCACCTCAGCCGACAGATTGTTCCAAGGTTCCACCACCCTTTCCATAAAGTAGTACTTCCTCACATCCCTCCAGAACCTCCCTCCTGTTAATTTCCATTTGTGTCCATGTGACAGCGAATTGGTATGTAATGAACACGCTGGTACATACTCCCAGATATCCTCTTGAGGATCTCTCTTTTCAGACTTTGCTTAGACAAATCCAGGATGTCATGGGATTTGAAGCTGAAGAGGAAAACTCCAGTAAGAGAAATTTGATGGCGTTTTTGAAGGTTCCCACTACCCCCTCCGTTGTAGTTCCTCTTGTATATCCTGCTTTACGGGGTACCAGCTTTGCTGCTTGGCATATGTCTAATACCCTCCCTGCAGTGCCTAGGAAGGCTGATACCCTACTCTGTCTATTAAGCTTTATTATGATTTCCTGCCTGAGACAGATTTTGTGATTATAATTTCCACCTGTGACCATTCTAGAGCCCCTAGACATATAAGCACTTTGCCTCCTAACAGAGAATCCAGGAGGCTGGATGTTATAGGCAAAAGAACGTATACCTCTGCATCCTTAGGCCCTAAAAATAGCAAACTACCATGCTTACATGATTAAATACTGGAATGGCCTGTGAAAATTTGCTATGCATGCTCTGCTTGATGGTCCTGCCAAGACCGACTAGGTTAAAGCAGCCATAGCTGGTGCGGATTCTGGAAGGCATCTGTTAACGCTCTGCATATGACACTTCTAATGCCTCTGCCAGGGCTGCTGCATCCAGCATATATCTTTGGAGATATTCCTGGTTTAGGGTAGCTGGATTTGCTACTAATTTACAACAGGCTATGCTGAATACCCCTCTTAGAGGCTCTAGGCTGATTGGGAGTGATATTGAAAATGCTGTACGTGAGCTGCAGTTCTCCAGAATGACTTTAAGGTCACTCAGATCTCTGACCCCTCAGCCTGCCATGGGGGCATGATAGGGGCTTGTTTCGCAGACTTGCTGCCCATTGTGGCCATACCACCCATCAGCAGCCCTGTGTGCAGAGCTGTAGTGGTGGTCCCCAACCAGGTCCCCTCCCTCTGGTGCTTCTGCAAAGACACCCAAAGATATTGGTCACGTCAGTGCCCCCGCTGCCCCCCAGTACTTTTTAACTTTCCATTCCCCCCCCCCCCATTGTTGCCTCCAGGGGTGAGAGTGGAGAGTTGGATCCCCTTCATCTGTCAAAGTGGTGGGAGATCACGACAGACGAGGAGGTTCCGGAAATAGTGGAAAAGATGCATGTTCAGGAGTTGCTATCTATCCTTTCAGTTCACTGTCTGCCTGTTTGTCAGTATCATAGAGGATGCATACCTTCATATCAAGATTCGCAACAGGCAGTACTTCCACTTCATGCTGGAGGACAGCCATTATCAGTTCCAGGTCTTGCTCTTTGGTTTCTCCATGGCACTGCAGATATTTACCAGGTGTTTAGTGGTGGTAGAAGCGCTTCAGAAAGAAAGTCTTTATGTCTTCCCGTATCCGGACGACTGGCTTCTAAAGGCCCCATCCAGGGAAGCAATTCTATACACATTGTTCAGAACAAGACAGTTGTTCAAGGAACTGGATGTTATGGTGAACGTACCGACATCCATACTCGTTCACTGTCTATGCCTCCAATAAATTGGTGCAGTCCTGGACACAGTGATGGGCAATGCCTTCCTGCCTGCAGACAGGGTGGATGCTCTTGTTGCTCAGGCACAGCTGATAAGTTACATGTTATTACATATCAGCTCAGTGTTGCATCTCCTGGGGCTGATGGCAGCTGCCATCATTACGGTTTCCTTTACCCATCTCCATGTGCACTTACCACATTGGACTCTTTGAGTACAATGGGATCAGCTGACAGGCAAGATGGAACAAATGGTCCTCCTCGCATCCCCTCTCTGCTGTGCTCTAGTATGGTGGATGGAAACCCAGAACCTGTTATAAGGCGTTCCATTCTTCTCCCTGACTCCCATGCAGATCCTCACAACAGATGCCTCATCAGAGTCTTGCTGGGGTATCCATCTTGTTCATATCAGACCAGAGGATCCTGGATCAGTCTGGAGTCAGCTCTCCATATCAATATACTGGAGATGCAGACTGTTCTCATTGTTCTCCAGGCTTTCCAGGAGCATCTAAGGCCCAGTCCCTTGCTGATTCAGATAGACTGTGTCAGTGTCATGCACTTCATTAACAAGCAGGAGGGACGCTTACTTTTATCCCCTGTACAGGGAAGTGATGAGAGTGTGGTATTCAGCAGTGCCTTATGGCCATCAGCTATCAGCCATGTTTATCCGAGGTGTCCAAAATGTAGGGGCATCATGCAGCCCTAAATTCTGGAGGGGCACAAAATCCAGTCCTCTCTAGGGGGGTCTGGGGGTATACTCTCCCTGGAAAATTATGAAAAACTGAAGTCAAGTGGTGCATTTTGGTGACTTTTAGCAGGCCAGGAAGCTGTTCTCCAACATGCTAAATGCCATCATAATGATAGAGCAATGATACATTTTTTCTAGGGACATGGATATTTTGTTCATCCACACTTCTTGGCGTGTCTCTTTCCCCTTTAATTCTTGCCAGAAGATCTTAAAGCTGGCTCCTCCCACCCACCTGGGTGGTATAACCCTCGGCTCTGCCCCATGACGCCAGATCTTCCTTACCACTGGAAAATACAGGTTGCCTCCTCACCACTCCCACGTTCTGTAGGCCCTGGCTTTGTTTCCTTCAGATTCTTTGAAGATTAAGCTCATCTGAGCTAGCAATTGCGATCGTTGCTTTTCAATCATGGAAGATAAATCTTCACCCAGTTTCCGCCGGTGCCTGTGCAGCCAGAAAATGTCACACACAGACCTGCATACCTCATGCGTCTACTGTTTGGGTGTCAGCTATGACACTCAGGCTTGCGAGAGTTGTCTTCCTTTTCACCCGAACGTCCTCGACGACCGTCTCACACGTCTCAAGCTGGGCAGGCCTGAAAAACAGAGTCCACCGGTGAAATCAAAGGAGGCCCGGAGGGCAGTCTCTGCGGCTGCGGGGTCCGCCGAGCAGTTAGAGCAAATGCAGACCTTCAAGGAAGAGGCAGCGTGGGCTGCGGAGCTCTCCTCTTTGCCGATTTTTGTTTCACTCAACCTGGGCTCCACCTTCTTGGGCTCCTTCTGGAAGGTCTGCCAGTCTCTCCCCATTAAGGGCAAGGGACCTTTGGGAGTGCAATGCCTCCTGGTCCCGTAAAAAGGACAAGGAACCGAGAGATTCTTCATCTCAGCGAAGAGTACTTGGGATCGAGAGCAATCTCGGTCCCAGAGATCTCCAGTCTCGACTTTGGTCGAGACAGCTACTTTAGCTGCCAGCTTCTCAGCTTTGCCGACTGATCAGCCGGTTGAAGTCTTGAATCGACGATGCGGTGGAGATCTCTCTCGACCTGTATCGATCTGTTGCGCCTGCCGAGGTGCTTCTACAACTCTCTTACCAGGACTCTGGGAAATGGGCGGAGTACCCTCTTACAGACATTCTTAATAGAGGGGATAACCCTATGGAAGCCTTCCCAGTGGCCGAGGCCATTATTGGTCCGGCTTTGGAGCTTTGGCTGCACCCTGCCTCCTGCCCAGCGCCATCTGCCCGGATGGCCTGCAAGTACATGGTGCCCATTGGGTCCCTCTCAGGGTTCACAGAACACCCCTTGGCAGAGGGGTTGGTGGCTGCTTCTGTGTTCAGATTCACAAGCAGTTCTGCCAATACCGATCGACCTCCAGACAAGGAGTCTGAAAAATTGGACTACTCTACCAGGAAGGTTTATGCCGCCTCCTCACTAGGCCTCAATCAGGTAAGCTTGGCCGACATCATGGCTCACTTCTCTCATGCCCTGCTGGGCTCCTTGGATGAGGTTCTCACACATCTCCCCGCGGATCTTCAGACTCCTGTCAAGCAGGTCCAGGATCAGGGCCGGGTCATTGCCAATTAGCATCTTTAGATGGCCCTGGACTTCGGGGACTCATGCGCCCATTCGGTGGCAGCCATGGTTGCCGTGCACCGCAGGGCTTGGCTGAGACTTTCCACCTTCACAGCGGATACCCAGCACAAACTCACTGATGTTTCTTTCCTGGGCACTGAGCACTTCGGCCCAGGTGTGGATGATCACCTTCAGCGAATCAAGCAGTCCAGTGCCACCTTGGACTCAGCTACTTCTGCTCAGAAAGAGGTCCCTGGTGCCAAGAAACAGCAGAAGAAGAAGAAGCCATTTCAGCACCCTGCTCCTGCGGCCAAGGAGCCCTCCTTCCACGGTGGGCAGCAACAGCAGGCACAGGCTTGGCATCCCCAGCCCAAGTCCTGGCCCCCAGCAGCCCACAGAGGAGATCGAGGTTCAGGCGGCTTCCAATCTGGACCCTCTTCCTCCAAGCTTGCCCAGTGATGGGATAGGGGCTGCCACCCCTATTCCCGTCACACCAGCTCTGGGTCCTCCCATGGGGGGCCGGCTCTGACACTTTCTTTCTGCCTGGTCTGCTGTTACCATGGACAGGTGGGTCTTAGAAGTGGTCGGTCAGGGTCTGCCTCTAGAATTCAAGCAGTACCCTCCCAGCCAAGCTAAGCCCCACGGGAGGAAAGGATATCAGTCCACACTTGGTCGGCTCTGAGAGACGACATAGCCCAACTCCTCCTCAAGGAGGTAGTGTCTTCAGTGACAGATCCTCCAGTCAACCCAGGGTTCATTTCCAGGTACTTCATGGTCCCGAAGTGGATGGGGGCTGGCACCCCATTCTAGAGCTGCACAACCTGAACCAGCTTCTCAGGCCACACACCTTCAGGATGGTAACTCTGTCTCAGATCATGCCATCCCTGGAGCAGAACTTGTGGTTCTGCTCACCGGATCTCCAGGACGCGTTTTTTCCTGTCCAAATCCATCTGTCTCACCAGCGATTCCTCCGCTTCAGAGCAGAAGGAACCCTTTACGAGTTCCGAGCCATGCCATTTGGCCTGTCATCAGCACCGTGGGTCTTCACCAAATACATTGCGTGGTGGCAGCCACCTCAGGCATTGAGGGGTCAGAGTCTACCCCTACCTTGATGATTGGCTCTTAGCGGGTTTCACCCAGCAAGAGGTAGAGAGATCCAGGGATCTGGCCCTCCAGACCTGCACTCAGCTTGACCTCCTGATCAATGAGGCCAAGTCGGAGCTCGTGCCTTCGCAGGTGATATGCTTCATCAGGGCAGAGCTTGACTCCTGCCGAGCCAGAGCCTGGCTCCCGGCCAACAGGGCAGAAGTTCTCTCCTCCTTTGCCCAATCATTTCAGGTTGGGCACTTGCGCCCTGCCCTGGAATTTCTGTGCCTTCTGGGGTACTTGGCAGCCTGCACCACCATGGCCTGATGGGCCCGGTGGCATATGCACCTCTTCAGTGGGAGCTGGCCGTTCAGTGGACTCAGTGCCATGGTCACTTCGACCACCTGATTACTGTGACCCAGAAGATGTGGGACGATCTCCAGTGGTGGACCATCCTAGACCATCTGCAGGAAGGGATCCCATCGCTGGCATCCGATGGGATCCCTTCCTGCAGATGGAAGGGATCCCATTGCTGGCATCCGAGTGCAGTATTGGGGGGTGCTGTACTGTTGGGGTGTGCCGTCCTTCAGATGAGACGTTAAACTGAGGTCCCTTCTGCCCATCCTGGTGTTGTCCTAGTGGGTGTCCAGGTGGAAGTAAAAGAACCCAGGGCACTCTTCGCAAAGAGTAGGAAACATTTCCGGTGTCCTGGCCAACATTCCCCTTCCCATAAACCAGTTCATGCAATTGTCCAGGCTGTGTGTGGGTGATGATGTGCGATATGGCTGCCACCACACATTTAGTCACTTCACTACCCGTGTAGCATTGCTTGTAAAGCGCTTTGGATGTATGAAAAGCACTATATAAATGCTGATTCTTCTTCTTCTTCTTCTTTGTCCACCCTGAGCCGATGGCCGTCCTCATGACCGATGCCTCTCTCATGGGCTGGGGAGCCCATATGGGGAACAAAGGGGCCCATGGGTTCTGGACCCCTGAGGAATCCTGATACCATATCAACCTGTTGGAGCTCAGAGCAGTCAGGCTGGTGCTGTCAGCATTCCCTCAGCAGCTTTGGGGTCAAGTGGTTCAAGTCCAGACGGACAATACCACGACCTTGTACTAGCTCAACAGACAGGGCGGCACGCACTCCCAGCTGCTGTGCAGGGAAGTGCTCCGGATCTGGACACGTGTGAGCCGATCAGACACAGATCTCCTAGCCATCCATGCTGCAGGAGCCTCAAATCAACTGGCAGATGCTGTCAGCCGCATAGGCGAGACATCCCACGAGCAGTCTCTCCATCCAGAAATAGCTCACAGCCTGTTCTTCCACTGGGGCAAACCGATGGTGGGCCTGTTTGCCTCCAAGGGAAAACACCAAGCTGAGGCTGTTTCATGCCCACCCCCTCAGCGGGGCTCACTGCAGGGGGATGCCTTCTGGAGGCCATATACCCCAGGCCTCTTCTACACCTTCCCTCCAATTCCCTTTATCCACAAGGTGCTTCTCAAGGTGAGCAAGGACAAGGCACAAATGATCCTGGTAGCCCCAGATTGGCCCTGCCAGTTCTGGTATCCAGAGCTCCTCAGGCTCAGCAACAGGCTCCTGAGGCATTTTTCCAGCATGCCCGGTCCTGATATCAGTAAATCAGGGGAAGGTATTCCATCTGGATCTTCAGCCCCTGCACCTGACAGCCTGGTACTTGAGCAGTTAGAGTTCCAGGCTTTGGGTCTGTCTGAGGATGTACTCACAGTAATGGAAGCATCCAGGAAGGAGTCGACCAGAAAGTGCTACACCTTCAAGTGTAAAAGGTTTTCCATTTGGTGTCAGGGCAAGGGCCTAGACCCTTTGTCCTGTCCCATGGCTAGCATTTTAGACTACCTTTGGTCTCTGTCCAAAGGGGGCTTTTGTCTAAGACCCTTAAGGTGCACCTGGCAGCTATCTCTGCTTACTGAGCACGGGCTGGTCAGCAGACGGTGGCACAGGAGAAGGTGATCTGGCAGTTCTTCAAGGGCCTAGATCACATATCCCCTCCGGTGCTTGAACCTCCACCTTCATGGGATTTACTGCTGGTTTTGGCAAAACTCTTGGGCAAGCCATTTGAACCAATGCACAAGTGTAAGCTATTACACTTGTCGTGGAAGACCACCTTCCTGGTGGCTGTCACATCAGCCAGAAGGACTGGGAAGCTCCAGGCACTTTCAGTGGAGTCTTCTTACCTGGTCTTCCACAGGGACAAGATTGTTCTGTGCCCCCACCTGAAATTCCTACTGAAGGTGGTGTCAGAGTTCCATCTCAACCAGGCAACGACTCTGCCTGTGTTCTAACCAAACTACACCTCGAATGCTGAGTACAGGCTCCATAGAAACATAGAATTTGGTGGCAGATAAGGACTGCTTGGCCTACCTAGTCTGCCCATTTCCCTACCTAATGGATAACCATACTCTGGACCTGAGACGAGCTCTCTCCTATTACAAGGAGAGAACGAAAAAAAGTCAGGGAGAGGTTCGCCAGTTGTTTGTCACCTATGCTGAAGCCGCACTTGGCAGACCTGTAGCAAAGTGGACGATTGGCAGATGGATTACATCTTGCATTGATCTCTGATATAGGCTGGTGAGTAGGGGGCCTCCCGTAGGGCTAAAGGCTCATTCCACCCACCATACCACTGCGTCAGTGGCTCCTTCAGGGACATCCCTATCCAGGAAATCTGCCGGGCTGCTACCTGGAAGACAGCAAACACCTTCATCACCCACTACCACATCGATCTTGAGTCACACCGGGATGCTGGTTTTGGGGCCTCAGTTCTCCAGTCTCTGTTCCCAAAGTAGGGGGTGTGCGCCTTGCCTCCCTCCACCTGGAGAACTGCTAGGAGTCTGCCAAGTAGTGTGGATGAACAACATATCTGCATCCCTAGAAACACTGGTTACTCACCTGTAGCAGTAGTTCTAGAAGTGGTATATGTTGTTCATCCACACTGACCCACCTGACCTCCCCAGCTGTGGCGCACAAACCTGGCTTTCAGTGGGCTAAGATCTGGCGTCATGAGGCAGAGCCGAGGGTTATAGCACCCAGGTGGGTGGGAGGAGCCAGCTTTAAGACTTTCCGGCAAGAATTAAAGGGGAAGGGACATGCCAAGATGTGTGGATGAACAACATATACCACTCCTAGAACTACTGTTGCAGGTGAGTTACCTGTGTTTTCTGCCTTCAGTCTGTGGACGGTGACCTTTTGTATTTTCAAAGAAATTTTGTAAAAATTTAACTGAAATGGTACATTTTGGTGGCTTTTACCATACAGTGAATCAGCTATGAACTGGGAAATAAGCATGAGAAAGAAAGCCTTCACAGGAGGAGTTCATTGAAAGTTGGGACAGCATAACAATACACGACATATGTACAGCAGTACTCCACGCGATGCTTCCCACAGTCCTGTCTGTGAACCATGTAACTTGAGTCCAACCTAACTCACCGTGCCAGAATAGACCCCGAATGAAATGCTGCTACCCGAATGGCACAAGGGGTGCCCACCCAACTGACAATTCTGCAAGAATGGCGCATTGAAGCTTCCTCCCACCCAAACTGACTACCCGTTGGAACAGCACCCTAACTCACTGAGCCAGATGGAATGACAGAGGGAACACTCTCCGAATATACTGCCTCTGTTGGAGTTGCACACAGAATGATCCCCATCCCCCCAACTAACTTGCTTGGACAGAATGGCACATGGAATGCCTCCCAACTGACTGGCCCTGCAGGAATGTCCCCCTCATGTGACTGGTCCCCCTGGAATTGCCCATGGAATGCCCCCCCCCGCAACTGACCACCCCTCATCCACCACATAAGTGGCAGAGCAAAGGTATGTGGACTGCAGCCACATGCCCTGGCAAGCCTCCTGACCTGGTTGCCTGTCAAGTGCAAGTAAAGTTTGTGATCGGGTGACGGAGTGTGCAAGGCTTTGATTAGGTTTGTGAATACAGTGGGGGCCTCCTAGTCTTCTCCCCCAGTTAAGTGGTAAACACTCTAGATGTAATGATAGACTGTTAGCACAGCAACTACATTAGGGCAACACAATTAGGGTGCTGCAACAAACGAAACAGTGACAGGGGTGATCTTGATTTTAGATTGCCCCTCATTAATGCTGTCCTTTGTGCCCACACAATTTCTGCCCCCTCCAGGGCATGCCCACCCAGGAGGAGGTTATCTTTAGTTGTGGTGTGTGTGGGGAGTTGAAGCCCCTGCATGGGGGGGCTGCATGGGGCGAAGCCACCCACAAAACAGGACTGTTTCCCGGGATGACTCTTTGGCGCTATACGTCCCAGGAGCTGCAGTGCCTGACACCATAATGCTGATGACGTATTGTCTTTGCCCATATCGGCGTCAAAAAATGACTGTCTCAACGATAGAGGTGAACCGATGTAATGGAGCCCGTGCAGACACCACACATAGGTGGTACTGTAGGCTTGATGAATAGAGCTCAAAAATAGCACAGCCAGAAAAGGACATCTACTCTGGGAATACTGTGTTCAAATGCAACACTTAAGCAAAAATGTCTGAATTGAAGTTAGGCTGGAGTAAAACCTAAAGATGCCAAACCCCGATGGTGCCAGAAATAATAGTAAAATAATACCCCTGCCACCCTCCCCAAACCCCGATGGTACCAGAAATAATAGTAAATATTAATATCCACACTGCCCTCCCTGCCAATCTCAATTCCCGATAATAATACTGCCGCCGCCCTCCCCCAAACCCCGATGCCCCCCAGCAGGGATCCCTGGTGCATCTGGCTTTGGCGCAAGCTGCTGTTTGCTGCAGCTTGCAGCGCTCTAAGCCCCCTTTGAGAATTGAGCCCTTCATGTTCAGTCTAGTTTGAATCACCCACACAAGCATAAGCCTCAAGAGCCTTCCCTGAAAGTGGCATTACTATGTGAGTGGCCCAGGCAGATCAACCTTATTCAGACTGCTAGAACAATTTCTCAAAGCTTCTTGCAAGAGAATCTTTATCCTCCCTTTCCATCAGCTGAGGAAACTGTGTAATGTTAATTTAATAAATAACAGCATCTTGGGTGGACACACCCAAATCCTGGCCCCTACGTCTTGGTTTATGTGTCCCCACACACACTCGGGCCCTGGCAACACCCAGACGACACATGCACCACAGGATCCGACCATTTTCACTCTTTACTCCTGCTCAAAATAACATTAATTGAATGCGCACTACTCAGGACGTGTGGACCCTTGTCACTTGCTTACACCGCCAGGCTATCTCATTACTTTATAATTTAATTCTAGACAAATCCCCACAGGCCAGTGATGGTCTGTGTCCTATGTGGGAAGTGGATTTCCCTGATCCACATATCAAATGGGATAAAATATGGCAAAATCTATACATACATACAAAGAAATGACAGACGGATGCTCAGGCAGTTCAGTATCCTAATAACCTTTATTATTGTATAAAAACTATATAATGAAATATCGTGACAAAGAACAAATACTGCTGTTTTAAAATGATTTGTGCTCACTTGCAGTAGTACAAGTAGTAGTAGTTTTTATTTTATAGCGAAACCTCTGAGCCCTTTACATATTGCAAAAGCAGAACAAAAATAGAAACCAGAGAACACAAAGTACAACAAAGGAGGCTGGGGCCGAGGTAGATGTTCATTAAGAAAGCCAAATAAAAAAGACCAATAAACCAGTCATAATTTGAATAGCATTATACAGGAAGAAAAGATTGATTTAAGAAAAACACCCTCTGCTTTTGAAAATAGTAACCAGACAAGAGTAATGAGTTTCAGCTAGAAGCCAGTTCCAAATGGCAGGGGATGTCACTGCAAAGGTACGGTCACCAGCTGACTTTAAATGGGAGGGTGGCACCCACAGAAACCCCTTCTCCATGGACCTTACCTGCCTGGCAGGGTATAAGGGGTCAGGAGTTCACTGAGAAGCTGTGGGCGGGCCCAGTCTGGGCCCAAAACACCGACACGGTGATTGGGAGAAAAGACAGTTTGAAGAACTTTTGCTATTTTTCGGGACGTCCAACTCATGATACAACCCTAAATTTTGGACAGGAGTGGGTGTAACTTGCAGCCCCTGCCTGCCCCCCCCCATATTTCTAATCAGCAGCAACTCTGGCCCATGGCCCAGCCCACAGTACTGTAGACAGACACTGAGTTATCCCAGCCCAGGCCCAGGCGACACCCAGACGACGCACCACATTGCCCGGCCATTTTCCCTCTTTACTCCTGCTGCTCCACATATTTACTTAGTTAGCTGATGTTGTTGCTCGAGTCAGACCTCTTACTGTCAAGTAAACTAATGCGGATGGGGCAGCCGCACACCAGCGTCGTTCTCCGACTCCCGGGACTTGCTCTCTGACTGAGTCTTTTCTTCTTCTTGATTTCTGCACAGCCTACCGAGTAGCACGGCTGGCTTCACTGCAGGCATGTGGAGATTCAGCAGCTCACAAGATGGGGATGGGCTGCAGACTGGCGCCAAATTCCTTGCCCAATCAGACGGTGCCAAAAGGACCTGGTAGGAGTTGCCATACTGCAAAGTGAAAAAGTTAGTCTTTGGATGAAAAAATGTTTTCTTAAAGGGACATTGACAAAAACAGGCTGTACTGCACTAGCCAAGCAGGGAAACTTGGGGGAACATTCTGACTGTCTGGCCCAATCGATCATCAACCCCTGCATTTTTAGCAGACCTCACCCCCCACCCCCCACCACTAACGACTTCAAAAAATGCATGTTTTTTTGGACCTTGGATTTCTTGGAAATATGAATTTTATGTATTTTTTTTACTGTAGTTTGTGCAATTATATTGGAGGTCACATGCCCCCTCAGGCCCTATGGGCATGACGCCACTGCCAGGATATTTTGGCAGAGACAGACTAAGCAGGTCTCAGTCTCTGCTGCATAAATAGGAACTGACCTACTTGGTAAATGTCATCTTCACAAGTTGGACCATTTGCATCCCTCGTACAGTGCAAAACTGCCACATTCCTGCTTGCTTGCACCAGAGCATGCATTTTTTGGGCGAGATGCATTGTCCTTCTCCTGGAAAGGGAGGTTCCTTTACAGATTTGTTCCGATCCTTCTCATACAGAGGGGTTGCCCAAGCTGCGGGCCAACCATTCTACCCTAATACTGTCTTCTTCTGTCTGTCTGTCTTCGATTTGTTTTCCACTTCTGTAGCATCAGTCAGTGGAGCTTCCTGTTCAGCTCTTTGTTTGTCCAGGTCTGCTGCCTCTGACCCAGGGGTCCGTGGTCCATCCAGACCTGCAGTCCCTGCATCTGTATGCATGTTTCCTGAAGATACTGTCTTTGCTTGTTTTGGTGTTTCTGTCTTGCTTACAGCTAGAAAGCCTTCTACTAGACAACACATATTCTTTGAAATGGAAGCTCTTCCTCATATGGTGTGCTTTCCATTCAGTGGACCCATTTACATATACTATCAGTACTGTACTGGACTACCTTCTGTCCCTGTCTGACTCCAGTCTCTACTGCGTGTCCGTTAAGGTGAACCTGGATGCTGTTTTGGCCTTCTATGACTCTACTAATGGGTGCACAGTGGTACAATCAAAAGTGTCCTGTATGTTTTTGAAGGGTATTCTGCACGTGCATCTCTGATTTATAGATTGGTTTCACCTTGGTACCTTAATTTAATTTTGGAATAAGGCCTTGGCTGTATTTTGTAAAACAAGACAAGTACAGAGGGGCTGTTCAAAGTAAGGGAGAGGAGGGACACCAGGGGCCATGATATGAGACTGGAGTGAGGAAGGTTCAGGAGGGAGATGAGGAGACACTTTTTTACAGAGAGGGTGGTGGCTGGGTGGAATGAGTTACCCCCTGAAGTGGTATGCAGTAGAACAGTGGACTGCTTCAAACGAGGATGGGACAGGACAAGGGGGAGGGTTAATGAAGGGGAAGGGTGGAAGGGAGGGGCAGCTGCAGAATAAGGGGTGCTAGCTGCACATTCGAGCAGACTTGATAGACCTCTAAGCCTTTATCTGCTGGCAAATTTCGTATATTCATATGTTCATATTTGAGCCTGCTGCAAGATGTGTTTCCTTTCATGGAAAACCCTGTTTTTGGTCACCATGACTAGTGCTCATAGGATTTCCAAGCCTTTTGTTTGGTCTCCGGGTTCCTTATAGTAAGAAGCCCTGTGAGCTTATCCGGGGAACAGAGGAGCAGTGGATCTGCTCATGATTATATAGGTGCCAATCCTGCACATCATGGCATGCGACCCCTGGTTGCAAAATTTTCCAAGTGGTCCTGATGCCAATGGCTTACAGTTCCAAAGATATGGCCCAATGGAGGAGAGTTTCTCAAAGATCTTTTGTTACAGTGAGTAACTGTTCTGTCTCTTTCATATGTCTCCTCTCCCTTCTGGTCTCCGGCGACTACATGTTCAAGGCCTCAAGTTGGTCCTTATATGATCTGCTATGCTGGCCTTGAATCATTTTTCGTTACTCTTCACTGTACCGTCTCAAGCTTGTCTTTTCTTAGATGGGGGCTTCAGAACTGGGAACAGTATTTCAGATGTGGTCTCACCAGTAATTTATAGAGCGGTGGTGTCACCTCCTTCCTCTTGCTGTTGAACCCCATCCTGATACACTACAGCATCGTGTTTGCCTTGCTACATTGGCTAGATTGGTTTAGGGAGCTACTTATGATATAAATATATTAGTTTATGCCATACCTGTGAGGATATAAAATGGCATATCACAGTGATATTTCCTGTCACTGTGGACCTAGAGTGAGGCTGTTGTAATATCTATCACTCAGTGTCTAGTATTCTCACTGTTGGTCCATAGTGGCCATGTAGGTGCAGTGATTATAGTTAATAATATTGATACTCGTGTTCCAGTGTGATGATCTTCACACAGTGATGTTGTGCTGGGATAATATCACTGTTGAAGGTAGCCAGTGAACAATCAAGTCGCAGGATTTTTTCTTGTCATTGTATAATAAAAGGCATGGCATAATCAGAAATCGCAGACATTTTCCCTCATGCAGTTTGATTGCAGTCAGGGAAAAGTATCAGTGATATTTGCACAAGGTACAGCAGTCTAAGGGTTGTCTCGCACTGGTGCTTGGAGGGCTTCAGTGCTCATCTGGTTGCGTACCAAAAATACACTAGAACAAGAAAAGACGACACTCATCCAGAACGGGTGCCCCCAGTGTAACAGCATGAAGCACTGTGCACAGGATTGAAGGAACTTCAAACGTGTTATTATATGCCAAATGCAAAGTGTGAACGTGCTTTCACAAAATCACAGGTACATACCTTCCTTGAGTCCAGACATGCAAGTGATGTTGCCCTGGCACTTCACTCATCCAAGCTCCTAGCAATGATGCACCCTCATTTATGTATGTCACCAGCTGATAACATCTTAATGACATCACAACAAAAAAGGTGTTTGTTTCACAGTACATTTCAGGGAACCACCATTAAACAAAGTGCTATTTAAAGTTCTATAGTGCTGCGTATTACATACACACACACATATAAAATATTTAGTATTTCTATAAATAGTTATATTTTAGAGCAAGTATCAAAAGGAACCACAACCTAAAAATGCTAGTAGAATAAGTTTCCTGGCTAAAGTATTTAATTTTTTCTACTAGACTGGTGCTTGTCATAACCACTCACAAAGGTAATGTGGACCATAGGGATCCAAAATTCATGCATTTGTACCTGGTAGATTTTACATTTCTAACACCAGGGGCCCGATTCCAAAAGGGTTACGGCCAACACAAGGTGCTTGCCTCAAACAGCAATGACGCAAGTTGCACTTTGCATCATATTTTGCGGCATTCCCTATTCTGGTATATGATCTGTGCCGGAACGGGATGCCACTGTGCCAAATGGGCACTGCGCCACCCTTGCAACAGGCATCTGGGTCGCCATGTTGCAAGGGCTTGTGCCAAGTGGGGCTGCAACATTACCATTTTTTGAATTCTGAAAGTCCCGGGCCAGGTCAGAGCAAGGCTCCACTTAAACCTGCCAGAGATGGTGGTCTAAGCCCTCTGCCAATGTGGGACACTGTGGTGGGAGGGTTACAAGTGGGGTCAGTGAGCAGGAGGGGCATAGGGTGGGTTGGTGTGATGGCGGGGAAGTATGGGATTGCTTTGGTACCCAGCGGGGTACATATGCCTCCATAAATATTATACATAGCACCCTGCCTGGTGCAAACATAATCCTGTACATTCCCGCTGTCACTCCAACTCACCCTATTCCCCACCATGCCCCTCCTGCCCCCTGACCCCCTCCTGTCAAGAGGATACCCCCCTCACCACCACCACTAATGCTGTCCCATCCTGTGTTGCACCATTGAGGGGGGAGCCAGATCCCTGTGGCATGTGCCGCGGCTGCACCAATGGGTTGGATGCTGTTCTGCACTTGCGTTGATCCCGGGGATTGTGGTGCCAGGACCCTGCCTTTTTGTGGAATCCGGTGCAGGGTCCCTGGCGCACTCGGGTATTGCCACATCCCTGGAGCATTGCAACTTGTGTCGCTCCAAGGGATCCTTTCAGAATCAGACCCCAGGAATCCATCAGTATATTTTCAGAAGCTGTATCTCAGTCTGCTGGATTGAGTTGTTCCAGATATAGAGCTCATGCTAATTATGGAATTTAGCATTAGAATGAAGTTCAGGCTCTAAATTGTGGTCACCATTCCCCTAACTGCCTAACAACAGATTTGTTTCTTCACTGAAGAGAACAGTCACCCCAAAGTACAGCTTCACTCTTCTGGCCTCCAGAATGGGACTTTAGGCAGTTAGGGGAAAGATGACCAGAGTGCAGAGTTTGAACTTCATTCTAATTCTAAATTCCATACTTGGTATAAGTTCTATCTCCAGGGCAACTCAATCCAGTGAACTGAGATGCAGCTTGTGAATATTACTGAGGGACCCCTTAAGAAGAAAGAATAGTTACCTACCGTAACAGTAGATCTTCAAGAGAATCTCCTCCATTGAACCACATTGTGGAATTGTAAGCCATTGGTGTCAGGGCCACTGGGAAACTTTTTCAGGCTGGGGCCACCCACATCAGCGCACCATGATGGTGCCCATATAATGTCGACATCCCCAGCATGCCACATGCTTGGAGGATCATAGTACTGGTAGGGATCGAAATGACCAGGACCAAAATCAGGCACACAAGAGAAGCAATGGAAATCTGATTACGGATGTCTTAATGGCAACAGAAGGAAAATAAAACCCAGCTTGTGACAGCAGGCAGTATAGTCACCCGTCAACTGACAAGGGTTGGGAGGCAGGGAGGGGGAACTGCAGCTCAGTGGAGGAGATTCTCTCAAAGATCTACAGTTATGGTAGGTAACTATTTTATCTTCTTTGAGGATATTTCCCTTCACTCAGCCACATCGTGGAACAGTTCCCAAGCAGTACCAAGCAGGGAGGGAGGACAGCAGGACTTAATGATCCTGAGTGAGGAGGCCTTGCAGAACAGTGAGGCCAAAGCAGGCACGTCTCCAAGAGATGATGTCCAGACTGTAGTGTTTAGTCAATGTGTGAACAGCACTCCAAGTGGCAGCAGCCGACATATTCTGAAAACAAGCCACTGAGGTAGCCACCCCTCAAGTGGAATGAGCATGAAAAGGATCAGGAAGCTGCTTACCCTACTTCTGCTAACAAAACATAATGCAGTTGGCCTGCCATTTGAATGGGCCTTGTTTAAAAATCAGGGAGCCCACCAGTCTGGGGACCAAAGCAATACACAGTTGAGAGAATCTTCTTGAATCCTTAGTACGATCCAGGTACTAACGCGGCATCATATGGATGTCTATCGTATGTAGACAATGCTCCCCACTGTCTGTGAGAGAGGAAGAGGAAACAGGAAGGTCTGTTGTCTGATTTGGCATTCTCAAACACAACATTCAGAAGAAAACAAGGATTGGTACATAATGTGGCCCTGTCCATGTGAAGAATAATAAACAGAGGATCTGCAACCAGAGCCCATGTCTCCAAAATGCATCTAGCAGATGTCACAGCCACTGGAAACAGTGGCTTTAAAGAGAGGAAGCACATCTCACTCGTAGTTGCAGGCTCAAAGGGAGGCACAGTTAGTGACTCTAAGACCAAAGTCCCACAGTGAAACTGAATCTCGGACCGTGTGTGTGTGTGTGCGCGCGTGCGCGCATGTGCAAAAGGAGGATGCCTCTGTGGAATCTTGGGGAAACTTCCAACCATACTTTTCAACCTTTTGTCCCCCAAATGTGGAACATTGCCTCTCAAAATGTGGAACAAATGAGCAAAATGTGGAACACTTAATCAAATTTTTACCTAGGAGGCTCAGAACACTGTTAAAATGTTTGCATTTATGTTCAGAAAGTCTGTTATTAATTGAATAATATATTTTTTGCATCATTTACTATAGATTTTTGCTTTAAAATGTTAATACTGAATGTGGAACAAGTCCTTACAATGTGGAACAGGGACCATTTGTGAAGTAAAATGAGGAACGTTCCCCGTAATGTGGCACAATTGGGAGGTATGCTTCCAACTGGCCTGCTGTCTTGCCCTCAGATAGGGCATAAAAGACCAACAGCATGACTATGTGGACCTTTATGGAGGAATACCCTAGTCCTGACTCCTTGAGGGACAGAAGGTAGTCCAGAACTTTAGGAACTGGACATATAAAGGGATTCAATGCATGTCTTGTACACCAAACAGTAAAACGTTTCCATTTTTGTGAATAAATGTACCATGTAGACTTCTTTCTAGCCACCAACAGCACTTCTGCAACCGCCAGGGAAATCCCAAAGTGGGAGAGCTCTGTGTTCATAGGAGCTATGCGTGAAGCTGCAGGGATTGAAGATCCAGGTGCACCGGAGCACCTGTGTCAGAAGTCCAGCTCACAATGGGAGAGGGACAGGAGGTTCCACTACCAGTTGTTGGAGAAATGGTAACCAAATTTCTCTGGGCCAGTGAGGGGCCACCAGAGTCAGGGTGGCATGCTCGGCCCGCAGTTTCACCAGAACCCTCTGTATTAGAGGAATGAAGGGAAAACATACTGAAACTTCCCTTTCCAAGAGAGGAACAACCTGTCTCGCCAAAAAAACTCCAGTCCCTGGTGTGAGAAAGCAGAAATGAGGCAGTTTTGCATTGTATGGAGAGACAAAAAGTTCTTTGTCCAGGCAAACCCATTTTTAAACTAGGCCGTCCATTATTGTAGTGGACTGAGTGCTTGACGCGAGAAAAACTGAGGCGTGATGAGAATGCCAGTGTTTTATAGGCACACGGTATATCGATATGGATGACACCAGCCTTCAAAAAGTTTCCAAGTGGTCCTGACATTGACAACTTACAGTTCCATGATGTGACTCAATGGAGGGAGATATCCTCGAAGAAGATACAACATTATTATAGCGAGTCATTTTTTTCCTCATTCTCTGTACGTCTAACAAATGAATGGTCATACCTATTAGCACATATCTAGTAAACAACAATAAACACTCTAGAACAGTGGATCACCCTATTACATTTCATTTGTCATTGTTGCCAAACCTGAGGTGATCACAGCCTAGATCGCAGAGTGGTAGAAAAGCAAGAAATACTGGAGCCAGTCCAAAAGAAACCTTTGTCCAGTTTGTGTAGGAAATGATGAAGACACATACTGTGCTTTGAAAAAAAAGAGAACACGTTAATGTTATTACATACATATATACAGATATTATAAAGATTCACAGATCAGATTCAAATGCATGCTAGGGATGACTGGCTTGATAGACTATATGAAAACATTAATCACTCAATTTAAACTTCATTGCTTTACTTTTTACAGGACAGGTTTTACGTCAATGTAACCATACAGACCTGTTGGTTTAAGACTTTCATAGTAGTGAATCCATCTACTTTCTTTCAAGAGAAGGGTACATAGCCTGTCTCTATCCCTTCCAGGTGGTTCTACCACTCTATTCCCATATGGTGGAATTCACTAATATCTGAATCATGTACCTCATAGAAATGGGCACCCACTGGTGTATCTCTTTTTGCATTCAGAATAGAACATAAATGTTCTTGAGTGCATTCCTTCAGGGCTCTAATGGTTCTCCCTATGTGCACTTTGTCACAGCTGCACTAAAGGCATGTCATTTGTAGCACAGCTGATGAACTCTCATATCTCCATTGTTTTGTTCTGTACCGAGTGGTAACATGTTTTACTTGTATTGCAAACTTACACATATTAGTTACCACACCTGTGAAATCCAGCTGGTTTTACTGGTAGCCAGGTGAGTGCCCTTGTTTCTGTTTTAGGTAATTGACAATGCACTAACCTGTCCCGTAAAGGAGTAGTACACTCTCATATCTTGTAAATGTTATTTTCTTCCCCATCAACAGATAACACTTTTTGTATAGCTAGTGAGGATATATGTGCTTGATTCACTTTGTTTTCACTGTTCACACCAGTGCCTGTAACTAGCCTGGGGTCTCCATGTTTTAGTTGTTGACCTCTCATTGACCCTGAGATCTGCATTAGCACATGAGAACATGACGTGTCAGCACCCTTTAGACTCCACAGTATTCCTGTCTGCTTATTTAGAATTCAACAAACAGGTTGCAGGAAGGTATAAAATACCACATTTACCTTCAGTTAGCTTTACAAACTGTCTTAAATGTAATGTAAAACCTTTAGACTGCATTCAGTCTGATTGTTTCTAGAGAGTTTTTTTTTTTTCAGGTTATGTGTACTTTCAGCATAGAGATATGTGGTGTAATTGGGTCCTGTGGCATCCTGTTGTCATATGCTAATACGGCTGTCAGGGACGATGAGATTTCAACAACCAGAAAATGGGGGCCCCCCAGGCTAGTTACAGGGGCTGGTGTGAATAGTGAAAACAAATTAAAGTAAACACATGTATTTCCAGCAGTTACATGAAAAGTTGTCTGCTGACAAGGAAACAAATAACATTTACAAGCTATGAGGGTGTATTACTCCAATTTGTAACCGTTTGAATGTCACTCTGGGTACTTATCCAATCTGAGATGTCAGCCTGTCATTACTAAGCAAGGTATTCTAGATCTTACTTCGAGGGGGCTCATGCAGCAGGTAACACCTTTAGGACTGAAGCTGGCAGGCGCCAGGACCCCACAGAAAACTTCTAGCTAACAGTATAAAGCGGGGGACCACCCCCTGACGTCGGCCCACCCCCGATGTCATGTATGATATAAAAGGGGTAGTCCCCAGTTCTTTTCCGGCCATCAACCGTGCAAGTCATACCTCCGCAGACACCTTCAGCTAGTTGACCGCCATCTTTCTTTGCACTTACCCATGCTTTATTTTCTCTAAAACTATTTGCCTCCACAGGTTCCTTTGCATGTCTTCTTCTCCATCCTCCTCAGTTGAGTGGCAGCGACCAAAGTGTGTGTGTGGCAGTCAGATCCCCCACAAGAACGGTATTTTGGCTTGCCTGTTCTATCTAGGCCCAGACCATGATATAGAGGTCTGCCAGCACTGCCAAGATTTCAGTCAGCGCACTTGGCTTCACTGCCAGAAGACCCTCGAAGCCTTCTTGCTTTCTAAAAAGCTAACCAAGATGGAGTAGGAGCTTCAATGAAAAAGTTCATCTTCTTCCCCGGCCTCTGTGGCCTCTGCCTCCTCTCCTTCCCATAAGGAGAGGAAATCGAGTGGCAAACACAAGCACCGGGAGAAGCACAGGGAGAAACCCCGGTCAGCTTCCCGCTCACAGTCCCCGACCAAGTCAACGACTGCTTCTGGGTTCCCCCAATGAGGGGTTGGTTCCTTCCACCGCATTAGCCCTTTCTCCCTCCGGGCTTCCCGGTGGCCAAACCTCCCACTCTCCTTACTGTATCGGGAGAAGATTCTTCAGGGCATGGAATTTTGTCCCCCAACCCTCAGCCTCTCAAGCTTAGGCCCTTGGTCCCTGTGGGTTCTAAGCTGAGTGGCTCAGTTGGTGGCTCTTCGGGCGGCAGGTCTTTGCCTGTTGCTGTCCCAGCCAGGGTGTCTACCAAGTCCTCCCCAACGTAAGGGACTAACTCTAACAGGCGATGCCCAGGACAGGCGCTCTCCTCCCCATGAGAGTGGTACCTTCGTCCCACATGGGAGCCAGCTTCCCAGTTCATGCGACTCCTCCTAGGTGGACACTGGCTGAGTCACCAGTCTGGCACCCACCTATGCCAGTACCTTTGATGCTGGCTTCTCCAACGTCTCTTCTGGCGACCCTGTCATCACCTAACCCTCCTAACTCGCTGGCCGGGCCTGATGCCCACCCTCAGCTGATGCCCAAGGGTCTGATGCCTGATTCCCGGTTCAGACCATCCAAAGCCAGATGGTTCTGCCCCCAGGGACTGACACTGGATAACCTGGATTGGCATGCATTGACACCCGGGTTACCCCAGCCTGATGACCAGACACTGGGGCCCTCTAAACCTAACACCTTAACACATGAGCCCCACTGTTCATCCTCCACAGGCTCTGAACAAGCTTTTTGCAGCCTGGTGGGCCTATTTTAAAGATAAAGAGGCCTCTAAGGCACCCTCCAAGCCTACTCCTCAAGGGCCACCTCCTGAAAAGCCTCCTGTGTGCCCACCTACTCCTCCACCTAGGGGAACCACTCTGACGCCGGATGATGCCAATACCCCCATACCAAAAGAGAGGCCTGTAAGCAGCCACATTCACCTTTGCCCTCCCTGGATTCAGGGGATTTAGATGGTTACTCCTCCTCCTTCTCTTCCTCCTCTTCAGGCTGTGATGACTCCGATCTTCCCTCGGAGCCCGAGGGCTCTAAGGTCCCCCCCACTCCCCGCCTGATGACCCAAAGTTTATGGATTGAATGCGGCACATCCAACAGTTGAATGGCTGGGATACAGAGGAGCTGGATCCGGGGTGGTGTCAGTTAGCCTACTTTCTCAGGCAGAAGGAAACCCAACCCTTGGTGGTCCCTGCGCTTGTCGAGTCTTATAAGGACGTCAACAGAGCGGCCTGTAAGTGCCCCTTTTCTATGCCAGCCATCTCCAAGAAGTCAGACCCGACTGTATTGTGCTCCTAGAGAGGACCCTTTTTACGGTGAGCACCCAGAGGCAGACTTCGTTGTAATCAGTGCTGCCCATGATCGTTCCAGGCACCCTAGACACGTAAGTACACAACCTCCAGACAAAGACTCCAAGCAATTTGACCAGTTGGCCAAAATGTTTATTCTAGGGACATGGATATGTTGTTCATCCACACTCATTGGCAGTATCCTTGCCGCTTTAAATCTTGCGGAAGGTCTTCAAGCTTGCTCCTCCCACCCACCCGGGTGGTATAACCTCGGCCCGCCCATGATGCCAGATCTTCCTTACCGCTTGGAAGCTCAGGTTCCTCCTTAACGCTCTGCGTTTATGCACTGGTTCCTTTTTCTCCGCTTGCGGATTTAAAATAATATTTTGCAAAAGAGCTTCAGTCTTGATCCCTCGCGGCTGCGATGGACAAATCGACTCCGGATTTTCGAGATGCCCATGCGGGCAGAAGATGTCCGGACGGATCCACACTCCACGCGTGTGTCTACTGCTTAGGCCTTGAGTACTCCACCCGCAGGCTTGCGACTGTGTTTCATCTTTCTCGCCACGCTCCCCGCAGACCGTGTTGCCCGATTGCAACTGGGTCGCGCCCCAGAAGCTGCTCCGTGAAGTCCAGGAGGCCCGGTTGGCGGTGTCCGCGGCGGCGCGGCTTGGCGGATCAGCTCGAGGATGGTCGCTCGAAGAGGAGGCGGCGCGGGCCGATTCTTCCTCGCCATGCATTTATCCCTCCTCTGGGTTCTTCCTACACGCTTCCTTTAAGGAGCTTTTGTCTGTCCCTCTCCACTAAAGGAGAAGGGCTTCGTCTGCTGGACCTTATTCTCGGTCCAAAAAGAGGGACAAGGGTAGAGTCCCTCCGTCGAGCTCTTGGGAGCGGGAAGGTCCCTCTCCCAGACGATGGGCCGGTAAGCCCGGTCGACGCTCGGCTTGACCACTGGCCTCACTGGTGTCCCGTCAGGTCAGTTGACCCGAGACTCCACTGATAAAGTCGAGATTTTCTCGACCCATTAGACAGGCTGTCGCCTTTAGCAGCCGAGATTCCTCTCCCGGTTCCCCGGAGGAGTTGAGATCCCTGGGCTCGCCTGTGCCTCCGGGTTCCGAGCCCTCGGATGGACCTTCCAGCCGGGAGTGCCGGTTCGGCCGACACCTCCCGCACCGACCCGGAAATTCCGGGACTCTCGGTCTCGGTCTCGGACCTCTTGGCGGTCAGCCGTTCCCACCGTCATAGCGGTCTGTGCCTCGGCACTGCCTAGGCGGCTGCCGGCTCGCCCTCGTCCTCCTCCTCCTCGATGAGGGAGGCTTCGCGTAATTACGCCGACGGTACGAGACCTTATGTTGCACAAGCTCCTCCTGGCGGGAATAAGCCGACTCGCACCTTCCCCGCCATTAAGTGGCTGTCACCGGAACGGCCTGGCCAACCCTCGACTTGTCCGAGGGCCTATACCCAGGCGGTTGTTCGGCCAAACCAGTTGCTCCACCGATTCCCGTGGAACCTCCGCCTCCACAGCCACCACTGGGGCTCCGACCAAGGATTCTCGGTCGGCAAGGGCTTACTCCCATCGGCTGTCAGTTACCCTCACTCCCGACCGACCTCGGCAGGTGAAGGGTGGCTCAGGCCAGAGGCAGCTCTTCGAGGACTCTTCCGAGTCCGAAGCGATTCCTCCTTCTTCCAAGCGACTGGACTTGGAGTCTTCAGGAGAGTCAGTCAATGGACGATAGCCGTCGTCCTTCCGGGACTGCTTCGGCTCATCTCGAGTCTACCGGGATGGAGCTCGAACCGTTTCAAGCGGGCCAGGTATCCCTCACGGAGATTCTGGACCGAGGGATTCTCCGACGAGGCCTTTCCGGTGGCCGAGGCCATAGTGGGTCCGGCACTGGAACTTTGGCAGCGCCTGCTTCCTGCCCTCGCCCGGCCAGGATGGCCAGGAGAGTATGCGATCTCTAGGGTTCCTTGTCTCGGTTTGAACACCCTCTGCTGAGGGGTTGGTTACCGACAGCTGCCGCGCCACTGCACGTAGGATGTGGACAAACCTCCTGACAAGGAGTCCAAGAAATTGACTATGTCGGGCGAAAAGTCTACGCCAGTCCTCTCTCTGCCTTCGCCAGGCCAGTTCGCCGCTCCTCATGGCACATTTTTTCATGCCCTGTTGGGCTCCCTTGATGAGGTCATCCTCATCTTCCCCGATCTGCAGACTACGGTTAAGCAGGTGCGGACCAGGCAGGCAGTGGCCAAACAGCAGCTCCAGACTGCTTTTGGATGTGGGGACTCATGTGCTAGATGGTGGCAGCCGCAGTGGCTATAAGTCGGCGTGGCTTGGCTGAGGATATCCACCTTTACTGGATACCCAGCACAAGTTGGCGGATGTTCCTTTTGGGACTGACCTCTTCGGCCCTGGGGTGGAAGGTCACCTGCAGAGGATCGAGAAGTCCAATGCTACCTTGACTGGTTCTTCCGCTCAGAAGGACAAGGCCGCAAACCACAGCCTAAGCCCTTTCGTCCTTCTGTGTGCCCCGGCGCCGGCCCAGCAACGTCAGGGCCAGCAGGCTCGGCCTGGCATCCCAAACCCAAGCCGCCGGCTTCCTCTAACAGGAGGCAGGGAGGAAAGGGCCAGGAGGTCCCTCGGCGGTCCCTCCTCCAGCCTGCCCAGTGACGGCTGAGGGTGTCGCCCCATCCCCCACACCTACCCCTGGGTCCCCCTGGGGACGGCTCCGCACTTCAGTTCACTTGGTCCATTGTTACCAGACAGGTGGTCTTGGAGGTGGTGGGAAGAGGCCTGCCTCTGGAATCTGAGCAGGCACCACCCTTCAGAGCCGCCGCCTCGGGGCTTCGATCCCAGCTCACTGGCGGCTCTGCCGAGCCGACATCACTCTCCTCCTCCAGAAGGAGGTGGTAAGAGAGGTGGTGGACCCTCTTCAGACCCAGGGTTTGTGTCCAGGTACTTCCTGGTTCGAACGGACGGGGTTGGCGCCCATTCTCGACCCATACGACCTAAACAAGTTCTCGGCGTCCTCAACCTTCAGGATGGTCACACTTGGCTCAGATAATACCATCCTTGGAACGCGCGTGGGTGTGCTCTGCTCTCGGACTTGCAGGGCCACGCGTTTTTTCAGTCCCTATCCGTCTGTCTCACCAGAGATTCCTTCGCCTCGAGCAGAAGGATCTCTCTCGATTCCAAGCCATGCCCTTGGCTTGTCTCCAGCTCCCAGGGTCTTCACCAAATGCATGGCAGTGGTGACAGCATTCCGCGCCGAGGGTCCGGTGTACCTTACCTGGACGACTGGCTGATAGCAGCCTCCAGGAAGGAGGCGGAGTGGTCCAGAGATCTGGCCTCCAGGTCTGCTTCAACTGGGCCTCTTATCAACGAGGCCAAGTCGAACTCGAGCCAAGCAGGTGATTTTATTCATCGGGCGCAGCTCGACTCTCGAGCCAGAGCGCTGCCCGCGGACAGGGCCGAGGTTCTTTCCTCCTTTGCCCGATCATTTCTGGTTGGGCAATTCGCCCTGCCGGGACTTCCTGCGCCTCCTGGGTCTCATGGCGGCCTGTACCAGCGTGGTCCGCGCCGCTGGAACATGCGCCCCTTCAGTGGGACTGGCCAGCCAGTGGTCACAACGCTGCGATCCCTTGGACCAGCTTGTAGCGCGGTGACACAGGGATGTGGAATGCTCTCAGTGGTGGACCGTTCCAGATCATTTGCTGGAGGGCATCCCGTCGTCCGCCCGAGCCGACTCGTGTCTCTGTCGACCGATGCCTCTCTGATGGGTTGGGGTGCCCATCTGGGGGAACACCGGGCTCATGGCCTCTGGTCCCCGCGGGAGTCCCGATGCCACATCAACCTGCTGGAGCTCCGAGCGGTCCGCCTAGCTCTCACCGCCTTTGCTCCGTTCCTCCGGGGTCAAGTGGTCCGAGTCCAGACGGACAATACCACGACCATGTACTATCTAAACCGCCAGGGCGGGACGCGCTCCATGCTTCTATGCAAGGAAGCTCTCCGCATTTGGTCACTCGTGCGCAGCCTGGAGGCGGATCTCCTAGCCATTCACGTGGCAGGAGCCTCCAACACCCTGGCCGATGCCCTGAGCCGGATAGGGGCTGCATCCCACGAGTGGTCTCTCCTGCCGGAGGTAGTACAGCATCTGTTCTCCCTTTGGGGCACACCTCAGGTGGACCTGTTTGCCTCCATGGAGAACGCGAAGCTGAGTCTGTTCCATGCCCGCCCCCCTCAGCAGGGCTCGCTGCAGGGGGATGCCTTCTCGAGGCAATGGACCCCGGGCCTCTTTTACGCCTTTCCCCCATTTCCCTTGATCCACAAGGTGCTTCTCAAGGCGAGGAGGGACAAGGCGCAGGTGATTCTGATAGCCCCAGACTGGCCTCGCCAGTTCTGGTACCCAGATCTCCTCAGTCTCAGCTCCAGGACTCCGCGGCAGCTTCCAGCTCGCCCGGACCTGCTCTCAGTCAATCAGGGGAAGGTGTTCCATCCGGACCTTCAATCCCACCTGACTGGCCTGGTTCCTGGCGCTAGAGTTCCAGGCTTTGGGTCTTTGCCAGAGGTCCTCAATGTAGTTGAGGCGTCCCGTGAGTCGACCAAAAATACTATGCCTTCAAATGGAAAAGGTTTTCCATTTGGTGTCAGGCAAGGGCTTGGACCTTCCTCCTGTTCCTTGGCAAGCATCTTGGACTATTTATGGTCCCTTTCTAGTCAAGGGCTTAGGTCGAGCGACCCTAAGGGTGCACCTGGCAGCCATCTTCGCTTACCGGGCGCGGGCCGGAAGCAGTCGGTGGCGCAGGAGAAGGTGGTCTGGCTTTTCAAAGGCCTTGATCACATTTCCTCCAGTGCGGGAACCCCCACCTCGTGGGATCTACTGCTGGACTGGCAAAGCTCATGGGCAAGCCATTCGAACCTATGCACAGGTGTGCTCTCTCTCACCTGTCGTGGAAGACCGCCTTCTTGGTGGCTATCCGTCCAGCCAGAAGGATGGGAGAGCTCCAGGCGCTTTCCACGAGTCTCCTTACCTGGTCTTCCAGGGACAGAGTTGTCCTAGCGCCCACCCGAAATTCCTTCCGAAGGTGGTGTCGAGTTTCACCTTAACCAGGTGTTGACTCTGCGGTGTTCTACCCCAATCACACCTCGGAGGCGAATATGGGCTCATACTCTGGATCCTAGAGGCTCGCTTATTATAAAGGCGCCGCGGCTGAAGTTGGGAGAGGTTCGCCCAGCTGTTTGTCACCTACGCTGAAGCCGCATCTGGCAGACCTGCAGCCAAGCGGACGATAAGCAGGTGGGTAACCTCCGCATAGATCTCTGCTATAAGTTAGCGGGCATGGAGCCTCCCAGAGGGATAAGAGCTCATTCTACCCGCCATACTGCTGCAACGGTGGCTGCTTCCAGGGCGTCCCTATCCAGGAAATCTGCAGGCTGCTACCTGGAAGTCAGCAAACACCTTCATTACCCACTACCACATCGACCTTGAGTCACGCGGGATGCTGGTTTTGGGGCCTCGGTTCTCTGATCTCTCTTTCCCAAGTAAGTATATGGGGGTGTGCGTCTTGCCTCCCTCCTCCCGGAGAACTGCTAGGAGTCTGCCAATGAGTGTGGATGAACAGCATATCCATGTCCTAAATGGGTTACTCACCTGTAACAGGAGTTCTAGGAATGGTATATGTTGTTCATCCACGACCCACCGACCTCCCGGCTTGACGCACAACCTGTGAGCTTCCAGCGGGCCAGATCTGGCGCCATGGGGCGGAGCTGAGTTATACCACCGGTGTGGTGGGAGGAGCAAGTTTAAGACCTTCCGCAAGATTTAAAGCGGCAAGGATACTGCCAATGAGTGTGGATGAACAACATATACCATTCCTAGAACTCCTGTTACAGGTGAGTAACCTGAATTTCTTCAGCCATGTGTGCTATACAGTCTCAGAACTTCCATGCCCACATGGTTCAATACCAGAACGCCTTGTGGGACAAGGCGGTGGAGGTGGCTTAAGCCATACCTGACTGCCCAGGTAGAGCAGAATTGATGGCCATCTTAAAATCAGGCTTGGATGTAGGCAGCCACATCCTCCGAGCCTCTTACGACACGGTGGACTCTGCGGGCAGGGCCATGGCTGCTGCAGTCTGTATTCGTCATTATTCATGGCTGAAGGTGTCCTGTTTCACACCGGATGTGCAATCTAAAATCATGGATGATCCCTTCAGGGGCCTGGTAGTGTTCAGTGAGGACTCACAAAACATTATTACTTGCTTGCAGGAATCCAAAAAGGCTATCAGGTCAGTACACACCATGTACAAATCTCAGGTCAAATAGCATCCTAAGCAGTCCTTTCAGAGGAATGCCAGACAGCAACCCAGAGGACAGCAGCAGAGAGCAGGATTCAAGTGCAAGGCTTCCACCCCTACTTCCAGAGGTTCTGCCCCTCGGGCTCCCAGAACCTCCCCAGGCCTCGCTGCCCCTCCCAGGTTCCTCAGCCAGACTAGTTGCCCAACCCGCCCCTTCCCCGGCCGAAGTCTTAGGGGAGGTGGTGGGGGGTCAATTCTCCTTGTACATAGATGGCTGGCATTGGATAACATCAGACCAGTGGGTCCTGCAACTAATCAAAAAGGGGCATACTCTGGAGTTCACAGAAATACCCCCAGACAACCCACTGGTCCCATCCCGTTACTCTCAGGCTCACAGCACTCTCATCACAGAGGAGATCCATGCCCTCCTTCAGAAGCAGGCGATAGATCCATTCACTCTGGCAGAAAAAACAGAAAAGGTTTTATTCCTACTTCTTCCTGGTGCCAAAGAAAACCGGGGACCTGCATCCTATTCTTGACCTTAGCCACCTGAATCAGTACATAAAGCACAAATGATTCTGGATGGTCACTCTGCTCTGTCTCCTCCCTCTCCATCGGGGGAATTAGCTTTGCTCTCTGGACATGCAGGGCACATACCTCCATATTCTAATTTTCCAACCCCACAGGAGGTTCCTTTGCTTCTGCTTCCAGGGCAGTCACTACCAGTTTTAGGCTCTGCCTTTCAACCTATCCTCATCCCCCAGGGTTTTCACCAAATGCCTTGCAGTAGTGGCCACAGCTCTGAGGAGACAGGGCCATTATGTCTTCCCTTACCTGGATGACTGGCTGCTGACCACTCCCACCCAGGACAGGCTACTCCACACCATGCAGGCACCTTCTCCGTGTTTCAGGACCTAGGGGTTACCTTAAACCTCCCCAAGTCCTCTCCTTGGCCAAGCCAATGACTGCAGTACATAGGGGCAGTCCTGGACATGGCACAAGGCAAAGCCTTCCTCCCTCAAGACAGAGCAGAGCACCTTCAGACTTTCTGTTGTGGAAAGCATTGTTTTTAGTTGCCATTACTTCTGCCCGAAGAATTTCCGAGCTTCAGACTCTGGTGTGCAAAGAGCCTTATTTGGTTTTCCACAAAGACAGAGTTTCTTCCCAAGGTGGTGTCAGAGTTTACACTGAATCAAGACATCCACCTTCCTGTCTCTTGTCCAGAGTACTCAAATTGAGGGTAGACACTACTTCATACTCTGGATTTTCACAGGGTGCTCCGTTATTATTTGGAGCGCACCCGAGCTTCAAGAAAGTCTGACCAGTTGTTTGTGTTTTTCACCCCCAGAGTGGCAGGGGCACCTGTTTCAGAACAGTATTTATCCAAGTGGTTGGTTAATTACATTGCTTTCTGCTATAACAAGTATGACAGACCCTTACCCGGCTTAGTAAACGGTCAGTCTACCAGGGGCATGACTGCTTCCTTTGCCTCCTTGAGGAATGTGTCAGCTACTGACATTTGTACAGCTGCTACTTGGAGTTCTGTCCACACCTTTGTCAGGCACTACAGTTTGGATATTACATCTAGATGCAGAGCAGGCTTCGGACTAGCAGTCATGCAGGGCCTCCTCTCCTAATGCTCCTTGGGAGACTTCTGCCTCCACCCAGTTAACCGGGGTCTCTCCTTACTTCTTGGGACTCTGTCATAAAGGTGTTGCCTACTGCAAGAGCCCCATCGAAGTAAGATAGTACAGTTACCTAAGAACTTACCATAACAGTCGATTTTCAAGAGGAGCTCTTGCAGCAGGTAATGTTTTTCCCACCCACCTTCCCCCTGGTAGCTGCTTCTCCATCATGGTTACCTTTGGTTTTGAACCTCCCTGGTTCTCCAATCTTATTCATTTTTGCTGGATGGGCTGCGGGACTGCCCCTTTTATTCCATATGTGATGTCGGGGGCGGGCCAAAATCAGGGGGCGAGCCCCTGCTG
Organism: Neoceratodus forsteri; assembly: GCA_016271365.2. Taxonomy (NCBI): domain Eukaryota; kingdom Metazoa; phylum Chordata; order Ceratodontiformes; family Ceratodontidae; genus Neoceratodus; species Neoceratodus forsteri. The sequence continues at coordinate 1,851,394,484 of CM057449.1, forward strand.
TATACTGCTAGCTCTGTGCAATTTCTTCTTAACCTCAGGAACTGTCCATAGGGATAGATCAGGAAGCTGTTTATTGCAGTTTTTTATGATAATTCCTACTGCCACATTTTTTGTTATTCTTTTCATCAGGACAACATCCAAAAAGGTCATTTCTTCCCTGTCTGTTTCAACAGTGAAGTGGAGATTGATGTCATTCTTGTTGATCCATTTTACAAACTCTCATGCCTCCACGTCAGTGCCTGTCCACACACAAACAGTATTGTCAATCAGCCTGAACTACTTGACGATATTGTCTCTTTGTGGATTAGTGACCTGATCAGAAATTACCTCCTCCTCCTGTAAGCCCATAAATAAATTTGCATATGAAGGTGTCATGGGTTCACCCATCACCATGCCACAGGACTGTAGAAAAAAATCAGCATCAGATTCGAAGGAATTATGAGACAGAATGAGCACCTGGCTCTCCATCATAAAGCTTCTTGGTACATTTTCTCTTTCACTACTGACTGAGAAAAAAAAATCACATGCATGAATACCATTCCTGTGCAGTATATTGGTGTACAAAGTATCAACATCTGTTATTATCCATCAATAGTTTTTCTCCCAGTCTTGGTCTTTATGACCCTGTACACATTACCAAAGTGTGCTGTGGTTCGTTTTTAAAAACGTTTTTGAACTCACCACAGCAGCCTGTCCACATCTCTCTTCAGCCGTGTTTTAACACGGTTATTCCAAAGTCGACTCCCGTCCGCATCAGCCATTCAGTAACTGATTTAAACCCAGTTTTCCATGACTACAGCACGGTTCCAAATGGCGCAAGATGGTACGGTCACAGAACACACTACAAACACCCGTCCGCATTACCAGGTAACAAGATTTCGCCATCTGAACCATTCTTGAAAATGGTTTTAAGATTAGGTTGCTTCAGGGTTTTAGCACGGTTTCTGAACATGGTAAACAACCGTGTTTTAATGCAAACGGGAGCCGTGTTTGCGATAGTTAAAACGTTTTAAACACCTTAAAATGTTTTAACTAGCCTAATGTGTACAGGGCCTTAGTTTTGAAAGGACATCCATTGTGTCACGTAGTTAGGATTTTAATCCTGTGCACTATATTTTCATTAGGGCATTAGCATATTCCAGATATATACATACACAGACGCAGTATCTGAAATAAATAATGGAAATGTGGTGCATGTGGATAAAAATCCACATGTGGGGGGTCTGATGAGATAAGCCTCAAGCTTGAAGGGCAAGCAGTTTACCATTTGGGCAGATCTTCTTGATGGCATTATTATGCTTATCCAGTTTTTATTTCATGTAATGCATGTGGATAAAAAAAAGTTTTGTTTTTTGTTTCTATTAGGGATTTTAAAATGTTTCAGTTTTACAAGAGTTAACAGTTGTAATGTATGGGCTACTAAATCTGCACCTTCGCTGTACAGAAAAAGTCTACCTATGTAATATATATACAGAACTGCTGCAATCAGTTAAGTCCAGTTACACTATAGGCTAGCCTGCTGGGGTCTTGACAGAGCTTAGTACTGCTTTGTGAGAGTTTCTAGACAATGATGCAGTCATGGCTTCCCCCTCGTTCTGTCAGGAAGACACTGTGAAGGTGAAAGAGTTGTACTCTGAATGGCGGTAGAGAGCAGCAGCTAGTCACAGTGCTGTCATACACTTCCTAAGGGCTGTTGAGGAAGTGATTTGTAGTGGCTCCTCGAAGAGAGATTAGCTGCTGCCCTTCCTAGTCAAGGGCCAGAGGTGTGCTGTTACCAAAATTCCAGTTGGGGCCCCACATTCGAATACTTTGCATGGAGCAAACTGACTTCATGCAGTGCAAACCTGGTTTGTGTTCAGGATATGTACAGTACTTAATACTCCAGTTGCCACATTCAAAGCCTCTGCACAGTACAGAGCAGTTCCCGAACCAGGGCAAAGGCAAGCCTTGAGCACATGCAGATGAAAGGTGGAGCAATACATACATGGAACAGTGGTATAACAGCAGATATCCAGTGGTCGCGCTTGTCTATTAGTGCTATGGTATTTAATGCTAGAGAAAAGCACATTTTAATATCCTGCAAATTTGAAGGATACATAGGTTTCTAAGGGAACTGTATACCTCATTACAGTCCAAGAGAAACTAGTCAGGGAACTTTGTAAATCAGGAGAGGAGGTGGGAGAGGAAGGGTAATTCTTGCTTAGCAAAGTTTTGTATCTTCCCCTCAGGACACAAATAAGATGTGATGGCTGAACAAAAAGGAAATAATGTATAAGAAAGGAAAGTTCTGGTACATTTTATGATAAAATTCTATGTATGAGCTGTACATTTGATCTATGAAATAAAATCTGAGTTTAAAAAAAAATTATATCCTGCAAATAGTATAGACCATACAAAGGGAAATTGTTTAACCATGAAAGGCACACTAAGCCAAAGCTTGTTTTCAGGTGTGACCTGGGAGCACAAAGAAGTTAAATGACTTGCTCAGGGTCACGCAGTATGCAAGTGCAGGCTGTAGAGGTGAACCAAGGGATGGATGATCACTTGTAATGATGCTCTCAGCAGTATTGTTGACGTAGGATGGATTACTTTGATTTGAACTCATGCAAACATTGGACCTCAGTATAAGAGTAGAAGAATCATTTGTATTTACATAGTACTTTTCATACACACTGTATCTCAAAGTATTTTACAAGCAAAGAGAGACTAGTAGTGTAGTGACAGCCACTTCACACATCAATACCCACACACAGCCTTCGACAGTTGCCTGAACCACTCATGGGAAGGGGACTACTTATTTTATTTATTTATTTTATTTAAAAAAGATTCACCAGGAAAGGCATACTGGGCTAAAATTTGCTTGTTTACAGATGCGTCCTGGGGGGAAGGGGAAAGGGATAGGTAACAGTAGATATATTTACATGGCAATAAAACACATACAGATAAAATACAACTAAAATACAGTGCATCTGTATGTTAGTACAGCTTTGTACATAAGGAGAGTGTGTGCACTAGAACATAAGCTAGAACTATAGTAAATTTATGGCACAAAGCAGTCGCACAAGGAGTAGTAAGAAGAAGGCAGGATGGAGGAACTGGAAGTAAGGAGGAAAAAGAACTTGAGTGGAGGGGAAATAGGAAGGGGGGAAGAGAGAGAGCAATAGAGATAGAGAAGAGAGAGAGAGAGAGAGCAATAGAGGGAGAGGCAGACCTACAACTCTCTGGTGCAAACCCCACAAGGGCCGGATGCACACCCAGGCCGAATCCTAGGAGCTAGGTCTGCGGAGGTATGGAGAAGAGTAGGAGTGGGAAAAGATAGGGAGTAGGGGAAAACGTTAGGAGGAAGAATGGTAGAGAGAGAGGCAGAGGCAGGCCTAAAGCAAACCCTACAAGGGCCAGTCATGGTTGGATGTACACCCAGCCCAAGTACTAGGTGCAGGGCCTGCAAAGGTATGGAGAAAAGTAGAAATGGGAAAGGACAGGGAGCAGGGGAAAAACAGGCAGGAGAGAGTATGGTAGAGAGAAAGGCAGAAGTAGGCCTAATAACCCTCTGGGATGCAAGCCCCACAAGGGCCAGACATGGTTGGATGCACACCCGTCCATGTCCTGGCCCAGACCTGCAAAGGTGTAGAGAAAGGTAGATAGAGAAGGGGCAAGGAGAAGGAGAAAGCTAGACAGGGAGGAGAAAGAGGAGCAGGGTAGGCTAACATTTATGGGCAGTTACAGAAGGGAGTAGTGTGGGCTTGGAGTTTAGAGAAGAGAGAGCATTTGGATATTCCAGTGTGACTGGCAAGGGGGAGAGACTTCCAGAGTTAGGAAAGTGAAAGGAAAAGTCAGCCTGACCAGCAGGGGACATACAAGAGGGAAGTGAGAGGAAACAATGGCCAGAGTTACAGAGGGAGTAGGAGGAGGTGGGGCAGAGGAGAGGAGAGGAGAGTAGAGAGTTGAGATAGGAGGGGAGTGAGGCTAGCCAGAATTTGGAGAGGAAGGAGGTACAGTGGGTAGTACGATGGTTGATTAGTGAAGGGAGAGTACAGGGAGCAGTGGTGAGTGTGGGGAGGGCAGTCTAAAACAAAGTAGCAGAAGGAGTGAAAGGGGTGTCCAGTCTGGCCAGGGTGGACTTAGGGGCAGCACTGTAGACAGTGTCACCATAGTCAATGATGGAGAGGATCATTTTAGTGATTATGTCATTGCGGGCAGGTAGAGGGATGCAGATTTTATGCCTGTAAAGAGTGCTGAGCTTTGGGTGGAGTTTTTTTGTAGATGGCATCTATGTGCTGTGAAAAGTCAAGATGTCAGTCGAGTCATACACGTAGGTATTTAAATGAGGGCACGTTGTCAATTGTGACTCTATCCAGGGTCTGGAAGGAGGGGAGGGATTGGAGCCTGGAAAGTCTCTGGCGAGTTCCAAAGGACATGAAGACCATCCTATTTTTTTGTGTCAAGGGTTAGCTGATTAGATCTGAACCAGTGTTGTACTGGGTCAAAATCAGTTTGTAGCCTGGCTGTTAGCTCAACTGGGGAGGGCCCAGAAGCAAACAGGACTGTGTCATCTGCATACATGTGGATGGCCGCAGATGAGCAGGCAGAGGGAAGGTCGTTGAGGAAAACTGAGAACAGTAGCATGCCAAGGAGCCTTGGGGAACACCAGTGCAAATGGGGAGAGGGGAAGACAGGGACACTCCAATTCTTACCTATTGAGTTCTACCCACAAAGTAAGAGCTGAACCAGCTAGTTGCAGAGTCTGAGAGATCCTCAGACTTTAGCTTGTTGAGGAAAAGAGGGTGGGAAACACTGTCAAAAGCTTTGGAAAAGTTGACAGTCATGGTGGTGATGAGTAGGCCCTGATCCATGCCTGTCAAGATGGAGTCAGTGAGCCGGAGGAGGTGGTGGAGTGGTGTCTGCAAAAACCAGACTGGGAGGGGGTGAAGAAGGAGGAGGAGGAGTTGAGGAAGGTAGAATTGAGATAATACTGTATGTTCCTGAAGTTTGGATAGAGTTGGTAGAAGGGAGACCGGGTGGTAATTTCCAGGGGAGGAGGAGTCACCCCCTTTGGGAAGAGGAATAATGGTTTTGTGTTTCCAGGAGTCCGGGACTGATGGCAGGGAGAATGAGAAGTCGAGAATGGAGGAGATAGGAAAGGCAATGCAGGGGCAGAAAGGTGTAGGAGTGTGGGGTCTAGTCCATCAGAACTCCCGCCCCTTCTGGGGGTTGAGGGTCTGATTGCTCTTAACGAAGTAGCAAGGGTAACAGGTGAGAAGGAGAAGTGGAGAAAAGAAGGGTCGGGTGGTGGTATAGAAAGGAGTGGAGGGGGAAGGCAGATAGGCAAGAAGAGACATGGGTGGTGAAGTGGGAATTCAAAGCCGTGACAGCTGAGGGAGGGTCTGTGATGATGAAGTCACCCATCTTGAGGCCTGGAGGGGGTACTGGTTTGGGGGGAGAAGAGAGCATGAATGACTTTCCAGAACTTGGAAGGGTAATTAAGATTGTTCTGGAAAGAGGAGGAAAAGAACTCTGCCTTAGCAAGCCTGGTGGCTCTTGTACAAGTGTTCCTCAGGGCACGGTATCTATTAAGGTCAGCTGGTGCGCCAGTGGATTTGTACATCTTCATGCTAGGTCACGGGCTCGGAAGCAGGCCAGAGGTTCAGCTTAGATCCAGGGGAGGTGCGAGCCACTGACCCTGGTTTTCCAGAGGGGGGCATACCGATCCCAGATTGATAAAAATTTGAAACAGAAGTAGTTGAGTGCTTGGTTTATGGTGTAGGCTTTAGAGATAGGGAACCAGTCAGAGGTTAGCAAATCTTCATGCAGCAGGGAGGGGTCAAGTGAATGGAAGGACCTGGTCAGGAATGTTTTGGATGGGAGTTTGGCAAGGACAACTAGGGAAAGTATCCTTTTCCTAAGACTCACAGGAACAGTTTGCCATTGTTTTTAATGGAGTTTGCCCTTGTTTTCTTTTTTTCTGTTTTCTTGTTTGATTACGTTTTCATTGATTGGTGAGTTCAGGGACGGAGCAGGTTTATTTTTGTTATGATTTCTTTTGCTTTTTTTTTTTAACTTCTAAATTTAGAAAGATGTATTTCTCTTTCTTTGTTTTTCTGGATGTTTGAGAGATGTTGTATAATCTAGAATTGGCTTTGTAATGTGTGTCTTATTTTTTTTAATAACATTTCCCTGCTCTGGAAAAAGTGCCTTTGGGTTCTTTTACTTCCACCTGAAAACACACCAGAAAAGCACCAGAGATGACAAGAAGGGATTCTAGTTTAATGTCTCACCCAAGGGATGGCAAACCCCAACAGCACAGCACAGCATCCCTCTAGTACTGTATTTGGGTCCCAACATTTATGGTATGAACCCAAGTCACAGAGCGGGACTCGAACGGGGAACCATCTAGCCCAGAAGTGGATATGCTACCAGATGAGCCATGCTGATACCGTTAATAAGTGGTGATATACTTATGTACAGGGTATTAAATAGTTGGTATAGCATAGCAAAATGCTAAGCAAAATGGGGTAACGCTAACCATTTTCAGAAAAATTTACCAGTAGACTGCTAACTATTTTTTGAACGAGTCCCTGACACAGTACACAACATTAATACAGCTATATTATTTTTTAAAACTTGGCTAATCAATCTGTGCCAAGTACTATGCTTTTTCACAACTGATTAGCACTTTAACGCATCTAAGTGCTAATCAGTTTTTTCAGCTTATTTAAAACCCTGATGTAGCTGGCCTTGAACAAACAAAATAAAAATTGCATGCTGGCCTCCCTCAACACAACAATACATCTGCTTAACTGGCAAAAGGAACAGTGGAAGGGATGAGAAAGGACCTGAGAGAACTTAATGAGTGGTCAAGGATATGGCAGCTGGGTTTCAATGCAGAAAAGTGCAAAATAATGCACTTAGGGCATAGAAACCCAAGGGGACGAATACAAAATGGGTGGAATGATATTGACAACCACCAAGCAGGAATGAGATATGAGGTAATCATATCTGATGACCTAAAGGTAGCCAGGCAGTGTGACAAGGCAGTTGGGAGGGCTGCTGCGATGCTAGGGTGCATAGGGAAAGGAATGACCAGCAGAAGGAGGGTGGTGGTGTTGCCTCTATATAAATCGCTTGTAAGACCCCACCTAGAGTGCTGTCCAAGACAGTAGGCGTAACTTGCATGCAGTTGCAAGTAACACCGGTCGCCTCTACGCCAGGGACCCAACGCTGCATTCCAGAAGTGGCAGGGTCCTGGCAATTGTGATATGCGAGATACACCATGCATATGGCGGTAGCCCATGCATGGCATATCTCAACTGCATGTTGAAGCTCTCAGCGAGCAACAGGCGTCTCCCCGGAGCCCCCCACCCCACCGCAGCACACATCAAGGGGATTGGGAGGGTCAGGACAGATGGCACAGGCGTCTGGGGGGGGCACTACTGGACTGGACCCCTGGGGGTCCTTCACGATCAGGGGTTTGGGGGTGGGGGTATACAGGTGAGGACCAGGGGGACAGCATGGCACCATTGCCGTTGCGCTATGTAGCCACATCCGATGGTGCCAGCCATCGGATGCCACTTATGACAGCTCCGAACTGTCGTACATTCCCTTCGCCACTGCGGCTTTGAGAATTGCAACTGCGAGTTACAACATCTGCCCACCTGGAATTGGGCTTTGTGCATGTTGTAACCCACAGTTGTGCCAGGCATCGTTGGGCTGCAACGTAAATAGTGTCCTAACTTGCGATTGTTGCAGCCTGCAGACACACTGGCACAGGGCACCTCCTAGAATAGGGGCTGGTGTAATGCTTGGCATAAGTCATGAGATATACCATGGGGTTTGGTGTATCTTGGCTTACACCAGCATAGCCCCTCTTGGAATCGGGCCCCACATCTCTAGGAGGACATAGACAGAGTGGAGGCAGTCCAGAGGAGAACAACAAAAATGGTGCAGTGTCTGCATCAAAAGCCCTAGGAGGAAAGACTGAAGGACCTTAATAATGTACACCGTGTAAGACAGGCAGGCAAGGGTGGATATGATGTAGACCTTTAAATACCTCACAGGGGTAAAGTAGGAACGTTAGGGAAGTATTTTTCAGAAATAAAGGTGCTCAGAATAAGGAGACATGCTGTGAAGCTGGAAGGGGTAGATTCAGGAGAGATATGAGGAAGCACTGCTTCATAGAAGGTGTGGTGGATTCCTGGAACAGTTTTCCAGCAGAGGTGGTGTGGATGAAAATAGTAGTGGGGTTCAAGAATGCATAGGATAGGCATAAGCTAATCTTAGTGGAGAAGAAGGGGGGGAGCCAAAGATCAAGTAGGTCTGCGGTGGTACTGTAGCTAGGGAAAAATCGGCAGAATAGTTGGGCTAAGTGGTTCTTATCTGCTGTCCAATTCTGTGTTTCTGTGTACAAGGTTTGACGAGTCTTCACATCTCACCCTTCTCACATGTGGAACTGGAGTGCTCTGGTGTACTCTGCAGCCCACAACCTTCGTTCACTGCATAGAGCAATATACCTTGATTATGACATGTACAGTGGCAGATATGATAGTAAAGGTGCTGGGGCCTTGCATGCTGAGTTTGGCCGTTACCATTTTATATTTTAGTCCTGTGCTGTAGTGTGAATGGGTTTGTGCATCACAAACTGCTACAGTTCTCTCATGTGAAGAGAAGCTTAATGTGGGTAGTCACCACAGTGGTATGCAGTCAAACAAGGATTAGTGCTTTACAGAACTCTCGAAGAAGATATACAGTACACCAGTTAGTGCTGGACAGAGCTGCCTGTGATTTCGAATATACTTCCTGTTATCTGATGTGCACAGTTACATGTCACTTAGCATGACTTTTTAATATGGGGCTCTTCAATATGGGGCCTTGGTGCTCTACTGTTCTGTAGTGACCTTTCTCCATATTAAAGAGCACCTCTCTATTTTTTCTTCCTTACATTTTTATTTCATAAAAACAAGTTAAAAAAAAAATCAGTCTGTTAGACTGTTTATAGCATTTTACAAATACTGAAAATGAAACATTTTTTAAAAGTTATAAATTAAGTTAAAGAACATTTAAATCTATAAACATCTGTCTGGTCTTAAAAATGGCTTATTAAATTATAACAGGAACTTCAGAAACGGAATCAATTCTCAACAACAAAATATCCCCTGATGAAGATATAGTAGAAACTAAAATCAGAATAAAGTGAAGGAAGAACACGGCGTACAAATGAAAAACGTGTATTTAGGTATAGCTGTAAGAGAGGAAATGAAAAAGAGAAAGATGTACTAATTAATAGAGAGAGTGCAGTAACCAAGAAGGGTACTGCATTTAGTACTAAACATACTTTCTTTATCATTAAAACAATGTGCTAATTTTTCGAGTTTGAGTGCTTCCATGATTATGATTTTCCATTCAGCAAGGGGGAGCGTGCAACATTGTTGAGATATTTTCTGAGATTTAGATTTTTAGCAGCAGTTGAAATTAAGGCTAAAGCAGACTTTGTCAGACCAAGCAATATTTTTAATAGTTGAGACATGCCCTATTATACAGGACGATAAGTTAAAGATAGAATGAACTTGGTGGAGTAACTCCCTATCATAACAAGCTTAAAATACTAGATTTCTGCCAGTTATGTTGTTAACTTTATTGTTTTCTAGTTCTTTAGTTTTTTCTTTCCCCTGTTGTTGGTCTACTAAATATTGTAGATAATGCAGCAATTATTTCACTGAGTCTTTCAAACTCGATTTGACTCTCCCCTGTAACCATACAATTTCTGTTTATGACATCATAGTTTGTTATCATTGTGAGTACTATAATGTCATAAAAAAGGCACTGTGAGGTTAACAGGGTAGAGGCAAATGTTTTCAAATGTTTTCTAGATAGACTTTTTAGATGGACTACCAAGATATGCTGTAACCCTTGGAAAGGAACACTGAAAATGAAAAAAATGTATCCCTAGTAAATTGTAACAGCTGAAACATCTTACATCTTATTTGTGAAAGTACATGTTGCAGTGCAGAGCTGCTCTTTAAGCATCCTAAGCCACACCTCAGTAGATGCATTATTCTAGCAGCAACCCTTGAAGAAACACTCCTTACCAGTTTCTGATTTATTTATTACAGTTTTACCAGGAAACGTACATTGGAGTAACACTCCGTTAGCAAGAGTGTCCTGGGATGCTGGGTGAAAGATGGATCAGTCATAATTTAATGTCTGGCTATGTTTTCTTCAGTGATAAAACTCTGCATAAATGTGTTGTTCTTTGTCAGAACTGGTAGTAGTATCATCTGACTGGCCCTCACCCCACTTCTCCAAACTATAAATTGCAGTTGTCTCCGTTTTTGTGCATACCATGACCCTCCATCTATCTTTTTACCCCTACAAGGTGGACAACGATACTTAAATGCTTATCTTGCCAAAATCGTACTGATCTATTAGCAATTCCCACTTATATTTCTTGATGAATTTTTTCTAGTATGATTTTAATATTGATACATGTGTACGTACTGATACATTTGTGATCTATTTTGGCAGATGTTTAATACATATATATATAAACATTTTTTACTGACATTTTTTCCCGGAAATTGTTTTTAATTTTCTAGTCTTTGGTATGTTAAAACTAAAATATGCTCTACTTAATTAAAAAAATATTAGACTAAAAATACCTAGTTTATGCCATTCAAAATCCTCATTTGTCCTGGAATAACTACAGTTCTTAGCTTGCACAGCTAACATAATAATTTCAGTGGCTTCAGAATCTTACTTATGAATACGATTTATTTTCCATGAAGGATTAAGTGTCTTATCTATGATACAATCTCCCACTCAAAGATTACAACAATAAATGCTTTTTATTTATGTTTTTCAGGACCCTCCACTGGCAGTGACACTTGGCCTTCGAATGGAAGAAATGATTTTTAACCTTGCAGACACGCATTTATTTTTTAATGATTTAGAAGTAAGTGTAAGACCGTTGTAAAGAATGTTGTTCTCATCAAGGATGCTAGGATCTGACCACTATCATTTATTTATTTTTGTAGTATATTTGTTTGTTTTACCAGAGTCCACCCAACTCCATTGAGCATGGTTCATTTTCCAGGAGGTCCTGGAAGAAAAGCCTGTCACAGTTGTAGTATAAGTTACAGCGTAACTGCAGCAAAGTGATAAGGTGCAAAAAGTGTCCCCACATAAATATCCATTTCTTCTCTTTCAGCCCACAGCATCGACTTTCAGCTTCTCAATTCCTGGTTAAAAAAAGTCTTTCCAGATGACAGTCGCACACTACTCAACTGCTCACAGTTGTCACCATACTTTGTTCATTTTCAAATGCAGACTGCACAGCTAATAAACTTCTGTCTAAAAAACAAACAAACTGAAGAACCACTAGTAAGGCTGAAATCTTTTATGGGCCCTGCAATATGGGGCCGACATAAGAAATACTTGCTAATGGGAAAACAGAGCCACAATATTTTGCCTTTTTTTTTTTTTTTACTGTGCAGTCTTCCACATCTTCTCCCATACACAGATCTTAACCAGTCACAATGCGTACTCTTGGGGAGGGGCAAGGTCTTTGTATGTGGAAAACAATATTTTATTAGGGATGGACTGGGTGGATATTGGAAGCCATATACGTGAAAATGAAAGTTAAAAGTAGTTCCAGTGTGGGGGATGATTAAACCAAGTAAAAGAAGCACCACCACAGTGGACAAAAATTTAGCAATACACCCACAAAATAATGTAGATGTAATCAACTGCATTTATTGTGCCAAATCATGAAAAAGTGAGACTCGCAGACCAGCCCTTTGCAGAGATGCTGGTGGTGCAAGCAGGATTCCTCCAAGCTCCAGCTGGTTTTGTACCTTTAGTGCATCAGCAGGGAGAACAGCCATGGAGTTAGACACCATTCCTTACGACGGCATCAATCAAAGTGACAAAGGTGCTTCAAGGATGGTACAAGGTAAAAAAGAATAATACACTAAATGGTACTGGCAAACATCCACACCAATGTGGCTACAGAATTCAAAAAGGGAAATGTACACTGTAATAATGAATTAGCCTCCAAAACTAGAGATCCATACAAATGCGTGCAAACTTCCCTGTTTATTTGTAGAATAATAAAAAGGAGACCGAATGTGACATTCTCCCCAAATACATTAATATATCAATCACCAGTAGCACGCCAGCCCTAAAATTCCTATACCTGCATGCATGGCTCCTGAAGTCATGGCTGTTGCACAGTTTGGGGTATCTTTCAAAGTGTATATACATTGTTTGGCACCCTTCTAGAAATCAAATACAAATCGCAACTGCTGGTTGGTGGTTGTCTTGTTTCCTAGAGCTGGTGAGTAGCACCAGATTTTTCTTGTCTGCACTGTACTTCTCCAGCTGCACCACCCTAACTCTGCTGTGACTGTTATTGCTGCCCTGTCTTCCAAGCTTGCTGATATCCTGCTTGCATCTAGGAAGCCTTCTACCAGACATCCTTATTCCCTGAAGTGGAAGCAATTCACTCTGTTGGCTGCTTCCCGGAATATGGACCCTTTCACATGTTCTGTGAATGCTGTGTTAGAATACTTGCTTTCCCTTTCTCACTCTGCCTTGCAGTATTCCTCTCTTAAGGTGCATTTGTCCATTATATCATTTTTCCATGCTCCTATTGATGGTCATATGGTTGTCCAACTAGAAGTGTCCCATACGTTTCTGAGAGGTATTCTTCATATCAAAACTCCTATCCATAATCCAGTCCCGCCAAGGGACTTGAATTTCCTTCTTGAGAAATTGACATTGGTTCATTTTCAGCCTGCCATGAGTTGTAGCTTACATTTCCTGTCATTTATTTATTTATTTATTTGCTTTTGGTAACCGGGTGAGTGCGCTAGGCATAGCAATGCCTATTTTCAGGCACGACCCGGGAGAAGACAGTTTAAACATACAAAATGAGCATATATGTGGTGCAGCACATGAGAATTGGTGAACACAGTGAGGATGTAAGCAGCAACATTCAACTGAACAGTTAATTCAAAGAGTAAGTTACATTGGAATATTAGAGGTAATGTTACAGTAGAGGCGAAAACAGTTAAAACACTTAGGTAAAATACACAACTAAAGTTAAAATAGTAAGTGAGACAGGCATTTGCAAATAAAGGTGCAAAGTAAAGTGCAGTAAGTGCCAAAATTGAGGATGAGATGAGAGAGGGAGAGGGAGAGGAAGAGAGATTGAGGTGGGAGGGGAGAAAAAGGAGGGGATGAGTGAAACAGAACATGAGAGATAGGTAGTTAGGGAGGTGGGGAAAGAGGCGTACAAGACAAAGGTAGTATAATGAACGAGAGGGAAGGGAGATGATGTAGTGTAAGGTGGATTAAAGCAGGTACATTGGCTGACAGATGTTCCCGGTGCCGTGTTTTAAAGCTAGCATGGTTAGGTGCTCCATGAATATTTGGAGGTAACGAGTTCCAGTATTTTGGGGCCATATGTGCAAAAGCGCGTGTACCCATATTAGTTTTACATCTGGGAATGTGGAAGGGGGCTAGGTCCGCAGATCGGAGCCCATAGGAGAGAGGGTGAGAGTGGAGCAGACAGGCGAGTGATGATGGGATGCCAGTGCGGACAGTGTTATCTATGTAACCCAAGGGACTGGAGCCGATGGCCAGAGGGGCAAGGCCAGTTTAGGTCAGAATAGAGTTGGCAATGGTGTGTGAAACGAGGGGATGCAGAGGCATAATGGCAGATATTGTTATAGGTGGTGTCCCACTTGTGGAGGGAGGATTTAGAGGCAGATAGATACGTGACTGATCCATAAGCCAGGACAGGGAGCAGAAAGCCTTGAGCCACAGCTAGTCTAGCCGAAGGGGTAAGGGCATAGCTAGTGCGGTAGGCACCACCTAATTTTGCATTAACAGATTTACAGGTGTTAGTTATGTGTAAGTCAAAGTTAAGGGATTCATCCAGAGTGATGTCCAGATATTTGAAGGATTTAGTGCTGATCAGTGTGGAGCCATCAGCACAGGTGATTTTTAGGGCATCTGGGTTTATTTTCAGTTTGGCGAGTGATCCAAAGAGCATAGAGTGAGTTTTGCTAATGTTAAAAATGAGTTTGTTCTCTGTTAGCCAAGACTGAATAGCAGAGAAGTCAGAGGCAAGAGGTTGGTTGAGGTCAAGTGAGTTCCTTGCACTGTGATAAATCACTAGGTCGTCTGCATAAAGCAGGGTTGAGCAGGTTGAAGCAAGCAGCGGGATGTCATTTATGAAAATGAAGAACAGCAAGGGGCCAAGTATGGAGCCCTGGGGCACTCCAACATGGATAGATGAGGGATCAGATGTGGCTGAGTTGAAAACAACGGTCTGCTTCCTACCGGACAGGTAACTGTCAAACCAGGCTACTACTTCAGTAGAGAAACCTAGGAAGCGAAGTTTTGAAAGAAGGAGGGAATGGTTTACCGGGTCAAAAGCTTTCATTAAATCAGTGAAGATAGCACCTGTCAGGAGGCCAGAGTCCATAGCAGAAAAGATATTGTTAGTGAGTTTGAGGAGGGCAGTAGACGTACTGTGCCCCTTGCAGAAACCGTGCTGAGAGCTAGACAAGAGGTTGTACTTCTGCAGGTAGTCAGGGGTTTGGGTTGCTACAAGTTTTTCTAGGATTTTGCTAAGGAGGGAGAGGATAGCTATAGGACGGTAGTTCGTGATTAATTTGGAATCACCCTTTTTAGGAATGGGTGTGACCTTGGCTAATTTCCAGATGCTGGGGACTGAGCCGTGACATCGAGATAGATTGAAGATTTTGGTTAGGGGAGAGGCTATAAACGGGGTGGTGATTTTTAGAAGCCTGGGTTCCAGCCTATCGGACCCTGAACTGGTATGGTCTGAAGCTGAGAGGAGTAGCCTCAGAACTTCAGATTTTGTAATATTCCGGAACCTGAAAGGGGGATATGTGAATTGAGGTTTATCGTTGACATTGTGTGAAAAGGCGTGAGCATTAGGGAATGAAGCCTGGTAGCTGGTGAGGTCCGGAAAATGGTGGTTAAAAGAGTTTGCTATAGTAGTTGGATTATTGCAGTGTATGCCGTTAATCAGCATGTCATTTGTATGTGCTGTTTGATTAGCTCCAAGGAGGGTTTTTATGGTAGCCCAGAATTTTTTTGAGTCCCCCGCTGCTTTAGTTAGCAGATTTTTACAGAAGGAGCTTTTAGCTAATCGAATTTGCCTTTTGCACATATTTCTCTGGGCTCGGTAATTATTATAATCGGCCAGTAGCCCAGTGACTTTGAGGCGACGCCACGCTTTATCCCTGGATCTAGTCCGCACAAGTAGGTCTTTTGAGAGCCATTTCGTCTGCGATCCACGGATCCGACGAGTGACACAGGGAGCATGGGTGTCTTGGAGCACACGAAAGTTGGCAAGGAAATGGTCTAACGCCAGTTGTGCATTATTAGAGGTGTGAATGGGAGACCAGTCAATCAATGTGAGATCATGTAAGAAAATTTCTTGGTTAAAGATAGCCAGGTTTCGGAAGGTGATGAGTTTAGGAGGTGGAGAAGATTTACTAGCAGCATGCCAGGTGCAGAAGATTGGGGAGTGATCACTGATTGAGCCGGCTAGGGTCGCTGCACATGCTGTGCTATCCGGGCGGTTTGTAAGGACCCAGTCTATAAGAGTACTAGCCCGAGGGGGGGGGCATGATCCTGGTAGGGTCAGTGATTAGTTGATGGAGGTTTTATCCTTGGACAGTGGTATGAGAGGACTGGTTTAATTTACTAGTCCAGTTTAGGTTCAGGTCCCCAAGTATGAGGATTCATTTCGGCCAATGGCCTTATCCTCCTGAGATAGAAGTTCCTCCAACCCAGCTGTACCATCAGCTAGAGGGTTATAGGCGCAAACCAAGTGAAGTTTCTTTGAGACAAGCTTTAAGGTAGCATAGATTGCTTCACAGTAAGATAGGGTAGGTTGGGCATTGTGGGATATTAGAAGGTGAGGTTTGAAGAAGATGGCAACCCCCCCTTCCCGCTTAGTTAATGGCCTATCCTGCTGAATGATGATGTAGTTAGGCAGTGAGCAGAGATGATCAGGGGTGGAGGGTTTTAGCCAGGTTTCAGATAAACAGAGGATATCTGGGTTGTGCTGAGCAGCCCACGCCTCAAGTTCAGCCTTGTTACGAAGCAGGCTCCTAATATTTAGGTGGGCAATGCAGATGCCCTTGGTGTCATGCCAGTTTTTAGCCTTACAAGATAAGTTACTTGGAGGTCCAGGATTTTTCTCAATATCCCCGGCTAACATCAGGGTTAGATGAAACAGGTGTAAGAGTTTGCAACGGATGAAGGAGATGGATAGGGTTAGGTTGGGTACCGGGGAATTTTCAGAGTGTAGAATAAGTGATAGGTGAGTTTATAACGAATAAGCAGGCGGAAGGTGGCAGGAGGCTGGTGTGGTGTTTTTCGCGTATGAGATAAACTGGAATAGTCAGGGTAGGTGTGGTAATGGTTATAGGATATAGAGTAGTAAAGTACAGGGAGCCATATAAGGCAGAGAGCTGTAGAGGCTATTAAAAGAATGACACATGGAGTGATGGCCATTTTTGGTACTATTATAAGTGGCATTTAGGATTGTAAAAGAGTGCGTGAGTGAAATTTACAGGTATAGTGTGGGCACCAGTAACAATTTAAGATTGATCTGGCGCCCTCTAGCAGTCAAAAGGTATAGGCTGCTAATGGAAAAGTGAGGAGATGGTTAATTTTCGCAAGAGGGTGTGTTTAAGGGCGGGGTTTCACACTATATAAGTAAAGCCGGACAAGGCTGGGTGTGGTGGGGGCGGCGGGTGGGGAATCACACTATATAAGTAAAGCCGGACAAGGGTGGGTGGGGAGCAGTCGCAAAGCGACTGCAAGGTTACAGCGAACCAGTACCCAGGTAATCAGTTACTTGCACAGGGCAGGCAGTTCTGTTGAGAGTGCCTAGTGCACGAGGAGCTGCTCGGCGGCTTTGCGGTTAAACTCCTGGCTTCACCGGCTTCCTTCCCCAATTCCACAAGCTGGGCTTTGCAAGCTACGGTTCTCTTTCCCCAATGTTCAAGCTGAGGCACTTGCAATTACCGGCGCGCTCTGCAGCCGTGGGGATTTGCAGAAAAACAGGAAAAATACAGACTGTAGGCACCTGAAAACTAGGAGCTGGCAGGTTGCCTTACGGTCTGAGAATTACAAATGCTGAGGCGCTTAGGATGCTCTGCAGCTTTCGAATGGGGCAACTACAATTAAATCAAGCTCCACTACGTTCAATCAGTAATCTTAGTTACAATAAGCAGAGCTCAGTTTTCGGTTCGTATTCTTGTTACAATATGCAGAATTGTACAGGTCTTTGATTACGTCTTTGTTCTTGTTTGAAACGCCTGGCAGACAGTCCCGTGGTAAAAGGCACCAAAATTCAAATTCTCACAAAGCAAGGACAAGCAAGGAAGCGCTGAAAAGGCGGACGAAATTACCTTCAGTGCCTCAGGGACAATGGTTCCACGGTGGTCAGGGGAGGAGTTCCACAGCAGTTGTGCCCTTCAGTAGCTGAGGCTTCAGTGCCTCAGGGACAATGGTTCCACGGTGGTCAGGGGAGGAGCTCCAGGGCAGTTGTGCCCTCCAGTAGCCGAGGCTAAAGGGAAAGAAAAATGGTAAGCAGGCAGGTTTTATAGGGAGGGGGAGGAAACAAAGCTTAGTACTTGGAGAGTTTGGGGGGGTGGAGAGAGTAGAGTAGGCGGTGAAATCAGAGACAAAGAGACAAAACTCAGTGCTGCAATGGCATTTCGGTGAAAAAATCAGGGCAATGCAGAACATATACAAAGTTAACATTCAGGTTCAGGTTCAGAAGGACTAAAACAGCATGATAATCTATAAGAGCCTCTACTAAGGATCTGTGTAATTTGTGGCTTCCTTCGCAATTCCATGCAGTTTCAGTGAAAAAAGCCCCTAGATAGATCCGAACTACAGTACAGTGCAGGCCAGAGAAAACCTCCCTGTGAACCAGCACCCAGGTAATCAGTTACTTGCACAGGGGGGGCAGTTCTGTTGTGAGTGCCAAGTGTGCGAGGAGCTGCTCGATGGCTTTGCGGTTAAACTCCCGGCTTCACTGGCTTCCTTCCCCAATTCTATGAGCTGGGCTTTGCAAGCTACGGTTCTCCTTCCCCAATGTTCAAGCTGAGGCACTTGCAATTACCGGCGTGCTCTGCAGCCGAGTGGGGATTTGCAGAAAAACAGGAAAAATACAGACTGTAGGCACCTGAAAACTAGGAGCTGGCAGGTTGCCTTACGGTCTGAGAATTACAAATGCTGAGGCCCTTAGGACGCTCTGCAGCTTTCGAATGGGGCAACTACAATTAAATCAAGCTCCACTAAGTTCAGTCAGTAATCTTAGTTACAATAAGCAGAGCTCAGTTTTCAGTTCATATTCTTGTTACAATATGCAGAATTGTACAGGTCTTTGATTACGTCTTTGTTCTTGTTTGAAATGTGGGCAGACAGTCCCGTGGTAAAAGGCACCAAAATTCAAATTCTCACAAAGCAAGGACAAGCAAGGAGGCGCTGAAAAAGCGGACAAAATTACCTTCAGTGCCTCAGGGACAATGGTTCCACAGTGGTCAGGGGAGGAGTTCCACAGCAGTTGTGCCCTCCAGTAGCTGAGACTTCAGTGCCTCAGAGACAGTGGTTCCACGGTGGTCAGGGGAGGAGTTCCAGGGCAGTTGTACCCTCCAGTAGCCGAGGCTTCAGCGCCTCAGGGACAATGGTTCCACAGTGGTCAGGGGAGGAGTTCCAGGGCAGTTGTGCCCTCCAGTAGCCAAGTCATGAAAAATATATATTATTTTGTTTAGTTGCGATGACTTCTAAGCTTTAGGCTCTAGTGTGTGAGCCTCCTTATTTGATTTTTCACAAAAACAGTCTCTTTATGTACAAATCCTAAATTTCTACTGAACGTGGTATCTGAATTTACACTGAATATCACAATACACCTTCCTGTATATTGTCCTGAGCATGCGAACCAGGGTGAAGGCGAGTCTGGACATCATCTCTTGTAGATGTGCTGGCTATGGGCTTGCTGTATTGCAAAGTCTTCTGTCTTGATTCCATCTCAGACTGTGCCATCCTCCCAGTTTACTTTTTACTGCTTTGGAAATCATTCCAAAGATGTGGACTAATGGAGGAGATGTCCTTGAAGAAGATAGAACAGTTACGTAAGAACTTACTGTAACAGCAGATCTTCAAGAGCATCTCCTCCATTAGGCCATACCGTACCCTCCCTCCTTCTCCCTTTTGCTTTCAGTGAGGGTCATATTAGATGCTGCACCTAAAACCTTATTCCATGCATCTTGTCTCCAGCCCCATGCCTGTCTTTGTATGCCTGGTGCTTGTCTTATCTCCTTGTTCCTCACGGCCAGAGGTCCTCCAAGGTTAATGTCTGTTGGGGAATTAAGGAGTGATGGGGCCACCACGTTTTATATACATGTAGATGCTGTTTGCCATTGTGGGTGGCCCCAGCTAGCAAAAGTTTCCATGTGGTACTAACGCTGAAGGCTTATAGTTCTAATGGTGTGGTCTAATGGAAGAGATTCTCTCGAAGACCTACTGTTATGGTAAGTTCTTGCATAATTGTTCTATTCCGGTTGCAAAACCAGGAAGTAAAGATGATGATGAGCCCGCAACCCCACGCTTAGGAGATGGCCTATGAACTGGCATTATAAGACCTTGTGTTGATATATATTTTTTTTTTGTATTCTTTAACTCCTGTGCACAATCAAGTATTTTATTTCATTTAAATTATAACATATAAACTAAGATTTCTTCCCCGCCCCCCCCAAAATACCAAAAGCACCGTACTTGGAGCTGTGTCTAGGGAACCTGCAAGTTTCACGTTTCAAATCCAAAATGTGTTTTAGTAACTGATTGGCTAAAAAAATGCCCTTTATTCATATTTGTAAAGTTTTTGGTATTCTGTAGCACCAAAACAAACAACATAAAAACAAAACACTGAACTGAATTCCAGGTAAAATGGCAAGTCATGGGATCCTGGGCTAATTGGCACTCTTCACAAATTTCATATCCCTACATAAAAAGCAGATGAGTTATGTGCAGATACAGTATAAATAAAAGTTTTCTATCAAAATGCCATCTTAACCCTAGCTATAGTAGCATAGTAACAGAGGCTGAGACAGACTGAGATATGTGTAATAATTTGCTATGCAAAACAATGTATCATGCTACATTTAGTCTGCATTGTAGTTTCTGTCGTATAGAGGACTGCTTTTCTAATCAAAGCTTCCTAAGTGCTGTGCCATATAAGATGTGATGTGATGCAGCTGTTAAGTCCTTTGTAGGAAATTGATAATATACAGTCTTGTTTGTTGACTTGAGTGATCTTACTTTGAGAGGGCTCTTTCAGTAGGCAATAACATTTAGGACTGAGCCGCCAGGTGCTAGGACCACACGGAAAACTTAGCTAGCAGTGTCTGGCGGGTTACTGCCCACCCGGTGTCACGTGACTGACGTTGGCCTGGTGCTATATAGTGGGTGGTCCCCACGCCCACCTATAGTTCTTTTCCACCATTGACCTACACACATTGGACCTCACGGAGCGCTGCTTCAGTTGACCACCATTTTCGATAAGTATATTCTTTTGAATTTATTGTTTTTTTCTTCAAAGTCAGTAATTTCAATGTAACCCCTCACCCCTGCCTTTTTGGCAAAACGACAGGTGGCATGCTGTTGAAGCTGACAGCAGTACCTGGTGAGGACTGGGTTCGGGGAGGATGAGGTTACTCAGCACAGGGGACCTAGGTCTGGCTACTCTGCACAGGGGCACCCAAGTAAATCCGAACACAGGAAGCAAATAACTGTAATGTCCAGAACCAGGAATGGGATTCTCCAGTGTGGCTTTTATTCACATCCAAGCTGAACAAACAAAGCATAGACGGACCCCCATAGGGCTACATTCCTGGTAATGCAGATTAGAGACTACAGAACACTTTATTACTATTTTCAGCCCTCAGGCTCTAAACCCACCAGGCACACAGCCCGGACTTGCACGCAGCTTTGGGTACACAGCCCGACTTGTACACTACTTGGGTTTTCCCCACTGGCGCGGCTCCCCCGCCAGCCACTTGATCCACGGTCCATTTGAGGAATGAACCAATTATCCTGTTGTGGCTCCCCAAACCACACTAAAGCCTGCGACTCCCAGAGAGAATTTTCCTTACAATCCCATGTCTGGGTACTTCCCTGATCACTGGCCAAGTGCCTGAGGTAAAGTATAAATCCACAGAAGAAATCCGTAGAGGTGTACCTGGTCACTAAAGATGGGGGGCCACCCACCTCCAGCTCCCACAACCCATACCCGGCCATTTCTCTGGAAACTGAACAATTCCTTTACTGAAAACTTTCAAATGTAGATTCTGGGTAGATGTCTGTCACATCTCCTCTACATATCATTTGCATCCCAACAAACTCTGGACTTGAACCTACTTTTAATTTGCTTAGCCCATTACTCTAGGCTTCCACTATTTTAGTAGTTCAATCCTCACATTGTCACACAAGTCCCAGGGTGAAAAACATAGGCCCTTTTAGCAAGAGCAGACACTCACCCTACCGTTGCAGGTGCCCCACAGGTGACTCACAAATCTTCTTGTTCTCCCAAATAAACTCTGGAACACACAGGCAGCTTTTCCTGTACAAGCAGAACTAGGGGGTTGCCCCAGGAATCTGCAGGGAAACCTTTCCTGCCCCCCCCCCCCGAGGGAGGGGGCACTGAGACCCGAAAACAGCGGTCTCCATCACTTCAATTATCTTCTGTGTCTTTCTCTAAGGTGGAGAGACACACACCCTGTTTATTTAAAAGTAGCCCTCTGTCAGGGCTGAGGCTACCTAGAGCCTAACTGAGCTGCTTAGCTGCTTTCTCAGCAAGCTCCCAAAACCAGCTCCACACTGAACTGAACTGACACTCACTTCAAAACCTCCCAACGTTCTATGCCAACTCCCTTGCTGCAGATTCCAATGTGGCTCATGCAGCTGCGATAGTTCTATTGGTGGTGTCATCCCTCAGTCTCAGCTGAGAGTGAGAACAGAGTGAGACAGTGTGAAACCCATTTAACTGGAGTTTCACAAGCTGCTTTCCCTGCCTACCACTGGGTCTTACTGGGATTCTAGTAACCCCGGGTAACAAGGCGGTTACACTTGCCCTTGACCAGGCAAATGACTGTCCGCAGTCATTATTTACCCGGCCTTAGGCCATCCCACCCTATGTGCTACCTGCGGAGGGGGGTGATCAGGCCCCCTCCTACCATGTGCAAGCACAGGCAGGCAACACTAAGGGCCTAGAGGCCTTTAGCTGACATATCAGCCTCTACACTATCCACTTACTATGGACACCTAGTGGCTGTGGTAGAACTATCCAGAGCATAGGCCTGATAGATCAGCACTGCGGTCCCAATGGCCATTCAGGACCACAGCCTGTCTATCCCCCCTAACCCTATAGGGAAAACCTATCAGCTTCTAATCTAATACTCCCAAAACAAAAATAACCCGGAGACCTCCCCGACCTTGGGCAACCTGCAACCACACACCATTAAAATACCACATTCTATACCATTTTACTGTCTCCTCCCTACCCCCACAACCACACCTGTGGAAGGAAAAGGGTTAGTACAGTAACAACAACAATAAAACCACAGTACTTTAAATTTCTACACACTAAAGCACTGATGAGGAACTCCGATGAGCCCTTCTTCCTCCTCTTCTTGTCTTTTCTTCTGTCTTCCCAGGAACACCTGTAAGAAAAAGAAAGACAACACACACTCCTAATCTGCATACACAGTCTACCCAGACCCCTACCATCAAAACACTGAAGAATCCCAAAAAGATTTTTTTTTAGAAAAGGTAGAAAAACAGTATTTACATTAGAAAACAATGACATTATTTACAATACACATTTGGGGGGATGGAGTGCCCTTAAAGTCCCAACTAGTGACCACAATGCCCGAAGGCTAGTCCAATAAAGAGTCTGTCCTGGGCGGAGCCGGTGAAGCACAGTTCTAACAGGCCAAAGTCCCGAAGAGAGGAGTCTTTAGGACAGTTCACACATTTTGAAGTCTGCTAGTGTAGGGTGTGTACTGCAATGTCATAAAGATAGAAAAGTTCGGACTTACCAGCCACTTGTAGTACGAAAAATTCTTAACCAACCTGCACCTCTGACGAAGACTCTCCCTGGCAGCATTTCTTCCGATACAGCTGGGCGGACATCTTCCGGGAACCACAGGAGGGCACATCTGGGAACTGCTGAGATGATGTCATCTCTGGAGATGGAACCTTAGCACAGGAACAAAAAGAAAACAGCTGGTCTGACATCATCCAATTACCAGGCAGTGAACAGGATACAGCTTGGCTGGTGTCCTCTCTGGATCTGAAGTCATCTGGTGGGCCAATCGATGGATTCTGGAAAGGCCAGTACACTGTAGACTGATGAATGTGGGGCACCCGAGTCCTGGTTGTCCATATTGGCGAATCAATAAAGGCACTTCACAGTCTGGTGTGGCAGTATTGACTACCACTGCTCAGCTTTCCATTTAGTAGGCACGGGCACATTTGCTGGGAGGTCCTTGCACTGAGGCCAATAGTACCGGGGGTCAGGAGCTTGAATTATTACCCCGACTGGGCGCACATAATTCACACAGTGGGAGATTTCACGTCCCTCTCCAAGTCCACTATTCTCACTCTGTCTATAAACAGTGTCCTGCCTCTCTTCCACTGGGTATACTTCTCGTGAAACAGTCTGTTCTTTACATGCTTGTTGGCCCCAGGATGCACACTTTTCATGGCTTCGTCCCAGATCCAGGATTTCCTGCTGTTCTCAATCTCCTCCCAGACTCTCCGAGGAAAGGTAGGAAAGGTCATACCATAGATCTCATTTGCCTTTCTATGAACTAGTCTCTCCTCTTTACTTGCTTTGGTCAATCTGAGACCGCTGGCCTGGCTTGGAGGTGGCCAGTCCTGGTTCTGCCAGCTTCGCATCCTTAAAGAAATTAGAAACGGATCCCTAACTTCTTCCTCTTGCAAAGCCAGGGCAGTGGCATCACCACTTTCTTCCATACATTCCTCCGAGGCAAGCTCTTGAGGCTGTTTACCCGTTCCTTGATCACAAGGCCACATAGGTTCCCCCTCATCTTCCTCTTCACTGAGGATCTGAGCCCAGAAGTGAGCAGTTGTTCTCACTCCTGAGACTATCCACTCATCACTAGGCGTGGATGTCGACACCTCCGACTCAAAGGCCTCCCGCATCTCATCTTCGCCTAAGAGACTTGGGCTAGGCCCCCCCTCCAGGGGTCTATTGATGCTTTATCCGAACTTTCCTTCTGGGATCCAGCATCCGAAACTTCAACTTCTGGTTCTGTCTCTAACTCTGCACCCTCTAGCTTTGTGCCACACTCCTCCGAGGAGCCTTCCTCCACAGGCTCCGCCTGGTGCTGTGTGCTGCCAACTGCAGATTCCTGAACCTTTGTCCATGTGGGAGCCAAACAAATTTGAGGCGCTTTATATAAGCCATATTTTTCTAGGCATCCAGCACAGTGAGGAATCATGAAGACGTCCCTTCCAGCTCTCAAGCATATTTGACATACATGCACTGGATATCCAGGAACCGCCACATGAGGAGGCAGTTGCCCTCCATAGCACCACTTTTCAATGTCCCCTCAGTCTATTCACTGCTGCTGTTACTGCAACCCGGGCATGATCTGGGTAACGAGCTGGTCCTGAGGCCATAACTGTAGAAAAACAAACAAAAGTTCACTGTAACTGAAAGTCCCAACTTTACTGAACACACTCTTTAGTTGTAAAATGGCTTCTCTGCTGCTGTGTTTACTTTACTACCCCACCCTGTAATGGCGCGGTAGCACTCCTGTGCATCAACATTCAGAATCTGGGTCAAGCCACTGCGCACCCGATTTACACAAACTACTGATAACTTTTTCTCAAACTGCACAACTTGCTCTGTTCTTGCTTTAAACACATTTACAGGATTTTCCACGGACTTTTTACGTGCTGGAAACATTTACTTGATTCACAGTCCCTTAAAGCTTCAGGTTTTTTTAAGCACAGGATTGCCTGTATACACTAGTGCTGCACATTGGCTACAACTCAGTCTCTCTCTCTGGCTTCAAACTTTAAACTGAGGCTAAATTCATTACTATGCACACAGTCAATGCCTTAACAGATTTGCACTTGCTGGCAGGACTTGACGCAGTCGTTACTTGCAAAGCGACTACACTGCTGTACACACATTTATATGGCAAAGGGCAGAAAATCACTCTTTGAGCAGTTTTTAGGTTGTTACTTACTGTTATCAGTAGCAGTTTGCTGCGATGGGGAAAAACAGCCTGCAGCCAGTTCTTGGAGGCCTCAGAACAGAAACGGGCAGGCAGTCCTGCTGATCGTCTTCTCGACCACCACTTCTGTAATTTCGACGATCGATTAGCAAGTTGAGCCCAATTTTAAACTAGAAAGTCTATTCTTAACAAGTTTACAGTGATTTTAACACTCCATGATGCTCCTCCACTAGCCAGTACACGCACTCCACACACACTCCCTCTCGAATGCTGGGGCAGTCACTGTAGAGCTGGCTGAGGGGGCGGGACTGATTGCAGCCTGACCAATCACACGACACCATGCAAATGAGCCTCTTCTTCCTCGCGAGGGCTCTTCTCCTCACGGCGATCGTCGAGCAGGCAAATTTAAACTGCAGAATGCAACTTTTTTTTTTTTCTTTACCAACTGACTCCACGGCGGGAACCCATTTCAGCCATTTAACATAGCCATTAGACCTGCAAGTCTCTCATTCATTCAAAAAGCATTTCCAACGTCCAGGGCACAATTTTCCTGTTGCTACCCCTAGTCTTCCACACTTTTTCTTTACCACAGTTCATTTTAAAAGCATTTCCAACGTCCAGGGCACAATTTTCCTGTTGCTACCCCTAGTCTTCCACACTTTTCTTTAGCACAGTTCATTTTTAAAGCAGGCAAAAACGCTGTAAACAATTTGATGCAGGACAAGGGCACACTCTTTGGCTTTACTGCTCCTTGGTAAACAGTTGGCAATATTAAACAGCAGCACAAGATCAACAGCACACAGTAACACTAGGGAAATT
Source organism: Neoceratodus forsteri (assembly GCA_016271365.2). Lineage (NCBI taxonomy): Eukaryota > Metazoa > Chordata > Ceratodontiformes > Ceratodontidae > Neoceratodus > Neoceratodus forsteri. The sequence continues at coordinate 1,851,420,625 of CM057449.1, forward strand.
GCTTCAGCTTTTTGGGCTACCCACTGCCAGATAGCCAAAACGCTAGCCCCCTTGCCCAAGCACCTTCCTTCCCAGAACAAAATCCAAAGCGGTGCCTCCATTTTTGTAACCCCTCACCCCAGCCTTTTTGGAAAACGACAGGTCATGCTGTTGAAGCTGACAGCAGTACCTGGTGGGGACTGGGTTCAGGGAGGATGAGGTTACTCGGCACAGGGGACTTAGGTTTGGCTACTCTGCACAGGGACACCCAAGTAAATCCGAACACAGGATGCAATAACTGTAATGTCCAGAACCAGGAATGGGATTCTCCAGTGTGGCTTTTATTCACATCCAAGCTGAACAAACAAAGCATAGATGGACCCCCATGGGGCTACATTCCTGGTAATGCAGATTAGAGACTACAGAACACTTTATCACTGTTTCCAGCCCTCAGGCTCTAAACCCACCAGGAACACAGCCTGACTTGTACACTACTTGGGTTTTCCCCACTGGCCCGGCTCCCCCGCCGGCCACTTGATCCGCAGTCCATTTGAGGAATGAACCAATTATCCTGTTGTGACTCCCCAAACCACACTAGAGCCTTCGTCTCCTAGAGAGAATTTTCCTTACAATCCCACATCTGGGTACTTCCCTCATCACTGGCCAAGTGCCTGAGGTAAAGTAGAAATCCACAGAAGAAATCCGTAGAGGTGGACCTGGTCACTAAAGATGGGGGGCCACCCACCTCCAGCTCCCACAACCCATACCCGGCCATTTCTCTGGAAACTGAACAATTCCTTTACTGAAAACTTTCAAATGTAGATTCTGGGTAGACGTCTGTCACATCTCCTCTACATATCATTTGCATCCCAACAAGCTCTGGACTTGAACCTACTTTTAATTTGCTTAGCCCATTACTCTAGGCTGCCACTATTCTAGTAGTTCAATCCCCACATTGTCACAAAAGTCCCAGGGTGAAAAACATAGGCCCTTTTAGCAAGAGCAGACACTCACCCTACCATTGCAGGTGCCCCACAGGCGACTCACAAATCTTCTTGTTCTCCCAAATAAACTCTGGAACACATAGGCAGTTTTTCCTGTACAAGCAGTACTAGGGGGTTGCCCCAGGAATCTGCAGGGAAACCTTTTCTGCCCCCCCTGAGGAGGGGGCACTGAGACCTGAAAACAGCGGTCTCCACCACTTCAATTATCTTCTGTCTCTCTTTAAGGTGGAGACACACACCCTTTTTATTTAAAAGTAGCCCTCTGTCAGGGCTGAGGCTCCTAGAGCCTAACTGAGCTGCTTAGCTGCTTTCTCAGCAAGCTCCCAAAACCAGCTCCACACTGAACTGAACTGACACTCACTTCAAAACCTCCCAACATTCCATGCCAACTCCCTTGCTGCAGATTCCAATGTGGCTCATGCAGCTGCGATAGTTCTATTGGTGGTGTCATCCCTCAGTCTCAGCTGAGACTTAGAACAGAGTGAGACAGTGTGAAACCCATTTAACTGGAGTTTCACAAGCTGCCTTCCCTGCCTACCACTAGGTCTTACTGGGATTCTAGTAACCCCGGTAACAAGGGGGTTACATCAACATTGGATTGCAAGTCTTCAGCATCTCTGTCTGAGTCCCACAAGAACATGTGCTCCTGTGGCAAGCAGATAACCAGAGAAAGATGGCCATACCCTGTGTCTTCTCTGCCTAGCGCCTAGCCATGATACTGAGGGTTGTGTGGCCTGTCAGAAGTTCAACCAGGCCACATGGAAATGCCGTCAACAAGTCGTGGAAGCCCATCTTTTGAAGCAAAACCTTGCTTCCATGGAAAAGCAGCTGCAGGAGGTGCGGAGTTCCTCTTCTTCCCTGAAACCGAAGAAGCGCAAATGGGACAAGGACAAGAACCGGGCCCGGGATCAGTCTCCTTCCAGGTCACAGCCATATTCGGAGGCCATGACCAATGAACGGCCCTCTTCCAGCAAGGAGAGTGCCCCTCCAACGAAACCTGCTTCACTCCCTTGAGAACAGCCTTTGGTCCCCCCCGCCTGAGCTGGTATCGGTTCAGGCAGGAACCTCTGGGGATTCAGAGATGGCCACCCTTAGGCCCGTCAAAACTTTGCCTGGGTCTAAGTAGGGTGGAATGGCTGGTAAGTCAGACACTGGCTCTGACAACATCTGCATAGCCTCTGCACTCCCGTCGGACTCCCAACTCGAGGTCCGACTTGGGGTCTTAGGACCAGCACTAGCTGCCACTCTGTCCGCAGCTCCCCCGAGAGGAATCCCATCTCGGGACACTCTTTCATTCCCAATGGGCCTTTCTGAGTCTCCCACCCACTTGGAGCTGGAGGAGCCACCAGCAGCTGAACCTATCAAATAGCCAGTGCCTGCAGGCCCCACATTGGACCCTCCCGGACTCCCAGCCCACAATCTGTCTGGGACTCCGACTCCACCCCCCCTGCTCCAGATGTGCCTGTTGCCCCGCCTATGCCAATGCCGGTCTCTCCCATGGGTTCAACACCGGATATCCCTCAGCCTTCGGGACCACAGCCAGGCCCTTCAGGCCCTCAGCTAGAGCCTTCTGCTCCACCATTGGGGCCTTCACTGGGCTACCCGATGCCAGGCTGTCCTACACTGGGCTAGCAAACATCAGGCTACCCAAACCCAACGCTGGGTTACCCAATGCTAAGGTACCCAATGCCAGGGTACCCAACACCTGAGTACCCTTTGCCAGGTTATCCATTGGCTTATCTGTCACCAGTATACCAGCCTCCTCCAGCACCCCCTCCACAACCACAGGTGGATTATGAGGCCCTCTTTGACTCCTGGTGGCACAGGGCAAAGAAGCAGTTAGTCTCGAAACTGGACCAATGCCAGCCAGCTATGACTCCAGCGCCGGTCCGGCCTACCCCCACGCCACAGTCCCTTTGCCCATGGAATCGTGCCCCTCTACTTCCAGTCACATGGTGGGTGCCTCGGGGGTAGAGGGCTAGTGTCGTGGGTGAGAGGAACCTCAAAAGGAGATCTCCATCGATGGTCTCTGTCTCCTGACAGGAGCCCGTCACCTGATTCAGAGCCAGACTCTTCTTTCTTGGGTTCAGAGTCCCCTACGCCAGTGGAACCTAAGCCTAAAGAGACTACTAAGTCTCCCCCGGAGGACCCCTCCTTCATGGATATCCTCCGGAAGATCCAGGAGGCCAACGGCTGGAAGACTGTAGAGTAGGATCCTCAGCATCAGAGGTTGGCAGAGCATCTTGACCTCCCAGAGCTCAATCCGCTCAATCCTCTTCTCGTCCCCACAATGACCTAGCCACCACTATATGGCAGCAACTGTTGTCTGTCCCAGCCTTTGCTAAAAAGGCAGACAGGTTATACCATGCCCCAGAGGGGAAAGACCATCTAGTGAACTATCCAAAGGCTGATTCAGTGGTCATCAGTGCAGCTCACGACTGCTCTAAGCAGTCTAAGCACGTGAGTACCTCCTCTTTGGATAAGGAATTGAGGGCAAATGAACCAGTTTGGATGAAAGGTCTACTTGTCTTCTACATTGGCCTTGCGAGCATTGGATTATGTTGCCCATATGGTCTGCTACCAGAAGGCTATACTGGGCCAACTGAAGGCTCAATTTCAGACCCTGCTGCTGTCAACGAAGGCACCAGATGAGGCAACAGCCTGGCAAACATCAGGCTCCCTCTTCGGGCTCCAACCCCACCCCTCAAGTCTCACAGAGCTTCTGGGGCAGTGTTGCCCAACCCTTCCTCCACCTCCACAGGAGCCAATTAGGGGCAAATTCACCAGTCACCTGCCGGGTGGGAGGCGAGCATGACAGACTCATGGGTCCTACAGCTCATTGCTCAGGGTCACACGCTGGAATTCACAGAGGGACCTCCAGAAAATCCTCCAGGTCACTCTCATTACCTGCAAGGTCACATTCCACTCATCAGACAGGAGATTATGGCTCTACTGCAGAAATCCACCATAGAGCAAGTTCCTCGGAGGCAAGTAGGAAGGGGTTATTACTCCCACTTCTTCCTAGTCCTGAAAAAGACAGGAGACCTACAACCAATTCTGGACCTCAGCACGCTCAACCTGTATGTAGAGTACAAAAGGTTTTGCATGTTGACCCTCATAGTACTGTTGCCATTGCTCCACTGGCTCTGCGCACTGGACATGCACGATGCTTACCTGCATATCCCAGTTTTCCATGCCCACCGCCACTTTCTCAGGTTTTTCTTCCAGGGAGAACATTTCCAGTATAAGTCCCTCCCCTTTGGCCTTTCAACAGCACCCAGGGTTTTTATCAAGTGCCTAGTGGTGGTTGCAGCGACTTTGCAGCATCAAGATCACTGTGTGTTCCTGTACCTTGATGACTGTCTCCTGTGAGCCCCGTCGAGGCATGAACTGGAGACCTCTCTAGTGGTTACCCTGGACCTGTTCCACAGGGTAAGGGTCACGGTGAACTACCCCAAGTCTCACCTTACTTCTTCTCCCAACTCCTCCCATTTATTGGGACAGTACTGGATACCACACTGGGTCAGGCCTTTCTCCCTTTAGACTTGGCAGAAACATGCAGAAACAAGCTCAGCTTGTGGCCTCCAGCTGCTGGACTATGGCCAGAATGGTCCTCTACCTCCTAGGTCTTATGGCAGCGGCTATCCTCATGGTACCCCTGGCTTGGCTTTACATGCGAGTCATGCAGTGGACCCTCAGGGTACAGTGGAACCAAAGATTAGACAACCTGGATCACAGGGTTCTTGTGTCCAACCCTATGTGGAAGGATCTCCTTTTGGTGGTAGGATCTGGGCAATCTCTGCTGGGGGAGTCCCTTTTCAGCCTCCCCCTCCAGTCCAATCCCTGACCATGGATGCCTCGGGTCAGGGCTGGGGTGCGCATCTGGGGGATGGCAGAACCCAGGGATCCTGGTCTCAGCAGGAACTCTCACTGCATATAAACGTGCTTGAGATGCGTGTGATGCTATATGCCCTCCAGGCCGTCCAGCACCCCCTTCTTCCAGGTCTACTCCTGATCCCATTGGACAACATGTGTGTTGTCTGGTATCCGAACAAATAGGGAGGCACTCGATCGTAGCCCTTGTACATGGAAGTGATGCGAGTGTGTTACTGGGTGGTCCAGCACCAGGTCCAGGTGTCCAAAATGTCGTGGCAGACAGTCTCAGCCATACTCAGGCAAGGGCTCATAAGTGGGAACTGCGGCAGTCAGTGGCTGACAGCATATTCGATCTTTGGGGTTGCCCAGATCTTGATCTGTTCGCCTCCCCATACAACACAAAACTACACAGGTTTTGCTCACTTGTTGTCGGGCCTGGTGTATTTTAGCAAGACACGCTGTCTCTTTACTGGACAGGGAGGTCAGTGTATGCCTTTCCTCCCTTCCTGCTCTTAAAGAGGATGCTCCTCAAACTGCAAGCCGAAGGAGCTCAAATGGTTCTCATCACCCCATATTGTCCTCACCAAATATGGTTCCCTCAGCTCCAGCAGTTGGCAGTGGAACCTCCGGTTCCTCTTCCCTCTGCCAGGACCTTCTGACTCAGGATCATGGCAGATTGGTCCATCCGAACCTCAAGTCCCTTCATCTGCATGCGTGGCGCCTTCAGACATAGCAGTATCTCGCTTTGGAGTCTCCTCCAGAGTTGCTGAAGTCCTTGTAAAGGCAAGAAAGCCATCTACAAGAACCACCAATGCAATGAAATGGAAGAGATTCTCAGTCTGGGCAACCTCCAAGGGTTGGGACCCCATTTCATGCCTTGTTCCTTCAGTCTTGGAGTATCTGCTGCACCTCTCTGACCTGGGTCTTAATTATTTCTCACTGAAAGTTCACTTGTCTGCCATATCTGCCTACCACACTCTGTTGGATGGCAAAACCTTGGCTCAGTTAGAGGTCTTCCGTAACTTTCTGAAGGGAATACTCCACATAAACCCCCTGGTCAGGAACCCTGTTCTCCCACGTGATCTGAACTTTATCCTGAGAAACTCACTTTGCCTCCCTTTGAACCGGCTGTGAGTTGCAACCTGTGCTGTTTTTAGTTGCTATTACTTCTGCTCGAAGGATTTCCAAGCTTCACACCCTCATGTGTAAGGAGCCTTATTTGATTTTCCACAGAGACTGGGTGGCTCTGTGTATGAATCCTAAGTTCCTACCAAAGGTAGTTTCTGAGTTTACATTGAGTCAGACTATATACTTGCCAGTGTATAATCCTGAGCACTCTAACAAAAGGGAGACCATTCTGCACACACTGGATGTGTACAGAATTTTGTTTTTCTATACAAATTGGATAGTCAGTCCACAAAACAGATCAGCTTTTCATTTCATTTGTGCCCAAAAGAGAGGGTGCTGCAGTTTCAAAACAATGTTTATCCAAATGGTTGGCAAACTGCATTTTGTTTTATCAGAAATATAATAAATCCCTTCCGGGGAACTAAGTTAAATGGCATTCAGCTAGAGGTATGGCTGCATCTACTGCTTATTTCAGAAACGTTTCTGCTGCAGAAATTTGTGCGACAGCCACTTGGAACTTTGTCCACACCTTCACCAAGCATTACAGTCTGTACATTGCCTCTCGGCACAGGGCAGGCTTTCGACTTGCTGTAATTCAGGGCCTTCTGTCTTTCTTCCCTGCTCCTTTCTTCTGCAGACCTTATCATGCCTCCCGTGTTCAGTCTTTGCCTGAATTACACTGCTTGGGATTCAGTCCTGAGTGATATTGCCTACTGCAAGAGCCCTCTCGAAGTAAGATAGTGTACTTACATAATAACTTACTGTACAGTAGATCTTCAAGACAGGCTCTTGCAGTAGGCAAGCTTTTTCCCACCCTCCTTCCCCCTGCTGCTGTTGTCTTTTCAGCCTATTCTAGTTGCTCCAGGAGTCTTCTCCATTTCCTGTCGCACCTTCTCTTAGGCCTCCAGTGGGAGAACTGGAGGCAGTCATGTGGACCACCCACTATATAGTGCCGGGCTGATGTCGGTCATGTGACGCTGCGTGGGTGGTACTCTGCCAGACACTGCTATCTAAGTTTTTTGTGTGGTCCTAGTGCCTGGTGGCTCATTCCTAAGTGTTATTGCCTACTGCAAGAGCCTCTCTTGAAGATCTACTGTTACAGTAAGTTCTTCTGTAATTGTACTTTTTCATGACACCACATTTAAAAATCACACAGGTTCTGTGCCCCACAAAATCTATTGATGCCTCAGAGAAAACTTTTAAAAATACAATATTTTGGTACTGTCCAGCTTGTATTCATGTATCATCTGTAGATTTTCTTCTGTCCTTACTCAGTACTCAGAACATTCATCCAGAACAGGATCTTTAGCCCTTAGAGTTGATCTGCACCTGCAGCTTATTCGACACTTAGAGTTATAGTTCTCTGTTATAACATCAGAATTTGCTGCCGGGGAATAAAAGTGATGTCAAGCAGACTATTATAGCCCCATGTGGGGAGTATGCAACAGGAGCAGATGAACTTGTAAGGAGCAATAATCCTATTTTCATGCAGATTACCTCAGTAATAAATAATGTGTGTGGGGGGGGGGGGACAACTACAGAACTAGTGTGAATTATAAGCTGAATTTGTCTAAATGTCTTTTTTTTTTTTTTTTTAAGTTTTCCTGGGGGTGTCAGCTGCTCTTTCAGAGGGGAAAACAAAAATCAGAATTTTGGGTAGCTACTGTTGTGCTTAGTTTCATGCTGCTGAGTTGTGCAGATTGGTGGCGTCTAATACTCCATGACAGGCCTGCCATTACTCTGTTGGAAAACAGAAGGTAATGTCAGCCTGCGGGGGGAGTAGTATAAGTAAGCAACAGCCCACAGCGGGGGAAGATTGTGCTCACAATAAAATGGATACGGGCATTGAAGCCATGAAGCAAAGCCAAGTGGTTTCAGTCACCCATAACCATGGCAGATTGGGCACAACCCAGAAACTCTGACGTGTGCTGTGCATATAAAATGGAAATAGCTCTTTACAAGTATATGCTTAGAAAAGAAAAAGTGACAAAAGAGGAAAAAGGAGGGAGACTGCTGTTTGAAATGTGAAACTTTTTTTCCTGTTGATGTGCTTGTTGGGGTTCCTTGACATAGTGGAACAGGTGATGTGATTTAGTAGTGTAATATGGTTGGGGTTCCTTGAAACAAACTGGTTTTTTTTTCCCTTTCCTCTTGCTGGGCTTGGAGTCCCTTGAAATCATGGAACAGGTGAAGTGATTTAATAGTGCACTTAGGCTGAGTGTCCTTGAAACAATACTGAACAGTGGGGTTGTGCCAAATACAGTATATCACTCTTCTCCACAAATCCGTTTTCTGGAGTTTCCTAACCCATTTTATAAGCAAATAATCTTCACAGCTGAGCAGTGTGTAATTAAGATGTTACTGATCCACCAAAACCACTGCCAGTTGAAGCAGATCTTAGTTTTAAAATGGGACATTTTGTATTTTTCTAGGGAAATGCTACCCCCTTGACAAAAAAGATATACTGTACGTAGTATTCCCCCATTTGTGCCAAGGTGAAAACAATTAAAACAGACATTTTTCCCGGGATGGATCTAGGGTTTTTGAAAGCGGGGGTGGGGTGTAGTAGTTCTCTATGCTAAAGAGTTTTTAAAGCATTTTTCCAGTATCCAGTACAACATTTTATACAAAAAATATTTAAGACGGAATTCTGTGTATGTTTCATTAATTTTCTGTATGGATGTCCCCTTGTTCTTTGTTTACATGAGAACAGATGTTTGTGCCTCATACTTCACCTCATTCACCTGTTCTCCTTGCTGAAGTCACAGTGTTCTGTTTGTGAGATCAGAATAATTTCCACGGTAACAGTGTGTGTTACCACAAACAGAATTATTACATCAACGGGGGTAACAGCAAAAGCATGAGATGATTATATCGGGGGAGGGACGACCACATAATGTTTTCATGAAAATGTCCTCAGTAATAAAAAATAGAGAGACATAAATACAGCAAATTAAAGAGCTGGCAGCACCAGAAAAGCAGGCAGAGAATGTTATCCACTTTTTAAAACTAGTCAGTTGTTACCTTTTATTTCCGAAATATTTTCTTTTTCCATTTGTTCATTAGAAGGTTTGAAAAGCAGGATTTTACTTGGAGAGTCACATTCATACCTCATCAGTATTGTAACTTCACTTATTGTGACTTCATAAGTGACAGATCTTGCAACAGGTGATTGGCTCTTTTTGGTCAGTTGTGATGTCAGAGACCATGAGGTCATACGGCTGTTGATCTATGAGGAGGAATAGAATTAGTTATGTCAGCCTCCAGGTAGAATACTGTTCCTCACATCACACCAAGTGTTGTGTGATAGAAAATCTTCTAACTGGCCAAAGGGAAAATTAAAAAAATAAATTAAGATATAAGAAGTGATAGTTCACTACTTTTAAAAGTTTAAAATATTTCAGACACCACACTACTGTAGGTCTTTGAGAAAATTGTGCCCAGATATATACATGTAGTTTAAAAACTTTTCCTGGATACTGGAAAAATGCTTTAATGTTTGGTGTATTTCAAATCCAAAGGATCCATTACAAACATAAAAACCTAGACAATGATGGCAGAAAAAGACCAAGTGAGCATTAACTTCGCTACATTCTGTTGTGGCGCAAGAGGTACAGTAGTCGTAGGTGTAGAGTTGTTTTGCATTTGTCTTTCTCGAGAGACATTGTAGTCCAGTGGTTAGAGACAGAATTGTGAATCGGTTGATTCTGTTTCAGACCTCCCCCAGACACGTACCCATGATTTAACCTTGAGAAAGTCACTTAACCTCTCTGAGCTCCAGTCTTCTCAGAAAAAAAACTGGGCAGAAGCCGGATCTCATTGAAAAGAGATGTTCTGTCTCACCTGGGCTCTCTTATGTAAATGAACAGTAAAATACAAATGTTTTTTCTTACAAATGTACAAGTTGCAGCATGCAGTCAAAAACATTGTGGTCAGCAGCTTCTATGAAAGCTACCTCACAACTCAGTTATAAGATGAGTTTGAAAGCTCTCTACCCCAGTTTATACCAGTAAATAATGCAGTTCTTTTACATTATGCAACAATAAGGCAAGCATCAGTTACCAAAGGCTGATTAGAATGCTGTAGAAGAAGTCATTGTCCTGTGAAACAAATACAGTAGTCATAAGAGAAAAAGGAGTTGTTGAACACAGACACACATGTGCGGGCACACGCATACACAAACACATGCACACTTAACCAGGTTGGCCAAGACCTGAGTTGCTTTGTGCTAGAAAACTGGATGCTACTATATAAATGGTTTCAAATGGCAAATAATCTGTTTCTCCCTCCAACGTGTATTGTTTCTCAAATTAATCTATCTATATGGGATATACCATGGGCTGAGTAAAAATATCACATTTATTTTTATTTATAGTTTTTGACCTCTGAGACCTTACATGAGCTAGAGTCACCAGTGAGCTCTATAGAGGTCAAACTCTGCAAATAGAAATAAAAATCATTATCTGTCTATCTAGCACATGTGGTGTGTCATTTACAAATTAAAATTATTTCTCTATCAAGGTGGGTCCTAGTGATCAGATCCTGGTGATTCTATATAGGACATGCGTAGGAACTACGCTATTAGCGTAGAGCTCAAGTTACGCTACTTGGTCAATCACCCATTCTGTTACTTTTTATTAGTTTATTTGAGTTGGGGGCTTTGCCTACACCCACTAAAAAAACAGGTGTATGTGTGTAGTGAAACCCAACTTAAATAAACTAACAAACTAGAATTAACAGCAGGCACAAGCACTTAGCCAACTTGCTCGCTCCATTGCATTGTTTATTTATTACTTTGTATTACTTATGTGAGTTGCACCCCCGGCTTGGCAAATGCTGGCTTCTCCGTCCATTCAGATAGAGCCTCTGCCTCTGCAGCCTAAAGATGGACCTCCTCCCAAGTCTGTTTGGCTTGCAACTGGGCTTCCCCCATCGGCTGTTGGTCATGGTGACCCACCGATAAACCCGATGAGTCCATGGGGATTTGAGGGCTCACCTCTTTCAGGACCCTGCTCCACCTGATCTCAGAGTCTACAGGGAGCCTGCTGGAGCCAATCCAGAAGCGGGCCTGTTATCTCCTCACAGAGACCCTTGGCAAGGACGACTCCACTGGAGTCACTTTCCCAGTTGCAGAGGCCATCCTCGGCCCTGCTCTGGAGCTGTGGCAGCATCCAGTTTCCTGCCCCACACTGTTGGCCCATATGGTCTGCAAGTACGTGGTCCCTACTAGGTCCCTTTTCAGGTTTACCAACCACCCTTCAGTGGAAGGCTTGGCCGCTAGTTCGTTTTTTTCACCACTCAAGCAATATCAGGGATCTGGATAAGCCTCCCAACAGGGAGTCAAAAAAAACTGGACCATTCGGCCAAGAAAGTCTGTGCGGCCCCCTTCCTTGGCCTTCAGCAAGAGAGTGCAGTTTTCGGCTGGCCAACTTTGCCTATGGTTTGTTGGGGACCCTGGGTATGACCACAAGTCTGGGGAACAACCTTTGGCAGAGCAGAGACCTACCTCTTTTGGGGCCCTGCTCTGTCTGATCTCCAAGTCTACAGGGACCCCACCGGAGCCAGTCCAGAAGCAGGCTCGGTATCCCCTCATGGAGACCCTTGGCAGGGATGACGCCACTGGAGTCACTTTTCTGGTTGCAGAGGCCATCCTCAGCCTCATTCTGGAGCTGTGGCAGCATCCAGCTTCCTGCACCACACTGTTGGCCCATATGTTCTGCAAGTACGCGGTCCCTACTGGGTCCCTTTCCAAGTTAACCAACCACCCTTCAGTGGAATGCTTGGTTGCTGACTCATTTTTTCAACACTGGCAAAATCAGGGATGTAGATAAGCCTTCTGACAGGGAGTCAAAGAAGCTGGACCATTCAACCAAGAAAGTCTGTGTGGCCTCCTCCCTTGGCCTTTGGCATGCAAGTGTAGCCCTTTGGCTGGCCAACTTCACCCATGGTTTGCTGGGTACCCTGGATCAGGTTATCCCTTGGCTCCATTCAGGACCAAGGCCATGCAGTCACTAAGCAACAGCTCCAAAGAGCCCTGGACATTGGCGATTCTTGTGCCAGGTCCGTGGCTGCAGCAGTGGCTATGCGTCCCAGGGCTTGGCTGTGGATTTTGACCTTTACGCCTGATATCCAGCACAAACTGGCAGATGTTCCCTTCTTAGGTACCACTTTGTTTGGGCTTGGTGTAGATGGCCATCTCACACGTATTGAGAAGTCCAACACTATCCTGGACTCCATCACCTCTGCCAAGCAGGAAATTAAATGACCAAAGCAGAAGAAAAAGTCATTTCAGTTTTGGCTGTCCTCTAACCCTGTGGTCCGTTCCACTCCATTGCCAGTGGTGCAGCAGTAGCAGGCGTGACGGCCTCGGCCAAAGTCTTTCTCCTCCGCCAACCGACAGTCCGGTGGCCAAGGTCTGCCTGGTCCATGATTACCTTGGACAGGTGGGTATGCAAGGTGGTCAGCCGTGGTCTGCCTCTGAAGTTCCAGGCTCCTCCGCCCAGCCAAGCCCATGTCCCACAGGAGGACGCAGTGCCCGTGGTCATATTGTCTGCCCCTCGGGAGGACATCTTACTACTCCTCCAGAAGGAGGCAGTGGTTCATGCCCCAGATGCTGTGACCGGTCTGAGGTTTGTCTCCAAATACTTTCTGGTTCCAAAACAGATGGGGGGGGTGGCACCCAATACCAGACCTGCAGGATCTTAGTCAGTATCTTTGGCCGTGCAAGTTACGAATGGTCACTCTGAACCAGATAATCCTGTCCCTGAAGCGGGACATGTGGTACTGCTCCCTGGACCTCCAGGACACCATCTTTCATGTCCTCATCTGTCCAGCCCACCAGCGGTTCCTCTGGTTCCGCTCAGAGGGGACCTTGTACAAGTTCCAGGCTATGCCTTTCGGCCTCTCTTTGGCTCCCAGGGTCTTCACCAAGTAAAGAGCAGTGGTGGCAGCATTCCTGTGGTGCTGCAGAGTTTGGGTGTACCCCTACCTGGACAACTGGCTGATCACGGGTTTCCTCCAGGCTGGAGGTGGAGCGGTCCAGGGATCTGGCCCCCCAGACCTGCTTGGCTGTCTGCCTCCAAGTCAGCGAGCCCAAATTGAAACTCAGTCCTTTGCAGGTGATCCAGTTCATTGTGGCAGAGCTTGACTCCTGTCTGGTCATGGCCCAACCCCCAGCAGACAGGGTGGATGATCTTACTTCCTTTGCCCCTCTCATTTCGGGTTGGGCAATTGCACCCTTCCTGGGACTTCCTGCATCTCCTGTGATTTATGGTGGCTTGCACCAGTGTGGTCCACTGGAAGTTGTGCTCCTTGCAGTGGGAGCTGGACTGGCATTGGTCTCGGCATGGCAGTCACCTCAACCAGCTGATCACAGTGACACAGCAGATGTGGGACACCATCCAGTGGTGGCTAGTCCCAGAACAGCTCAGGAAAGAGTCCCATTTGTCCACCTGGAGCTGAAGGTCACTCTCTCAACTGATACCTCCCTACTGGAGTGCCCATCTGGGGGACCATGGAGTCGACGGGCTCTGGACCCCTGAGGAGTCCCAATATCACATCAACCTACTGGATCTCCGGGCAGTGCATCTGGCACTCAAACATTCATTCCACATGTTCGGGGTCAGGTCGTCCAGGTCCAGATGAACAACATGATGACCACATAACTATCTGAACAAGCAGGGTGGGAAGCATTCCCTTCCATTATGTCAGGAAACTCTCTGTGCCTGGACCCTCGTTCGCAGCCTGCACACTGACTCTTTGATGATTCATATGGCTGGCAAGTCCATCCAGCTGGGGGATGACCTCAGCCAAGTGGGCGAGGTGTCTCACGAGTGGTCTCTTCACCAGGAGGTGGTTGACTATCTGTTCTCCCCGTGGGGCTCTCCCCGGTCGACCTGTTTGACTCCCAAGAGAATGCAAAGTTACAGCTGTATTGTCACTGACCCCCTCAGTGCGGCACACTGCTGAGGGATGCCCTCACGAGGCCCTGGGCCCCGGGCTTCATGTATGCCTTGCCTTCCTTTCCCTGATCCACAAGGTGATGATCAAGGTGGGGGATGGGCAAGGTGCAGGTGATCCAGGTGGCTCCAAACTGACCATGCCAGTTCTGGTACCCTGATCTCCTGGGCCTCAGCAGCAGGCCTCTGTGGCATCTGCCTTTCCCCCAGACCTGCTTTCCTACTCTCAGGGGAAGGTCCTCCATCCAGACCTTCAGTCCCTACACCTGACAGCCTGGTTCCTGAGCGGCTAGAGTTCCAGGCTTTTGGTCTCTCCAATGAGCTCCTTCACATTGTTGAGGCCTCTTGAAAGGAGTTGATTCGCCAGTGCTACACCATCAAGTGGAAACAGTTTTCTAGTTAGTGTCAGGGCAAGGAGTTGGCTACATGTCCTGCTCAGTGGTGAGCATTTTGGACTACGTGTAGTCCCTCTCTGCCAGGCCTCTGGTTGACGACCCTCAAGATGCACCTGGCAACCATCTCTGCATACTGGGTGCAGGCTGGTATGCCAGCGGTGACGCAGGAGAAGGTGGTTGGGTGTTTTTTCAAAGACCTTGACCACTTGTCCCCGCTGGTGCATAAGCCACCACCACCTTGGGACCTGTTGCTGGTTTTGGTGATGCTAATGGACAAGTCTTTTGAACCCTTGCACAGGTGTGAGATGTCACACCTCTCATGGAAGACCAACTTTCTGGTTGCTGTCACCTCTGCTAGAAGGATCAGTAAGCTCCAGGCACTTTCAGTGGAGTCTCCTTACCTGGTCTTCCACAAGGACAAGGATGACCTCCACCCCAATCAGAAGTTCTTCCCGAAGGTTGTTTTGCAGTTTCACCTTAACCAGGTGATGAATCTCCTGGAATACTTTACCAACCCAGCCTCAGAGGCCTAGTGCAGGCTCTATTCATTGGATCTGAGGCGAGCACTCTCTTATTACAAGGCTGGAGTTCAGGGAAAGATTTGCCTGCTGTTTGTCACCTATGATGAAGCTGCACCTGGCAGACCAGCAGCTATGCAGGCGACTGGCAGGTGGGTAGTCTCATGCATCGACCTCTGCTATAGGATGGCTGGTAGGGAGCCTCCCGTTGGGCTTAGGGCTCATTCCACCAGATCTACCATTGCTTTGGTGGCTGCTTCCAGGGACATCCCTATCCAGGAGTTCTGTAGGGCTTCTACCTGGAAGTCAGTGCACACCTTTATCTCCCACTACCACATCAATCTTGAGTCATGCCATGATGCTGGTTTTGGGGCCTCGGTTCTCCAAACACTCTTCCCTAAGTAGGGGGTGCGTGCCTTGCCCCCTCCTCCCAGGAAAACTGCTAGGAATCTACTACACTGTAGATAAGTACACCATATCGACATCCCTACAAATGAGGGTTACTCACCTGTAACCATAGTTGTAGGAGTGGTATATGGTGTACATCCACGTGAACCATACAACCTCACCTGGCAAGTGGCGCATCTATCTTGCTTCCAAACTGCAAGATCTGACATCACCAGGTGGTGCAGAGGAGGATACCGCCCAGGTGGGTGGGAGGAGCCAGCTTGAAGAACCTTCCAGCCAGATTTAAAGGGGAAAAGACTTTGCTACAGTGTGGATGTATAACATATACCATACCTACAACTATGGTTACAGGTGAGTAACCCTCATTTATTGATGATACCAAACGTTACATGATGATTTCAAAATTCTGCACATAGTTCTAAACAATGAATACTGATGAAAAATAATAATACAGTACAAAGGGGGTTTGTCAGTTCTACCATGCAGTCTCATGTAGCAAAGAATGTTGAGCAACCTTGGAGATTCCAGTTCACAAAACAGAAACAATATATAGCCATCCTCTGGCCTTAAAATGTTTACCCTAGGGGGCACATTAAAAGAGATTTATGGAAAAGCACACACACAGTGTGAGACTGCAGAACTATACTTTTGACAACAAATGGAAACTATTGGTAGTATTTATCACCTGAAAGCAATTAATTTTATGCTTAAGAAAATGCCTTAGAAATACAGAACATTCGTATAAATTTTCAGAAAAAAATGCTCATAGCTAGCATCAGCAAAACTCTGTTGTAAATCGTTTTCCCAAAATTAGAATTTCACAACATTTGTTTTGTATTACAGTACTGAAGACATTTTCGGGTAAAACAGAAACTTTTATCACTTAGAATTCATTTATTCCAACTTAGATTTGTGTGAGATCATAGCATTCTGCTTTTGAGTTTTGACATCACCTGTTGCCGTGGAAATTATTCTGATGTCACAATCAGAAGATTATGGCTTTAGGGCAGGTATAACAACGGGGAGAAATGAAGTCTGAGGGACGTTTCCCAGACTTCATGCAGATATCTTCAGTAAAATGAGTGGAATGTTCTGGAATTCAGTATTTTAGGGCAATGTATATAGAGTAAAATCTTGCTGATGTGGCTGCCAGTTGTATTTTTATTTTGCAGTAGACTGGAAAATCTCTTCTATGAGATGTACAGCAGGATGAGAAATAGGTTTAGAAAAATAATAAAAATTAGATCTAATGAACCAGGAAGGGGATATGTAGTTTTTTTTTTTTTGTTCAGAAAAATGAGCAGGTAAAAATGTGAATTGACATGTAAAGTGCCGTTGTGATGAATGGAGTGGGGGTGGGGGTTATGATCTGGACACTTTTGTTGCCACCTGCTTAATAATGGTATTCTTGAAGCATGTTTAATGTGACATCATGTCCCCTATGCACAAAGAGGAGTAAGGTACGCACCATAGGCACGTACCCTGCCTGTGGAGCTCCACACCTGCGGACAGGTATGCATCTGGCAGCATTCACAACCGCAGGCCACCTGTCCATGGCCCTGTCACCCCCAGTGCGCAGGTTCACGCAGGGCAGATGGGGGGTGGAGCTGTGGACCCAGGCAAGCATCCAATCGGATGAGCGTCCCGGGTCCCACAGTGGATCCCTTACGTGGCTGGGTGCGCAGTGGCTGTGCGCTCCTGCATATGTCAGATGGCCGGTGGTCGTGAAGGTATGTGGAGGGCAGTGCTGCCAGCCAACCCAAGCTACAGCACCGACAGACCCACTGGTGGTAGGGGTGTTGTCTGTGCCGCAGGTGTGTGGGGGGATCACTGGTGGCCGGGATGTGATTCAGGGATGAGGTCACAGAGCACATCTGTGTGGGGGGGGCTTGCACTACCCAGGTCAGGGGCCCTCATGGGGGGGTGGGGCTTTGTGGACCAGGGACGGGTGCTGCCAGGAGGGTGTGTGTGTGTGTGCTGTGCCTCTCTGGGAGCCTTGCTGGCACTGTATCAGGCAGTGAGCAGCATGGGCACAGTGGTTCAGCCCTGGTGAGGGGGGTGCTGCATAGGCGGGATGGGGCTGCACTGTGTGTGTAGGGGTGTCTGCCTCCAGGTTACGGGGTCAGGGCTGGCCCACACTCTGGGGGAATCCTGCCTGCCACTGGGATGTTCTGGTGTCCAGTGTGTGCTGGGTCAGGGCACATAGGGGGCTTACGGCAGGGTTCTCCCTGGCATAATGGGCACCCTCCTACATGCCCCAGTGCGCAGCACTGCTCGCCTTGGTGCACGGTGCGTAGTGCTGGCATGTCCCAGCAGGCCCCCTGCCCGCCCCCAGTGTGTTGCTGTCTGCATCACCAGTAGATCGGGAGCATAGGCGCTATGAACCCCTGATTGAACATCCCGTGTGGGAGGCACAATGGGTATGGAGTGGCTTTGCGCCATGCCACTCCACCCATTCATGCATAGGCCCCATAGATTTGAAAATACTTCTTTCATGTGCAGAGTATGATGACCTTTGACCCCACTACTTTGGGGCTGCTTGTGCACACATTTAACAGAATGCTGGTAGAAGCATGCACAAGTGAGTGAAACTTTGTAGAGTCAAAGGTCAGAGCCCTGTGCTGGGGTAAGTAGCTTAAAATCTAACTGAAAGTAAACTGCAAAGAACGTATAAAAAAAATAGCACAATTCAGTCTACGGCAGTGATGGGGACGAACCTATAGTGTGGTCCCAGTAGCACCCCACTTTAAAATCATTATATATAAATCTTGTGCTTTATGACGCACACCGACAAGGAACATTGGTGATAAATGAACATGCTCAGCCTGCATGGGCAGCAATATAACCAGTCATAACAGAGAGATTTGTGAGAGACCTGAGAATCTCTTTTTTAGCAACACATTGGTCCGATGAAATGACAGAGGTGTCTTGCACTTTACACACTTTAAAAATCAAGTTTTCAGTAAATCTTACTCAAAAGGCAAAATAGAATGTTTCGATTTGCGCTCCTGGCTCTTTCTGTGATAGCACTATGAACTTGCAGCTGCTTGCCCAGTTAGGTAACATTATTGCGTTTATCATGCTTACTCATGCCCTGTTTAGGAAAGCAACAGGGAGCTAGGATTTCTCTTCTGTGTGACTCACTGCTGCGAGACACAGCTTATTAAATAATTTACAATACTGGCCTACATAGAAACATAGACTTTGACGGCAGATAAGGACTGCTTGGCCCACCCAGTCTGCCCATTTCTATACCTATTGCATAAGCTGCAGATCCTAGTTAACCAACAGTCTATTTCTACCTATCCCCATCAGAATTGCCTCATGTCTGTCCCATGTATTCTTGAATTCCCCCACTGTTTTTGACCCCACGACCTCCTCAGGAAGGCCGTTCCATGTGTCCACCACCCTCTCTGTGAAAAAATACTTCCTCACGTTGCCCCTGAGCTGTCCCCCCTCTATCTTCAAATTGTGCCCCCTTGTTCTTGCACATCTCTTTTTCTGAAAGATGCTACCCCCTTAGACTTTGTTAATTCTCTTGAGGTACTTGAAAGTTTCTATCATGTCCCTTCCTCTCCCTCCTTTCCTCGAGGGTATACATATTAAGCTCCCTTAGTCTCTCTTTATATGGCTTCTGGTGCAGACCCTGCACCATTTTAGTTGCCCTCCTCTGGACTGCCTCCATCTTGTCTATGTCCTTGCGGAGATGGGGTCTCCAGAACTGCACGCAGTACTCCAGATCGGGTCTCGCCAACTGTCTGTACAGAGGGATGACAACTTCCTGTTTTCTACTGGTGATGCCTTTCCCTGTACATCCCAATATCCCCCCAACCCTCCTTACTGCCTTCTCACATTGCTTGCTTACCTTTAGGTCATCTGAATTAACTACCCCTAGGTCCTGCCACACCTGCTTTCTCTGCTCCCCAGCAAGCACTAGGCAGGCCTCAGGTACCCCCTCCCTCTGTCCCTTATTATGACTTCCCTCAGCAATCGGTTCGCATCATGCTCCTTCGGCAGCTGCCACCCCATCTCCCCCAACTCCCAGTCTTGTGAGTTTCCCTAACAGTCACTACTAATGCAAGCTGCCTGACCATGCCCCATCGTACCCCACCATTTACTCTAGCATGTCTTCTCTGCTCTGCTTCCCCTCACCCCCTATTTCTCCCTGTACCTTATCGCCCCTCTTCCCCCATCCTTCACCTCCACCGCAGTACCTACCTCTCTCGAACCTCCTTTCTTCACCCCACTGCCAGCTATCCCCTTCCCTCTGAACTACTAACAAGGCACTTTGTGGCTGCTTATCCCCCCTCCACCCTCATAAAGTGTTTTTTCTTGTTATTTTAACTTGTACCTATGTTTTGAGTTATTCTGTAAGTTCTGAATCCAAGCTGTATAGCTCATTGTGCTGTACCTTTGCTTTCTCCTATTGTACTTTGTTTTGCAATCTATGACATGGAACCTTTGTAAAAGAGTTTGCACTCAAAGGTCTTTTCCGAATTACTAAATAAATAAATCCATTTTTGTTGTTGTTAGTACCTCTCCCCCACATTGTGTGTACTCTTCCCCTGGGTTTTCATTTCCCAGGTGCATTACTTTGCACTTCTTTACACTGACTCTAAGCTGCCAAACTTCTAACCATTCCTCCAACCTTGCCAAGTCTCTTCTCATTCTTTCCACCCCCATGTATCAACCCTGTTGCAGATCTTTGTGTCTGCAAAGAGGCATACTTTTCCTTCCAGTCTTTCTGCAATGTCACTTATAAAGACATTAAAAAGGATCGGTCCCAGTACTGAACCCTGCGGTACTCTGCTAGTAACCCCCTTTTCTTCAGAGTGGACTCCATTTACTATTACCCTCTGTGTCCTGTTGTCCTGAAAATGTTTTACCCAGGCTACCACCCTGAGACCCACTCCAAGGCTGGCTAACTTGTTTATTAATCTTTTGTGTGGGACTGTGTCAAATGCCTTGCTAAAGTCTGGGTAGGCCATGTCCACAGCCCCTCCCTGGTCTACTATTTTGGTCACCCATTCAAAGAAATCTATTAGAGTCATCTGACGTGATCTTCCCGCTGTAAATCCATGCTGCAGTGGGTCCTCTGCCACGCTGGCCTCTAGGTACTCAACAGTTCTTTCTTTCAGAAGTGATTCCATCATTTTCCCTACCACTGAGGTCAAACTAACAGGTCTGTAGTTTCCTGCCTCTACTTTGCTCCCAGTTTTGTGAAGGGGAATCACATCTGCCCTCCTCCAGTCTTCAGGTACCACACCATTCTCCCATGATTTGTTAAAAAGGGTAGTCAGTGGTGTCACTAGTTCTCTCCTTAGTTTTTTAGAATTCTGGGGTGAATCCCATCAGGTCCCATTGCTTTGTCCACCTTCAGTTTTAGGAGTTCTTTCAGAATCCTTTTTTCTGTGAATGGACTGTTATCGACCCCCCCTAACCAGAGTGCTTCCATTGATTGGATTACGTACCTCCCCCTCTTCTTCTTCTGTTGTGAATACTGAACAGAAGTATTCATTCAATATCCTGCTTTTCACTGTCAGCCTCTGCCCACCCACCTCCCCTTTATTAAGCCTCACTATCACTCCCTTGGTCTTTCTTCGCTCCCTAATGTATCTATAAAAGGTTTTATCCCCCTTCTTAACTGAGTTGGCTATCTTTTCCTCAGTTTGGGCCTTTGCTATTCTGACTGTCTTCCCTGCTTCCTTCTGCATTAACTGGTACAGTTCTCTGTTCTGCTACTTCTGTGTTTCCTTATACTTCCTGAATGCTATCTTTTTCTCCCTAACCTTCCCCGCCACCTCTTTTGAGAACCATCATGGTTTTTTCCTTTGTTTTGATTTGTTTATTTGCTTGACACAAAGGCTTGTTGCCTCTGTGATGGCAGTTTTGATGTTTCCCCATTGTTCCTCCACCCCTCCTTCTTGCCCGTTTGCTAGTGCCTTTCTGAGGCACTCTCCCAATTTGTCAAAGCAGCCCTCTTAAAGTCCAGTACCCTCACTTTTGTATGGCTTGATTCTATGGCTGTGTTTATCGTGAACCACACTGTTTGATGGTAACTTGTTCCCAGATAGCTACCACTTCTAAATCCAAGATCCTCTCTCCGTCCCCATTTGAGATTACCAGGTCTAAGATTGCTCTCTCCTGAGTGGGTTCCAACACTAGCTGTCTGAGGCATGACCCCTGTAGGGCATCAAGAATGACCGTACTCTTGGATGTGGCTGCAGCAAAGGTGCTCCAGTTAACATCTGGCATATCAGGTCCCCCACCAACAATATCTCCCATTTTTCTGCCATCCTAAGGATGCCTTCTGTCATTTCCTTTTCCATTTCCTCCCCCTGAGATAGGGGTCAGTATACAACCCCCATGCAGACTGTGGTGCCATTTCCTGTCTTCAGGGTGACCCACAGTGTCTCTTCCCCTCCCTGTTTACACTTTACTTCCATTGCTTTGATCCCTTCCCTTACATAGAGAGCTACTCCTCCTCCTCCTCTTCTACCCTCACTGTCCCTCCTGTAGATTGTGTAACCTGGTATGTTGACATCCCAGTCATGGTTCTCTGTGTACCATTTTTCTGTGACTGCCACAATATCCAAGCATCCCTCTTCCATCAAGGCCACTAGTTCAGGGAACTTGTTACCCAGACTATGGGCGTTGGTACTCATTGCCCTACATTTTTTGATAGCCTTACCCCTTTTAGCCCCATCCCTGTCCTTACTGCCTTTGCCTCCATTTACTCCTGCCCTTCTCCCAGTCGACTTCTCTATTTTGGTGTTTATCTCACTAACTACCCTGTTTTGTGGGGTGGGGGGGCTGGAATTTTCCTGCTCCTTTTCAGTGCCTCCCCATGGCTAGTTTAAATGATTGCCAATTAAGCATTTGAGCCTATCACCTAGGATCCTGGTTCCTCTCCTGGACAGATGTAGACCATCATGCCAGTATAGGCTTGCATCCCTCCTGGTGGACCCCCAGTTCCCAATGAAGCCAAAACCCTGAGCTCTGCACCAGTTTTTCAACCATTGATTGAATCCCATGGTGCAGAGCACCCTAGCCTCACCCATGCCATAGAAAGGCAGCACCTCCAAGAAGGTTACCGTGCATACTACTTGTCTAAGGCCCTTCCCCCTACACTGATCTGATCCCATTCCCAGCCAGGTCATTTGTCCCTTGGTGGACAATGACGTCCAGCTCCCCAACCCATACAGCTGCTTCCGCGATCCTGAGGATTCGCTCCCTACATCTTCCAAACATTTGTGCGTGCAAGATGTTTTGCAAGGTGTAATGCCTCCTTTTATACTTCAGGGTGTTTTTGAAGCCAAACCTCTACATTGTGCTTGTATACTGTTTAATTCCCTTAGAGCCGCGCAGCTTTTGAAGCAGGTCAACCTGCCTCTGAAGCAGGTCAACCTGTATTTCTATAAGTGCTGTGAAAACATAAAGAAATATAAGCACAATGAAGGAATATTTACTTCTTCTGCAAGTGCTAAAAGTATTCCTAAAATAAATTGAAAATTTAAGCAGTGAGTTTTTCTTTTTTGCTTCAAGTACTGCTCAGCAGTGGACTACTAATAAACAGCCATGTGCTGTAATTTACTTTAATGTCTTCTAGACCACTACCACCACCCCTGCTCCTTTTCCTCAGATGGAACTGAATTTTTTTTCTTATTGAAAAGCATATCGCCTCTTTCAAATGGTGGCTAAAGCTGTCTGCAATTTATCTTTACATTTACAAGGCCATAAAATGCAGTTTTCATGGTCTGTTCCACTGTGAATTTGCCAATCGGCATACAGTAAATGTGTAAATAGTGCCACCTTCTGGAAATGTGTTGAACAGTTATGCTATTTTAAAACTGGAGTACATTTAAAGAATTTTTTCAGGACAGCACAGTGAGCCAATACCTCATTTTCAGGTTTGTCCTGGGGAGGGAGGAGGGAAGTGTTGTACCACAAAGAAGGAGCAAAAGGAAAATTAATAAATACAACAGTTTTTATAGTACAAAAGGAGTAATAGTAGTATCATAGTAATGTAATCATTTAATTTACGGTTGGAAGGGACTCTTGGACCTTCAAATCTCCCTCATAAGTAGGGATGTAAAAAGTATGCTTTGCAAACATGTACCAGTTTATAGGTATTCCCTACCCACTATACTACACAGATTACCCGGTGATTCCCTTCGTAAGCAGCAGTTTGTCCAGGCCTATCTGAAAGACTGTACTGTCTTCATGTCCAGTGTCCTCAGTGGTAGGCTGTTCCATAGGTTCACCACTCACTAGGAAAAGAAGTGCCTCTTAACATTACCCCTGAATTTCCCACCTCTGACTTTACAGCATCTCCTCATGTCTTGCTGCGGGATACCAGGTCAACCCATCTCTAACTATTCAGTCTTAGCAATACCTTTGTGTATGCAAAAGACTGAGAGTTTGTCCTCATCAGCCTCCTTTTCTTCAGGGAGAACATGTCAAGGGCCTCTAGCCCCTCCTGATAGTTGTTCTGCTCCATATCACTGATCATTTTGGTGTCCTGGTGTTATACACACTCAACTGCTTCATTGTGCTTTTTTGTATTGAGAAGACCAGAACTGCATGCAGTACTCCAGATGTGTCCTGGCCTGGGTCTTGTAAAGTGGCAGGAGTACGTCCCCTGCTCTGCTTTGCTTGTAACCACCGATGTTGATGCGTCCCATATTCTACTGGCCTCTTGACAGGAGCCACGTACTGCTTTTCATGCTTCTACTCCTTGTCTGTTATGCCCTCCAGCCTGTTTCTTCCTCAGCTGCAGCATGAGGGCTGTACACTTTGTGTAGGTCCCATCTCTGTGCTTCCTACCTTAGTGTAGCATCTTGCATTTGAGTGCATTGAACCTGAGGCTCTAGAAATCAGAGCAGTTGCTCAGCTTGTTAATGTCCTCCTGAAGTTTATCCCTGTCTCCAAGAGAATCATCCACCCTGGCCAGCTTTGTGTCTTCCTAGCATAACTAGCCTGCTGGTGGCTCAGCTTCCAGATCATTGATAAAGATCTTGAAGAGCAGTGGCAACAGCACTGATCCCTCAGGGACTCTGCCGAGTACCCCTCTTCACTTGATAGTAGTACCTGTCCACCACCACCCTCTTCTTCCTGCCCCCGAGCCAGTTAGCAGTCCACCTAGTGTATGTCTTGTGTGTACTGCACTGGTTTTCTTTTGAATGTCCTGATGGGCTCCGTCCACAACCCTTCTGCCCATCCATCTCACTGGTCACCCCCAAAAATAACATGCTCAGGTTGGTTTGGGATGGTCTACACCTCATTAAAACATGCTAAGAGGGGGCAGGAACCTTTGCCTTAACCAGGTGCTCCATTATATTGTCCTTGATAATGGCCTCCAAGATCTTGCCCAGCACTGATTTATGGTTAACAGACCTGTAGTTGCTAGGATCCATCATTTCCCTCTTCTTAAAGATGGGTATGCAATGCTATGGCAACAGTATAGGTCTAGCAGTATAGCCTAGAGGTTAGGGTAATGAGTTGTGAATGAGCTTGATACATGTGTCAGACCTGGATTTGATTCCTACAGCCTCCACTTGAACACTGTGTGATCCTGAGCAACTCACTTAACCTCCCCATTGCCCCTGGGTCACTCCTGACAACAGGCTGTGAACCTTACCTAGTTACCAAAACAAAAGCAAATAAAAACACAGGAAGGCCTGTCCAGCTAGGGAATAGTGACTGAGGTCTGTTTGGTGCTAGTTGCTATTTTACTTTGGATTTAGCTATTGTTTTACTGAAAGTGGCTTAAATAAATTACAGTGCAATCAAGACCTCGTTTTGTGGAGTACATTTTTTTTTTACCCAGAATTATTGTTGCTTTGGGTGTACCTGGGCTTATCAGCAGCATACCTAGAATGTGTGTTGCTGTGGGAATAGTAGCTTGCTGAAAAGTTGTATCCTGGGACAATATTAGTATGTGCAATTTGGTTATTCATGCAGATTTGAAATTTGCAGCTTTAGCAAAAAACAGCAGTCCAGAGTTACTATTGGCATTATCAGTACTTGCATATTTTGTAAATTCATGTACTGCCACTAGCATTTCTAGGCTGCTATTTTTCTGCCACAAAAAAGGGAGGTTAAAACTCTGCAGGGGCGAGCAAACTGCACATGCTGTCATTTTGAATACCTAATGATCTAATACCTAACACCTAGAGTACCGTGTCCAGTTCTGGAGACAAGATCTTTGGAAGGACATAGACAGAGTGGAGGCGGTTCAGAGGAGGGCAACTAAAATGGTGCAGGATTTGTACCAAAAGCCCTACAAGGAGAGATGAAAGGAACTTAATATGTATACCCTGGAAGAAAGGAGGTAGGGAGGATGTGATAGAGACCCTTTAAATATCTCACGGGCGTAAATAAGGTACAGGAAGGAAGTATTTTTCAGTAAAAAAAAAAAGTGCTGAAGAACAAGGGGACATGCTAAAAAGCTGGAGGGAAGCAGATTCAGAAGAGATGTAAAGAAGTACTTCTTCACAGAAAGAGTGATGGATTCCTGGAACAGGCTTCCAGCAGAGGTGATGAGGGTGAAACCAGTGGTGGGGTTCAAGAATGCATGGGATAAGCACAAGAGAATCATAGGGGAAAGGAAGGGGGGAGGGAGAAAGAGCTATGGATCGTGTATGGTCTGCGGGGTAATAGGGTAGGTAGGTAGGGAGAAATGGGCAGACTGGATTGGTCAAGCAGTCTGATTCTGCTGTCAAATTATGTTATCTTACTTCAAGTGGGCTCTTGCAGCAGACAACACTGGTAGAACTGAAGCCACAGGTGCCAGGACCACATGGAAAACTTCTGGCTAGCAGTCTACCATGGGGGACCACCCCCATCGACATCAGCACGTGGACGTCCGCCTATCCTATAAAGGGGGGTGGTCCCCCAGACCTAACTCAGTTTTTTTTCCCACCAGTGACCTGCGCACGTCAGACCTTCATGGACACCTGCATCAGTCAACTGCCATTTTCTCGAGTTTTACCCTTGTTTTTCTTTTTCAGTGTTTAAAACATTGAATTTTCGGTGGTTTTTTATCAAGTTAATGTCTTTTTCTCCTCCAGCCTTGTCTTCCGACCAGCCGACAAAGTGTGCCTGTGGCAAGCAGATGCCCACCAAAGACGGTCACTCTTCCTGCCTGCTTTGTTTAGGCCCCAACCATGACACTGAGGCCTGCCAGCACTGCTAGTACTTCAACCAGGCCACATGGAGATGCCACTTGAAGACCTTGGAAAGCTACCTGCTCAGCAGTAGTTGGCTGCAATGGAGGAGGAGCTTCAGGCCAAAAGTTCTTCTACTTCCCTGGCTCAGTCTTCCGGGGCACGACCTTCTTCTTTTTCCCAGAAGGAGAAGAAGTCTAGCGGGAAGCATAAACACAAGGACAAGCACTGGGACCATCCTCAGTCAGACTCTTGCTTGCAGTTGCCGCACAAACCAGCCACCATCTCTGGGTCTTCCTCCTGTGAAGGGTCAGCTCCTCATTCCTCGTCAGCCTTCACTCCCTCCAGGCTGCTGGTGATGCAGCTGCCCACCCGCAGATCCATTTCAGGTGGCAGCTTTTCTGGGCAGCAGACATCATCAGAAAACAAAGTATAACCCACACAACAGAACTGCTGCGGTTTGTATTCACTCCTATACAATAAGGAGAAGTCCACGCAAAATTGGAGAATCAAAAAACAAACCTCACACTGCAGTCTTGCAAATAAACAGGAAACCAAGGTCATTAGCGAATACCATGATGCAACTGCCCCAGCGCTTCGCTCGTTAGAGCTTCCTCAGGAGGCGCTCTAGTGTACATGTAGCTATCCTTATATACTCACAGTTGAACACATCAAATCATCACTCTGACATCCTAAATGGTCATTGTACCCAGAATGATCAGTAACAAATGACATCACAGTGGTTCATGAACTTAAAGTTGATTCTTGATATGTGACATCACAGTGGTCCCCCACATTGATTTTGTTGCCATGATAAAGCTAGATGTGGGTATGAGTGATTGCATAAAATTTCATAATGCAGAAGTGAAAAACAATATAACACATGAAATTAATTTTGTAACATTGATATTACATTTGTTTTAAAGTTATAACAACTGAACATTAACCAAAAGGTTACTTAAGTACAGTATTAACTGAGTCTTTATAATATTATCAGTAAAGAAAATAATTTGATATTATAATACAATAAAGTAAAGAGGGGACTGAGTATGGTTTATTACCAAGTCCAAAGCTGAAGCAAAAACAGATTTGAGAAGGGAGCAACAATCATTATTCTGCAGGTTCCGCCCGCGACCTTGCTCTTCTCTGTGGGTGAAGAAGAAAGAAAAAGACACACCATTAGGAGACGACACTTATTACTGCAAACATTTCTAAACATTTTAATAACCCTGACTTAGAGATAGAAAATTGAAGGGAAGGGGTGTAGGTTTTTTTTGGGGTAATATTTTTATTACTGTACAGGCTAAATCAAATTAAACAAATTACATTTGTCATTGTACTTCTTATGCTGAATACATTCTGGTGATTATATCAAAGATATGGTTTGAAGTCTAGCTCCATATTAAGCCCATCTGGAGTTCAGGCATTCAATTTATGTATCCATAATGTCTCCCTCTGTAGCAGGCGTTCAAGTCTGTTAACCTCCCCCCGCCAATTTTGATTAGTTCAAGACCTATGAATTTTAAATCCTTGGCATCACTGCCATGATAATGGAAAAAAATGTTCAGCCACAGTATTCTCTGTGTTGGCATTCTTGATGTCCCTCACATTTTCCAGGACGTGAAGTTTGAGGAGGCGTGTAGTCCAACCAATGTAGAGGGACTTACAGGGCACCAAATTGCGTAAACAATGAAGGGGGTTATGCATGGGATGAATTGTCTAATATCAACAGTTTGGTTGGCACTAGGGTGTTAGAATGTGTTGCCCTGTTAGCAATATGCACAAATGTTACAATTTGCACACTGAAATGACCCAGGAGGTCTCACTGGTAACCATGTTCTATTATCCGAGGATCTGCTCACTCCTATTTCGTCTCCGATGTTGTTACTTTTTTTTGTAGGTGACTAAAGGTTTGGGCCCTATTGCCTGTGCAAGTACTGGGTCATTTAATAGTAATGGCCAATATCTGTGTATGATTCCCCCTATTTTGCCTCAAAGGTAATTGAAGTGCTGAAACATACGTATTCGGCCTCCTCGGGTTGTCTAGATTTTGGAGTCAACAGAGTGTCTCTATCAATCTGTATTACTCTATTGTATGCCTCATCCGAAGTTGTCTTACCTTAACCTTTTTCCTGGAACATGTTCCTCAGTCCCTCTGCTTGCCTTGCAAATTCATCAGTTTCAGAACAGTTCCTACATAAATGCAAGAACTGACTGAACGGAATTGACTCTTAATTTCTTGGGGTAGCTACTGCTTACCAGTAAATAGCTGTTAGTAGCCATTTTTTTTTTTCTGAAACTTTTTGTTGTGACCTTTGAATCCAAAGGTGTTGTCATGAATGTAATATCAAGAAATCCATGGTTGTTGGATAGACATTGCTTGTGAAACGTAAATTTAAATTACCAATATTTACATTGATTCAATCCAGAAAGCCTTCTGCTTCAGTAACTGTGCCATCCCAGACACAGTACGTCATTGATATAGCGATGCCATGTGACTGTGTCTGAGGTATGTATTCACTGCTGGGTTTTGGATAAAGTCCTCTTCTTATTTGCGTATGAACAGGTTAGCAAATGAGGGTGTCATGGACACTCCCATTGCAGTCCCACATATCTGGTTATAAAAACTCCCATCAAATTCAAAGTACTTGTGACTGAGCACGAACTAAACCTGTCCTTATGAGGTTCATTGGCATATTCCCCTTCAGTGGATCCATTTGTAGGTAGTGCATGCAGACTTCAATTCCATCTGTATGTCTGATACAGGTACAAAGAGACTGTACATCTATTGTGACCCATTTAAAGTCTGGTTTCCTAAAGTTCCTGAATTAATTCAGGACGTCCATCGAGTCCCTGATATAGGATTTAGGGCATGGTACACTTCTTTGCAGAAAATAAACAATGAAATGACATAAATTGTCAGTAATAGAGCCCATGCCCGAAACAATGGGATGCCTTGGTGGGTTCAACAAATTTTTATGCACTTAGGTTAGTATATAAAGCACAGGAGTGATTGGAAATTCTGGCAGTAAGTATCTGAGTTCTTTCTCAGTGATTTCATGTTGGTGGAGTGCTAGATAGAGCAAGTGTGTGAGGTCTCTTTTCTAAGTGGGACCAGGGGCAAATAACAAGTCTAATCTGACAACAGTTCATGTAACTTGGTTCTATAAAAGTCCCTGGACATGACTACTAAATTGCCCACCTTACCTGCTGGCTTGGAAACTAAATGTGTCATATTCTGCAGTTCCTTCAAAGCAATGTTTTCCTCTGCTGTCATGTTATGAAATATTTTACCCACATCTGTATCCAAAACTTAATTTACTTCCCTCAACACAGCAAGCAATAATACCCGACATGGTGGGCGGTATTGCCCATACCGCCCACCCTGGAGGGTATTATTGCACTTAGAAAATGGGTACCATAAAAAAATTGTTTAATAAAAAATAGTAATTAAAAATTATGTTAAAGTCAGTTTTGTTATGAAATAGTTCCTCCGCCTGCATTAGAATGTGTTTTTATGCTGTCTGCATACTCTTGGTATTGACGCTAGAGGGCACTGTAGCTCTTATTGTGGAGGCAGGATTCACTCGCACCCCATTGTTCCCTGTTACACAAAGAAGTATTTTTTAACTTCACCCCGTCTCTTGTTATGGTTGTTCAGTAACAAACTCAGTTCAAGCTCTTTCTGCTTGACACTCCCCCCCGCCACTCGGGAGTTGCAGCTGTTACACGCACGGCCTGCCATGTTAAAGTAGGAAGTGCACACTGGGAGGTACGTTGTGGCATGGGAGCTCTGTAAGTGTTTCAGATCCAACGGTATCCATTTTTGTTAACTTGTTTAGCGCTTCCTCTTTCGTGGTGGATCGCCATCAGGGATTTCAGTGGTCAAGATGGAGTTACACCAGGAAGCTAATTCAAACAAAGTTGAAGATGAAGGTAGTATTTTTTTAAACAGGAAGTGTGTTTTTTTCTGTTATTTTGTTTACATTTGTAAAACGAAACCAAGACACAAGGCACACAGGCTCTTTTTGCTGGTTTTTTTTTAATTTATTTATGCATTGAACTTTGAACCTATTTTTAACTGTCACCTTCGAGTGTCAGCGCTAGCTCAGTGGGCGCCTGTATGGAGAAACGGGAGCAGATTGTTCTGCATGTGACAGGACACTGCGTTTGATCAGTTAAGGATATGAATTTTGTTTCATAAAAAAAGAAAGAACAAAAATTGGTTGCCTTGTTTCTGTGATTTTTCTAAGTGGGGATGCAGTGAACACAAGCTGGACTGGCTCCGATTATCCTTGCCAGTAATCACTTGGGGGGAAGGGGTTGCTAGTTCACATTGCTGGAGCACAGACCGAGTGGGAGGATAGAAGGTAACTGACTTCGCTTAGTCTGTTTCTGTTAGAACTCTGGAGCCCTTACTGTAGTGAGGAGCTGATGTGCTCTATAGAAGATGTCATGGCGCTGCTCCTGAATTCGGCATACTGTACACTCGGACAATAAGGGTTGCATTCATTATGTGGAGTTCGATAGGGGTTAGATCGAGCCCTACAGTGACATTTGCTGTACTTGGAGTGATTGTACTACATTGAAACAGCAGGCAGCTATTTCTTTTTGTTGTTATTTTTCTTTCAGTTAGGCAGCATTACAAAACAGAGACAGAATGGGGTGGGCAGCTGCCAACTCGCTCGCTTAGTGAGACTAAAAAAAAAATGGTGGCATTTTAAAACTGAAAATTCTATGTGCACAAGCATTTTAGAATGAAATCAGGCAACAGAGACTGGGACTCATTATTTCCCGGTCTCTGTTGCCTGATACCAGACTGGGTGGTGGTGGTTGCCATTATCCAATCAAAAACAAGAATTTTTCCTACCCATTTTCTAAGATTGCTTAAACACGTGAATGAAATGGTAATTGTGATTGGATTACATTTTGACTTGGGTACAAACTGTATTTTGTGATAATTAATTAAAGCTCACCTATGGTGTCATAAACTTTAGTAACAGGTGTACCTGAATGGGAATCACTGCCCTCGATATACAGTGATTCCACGTTAAAGAAGTCTGTCTAGTCTAAGGGTGTCTAGTCTCTCATTGCTGCCTCCATTTCAGGTGATGAATTATTGGAGCCTGAAAAATCAAGAACTGAGGCTTGTAAATCCAAATATAGTTCTTCCCTGATTGCTGCAACCGCCAGTGTAGTGACTCCCATAGTGATATCCTCCATTGTAGTCTTCGAGAAAAAATCCTTAAGATACATTTTTCTGGTGAATTTCTCAATGTCCACAGTGATGTTAAATTTATTTGGTTAGGTGTCTGGTATAAATGATAATCCATGTTTTAACACTCTCAACTGAGATTTAGTGAAAGTTACTGTAGATAGGCTTATTATTTGCCACTCCGTGTCTTCGGGCGCCCGATGTTCCTCTGCCTGCCACCCCTTTTA